>CM076848.1:25524416-26124416 GCA_039519185.1 Astragalus membranaceus | reverse complement strand
TTCTCTCATCCTAAAATGCCACTTCCCTCATTCCGCACACCACCATATTCATTTCTCTCTCAACCCTCTTCTCTTTCCCCAACGTCTTTTTGCAAGAAGTTCATCTCTTCTCTGTCTTCAATTTCCGCAATCAGGTTCTCACTGATATTTTTCGCGTTTTTCTTACTATTTGAGATTAATTTTATACAAATGGAGTGGTTTTTCAAACATGGTATGAATTTTAATTTTATAAATTGTTTTTGATAAAATAAAATCAGTGGTTGAGATTGTGTGTAGTCAAATCCAATGACTATGCATTAGTGATTGCACCAACTGCACCATTTTTTGATTGCACACACCCCAATCCATTTTAGTTTATTGTAAAACTGATTAGTTACATTACAATATTACATGATACTTCAACTAGGGGTTAGTTACTAACTCATGCAACTCATTAATAATCTGGGAAAAAACTTACATATAGTACCCAAGGTATTGGTGATACCGTACTTCAAAGAAAAAGTAGAAAGATTGCATCTAACCATCTGGCAGTTGTATTGTTACAATTTACAAATGCAATTTTATTGTTTTTTTTATTTAAGAAAAGTGTTTGTTTCTAGACAGGTAAGTATTGCTCAAATACTCTGTCCCCCATTATACGATTAATTCAATTCATTCTTTCCAACTTTCTAATATAGTTAAGTTAGGTTCCACTTACTTTGCTTCCATGATTCCTCTGATCTCCATTTGCAATATTCAAAACTCAATTCTTCATTGTTCATCAATGAAAGGATAAAAAATCCACCACTTTTGTAGAGAATTAGGGTTCTACATGTCAACTACAAAATGCAAATCAACCTCAAAATCCTTGAACCGATTAAAGGTAAATCACACGAAGTGTGATCCATAGCAAAGATGTGAAGGCTCAAGAAGCGACTCTTAGTAGCAGCCGACTATTTTAGGGTTTTAAATTTATTTCAAGAAGTAAACTCAATTAGGGGAATAGATAAATTCGATTTTGATTTTTACATCGAATTGCGCGATTTGCGTGAAGAATTAGAGGCATTGAGGCCAATACCACATTGTTCTTGCTAAGTAGAATATTCTTGCGGTATGATCAATACTGTAAGAGTATTGATACATAGTACGATACAAAGTGTCCAGGTAACTCAATAACAAAACACAGAGTCTTTGGAATATGGGCTAGAAACGAGCTGCTATGCATGCCACGTCATTCTCGTGTTTTTCTTCTCGTACTATAAAGTATTTCCCATACAGTAAAGCAGTGTCACTATTAAGAAGAGTTCATGTGTTTGCTCAAAGGACTTGGTGATGCTTATTAATGGTGGATCCTCTACAATTAATCAATAAGGCATTTTCACCTGTTCTACAACCAGAAAGGTAAAAACATGCTGAATACCAATGAGAATCAAATATATTAAGGTAATGTGGTTGATGATGGTTCAGATTCACATGCAACTGAGAAGAGTTTACCCAAAGGCAGTCAAACAGATACCACAGGATCAAGTGCATTTGTACAACTCAAACATGACAAATTCAGCAATGGACTCTACCATCTCAAAGAACCAAAACATGTGGCTCCTTCACGTAAATTTTGTTAATTTTTTACATACTAGATTTGATGCCTTTACCTTTGATATATTGAACTTTTAGGCTTGGGCACCCATCAAATGAGGTGCTTTGTAGTATTTGTACAACTTTTCCTCATGTCAAATACAAAATGCAAATTTTAAATAAGGTGCGTGATATTTCTAACTTATTCAAACAAGGTAAATTTCTCTTCGGCCCTAGTTTTCAGAATGAGTATTCACTTTATAACTTTTTAATTAATCACTTAAATATGTTTTTTATGCCTGCAAATATAGAGATTTTTGTTTTTCATCCCTACAATATCAAATTACTTGCTATCAGTCCTTGTCATTTTGCTTTAGTCACCGTAATATGTTTTATGTTTGGTTCTAGCCCCTGAAACTAAAAACTAAGTCCTTGAAGTATGGACTAAATGAGAATTGATTCCAAAAATAGATAATTATTACGGGGGCGAAAAACAAAATAAAAAAGAGTTATCCCAAGAAGGTAGCTCAGTTAGCTAGTTAAGGGATATCGAAGGAGTGCACCAACAAGTACAAGCAGAGGTTCCGGTTCAAACTCGGAAAACTAACATTTCCCCACCCCCACTAACATTGCCTATCAAAAAATAATAATAAAAAATAAAAAAGAGTTTTGCAGGGACAACAAAATTTAGAAAATTAAAGCGATGAAAAAATCGTAGGACGAAAAACAATGAAAAACATAATTAAACCTTAATTGATTTACTCTCATTTAAAAAGTTGATTAATTTAGTTTGTAACATTTAATATGTCATTCATCTACTACAATATATCCATCTATCTATCTACTACAATATAATAAAAACACATACCAGCAAATTTACATTTATAGACATCGCCAAATTTTGACATTTGGCACAATTTAGGGGCAAAAAAGTCAATTCACCGCATAAAAACAAAACGCTACAGTACTGCCACAGTACACTACAGTGTCGCTACAGTACCACTTCTGACACGAGTAAAAAACTAGTTTATATTATATTCTTCAAGTTACTCTTAAAATTATTCAGATTTATCACCATACTCTTTCCATTAATCTGTCACCAATTTTGTGCAAATTTGTACAAATACTATAAAGAACCAAAACATGTGGCTCCTTCACGTAAATTTTGTTAATTTTTTACATACTAGATTTGATGCCTTTACCTTTGATATATTGAACTTTTAGGCTTGGGCACCCATCAAATGAGGTGCTTTATAGTATTTGTACAAATTTTCCTTATATCAAATGTAAAATACTAGTACAATTTTAAATAATCTACTACAATATAATAAAAACACATACCATCAAATTTACATTTATAGACATCACCAAATTTTGATATTTGGCACAATTTAGGGGCAAAAAAATCAATTCACCGCATAAAAACAAAATGCTACAGTACCGCCACAGTACGCTACAGTTCCACTTCTGACACGGGTAAAAAACTAGTTTATATTATATTCTTCAAGTTACTCTTAAAATTATTCGGATTTATCACCATACTCTTTCCATTAATCTGTCACCAATTTTGTGCAAATTTGTACAAATACTATAAAGAACCAAAACATGTGCCTCCTTCACGTAAATTTTGTTAATTTTTTACATACTAGATTTGATGCCTTTACCTTTGATATATTGAACTTTTAGGCTTGGGCACCCATCAAATGAGGTGCTTTATAGTATTTGTACAAATTTTCCTTATATCAAATGCAAAATACTAGTACAATTTTAAATAAGGTGCGTGATATTTCTAACTTATCTAAACAAGATAAATTTCCCTTCAGCCCTAGTTTTCAGAATGAGTATTCAGTATTCACTCTATAACTTTTTTAATTAATCACTTAAATATGTTTTTTATCCTTGAAATACAGATATTTTTGTTTTTCATCCCTACAATTATTTTTTAAAAAAAAAACAGCTTCAAAACTCTAGGTTATGCCCAAATTCAACTCCAAGAAGAAACTGACAAGCAAAGTACGGGATTTGACTATCCAAAATGATTTTATTAGTTTCAAAGTCCAAGGCTCCGAGCACCATCTACTTAGCTCTTGGGAAGATTTGAATAAAAGCGAAATACAAATAGTACTCTATTATGTATGATAGAAAATAAATTAGGTTCTGTTTAATACCTTTACCTTATCACGGATAGGACCGAGTAGGTAGTTGGTAGGGTAGTTACTTTGTTCGATTGAATCTCTGATAGCACCAGGAGGTAGCAGAATGATCAAGCTTGGATGAGTAGGGTCACAGAATACTGCTTGTAACCGGGCCTATTTGTGACCGGGCCTATTTGTGACTGGGCCTGGTTGTGAGTGGGCTAGGGGTGGACACCGGTCGGTTACGTCCGGATTCGGTCCAGAAAACCCAAATCCGTCGCAACCCGCGGTTGAAAAGCTGAGGCCCATCTCCGTCCGTTTGGACCATCGGATTTGACGGGTGGCGGTTTGGCGGGTGGCGGGTGGTTGTTGGCGAGTTAACAGGAAGGGAAGAAAGAAGAAAAACCCAAGTCGATGGTGGTGACTTTGCAGTTAGTTCTGCAAATCGGGTTAACAGAGTTCTTTTCGGAGGTTGAAGAAAGATAATACATGGAAAGTTTTGATATTTTGTCTCTCCTCCATTATTTATTAATAAATAAAACTAATGTGAGGCTTGGATTTCGTGTAGCAAGTACATTGGGTTCCATTGAAGAAAGAGAAATGTTTTATAAACTGTGTACTTTTATATAAAAAAATTGGGTTCCGTGTGCTTGCTAAAGGCTACACGCCTACACAGCCTAAATCTATATAGGCTCAGTGCTGCAGAATGCAGGCTTTATAGCTTGAGCTAGTCACACAAATAGTATTATACTCATAGTATATATTAAATTTATGAGACAATGTGTAATTATTAATGCTGCGGGCGGATTCGGATACCCGATAACTATGATTTTCCAAATCCGAGTCCGACCGTGTTCACCCAATATTATCCGTATTTTATCAATCGGGTACTGTAGAACCGCTCCTCCTTATCCGAAATGAAATAAATTTCTCGGTTACCTCGGTTACCTCGGTTCTCGGGCGGATTCGGTAATGATGTCCACCCCTAGAGTGGGCATGGGCGTGATAGTGCCAGTACGTTCCCGGGTGGGGTATCTGCGAAGCCACTCAGACGCTCAAGTCAGTATTGAGGACAATAGAGTAGTATAGCAAGAAATGAGAATCTACCTATTAATGGCAATGCATGTGTAATATCCCTTATTTAGCTAATTTCATTTATTAAAATTAGCAAGAAGTCATATTAAATTAATTAGCTAGTTAAAGTATTATGGCATGATTGATTATATATGATAGCTAAATTAAATTCTAATATATGTTTTATGAGCAATAAGAGAATTAGTATGATTAGAGATGAATTAAGTGGGAGAGTGGAGTGTTGGACACTTAGGGGTAGAATTGCCTTTTCCTTGTTTTAAAGAACCTCAGCTGAAGTTATAAGTGTTTCCCCTCACTTTCAGCAAAGGCACACACACTCATACCCCGCATTTGACAAAGTTGCTGAAAATAGAAAATAAAAAGAAAGAACTTGAGGGAGAGAGTGAGAGTTCGCATGAGAGGAAGAAGGGAGGGAGAGAGATCAAAAACCCATGCATGTTTCATCTGATTCCATCATTCAAACATATTTTCTCTCCTCTACCTATTGACACTAAAAACATCACAAACATCCTCCTCCTTCTCAATCCCCATTTTCGCATCACCAAGCTCCAAAAGTGAAAGATGAAATTTTGGAGTGTTTGAAAGGTTGCATGTCAGTTTGGGGTATTGTTGATCAAGTTAGGGAAGCTACATTTCGAACTAGGAGCAGTTAGGAAGGATTTCAGTTGCTGAGTCTGAAGTTCTAAGCCATTTGGTAGCTGGGTTCGAGTGGGGACACGATTCGGTGATCGTTGAGCTTCGTTCAAGTGTTTTCGCACTTTGGTTTTGTGATTTTCATCACAATCGGTGAGTTCTATACTCGCTTAGGGGATTATTTTCGAATTATGGCTTGCTTGTTCCGTTCCTGTTTTTAGTTTGCAAGTTTTCGTGTAAAAATCGAATTTCGAAACCGATATGTGTGAAGTGTTCGAATGATTGGTTATATGATGATGTTATGATTGGTTGAAACTGATTATGTTACTGTTCTGGACTGAAATTATGTGTTTTGATGTTGGGGAATTAATCGGAACGGGTATTGGAACGATCGGAACGGCCAAGTTTTCAGGAAAAATCACAGTTTTGGGCTACTGATGAACACGCACGGGTCGTGCGCCCCAGTGGCACGAACCGTGTGTCCTGTTCGTAGGTTGCCTGTAAAATTTTAAAGACATGGCACGGACCGTGCACCCCTAGGGGCACGGACCGTGCGTACTCTTCGTATTCGTGTTCAAAAAAATTTGAAAACACGCACGGATCGTGCGCCTCTTAAGCACGGACCGTGCGTAGGCTTCTGTTACCCAACTTCAAAACACGTCTTAGTCCAATCCGAACGGTTCCAATTGCGTTCTAATCCTTTCCCAACCCTATGTATTGAATAAATGATTGATGTGATGCGAAGGTTCTATGTGAATGACTAGGAAGTTGAGGTAATGTCATGTTATGTTTAAATGTGATAATGTTGTGTCATGATAAGTGGACTATAAGTCCCATGAGGTTGAGGTTAATGCTATGATATTGATTGTGATTGAGGTAATTATGAATGATGTGAGGAGAACGTTCTATGTGATGTTAATAAAAATTAGTAACTACGAGCGAGGTAATGTCACGAAAGGATAAAACGGACTAAAATGTTTCTTGAGGTTGAGGTTGAGGTTGAGGTTATGTTATGTTTATGTCAAGTATAAGAGACGGCTCAATGCGGGTGTATTTATATAAATTATATAAATTGAGGTTAGGGTGACGACCCTATTAAAGAGGTTAGCGTACTAGGGGAGGGGAAGTCATGAGCCCTATGAACCTAGGCCCCATGAGGGATCCCTGATAGAAAATGGTCAGTGGAATGGGTTCACCGGGATTTTTATACTATAATGAACGGTGATATGCTAAGCAATGTAAAAGAGGTTCCACGTAGTCGCTTATTAGGGCTACGAGTTAAAAAAGAGGCATAATGAACCGAGAGAGTTAGCGAGGGGTCTCGATAGGACTCACTGAGATAATGTTTATCTCACCCTTCATGTTTGTGGTTTTTTTTCAGAGAAACAGGGAAAGTTAAAGGCGATGAGGCATGGCTACGGCGCGACCTAAAGAAGATGTTGAAGTTTTAATTCTATATGCTTATGTTACTTTCTCTTGTCGCATTTGTATTTTCAATTGTACGACTTATACATTGTTAAAAGTTGTAAATCGCTTCCGCTACTTTCGTTCTTGATATTGAACACTAGGACGTGAGAATTTTGTATGGCACGTAACTTAAGTATTTAAGTAATTTATATTAAGTTATGAAACTGAAGTGACCGTTTGATGATTAATCATCGAAGATTTTAGTTTGTGTTTAATATCTGAGACAAGAAGTTAACTCTGATGTATGTCATGCTGTATCTTGGTACTTTCTATGTAAGAAAAACCAGGGTGTTACAGCATGTCAGTATTTATAGGGATCTGTGTCAGCTTTGAGCCGTCGGATTAGTCAAGTGAATCGGAGTCATTGAGGCATAATAGCCATAAATGGGCTGAATTATCATGGATATGAGCCAAAGTTTATTGGGCTTAATCATGTCCAATTGCTGGAGTGGGTCTCATGATCCAGTCCGGAACATGTTCTATTCTCTTAATGTGAACATGTTAATGGTAGAGGTTGATCAAATATTTTGCATAACCCTTTCCTAATGTAACTTATAAAGGTGATCTTCAAAAGAGCATATAATGGTGTTAGAAGATCCCTGGAAATGTCTATTCGTAGCTATTGTCCAACACCTTCAAAATGAAACAAGATAAAGAAATAATCAATGGCATGTGAAGCTTTTCCTGGAATATCAAAAAAAATCTCTTTTAATACTTCCTTCACTATCAATTTGTTTGTATACATGGCTGCCGCTGGTATCAAAATTGCCTGAAAAATGCTTCAAAAGAGTGATTGATCGAAATTCACAGTGGAGATGACGCTCATCAAGTTATATGAGGATTTTGAATCTTGGTTGTGGAGTTCTTTAAAATAATTTCTTCTATTGGAAAATATAATTTGTTTTAGAAGCATATTAATTGTCAACTTCTAGTCCCTCCCTTCTTTTTTGAACTGAGTTTCAAGATGAATACAAAATAATATCTAGCCTATATAAAAGTTCAGGCTGATTAGTTCTCTACTACAGGTAGAAATCCCAAAGTCGATATTTTTCAATGTGATGGACGGGTGTGTTCTAGTACTACTAACAACCATTACTAATAATTACAACCAGTTCCATAAAGAATTGTTGCATGAATTCAGTCAGAAAAAAAAGTTAGTTATATGAATGCTTAAATAAAATGATGTAAAACTATCCTTCCATATTGCATTGCACTAGCATTGATGATTCAGGATTTGCGCTTAATTCTTGGAACAATACATTTCGAGGTATTCCAAAAAAACAGAATCCATTACTAGTTACTAGAAAAACGAAAGACAAAAAATAATTGTACAAGTTTCAATTAGATCAAACACTCAGATCTCCCAATAGGAGAAGATACATACTCTTCAAGTATATATATTCTTTCAAAAAGGATAGAAACAAAAAAGGTGAATGAAAAACAAAGTGCACCTAAAATCCAACTAAGCTTAAAACTAATCTGTGATGATGATCCTTAATAGGCCGCCCCTTTTAAGTTTCAACCATTTCAATTGTCTCTCCTTGTCCTCCTACGTGGGGGATTTGATGTTTCCTCCTTCTCTTTGTTTTCTTCGCTCTCTCCACCAGCTTGGTTGTTGGAGGTTTCTGTGCCTTCTTCTGTCTTAGTCTTCTCCACCTTTGCCTGCAGAAGAAAGTAGGTTGTGAGATTAACATTAACATAAAGTTAAACTAAAACACCAGGAAATAAATATGAATGAGCATGAAAAACAATTTGACTACTCACAGGCACGGCCACAGGTTTCTTCTTCCCACCAAATATGATTCTGAAGAAAATTGACACGAAGACAACCACAACGGCTACAATAATTCCGATAGTGAGATTTGGTTGCTTCTCCCCCTTTCCAATGACATCCTGTAGAGAAGCGTGAAGTATAGGTTATACACTCCATCAAAGTGAAACAGAGAAGGAGAAGACGCAAGTTTTATTATTTGATGTTTTGGTACTTACATAAATCTTATCTTTATGGTCACTCAGGAAGGGAATGTCTGCGATCTTGTACAAAACGTCAAATACCTTCTTCTGCAAGGTCAAAAATTAACAGCATGCATAAGAAAGAGAGTTAAAAGAAAGGAGGGAGAGTGAAGGCAGAGAGAACAACTGCAAAATTCGTTTATTACCTGGAAGCCAGCAACACCATCTGAACCGGTTGCTGCCTCTTCCTCAACCTTCTGCTTCTCTTTCTCAATGGCAAACTTGGGTTTCCATGTAGTTTCCCGATAGGACTCTGCAATCTTATCATCTTTAGCTATCAGAACATTATCAAAAAGTATGCCATCTTGCATTGTCCAGATCTCAATGCCAATAGCAGCAATAGGTTCAAAATCAGGTTTCTCAAGTTCAAAGTACTCGGGGTTTGGAATCTCCTGAGGCTTCCAGATACCCTTATAGTTGGGATTGTCAATTAGTGGGGCACTCCATTTCCCCTTATAAGCTGGATTCCTCTTCGTTGGCCTCTTCCACTCACCACATCCAGGGGCTTCTTCACATTTTGGGTTTTCAATCTTAGGGGCCTCCCATTCACCATCCTCCTCCTCATCCCAATCTTCTGGCTTTGTTGCCTCTGGGTCATCTACTTCCTCTGGCTCGTCATCTAACCATCCCTCAGGTTTCTCAGCTTCTTCATCTTCAATTTCCATGGGTGCTTCCTCATCCCAGTCATCTGGTTTTGTTGCCTCTGGGTCGGGAATTTTGGCTCTTTCATCCCAGTCCTCAGGTTTCTTATCTTCAGGATCTGGGATTGTCTTGGAAGGGATAAGTGAAGGTTCAAAATCCTCAGAAGATAAGAAATTTGCTGTTTTCTTCTCCTCCCCATCGATTAAAATTCTCAACTCATTATCAGGCTTCAGAATAGCAGTGTACACATGAGATAGTTTGTCAGATGGGACAGAAGGGGGATACTTGAGATGGTGTTCAACAAGCTTCCCAGTCTTGGGATTTTTATGCTTGAAGATGAAGTGCACCTTGTTTGTTGCCCCACACTTATCAGGACCGAACATGACAGAATATGGAGATTCATTGTCAAACTCCTTTGGTTTCCAGCCGCTTTCCTGGGGTTGGAGGTATTTTATATATGCTCCACCACATTCTAGGCCATTCTGAAGGCGGGTCTCGAACTGAAGAACAACTGTTCCATCCTTAAGGCTGGCAGGCTCATCAAGTTCTTTAACTATAGCATACTTTCTTGCTGGTTCACTAACGAGAAGTCCAAAATCATCATGCCCTTCACTCTTTGCATGCTTCCAGACACCTGAAACCCAAATTATAAAATCAGAAAATACATCAAAATTTGTTGAATCATATATATATATATATATATATATATATATATATATATATATATATATATATATATATATATATATATATATATATATATATATATATGAACAACTATGAAGGGAAGGAAATTCAGGTTCGGGTAATTTGCTTGGTGTTGGGTTTAAACCTTCAAGCTTTACTGGGAACAGAAAAAGAAATATATCATTTCTTCAAAAACAAACCACAGATTGAAGGATAAAAATGAAATTAAAGTGTTACGATTTAAGGACGGAAAAAAATTAACTTGTATGCACTGCAGTGAAAACCATATTTTTACTATGATTCCAATAATGTGTTGCCACATTATTTAATGCGTATGAATAGTCCAAGAGTTTATAAATTCATTAGTCAAAATTAAACTTACAATATAAATAAGCAAAACATGTTTCACATTTTATCATATCAAGGTACAAGCAACTGATAAAGTTATCAGATTTATACACTCCTCTACTCTACAATATGGCTTGACACCATCACACCGCAAGTGACTGCTGAAACATTCGTGTTAGGAATTAGGAATATAATCCTTATTCAAATGCACCACTACAGGAGTATCTTGGCTAAGTTAGTGCTTCAATCTGAATAATAGATTTACATACAAAATATACAGCCTAGTTTCTATTAACTTTCGTTAATACTATATTCAATTACTAATTTTCTATACTTCCATCCTCAAATTTTATGTGTATAATAATTGATGCATCGGTCATTCATTATTACGCTATGTTGTCAACAAATCCACAAAATGGCAGACACAATCTCTTACTTTTTTTAAAGTTTCCAAAAAGATTCATCTAGGTATAAAAAAATTAAATTTGGGTTCGGTCTCCATAGTTTTTTAAAGATTTCAACGGGGGCCCAAATCTAGCCTCTTATTTTATATACATGTATGATCACTTTTTTTGGTGGGATGTAGGATCACTTATAGTATAAGTATTGCATGCGTGCACCAAATTTTGGATACTTTAATCAAATAAATAGACATATATAATCTAATTATGCATAACATATAAAATAGTGCATTGAATTATCGATTAGTTTGTGAAATATATAAATTTTGTAGAAATAGATCTAACTAATGAGCACTTTCAATCTAGAGGGCGCATCAACAATGAATGGATAATCTACATACTAATTCTGAGAAATCCACACTCATTGTAGCAGCAGAAACCGATTTGTTTCAAACCTTACTTGGATTGGGCGAATAAGTCAGCGATACAAAGTAAACAGAAATCTAAAACACATTTGTTAAGAAACAAGAAACAAACAACGATCCGTGCAGTGATAGAATAAAATCTATTTACCGTTGTAATCACTCTTGTCGGATGCAATCCAACGCCCGTCAAAATCCTCATCAAATGACTCGTAGAAGATCTAACAACAAAAGAATTCGCGAATCAGAGATCTATCACCAAAAAAAAAAGGTAACAAAGAAAATATAATGAATGAGAAAATGAAGAATGAGGTTTCTCTCAATTACCGCATCGTCTGCGTCATCGGAAGCTCGAACAAACTGAAAGGAAGAGGAAACGATGAAAAAAAGAAGCACCGCTATAGCCACAGGGATTGCTTTTCGTTCTCCCATTGCTACTGCTTTCTCTCAATCTAGATCTCTATGACTCTATGTGTCTTCTTAGGTCACCAAACCCTAACCCGGAAATGAAAATGGCTTGTGTTCTGAGATCTAAATAGAAATAGAAATAGATAGTAAGTCGCGCTTCAAAGAGGAAATGAGAATGTGATACAGCACTTGCGTTTGTTCCACCTGTTTCAACCAATGATATTACGTGCCACGTAAAATTGGCCAATCATTGACCGCCACGTAGAAGTCTTGCATCACTTCCTTTTTCTGTAGCATATCAAGTCCAAATGTCTGCAATATACTATTAATTTCCTAGTCCCATAATTTTTTACAGTCAAATTTGTCTTTACTTTTTATGGTAAATAAATGTATACAAACGTACAAGATTGGACTGGGCTTTGTTTCAGGCCCATGAGCTTTCTAACGTTTTTTTACGGTCAAGCTTGCTGTTTATATTTGACCAAAAAAAAAAAAGCTTGCTGTTTATACTATGTGTAATGTTTACGTGGCATTGTCTGTTATCAATGAAATATCGCATGCTACGGCTAAAGATAATCTTCTCCATGGATCATGGTTAGGGATGGCAAAATGGGCCGCCCGCCCCGTCATGAGCCCGCCAAAAAATTGGCGGGTGGACGAGCCCGCTAAAGGATAGTGGGTTGAGAAATTGAACTCGCCCCGCCCATCGGTGGGTTGGCAGGCCATCGAGCTAGTCCGCCATTAAAATAAATAAACAAAAATGTATTTAAATCATACTTTTTAGGCTTAGAATAGGCGGCACGACGGTTGACCCGCCCAAGCCCGCCAAAAACAAGATAGAAATGGCGGGTTGGTGGGTTGACTTGCTACAACACGCCAAAAAACCATTAGAAAACATTTAGAAATAGTAAAAAACAAGGGAAAACATAACAAATAAATAAAAATTAAACATGGCGACCCCGACCCGTCGGTGGCCTGCCGAATTGGCGGGTTAGGCAGGGCGGGATACAATGGGTTGGGGGGGGGTCAAATCACCAACCCAACCCGCCATTTTAGGGCGGGATAGCGGGTCGGCCCGGCAGGCCGAGGCTGCTTTGACATCCCACCAACCCAACCCGCCATTTTTGGGCGGGATAGCGGGTCGGCCCGACGGGCCGAGGCTGCTTTGACATCCCTAGGTACGATTACCCAATGTCTGCAGAAGTGAAGATTCAATGCTGATAAGGTGTTGATTTTGTTGGATCTCGATCTAGTTTGGCGTGGAGAAAATAGGAATTCTTTACCAAATTTGGGCTCTCTATTGTTACAGCGTGTTTGAGTTCTCTCTCATTCCATTTGTGGAGCAACATTTACTTTTCACATTAATTACTTCAACTAAGTGTACACTCACTCTGACCAATTGTTGTCTCGAGTCGGGTCGCCCATCTGGCTTCTCTACCGCGTTGGGCGGGTGTTAGCCTACATTTTCGACAGGCTCAATTAAATGCAGTTAGTGAGGTTTGACTTGTCACTTTAAAATAGAAATGTTGATTTTCGACATTGGGATGGTAAAACAAATTGGTGATCTTTGACTTTCGACTACTTCACAAAGACGGTGAAATTGAGGGCTTGAAGGCAATACTTCGATAGAAAGGGGGAATAAAGCAGATTAGGGCTAAAGCAGCATTGTCGAAGAACGTAGCAGTTACGCCGTCGAAGGATACGGCAGTTGTTGTCGAAGAACGTAGCAGTTACGCCGTCGAAGGATACGGCAGTTGTTGTTTTTAAATTCTTTTGTACAGTTACAGATATAGCTGTTGTAGGCAGTTACAGTTTCTCCATAGTATATATAATGGTTTCTCATAGAGAAAAGAGGTCACGAAGTCTCATACATATTTCTCACGCTCAGAATTCCAAGTTACAGAAACCAGATGTATGATATTCTGTACCAATTCCTTTTATTTCAACGTAATCTAGTTATGTTTCCTTAAATATTTCTGCAATCTACTTGTTTTCTGCACTTGATCGAATTCAGAGTAAAGCAATTCGACAGTTTCAACCACTTTAAAATTGTCAGTTATTACAAATAACATCAAGAACATTCATAACTTTTTCTGGAAAACTATAACACAAATGTCCTAAGATTTACTGGTTGATCTTGCAAGTAACAAATTCTAAACCAGCGGTTGTTTACCAAAATTCACGGTAAACAAATTGGCACGCCCAGTGGGACCCTTTTTGCTAAGTTTCAGAATCATTTGAAACAATTTCCGAATTGGTTCTTGAAACATAAACTTGTGATCTGTTGTGTGATGCATTTAAGGAGTGGAAAACATCTTTCAGAGATAGCACGTTCTGGTTCGAACGACGCTTCGACGTCTAATGCACAAAATTCACAAGAACAAGCGTCAATGGGTGAGGCTAATGTTGCAAATGTCACAGGAGCAACTGCTCCTATACCCTCTACGACAATAGCAGGGGTAACCGCTCCTGTAATAGTGTCGACTACAGCGGCGTTAACACAGTCATTGATATTAGGGTCTTCGTCCAACCCTCTAATGGCTAATCCCTTAGTTGTAAATACTTTCGATACAAGGTTTCTAAATATCTCTCAATTTAGAGGTTACCCATATGGTATGCCAACAGCCATGATGGCAGGCCTTCAAACAAATATGTCTACTTATGCAGACACTGCAGTCCCAGCGTTTTCCCCTCTCCATGGTTCACCAGAGAGCATTTTTGGTCGAAATGCTCAACCTGCCTTAACCACATCATCGTTGCTGGCTTTAAGGCAACAAATGGATGAGAGTAACCATGACATGGTCAATATGCTGACCCAACAAATTGGTACGGTGTTTAACCCCTTAATGTAAAACACGAACCATAGTTACCAGATGTTGGCTAATCAAATGGGGAGAATAGAAGATTTCTTTGGCACTCCACCATTGCAAAACCAGCAAGTGCCTCAAATTCAAAATATAAGTCCTGTCGAAAACCTTGTGGGTCAAGGACAGCAAATTGCTGTCGAACCACCTCCAAGAAGGGAAGTCGAAGTAAACTCTGAGGTTGTGTTGGTCAACAGAGGCCAGAATGTTGATGAAGTGGTTAGACAAGTTCAGCAAAACAATTTTGGACTCCAAAATAACTTGGCTAATCTCGTCGAAACCATTTTAGCCCAAAATGTCCTCAATTTGGGCCTGCATAGGCCTAATTTTGTTTCGCCCTTGTCAGATTATGTGCTGCAAACTGAGTTGCCTAGAGGTTGGAAAATTCCCAAGTTCACAAAATTCGCAGGCGAAACTAGCGAATCCACTGTCGAACACGTTGCCCGTTATTTAACTGAGGCTGGTGACATAGCACATAATGAGAATTTGAGGTTGAAATACTTCCCAAATTCCCTTACAAAAAATGCTTTCACTTGGTTTACAACTTTACCCCCACATTCCATATTTAACTGGGGGCAATTAGAGAAAGCATTTCATGAACAGTTCTACATGGGCCAGTCGAAGATTAGTCTTAAAGAATTGGCTAGCATTCGACGCCAAGTGGCAGAGTCTATTGATGACTATCTCAATAGATTCAGACTTCTCAAGGCAATGTGCTTTACACAGGTGCCTGAACATGAGTTAGTCGAAATGGCTGCTGTTGGCCTCGACTATTCTATCAGAAAAAAGTTAGACACATCGCACTTAAGAGATATGGCTGTGGATATCTTGTACTGCAGGACTTGTATTACAGGTCAAAGTTTTGATGATGAAAAAGACCAGAGCTAAAGGTGATAAGAGTAAAAGTTGACCAAAGCCAAAGTTGATGGCCAAAGGTGATGAAAGTGACAAAGTATCAAAGTCACAATCCAAAGACAATCAAGCTCAAGAATTGAAGTTTCAAGATATAAGGGTAGTCCTTAGGGTTTGGGTGTGTCTTAGGAAAAAGTGTAAGCTCTTACGAAGGTCAGCTCATCTCTCAAAGTCCCACGTTTTTCTAAATGCATACATGCACACGCAAACACAAAAACTATTTTGTGAAAGTAAGAAATCGATTCACACTAATTTCTCTAAAGCTTGAAATCGATTTCCAACCTTATGCAAAGGATAGAAATCGATTTCCCAAAGTAAAGAATCGATTCCCAAATTGTTTTCAAAGCAAAGAATCGATTCCTATTGTTTTTACTAAGTACATAATCGATTTCCTCTCTCCTTTATTCAAGCACATAATCGATTTCCTTTTTCTTTTAAGGAAGCACATAATCGATTCACTCATGTTTTAAACAAGCACATAATCGATTTGCACATCCCTTGTTTTAAGCACATAATCGATTTGCATCTTACTCATTCTCAAGCATATAATCGATTGTCAATTTCAGTTCATTCAGGCAAACAATCGATTCTCACATTTCCATAAATGTTTCAACGGTCATATTTTCTATACGCCTAAAAATAGAGGCTTCACAATTCATTTTGCAATCAACCCATTTCACGAATTCAAAGTTCATTTTAGAAAAACTCTTCATATTTTATTTTTGCTCTTCTCGCACCGCTGGTCCATCAGAGCTGATCTTTCACAAGAGTTAGTTGGGGTTGCATTCTTCAAGTTGTATTATCTGCCTACATTAGAGGTATTTCGGTCTTTAAGTTTGTAATTGTTTATTGGTTGTATTTTGTACTAGGGAGTGGGGTATCTCTCTAGGGTAGCTGTTTGTACTAGGAAGTGGGGTATCTTTCTAGGGCAGCTTGTTGTAACAAGGGTGGGGTATCTCTTGTTGTATTGTGGTTAGATTTGAGGGCTCTTCATAGGTGGGGTATCCTAGGGAAGAGTGCCTGAGTCTGTAAAGGTTTTCCAAGGTACCTGTAAGCCTTGTTTTGTGTTAGTGGAAAATCTCACAAGGGTGTGAGGACTGGACGTAGGCCACTAGGAGGTGACCGAACCAGGATAAATCTCTGTGTGCTTTACTGCTTTATTTTTAATTCCTTCGCTTCCATTTAACCTGCGCAATAATTAATCTAAGTCATTGAAAAAGGGGAAAAAGTTTTCAAAAGATCCTAAAAGTTTTAAATCTCAATTCACCCCCTCTCTTGAGACTAAAGCCACTTGGCAACAATGGCCCAATTGGCTGATAGGGTTCGACAAGTCGAAAGGCTAAAAGCTGAAAAGGCTAGAACCAGTAGGTTTAATAAAAAAGAAAAGGTTTCATACGTCAAAACTAATGACAGCGACCAAGAATTTGATGTCTCTTACGAGGATGTCGAAGAAGAGGTCAATATGGCTGAACTAAAACCTGGACCTCCTTATACTTGTAAATTATTGAAGCCTTCAGATGGGAAAATCCTGTCGAACCTAAAAATGATAGATTTGTTGCAAAAACATATACATTTGATGTTACTAAATGTGATCAAATATTTGATCTTTTAGTTAATGATGGTCAAATTATAGTGCCTAAGGGCCTAAAGATACCACCATTAGAGCAACAAAAGAAAAGAGGTTATTGCAAGTATCATAACTTTTTAGGCCATAATACATCTCGTTGTGTTCTTTTCAGGGATTTGGTCCAAAAAGCACTGAATGAAGGAAGGCTGAAATTTGGAGACAGGTCTAAGCCTTCGATGAAGATCGACATTGATCCTCTGCCAGTAGCAGATGCTATGTATGCTGAACCAGTCGAAATCAATGTGGTGGAAGCTACTGAGTTTACTGCTGCAGATGTTGACAAGAAAGGAACAATTGAACGTTCAATGCACAACGTCGAAATGGTCACTGAGGACCAATACAACGAGAAAATGCAAGTGGTTTACCCCAAGGCTGAAGAAGAACTGGTCGACTTCCTTAACCGTTGCAAAATTAACAACACTGAGGTCATGATGTGTCCAAGGTGCAGCTCTGTTTTCGACAAGAAGGCTGCAAAGAACCTAGAAGGATTCAAACCTCAATGGAAGGTGACTTCGACCAAGAATCCTCAGAAGGCGCAAATCAAGACCTTTGTACCACCAACTAAGTCACCTGTCGAGAAGTGGGTTTATTCTGGTGGCAAAGACACAGGTCATCATTCAACTACGGTCAAAGGAAGTACAAGCACTGTAAAATAGAGTAAGGCAACTGGG
Organism: Astragalus membranaceus; assembly: GCA_039519185.1. Taxonomy (NCBI): domain Eukaryota; kingdom Viridiplantae; phylum Streptophyta; class Magnoliopsida; order Fabales; family Fabaceae; genus Astragalus; species Astragalus membranaceus. Next base: position 26,106,537 of record CM076848.1, on the reverse strand, counting down.
TCGAATAAGTATGCCTACAACAATAACTACAAGGGAAAGAATCTGATGACAAGAACACAATGGCGTAGGTATCAACGCCAAAAGAAAGCTGCTGCTGCTGCAGGAAAGGGTGAGAATTCCAACAAAAGCAAGGGTAAGCAAGTAGCCTCTTTTGTCAAAATTCCCAGGAAGCCTGCAACGGATATAATATGTCCTCCACTGTCGGTTATTAAGGAAGGTCTTGATCCAAAATAGGGCCTCGATTTTGATGAGGAAATGGGTTCTAGTTTCACTGATTCAGAACCTGACTTCAACGTGATATGCAACGTAGTCTCCATTCTCCCAATTGAGTTCGACGTGGTTTCGGAGGTAAACGAAGTCGAAGAAGACTTCAATGAAGACATGGCTAAACATAAGCCAATATGCTACTATGTTCTGAACAATGGCTGCATTGAATAGCAGAGTGCTGTCTTTGAAAGGCCAGATGGGGGGATGAAATACCACCTTAAACCACTATTCATTCAAGCTAAGGTCAACAATGTGGGTGTCAACAAGGTGCTAGTCGATGGAGGTGCTGCAGTTAACTTAATGCCCCAATGTATGCTCACAAATATTAGCAAGTCTGACACATATTTAAGGCCACACAATGTAGTGCTCACTAACTACGAAGGCAAATCTGGTTATTCACTTGGAGCAATTGAGGTCGAACTTGTTGTTGGCAGCGTTAAGAGGTTAACATTGTTCATGGTTATTCCAACCAAGGAAAATTTCAACTTGTTGCTTGGCAGGGATTGGATACATGGAGTAGGAGCAGTCCCTTCAACCTTACACCAAAGAATCTCCATTTGGAGAGAAGATGGACTGGTCGAAAATGTGGAAGGTGATCAAAGCTATTTTTTAGCAGAAGTAGATCACATCACAAAGAAGACCTTCGATAAGCAATTGGAAAACATTGCGCCACGTACACCTTCTGACAGTGCCTATGTACCCCAAGACAATGTTTATGCTTCACTAGACCTTCACCCTACTCATGGATTTATTTGGGAAAGGGAGGTAATTGGTGAAACAAGCTACCTAAAAGGTTACAGTAAACCTATTGGGTGGGATGGACCCTAAATAATTAGTAATGTCTCAACCCAGTGCATGGGAAAGGATTACGGCCTGTGTGACCGAAAACAAGCAAAATGCGGCTTTAGAAGCCGGGATGCAACAAAAAATGGTAGGTGAAACCATTAGATATGATGATAAAGAAAATATGATCGAAGACCAAAGGCTAGACTGTATCTATGATGACGAGCCTTTAGGATTTGAAAAAGACCCAATGGGTTCGACCAAGAGAATTCAAGCACAAGATCTCTTGGAAGAAATTGACTTGGGAGATGGCTCTATAAAGAGGCCAGTGTTTTTTAGTGCTAAAATCGACAAAAGTTTGAGAGATTGAACAATAGAGCTCTTGAAGGAGTACAAAGATTTCTTCGCATGGGATTATAATGAAATGCCTGGTCTGAGTCGAGAAGTAGTGGAATTGAAACTGCCAATTCGACCAGATAAGAAACCCGTGAAACAAACACCAAGAAGGTTTGCACCACAAATCTTATCGAAGATCAAAGAAGAGATCGAAAGGCTACTCATGAGTGGGTTCATCAGAACTGCAAGGTATGTTGATTGGTTAGCCAATATATTTCCTGTAATTAAGAAAAATGGCACTCTTAGAGTCTGCATAGACTTTAGGGACTTAAACATTGCTACGCCAAAGGATGAATATCCCATGCCAGTGGCAGAAATGTTGGTCGACTCAGCAGCAGGGTTTGATTATCTAAGTATGCTTGATGGGTACTCAGGTTATAATCAAATCTATATTGCTGAAGAAGATGTGTCGAAAACAGCATTTCGCTGTCCTGGGGCTTTAGGCGTTTATGAATGGGTAGTAATGCCTTTTGGCCTAAACAATGCTGGTGCAACATACCAAAGGGCAATGAATTCTATGTTTCATGATTTTATAGAAGATTTTATGCAAGTATACATAGACGACATTGTTGTTAAGTCTTCAACAGAAAGTATTCATTTAGACCACCTTCGACAATCATTCGAAAGAATGAGAAAATATGGATTGAAAATGAATCCAATCAAATGTGCTTTTGTGTTCGTGCAGGTGATTTCTTGGGTTTTGTTGTGCACAAAAAGGCATTGAGATCCATCAAAACAAGACGAAAGCGATATTGGAAACGAAGGCCCCTTCGACAAAGAAAGAGTTACAGTCTTTACTAGGAAAAATTAACTTCCTAAGAAGGTTTATCTCAAACCTAAGTGGCAAGACACAAGTTTTTTCGCCATTGCTTCGACTGAAAAAGGAGGATGTGTTCAGATGGGATCCAGAACACCAGAAAGCCTTCGACGAGATCAAGTCCTACTTGATTAAACCACCTATGTTGCTTGCCCCTATTAGGAATAGGGTAATGAAATTGTACATAGCAGCGTCAGAAATGACAATAGGCAGTATGTTAGCACAAGAGGATGAAAATGGTGTCGAAAGAGCCATTTATTATCTTAGCAGAGTATTGAATGATGCAGAAACGAGATATCATCCAATTGAGAAATTATGCCTATGTTTGTATTTTTCATGTACAAAATTGAAGCAATACATAAAGCCTGTTGATGTGTATGTTTATTCGCATTATGATATAATTAAACATATGCTGTCAAAACTAATTTTACATAGTCGAATTGGAAAACGGGCTTTAGCCTTATCTGAATATTCACTCACATACCAGCCTTTGAAAGCTGTTAAAGGCCACCTTGTTGCTGACTTCATTGTGGACCACTCTTTGGTCGAAGCAACGTTAAGATTTGTGGATGTTCAACCCTGGAAGTTGTACTTCGATGGGTCAAGCCATACAAATGGTACAGGAATTGGAGTATTCATAATATCTCCAACAAAGCTACCAACAAAATTTAAGTTTAAAATCGAAGGAAATTGCTCCAATAATGAGGCTGAATATGAAGCCTTGATAGCAGGACTTGAAATGCTGCTAGAGTTGGGGGCAAAAGCCGTCGAAATCAGAGGTGACTCTGAACAAGTTGTGAAACAATTAACAAAACAGTACAAGTGCATCAAAGAACACTTAATAAAGTACTTTATTACTGTCAATGCAATGTTAAACGTTTTACTCATGTTGACATTAAACATGTGCCTAGAATTGATAACCAAGAAGCAAATGAGTTGGCACAGATTGCTTCAGGATACAGAGTTTCTAAAGGAAAATTGCAAGAGTTGATAGAAATAAAAGAGAAGCTCTTTTTGACAGATAGTTCCAACACATAATTGTCAATGCCAAAACTTGGGGGGGCAGACAAGTCAGAAGTGGTATCACCTCCAACTGAAATTGAAATTTTTGAAATTTTTGCCATTGACAATATGTCGAATGATGATTGGCGAAAATCAATTGTCGAATACTTGGAAAATCCAACAGGAGCAACTAGTCGAAAAATTAAGTATAGAGCCTTAAGCTACATGATTGTTGGAAATGAATTGTTCAAAAAGACTCCTGAAGGAGTTTTGCTTAAATGTCTACGTGAAAACGAAGCTTATTTGGCAATATCCAATACTCATAGTGGTGCTTGTGGCTCACATCAAGTAGGTCACAAGATGAAATGGCTCTTGTTTCGACAAGGTATGTATTGGCCAACTATGTTGAAAGACTGTATAGAGTTTGCTAAGGGTTGTCAAGAATGCCAAAGGCACGCAGGAGTTCAACATGTGCTCGCAAATGAATTGCATTCAATAATTAAACCCTGGCCATTCAGAGGTTGGGCTTTAGACATAACTGATGAGGTTAAACCAACTTCGTTGAAAGGCCATCGTTATATATTAGTAGGCATATATTACTTTACCAAGTGGATCGAAGCTATTCCCTTAGCCAATGTTGACTAAGAGGCAGTTATGAATTTTATTCAAAACCATATTCTATATAGGTTTGGGATTCCAGAAACCATTACCACAGAACAAGGCTCAGTTTTTACAGGTCGAATGATTTTGGAATTTGCCTCTGAAACAGGTTTTAAGTTATTAAATTCGACACCATATTATGCACAAGCCAATGGTCAAGTGGAAGCAGCCAATAAAATCATCATTAACTTGATAAAAAAACATATTGGACAAAAACCAAGAAATTGGCACAAGACTCTTGACCAAGTTTTATGGGCTTGTCGAAATTCCCCTAGAGAGTCTATTAATGCTACTCCATTTAGACTTACGTTTGGGCATGATGCAGTGTTGCCAGTTGAAATTCAACTACAATCAGCTAAGATTCAAAGGCAATATGAGATTCCATCAGATTATTATTGGAATATGATGTTAGATGAATTAATTGATTTAGATGAAGAAAGATTAGCTGCATTAGATGTCCTTACAAGACAAAAAGAGAGAATAGCCAAAGCCTACAATAGAAGGGTTAAGTTGAAAACGTTTGCCTTTGGAGACTTAGTTTGGAAAGTTGTTTGGCCTATGGACAAAAAAGATAGAGTCTTAGGCAAATGGTCACCAAACTGGGAAGGACCATTTCGAATTACGCAGGTTTTTTCTAATGGTGCCTATGAAGTCGAGGAATTAGGCGTTAATAGTCGAATTTTGCGAATAAATGGCAAGTATTTAAAGAAATATAAGCCAATGTTGCAAGAAGTTAAAATAGCGCAAGAGTAAAACAGTGAAGTTAAACCAAACATGGCATTGGTGCCAGAATACATTGTCGAAACTACAAGAACCAAGATAAAAAATAGCTAAAAAGCCAATGTACAAGATTCATTTTTGTGTAAGATCCATCTTCATTCTTAGCAAGACACTCCTGGAATGCTCCAATCTTGTAGCAATGAGGTCTTCACTTTCGACGAGCTTTTGGATTCGACCTTCATGTTGAGTGGCTTTCTCAAAATGCTCAATTGCTGCAGCTGCTTCTTTGTTGATGGAGTTTTTCTTCTTCTGAATCGAAGCCTTCTTTTGCTGCAAAGCCTTGATTTTTTCTTGATATTTGGCAATGGAAGCATCACACTCTGCTATGGCTTTGGAGTCTTGATCTGCTTGAGCTTGCAATTCAGAAATCTTGGTATTTGAAGCTTCGACAGCAGCCCACTCTTCCTTTTGGAGTTCCTCCCCGCGCTCTTTATTTGCATTTAAAAAAAAAAGAGGAAGAGCAATGATGGCAGTTACTTGGGGAACGTGTGTAGCTGTTACCAAAGTGATGGAATTAATGGAGTGTGGCAGTTTCCAAAGCAAAATGTGGCCATTAATATGACAGCGCACTCAAGTGCTAACATGACAAGAAAGAAAACGTCTCTTCAATGCTGAAGAGTGACGTTGATGACGTTAGAGTGCTTGACATAAGGTTGTCAAAAGACAATTCAAAAACGTCAATTTTCTACCTTCGTTTAAAACTCAGTCGAAAATGACATTTTTGGGGGGCAATTTGTTAGCCTACATTTTCGACAAGCTCAATTAAATGCAGTCAGTGAGGTTTGACTTGTCACTTTAAAATAGAAATGTTGATTTTCGACATTGGGATGGTAAAACAAATTGGTGATCTTTGACTTTCGACTACTTCACAAAGACGGTGAAATTGAGGGCTTGAAGGCAATACTTCGACAGAAAGGGGGAATAAAGCAGATTAGGGCTAAAGCAGCATTGTCGAAGAACATAACAGTTACGCCGTCGAAGGATACAACAGTTGTTGTTTTTAAATTCCTTTGTACAGTTATAGATATAGCCGTTGTAGGCAGTTATAGTTTCTCCATAGTATATATAGTGGTTTCTCATAGAGAAAAGAGGTCACAAACTCTCATACATATTTCTCACGCTCAGAATTCCAAGTTACAGAGAAACATGAGTTACAGAAACGATATGTATGATATTGGGTACCAAGTCCTTTTATTTCAACGTAATCTAGTTATGTTTCCTTAAATATTTCTGCAATCTACTTGTCTTCTGCACTTGATCGAATTCAAAGTAAAGCAATTCGACAGTTTCAACCACTTTAAAATTGTCAGTTATTACAAATAACATCAAGAACATTCATAACTTTTTCTGGAAAATTATAGCACAAATGTCCTAAGATTTACTCGTTGATCTTGCAAGTAACAAATTCTAAACCAGCGGTTGTTTACCAAAATTCACGGTAAACAGCGGGATGTGTTTCTTTTGGGCCTTGCAAATCTCTCTAGGTGGTTCCTTTTCATGCTTTCGTTTATGGCTTTGTATTCGACCTTTTGTTTTCTAGAGTCTAGACCTTGATTTGCTTCTGCAGTTGGTGTCGGTTTGTGGACCACTGGCAACTTATTGGTGTTGAACCAAGGGCAAACACTCTTTGTTTTGTATGATAACAAATTACACCTTATCTACTAATGGTTCAAGTTGAATTAAGTACATGACATAAAGCAAAGAGCAAGAAGATTAAAATGGAGCAGCTTGGAGAAGAAGCCACCTCAGCAGTTCAAGACCTATTTGTTTATTCGCTTTCTTTAGGACACTGTGTAAGGTCCTATCACTGAAGGTCTATGACTTTTAGTAGCTGAGAGATGAGTTTTTCAAAACATGCATGGTGCATCAAAATAGTTTTGAAAAAATATTTTATAAAATTGCATGCATGCATAAGGTGGCAACAAAAACCCTAAAACTATTTTTGTTGAAAGCTTAAATCCTAAAAATAGTTTTGTCGAAGGCTTGAAATCAAAATCCTATCCTTTTACAAAGATAATCTATTATGGTAATAGATTATGTGCCTGAATGTTTCAGAGCACATAATCGATTACTCTCCTATTTTAACTAAAACAAATAATTGATTAGTGGCTTGCCTTTCTTTCCTTTTTTATAAAGCATAAATCGATTATTCTAACCCATTAGGAAGAAAATAATCGATTAAGAAGCAAATGAAAGTTTCATAAACATAATCGATTACTCTTTCATTCTCACTATATCACATAATCGATTATGTGCTTGCCTTACTCTCCTTTTTTACATCAAAATAATCGATTACATGCCTATTGCACTTCATACATAATCGATTAGCAAGCAAAGTAATGTTTCCTTTTTTATCAAGATAATCGATTATATGCTTGTTTGCCTTCTATACATAATCGATTATCAAGCAAATAAATGTTTCCAAGTTTATCAAGATAATCGATTATATGCTTGTTTGCCTCTATACATAATCGATTATCAAGCAAATAAATGTTTCCAAGTTTGTCAAATAATCGATTATGGCTTGTCAAAACATAAAGGCCTTAATCGATTATCCTATGCATTAAATGGTTTTCAAAAATCAAATTTTTCCTACGCCTATAAATAGGAGGTGTGTTTCTCATTTTCAAAACACACCCCACACCACAATTCACAACTCCTCTCTGCTTCTCACATACATTTTCTAGATCTGAGAAAGAGAGAAAATAGAGCTTCAACTTTCATATCATTTTCTATTTTCCATATCACTCATCTCTTAGTCACTATACTGTCATTATATCTGAGGTGATTGGAACATAGATCTCTGTTTGTATTCGTTACTCTATTTGTGGGGGTCACTTTGAAATCCTGGGATTTGTTCTTGGGTCTCTCAATCAGGAGATTGAGTTGGTTTGAAATCCTGGGAAGTTTTCTTGGGTCTCTCAATCAGGAGATTGAGTTGGTTTGAAATCCTAGGAGGTGATCTTGGGTCGTTAAATCAGGGAAGATTGAAGTGGTATTGAAATCCTGGGAGGTGCTCTTGGGTCATTCAATCAGGAGATTGAAGCGGTGTTGAAATCCTTAGCTAGGTGCTCGGGTTCTCAGTTCGGGGGAATTGAGATTTGCTATTTTGAAGTTGCCTGTTTGTAAACAATTCTTCAATATAGTGGTTACCATCAAGTCCAAGGGTTGCAAAGCCTGAGGCCGAGGACGTAGGGCTTTTATCCCGAACCTCGCTAAATTCCTGGTGTATCTCTATCCCTACTCTTTTACTTTATTTGTCATTTCTGTTTGTTTATTGTTATACTGCGCTAAACATAAAACATCTGTTTATTGTTAAAACCAATCATAGCGTAGTCAGCATAATACATATCCCTATTCTGATCTGTTTATCTATCATCTTCCGTATCACTGCAATTGATCTACTCTCTACTATATTCAATATCACTACACTTCTTATAAATAATCTTATTGTGTATATTGAAAATAGTATAACATCTCATTGTGCCTAAATCTGCCTGCTTGCACCATATAAGGTTTAAATCTAAGTTTCCGCATTTGATTTAAAACAAACTTATCTTAAAATTGAAAAGAATCCAAGATTTACACATAACCTTATTCACCCCCCCTCTAAGGTTATTAGATAGTCTAACAATTGGTTGTAATGGTTTGGGTGTTGCCCAGGTTTCAAAGAATCATTCAATCTTGACCTAAAAAAAATCAATGTATTTCCTTCAAAATATAGTTCAAAATACAACCAGCACTACAAAAAAATTGCTCATTAGCAACGGACATTAACGAGGGAATGATGGTCCCTAGCAAAAAATGGAATTAGCGACGGATTTTGCGAGGGAATAAGGGTCCTCGTCTATGTTGAGAAATAGCGACGGAATTTCCGTCGCTAAATCCTGGGCGCCAATTTGAAACTGCGCAGCACGAAAACCAAGAAAAGTTAGCGACGGATTCAGTGGTCCCTCGCAAACGTCTGACCGTTGCAGGTACTTAGGAAGCGTGAAGGATTAGCGACGGATGCATCCCTCGCTATGTCCGTCGCTAAATCCCAATTAATTCTTTTAAGGCTTAAATATCACTTACCCCCCTGCAAATACCACTGTTATCCATTTACCCCCCTGCAAAAAAAAAACTCTCGAAATAAACCCTGCAAAATGTAACTGTTTCCAGTTACCCCCCTGCTGTTAACTTTTCTGTTAAATATTAACTTTGATGACGTCAGCACTGACGTCAGTGCCGCGTGTCACCATATTATTGGGCCTCTGTGACACGTGGCACTGACATGCCACGTCAGCTCCTATGTCACTAGCGCCACGTCAGCAACCAATAGATGGCTGCCACGTGGCACTAGTTATTACACTCAAAATAAATTTTCAAAATGGCTTGAGAAAGACTTGAACACATGACCATGAAGTGGGTGAAACACACAAATACCACTAAGCCACTTGATTCTTTAGTAAATTAAGTGAACTAATAGTATATAATACATAAATAATTCGATTAACAAAATAAAGAAACAATCAGCACCAGATGTGTTTCATCATCACCAATGTGTTTCATCATCATCAATTTTTCCAGCAACCAATGCGTTTCATCATCACCACCAGATGCGTTTCATCATCATCATCACCAGATGCGTTTCATCATCACCAATGCGTTTCATCATCACCAGCAACCAAAACGATCTCTACCTAAATCAATCAACAATTCCAGATCTGACAACGAATCAACAACCAAAACAAATCTACAGATCCGAAGATTAAAACATTAAACGAAAATGAAAACGAAATCTACGAAGCCTACGAAATCTACAGATCTGAAGATTAAAAGAAGCCTAAAAAACGAAAATGAAAACTTGCGTTTCTGGGTTTTGATTCTTGATGATTTTCGTTTTCGATTTGATTCTTGATGATTTTCGTTTTCATCTTCATGATTTTCGTTTTCGATTCGATTCTTGATGATTTTCGTTTTCAATTTGATTCTTGATGATTTTCCTTTTCATCTTCATGATTTTCGTTTTCGTTTTCGTTTTTATTTTGTTAATCGAATTATTTATGTATTATATACTAGTAGTTCACTTAATTTACTAAAAGAATCAAGTGGCTTAGTGGTATTTGTGTGTTTCACCCACTTCATGGTCATGTGTTCAAGTCTTTCTCAAGCCATTTTGAAAATTTATTTTGAGTGTAATAACTAGTGCCACGTGGCAGCCATTTATTGGTTGCTGACGTGGCGCTAGTGACATAGGAGCTGACGTGGCATGTCAGTGCCACGTGTCACAGAGGCCTAATAATATGGTGACACGTGGCACTGACGTCAGTGCTGACGTCATCAAAGTTAATATTTAACAGAAAAGTTAACAGTGTTAGACTTCTGATAACCTTAGAGGGGGGGTGAATAAGGTTATATGTGCAAAACTTTACTTCTTTTTGGGTTTTCAAAAACTTTTGCAATGCTTGTTTAAATCAAATGCGGAATCTGAGATTTAAACTTATATGATGTATGTAAGCAGGCAGATCAGGCACAGTGAGATGTTACTCTATATTCAATATTCACAATAAGGTTGTTTTATAAGTAATGCAATGATATTGAATATAGCAGATCTACAGTAGTGATAGAGAAGATGATAGATAAACAGATCTGTAGTACAGTGAGTATAACTATAACCAGATTAACAGATTCAGATCAGAGTAGGGATATAGTTAATAAATCCACTGAGTGATATTATAAATAGATATAAACAGTAAATAAAGTAAAGTGAGAGAGATAGAGATACACCAGGAATTTTACGAGGTTCGGGATAAAAGCCCTACGTCCTCGGCCTCCGACTTTGCAACCTTTGGACTTGATAACAACCACTATATGAGAAGACCCTCTTCAATGTTTACAAGCAAGCAACTTCCCTATAGCTAATCTCAATTAACCCTAATTGAGAACCCTGAGCACACAGCTAAGGATTTCGCAACCGCTTCAATCTCCTGATTGAACGACCCAAGAGCAGCTCCCAGGATTTCAATACCACTTCAATCTTCCCCGATTGAACGACCCAAGATCACCTCCCAGGACTTCAAACCAACACAATCTCCTGATTGAGAGACCCAAGAAAACTTCCCAGGATTTCAAACCAACTCAATCTCCTGATTGAGAGACCCAAGAACAATTCCCAGGATTTCAAAGCGACCCCCACACTAGTAGATTACAATATAGAAGCTATGATCTAATCACCTCAGATAATATGACAATATAATAGCTGAGAGATATGAGTAGATCTATAAAAATGATATGAAAGTGATAGCTCTATTTTTCTCTTTCTCAGATCTAGAAAATGTATGTGAGAAGTAGAGAAGATGTTGTGATTTGTGGTGTGGATGAGTGAAATGAAAAGTGTTTCACACCTGCCTATTTATAGGCTTAGGAAAGCGTGAGATCTGAAAAAAACATTTAAAGAAGTGATGAATCGATTTTGGCATGAAGTTAAAATGTTGATGAATCGATTCTTATCATTTTAGAAGACATAAGAATCGATTATATGGCTAGTTAAAAAAGAGAGGAATCGATTCTTTACATATGGAGAACATAGGAATCGATTGTTTGTTTCTTTGGAAATAGGTGGGAATCGATTTTCAAGACATCCTGAATAGGGTAGGAATCGATTCTTACTTTGCTTAAAATGAGGAGGAATCAATTCATAGCCTATAGGATTGCTTGAAAATCGATTTCATAGTCTTTTGAAATAGAAGGAAATCGATTCTTACCTTTGGCTTATGTATATGTAGAAATCGATTCTTTGTTTTAACATAGGCTAGGGAAATCGATTTCAACCTTTAAAATAGGATTAGGAAATCGATTTCATGGTTTAGAAAATGATAGAAATCGATTTCTAGCTTTCCATAAAACTATTTTTAGGGTTTAAGCTTTCAACAAAAATAGTTTTAGGGTTTTTGTTGCCACCTTATGCATGCATGCAATTTTATAAAATATTTTTAAAACTATTTTGATGCACCATGCATGTTTTGAAAAACTCATCTCTCAGCTACTAAAAGTCATAGACCTTCAGTGATAGGACCTTACACAGTGTCTTAAAGAAAGCGGATAAACAAATAGGTCTTGAACTGCTGAGGTGGCTTCTTCTCCAAGCTGCTCCATTTTAATCTTCCCGCTCTTTGCTTGATGTCATGTACTTAATTCAACTTGAACCATTAGTAGATAAGGTGTAATTTGTTATCATACAAAACAAAGAGTGTTTACCCTTGGTTCAACAAACTCCCCCTTTTTGATGATAACAAATTACATTATGCATAGGGGGTTTGATAGTAATGGAACTTTTTCAAAAAGCTCTCCCTAAGCATATGCATAATAAAATAAACAGTACATCAGCAGGATAGCAGCAATTATTTTCTCCCCTCACATATACCATGCATATATTCTCTCCCACATATAACATGCATAATATTCTCTCCCCCTTTGTTTTCATCAAAAAGGAGGGGGTGAGCACATAGCCTATGAGATAATCACAAACAGACATAATCACTTTGTAAACTAGCAAAGGAGCACATAGCATATGAGATATCAGAAATAGTAGTTCATGCTATGCTCCCCCTTACTTGGTGATCCCCCTTAATAATTTTAGAATTCAAGGCTTTAGCAAAAAGAGGGTGGATCATCATGGTTTTAAAAATATGATACCCAAGATAATCATCCTTGGTTCAACAATATAAGTATAATTTTTAACTTAAAAAATATGTTGCATCAAAGATCCAGCACAATGGAGAGAAGAAAAAAAACTTTGATGCACACAAAAAAATTTTATTTCACAAAAGTGATAAATTATTCTTAAGGTGAATAGAACTTTTCCAATCTAACCTTCACCGGTGATTCTTCCTCTATTGTTGATATTACTAGTCACATGACTGCTGTTTCTGAGTATTAAGAATCTTTTTGCATCTCTAGTCATGACTTTCGAGTCTCTGCTATCAAGGTATCGATCTGACCCCCATACCTTGTAGCACACCTGCACTAAGATCAAGTAGAAAATTTTGGTACCCAATTCTCTTTGGGTCCTTTGGGGTTAGTCATCAAGGGGTTTGTTTTCACAATCCACCTTGGTTTCTCACAAGCAGGTATAAGGGTACCAAGCTCACACAATTTACGAATAGGACATCTAAGTGAGCTATGGTTCCCTTTTTGACAATAAGTGCAAGAGAAAACAGTAGGTGTATAACTTGAAGTAGCAGCTACAAAAGTCATTTTCTTTTTCAAAACAGAGGAGGTGGAACTACCTTCATACCCAATACCTCTCCTATCAACATATTCATGTTGGGAGTGAAGTAGCTTGGTCAAGGTCTTTTCACCAACCTCAAACTTTTTCAAAGATTCTTTCAAAAATTCATTTTCAACCTTGACTTTTTCAAAATTTTGTTTAAGCTCTAGAAACTCAAGGTTGAATGGTTTTATTTCATGTAGCTCATTCTTCAACTTAGCTACCTCATTTTCAAGTGTCTCGATTTGAGTGAGCATGCTTTTGTTACTCTTTGTTAATTTCTTAGATTTTAACAAAAGAGTTTCATGTTCAAAATAAAGAGCTTCAAAAGCCCCACTCAAGTCGTGACTACTATACACATCATCAAAATCATCATGTATAATTGAATCAGAAAGACTAGGGTTATTAAGGCTTACCTCGGAAGTGTCATTTGCCATAAAACAGATATCATTTGCAACCTCCTTAGATTCACTATCAGTGTCAGAATTGTCCCATTTAGCCTCCATTTGGCTTGTACCGTGTGTGGCTTCCAAGTACTCCCAAATCTCTTTTGCTGTCTGACAACCTTTTACTTTTCCATATTCTTCTTCACATAGAGATACGTGAAGAACGTTCATTGCTCTGGCGTTTTGAGAAATCTTATCCAACTCTGACTTTCTCAGCTCTTTCAGGTCAATGGTGTAGATATCCTCAACTGGCACTTCTTCTTCTTTTCCGGTAGCTTTACTTTTGATTTTCATTGGGATCAGTGGTCCATCTGCAATGATCCTCCATAAGGTGAAATCTATAGCCTGCACATGACATTTCATTCGACTACTCCAGTAGTCATAGTTAGTCCCATCAAACAGGGGTGGCCTAAATAAAGACATCCCCTCTTTCAAAAAAGAACCCATAATCACAGATAGATAAATAAAATTTAAATTGCGAGATGTAAAGCTCTATATGCAATTTCTAGCTCTGATACCACTTGTTAGACTATCTGATAACCTTAGAGGGGGGGGGGTGAATAAGGTTATGTGCAAAACTTTAATTCTTTTTGGATTTTCAAAAACTTTTGCAATGTGTTAGGACTTTGGCAAGTGTACCAAATGTCGTCGCAAGTAATAAAATACGGTAAGTAACCGGTCGATTCCACGGGGATTGTGTTTTATTATCAATAGGCAAGTAAATTAATCCTTAGACGTAACAGTTGGACGAAAAGTGAAGTAACGGTAAAACAAAGCAAATGTTTGTAAACAATAAAATAAAAGCGATTAGGGGTCGAATCTTCTCCCCCTCACCTATCCTATGATCCTTCAGTTAATCTCAAATTGGTTGTTTAAATCACCAGATTCAATTCACAAAATTAGGTTAAGGACAATCCCTTGCCTCAAAACCCCTTTTACCTAATTGAGAAACCCTAATCCCTTAGGTGATTCATGCCAACAGGTAAAGCAATAAACGCAAGAAATAGAGAATTCACATATCCAATCCCATATTCCTATGGTGATCACAAGTATGTGATCTACTACCCCATATCAAGAATGTAACCCATATCCCTATGTGATCACAAACCCTAATTCATTACAACTAGCATATGTAGAAGTAAAGCATTACACAAAGAGGCATAGACTTATGATAAATTAACCAAACAACTGAATCAACCATAACAAAGTAATCAATAGATTGGTTTGGGGAGAGTCATCTCTTCCTAATCAAAACAAACTACATGGACAACATCAAGGAAAGAGAAGATAGAAATAAGGAGAAGTTACACATAGAGGAATCCATGAGAAGTCTTCAAAACCTTGTTCCCAAGTGATTAGAAGCTCCCAAAAACGCCCCCAGCTGCTGCTCCAAAGTGTGGCTCAAATCCCAAGATGAAGCCCTTCAAAAATTGCTGAAACTGCTTTAAAAACCCTAATTTTCACGCACCATCGCGATGCGGCCCGTGTCCGTCGCGTCGCGACAAACGACAGAAGCTTCAGGCCTCGCAAAACTGCTCCAGGTCGCGTCGCGAACCCTCCTGGTCGCGACGCGAAAAAAAACAGAAAGTTCTGGCTTGCAAAATTCCTCCAGATCGCGTCGCGAACCCTCCTGGTCGCGACGCGATATTGAACAGAAATCAAATCCCTCCATTTTGCTGCATTTCCGGGCAAGTGTCTGGTTCGCCGAATGATGCCACAACCAATTAGAGGTCTTCAATGTCCAATTTAGCTCCAAAAGTGAAGGAATTACTTACAAATGAACTTCCTACTACAATTATCTAAAACTAGACTAAATCCCAGATAATGACTGTGATACAATGAAAAACCTGCACAATTGGTCCTAAAAATGCCTAACTTACATCATATGATTGAGAGTTAAATGCGGAATCTGAGATTTAAACTTATATGATGTATGTAAGCAGGCAGATCAGGCACAGTGAGATGTTACTCTATATTCAATATTCACAATAAGGTTGTTTTATAAGTAATGCAATGATATTGAATATAGCAGATCTACAGTAGTGATAGAGAAGATGATAGATAAACAGATCTGTAGTACAGTGAGTATAACTATAACCAGATTAACAGATTCAGATCACAGTGGGGATATAGTTAATAAATCCTCTGAGTGATATTATAAACAGATATAAACAGTAAATAAAGTAAAGAGAGAGGGATAGAGATACACCAGGAATTTTACGAGGTTCGGGATAAAAGCCGTACATCCTCGGCCTCCGGCTTTGCAACCTTTGGACTTGATAACAACCACTATATGAGAAGAACCTCTTCAATATTTACAATCAAGCAACTTCCCTATAGCTAATCTCAATTAACCCTAATTGAGAACCCGAGCACACAGCTAAGGATTTCGCAACCGCTTCAATCTCCTGATTGAACGACCCAAAAGCAGCTCCCATGATTTCAATACCACTTCAATCTTCCCCGATTGAACGACCCAAGATCACCTCCCAGGATTTCAAACCAACACAATCTCCTGATTGAGAGACCCAATAAAACTTCCCAGGATTTCAAACCAACTCAATCTCCTGATTGAGAGACCCAAGAAAACTTCCCAGGATTTCAAACCAACTCAATCTCCTGATTGAGAGACCCAAGAACAATTCCCAGGATTTCAAAGCGACCCCCACACTAGTAGATTACAATATAGAAGCTATGATCTAATCACCTCAGATAATATGACAATATAATAGCTGAGAGATATGAGTAGATCTATAAAAATGATATGAAAGTGATAGCTCTATTTTTCTCTTTCTCAGATCTAGAAAATGTATGTGAGAAGTAGAGAAGATGTTGTGATTTGTGGTGTGGATGAGTGAAATGAAAAGTGTTTCACACCTGCCTATTTATAGGCTTAGGAAAGCGTGAGATCTGAAAAAAACATTTAAAGAAGTGATGAATCGATTTTGGCATGAAGTTAAAATGTTGATGAATCGATTCTTATCATTTTAGAAGACATAAGAATCGATTATATGGCTAGTTAAAAAAGAGAGGAATCGATTCTTTACATATGGAGAACATAGGAATCGATTGTTTGTTTCTTTGGAAATAGGTGGGAATCGATTTTCAAGACATCCTGAATAGGGTAGGAATCGATTCTTACTTTGCTTAAAATGAGGAGGAATCGATTCATAGCCTATAGGATTGCTTGAAAATCGATTTCATAGTCTTTTGAAATAGAAGGAAATCGATTCTTACCTTTGGCTTATGTATATGTAGAAATCGATTCTTTGTTTTAACATAGGCTAGGGAAATCGATTTCAACCTTTAAAATAGGATTAGGAAATCGATTTCATGGTTTAGAAAATGATAGAAATCGATTTCTAGCTTTCCATAAAACTATTTTTAGGGTTTAAGCTTTCAACAAAAATAGTTTTAGGGTTTTTGTTGCCACCTTATGCATGCATGCAATTTTATAAAATATTTTTAAAACTATTTTGATGCACCATGCATGTTTTGAAAAACTCATCTCTCAGCTACTAAAAGTCATAGACCTTCAGTGATAGGACCTTACACAGTGTCCTAAAGAAAGCGGATAAACAAATAGGTCTTGAACTGCTGAGGTGGCTTCTTCTCCAAGCTGCTCCATTTTAATCTTCCTGCTCTTTGCTTTATGTCCTGTACTTAATTCAACTTGAACCATTAGTAGATAAGGTGTAATTTGTTATCATACAAAACAAAGAGTGTTTACCCTTGGTTCAACAAACAGCAGGGGGTAACTGGAAACAGTTACATTTTACAGGGTTTGTTTTGAGAGTTTTTTTTTGCAGGGGGTAAATGGATAACAGTGATATTTGCAGGGGGTAAGTGATATCTAAGCCTTCTTTTAATTACTGACTCTTCTCTCATTGTTTCACTCTTCTCTCTCACCTCCCACCACACCACCCACGAACCCTAACCCCTTTTCACTCATTTCCACCACCACCACCACCACCACCCACGAAATCGTCTCCTCTTCCTCTCTCTCTCTCTCTCTCTCTCTCTCTCTTACGAAATCGTCTCCTCTCCTCTTCTCTCACCTACAAATTTCTTTCCTCTTTTTCTCTTCTTCTCTCCACCTTCCACCACCACCACCACCACCACACCACCACCACCACGAACTCCTATCCTCCATTTCTCTCTCTCTCTCTCTCCCCTACGAAGTGAATCACAACCACCACCACCACGAACTCCTATCCTCCATCTCTCTCTCTCCTACGAACGAAACCACATAGCTCCTACCACCACCACCACCACCACAAACTCCTCTCCTCTATCTCCGACGAAGTGAACCACCACCACCACCACCACATTAATATATAAAAATCTGGTTTAAAAAAAATTAAAACAATTGGTCAAAAAAAAACAAAACAAGCCATTCAAATTGGGACACGTGGCAGTCATAATTGGGACGCGTGACAGTCAAAATTAGCGAGGGAACTGTCCCTCGCTAATTAGCGAGGGATTCAAATTCCCTCGCTAATTCCATTAGCGAGGGAATCACTCACTCGCTAATTCCCTCGCAAATGGTCATTAGCGACAGAAATGGGATGTTTAGCGAGGGAAAATTCTCTGGCTAATAACCTTTTTTTTGTAGTGCAGGAACATAACTAAAAGAACTGTGAGGAACATAGGTTATAGATGTTCGTGCTAAAGCATGAGCAGCATCTTTCATTGATTTTATAAAAAAAACGTCATTCATTGATCGTTTCACAAACACAAATTTCTAATCATTATTTAAACTAAGAATGGATCTACACTTAATAACTAATAAACCATGTTTAGAGCAGTCTAGACTCACTGCATAAACATCACTGACTACTTTCTTGCAGCCCATCTCAAAGGTTATGGCGAAGAGATTCTTATTGGCGATCCACACAAAATATTTAAGGATGCTCCAAACTTTAGGTTCTAGAGGATGGTGAGAATTATTGAATATGTTTGTAATTCAATTGCTCTTAGTATTGTTAGGTGTCACTAGTAAAACATCCAATGGGCCAATACGTGGCCCAGTCGAAATATAGGCCCAATATGGGCGCTGCATCTCTTGTATATATACACAACTTCGACCAACAAGTAATCACAATACCTTTCGATACAGTTTCTTTTGAATTACTGTTTAATTGCCTTGCCCAGATTTTTCCCTCTCTTTTCTGCGTTCTCTATTCTTTTCCTTCTCCCTGCGCAACTCTCCTCCAACAAATTGGTATAACAGAGCTATAAAGATCCTTCAAGATTCATCATGGCGATGTGAGACAACAGTGGCGGAGGAATTCCGACGAACCTCCCTGTCTTTAATGGAAAAGATTATGAACGATGGTGTGCACAGATGAAAGTCATGTTTCGTTTTCAAGATGTACTTGAAATCGTGCATGATGGTGTTCCACCATTGGCAGCAAACGCCACTGAAGCGGTGAGGAACAACCACCATGCACTGAGAAAGAAAGATGGAAAGGGGTTGTTCTTGATTCATCAAAGTGTTGATTCAAACATTTTGAACCTGATCATTGATTGTGATTCAGCAAAAGAAGCATGGGATATCCTCAATAATGCATATGGAGGTGCGGATAGACTGAAGAAGATACGCCTGTAGTCTCTCAGGAAGCAATACGAGGCATTGAGGATGAAAGATGGAGAATCAATTGGTGAATTCATTACGAGGTTAGTAGCTCTAACTAATCAAATGAAAGGCAATGGTAAGACTGTATCTGAAACAAGTAAAGTAGAAAAAGTGCTTAGATCCTTAACTCCAGAATTCGACTATGTGGTTACTGCCATCGAAGAATCCAAGAACATAGATGAAATGAAGTTAGATGCACTTCAAGGTTCCTTAGAGGCTCATGAATTGAGAATTAGGCAGAGAAGTTCAGAGAAAGAGACTGAACAAGCCTTACTATCACACTCCTCTAAGAAAAATTGGAACGCAGGCAACAAGAAAGAAAAAGGAAAATGGAAGGGTAAAGAAAAGGGATCTGGCAGCAAGAAAGAAGAATAAGGAAGTTTCAACAAGAAGGAGCAAGATCTGTCGAAGGTGCAGTGCTATAACTGTCAGCAATTTGGGCATTATAGGAACAAATGTAAGAACAAGAAGGTTCCTGGGAATAAAGATGCTGAAGCCAAATTTGCAAGTGATGGAGGCACAGACTCTGATTCTGACTCAGAAGGATTAATGCTAATGGCAGTCATAGATGATGAGATTGAAGAAGACACTCATCTCAATGTAACAGTTGCTGAAATTAGTGAGCAAAACAGTGGGAACACTAGTGAAAGTGGAAACACTTGTGATGCTCAAAATACTTGTGCAATGTGTGAGGGGCAGGGCAGTGGTGACACTGGTGATGCCCCCAACATAGCCAGCAACAATGATGAAGAATTATCCTTCATGACAGCGCTACTGACACAGAATTATACTTGTGCAAGTGTGAATAAGTAGTTGAAGGGTATAGTGGTCCTTATGCATGATTAAATGAGGGGCAATTCTGTCATTTCCTAGTTAAGTAAGTCAGTTGAGTCAATACCTAGATCATACCTCATTTGCAGCAAAAAATCAGAAAAAGAAGTAGAGAGAAGGAGGAGAGAGTTCGAGAGAGAGAATGGAGAAGAAAAGGGGGGATCCTACCTCAGATGTCCATGCATGCTTCATCTGATTTCACCAATCTCCCACATTTTTCTTTCCCTTTCTAATGATACCAGAAACTTATACTGAACCAAGCCCAAACACAAAACCCATCCCCCATTGGAATCGAGTGTGAGAGTGAGAGGAGTCTTGCATGCTGAATTGAAGAACACTAGAACCAATTTCAGAACTTGCCTAGTGTCTTTGAACACTAGAGGGAAGATTTGGCTAGCTGAGATTCGAGTTGGTCCTCTTGGGTTAAAGTCAAAATCGATCCTTAGAAGTTGTAGCTACTGAGTTCAACGGTGGGAAGCGGTTGAGCGTGTAAGGAGCGAGTTCGTGGGAATACCGTATTGTAGGAACTCAGTTTGTTGTTGGGTTGCGATTGTCATCGCAAGAGGTGAGTTCTATACTCTCTTAGGGACGTTTTGATGTTGAGTCATTTTATTTTCTGAAACGATATTACTGAAATCCGCTTTGTGAAAACTTGACGAAAACGTTTTTATCGAAAAACCGTTAATTGTGAATTGTTCGAGTTGATTGAATTATTGATTGATGATATGATGTTATGTGCTGTTTGACTGGTTATCTGGACTGGACTGTTGCTAATATGTTAGGATATCGATCGGAATGAAATTGGAACCGAAACGGAACGGAAAAAGTTACACGAAACTGGAAATTTTACTACTGTCATGGACGCACGGATCGTGCCTCACAAGGGCACGGGTCGTGCGCCTTGTTCGCAGTAGCCAAGAAAATGGATTTTTGACACAGTACGGGTCGTGCGCCCCTGGGCACGGACCGTGCGTGACCTACGCAAATTAGGTTTTTACAATTTTAGAACACGCCCGGATCGTGCGTCTTGGTGGCACGGATCGTGCGCCCTGTAACATTTTTAAACTGAGTTTTCAGTGATACGCACGGGTCGTGCGCCTCTGGAGCACGGACCGTGCGGATCCTTCTGTTACCCTAATTAAAAATCCTTTTTAATCCGTTCCAAACGATTCCGATTCCTTTCCGATTGATTCCCCAATGTTTCCCAAGAATGGAAACACACTTATGTCATGAAATGAAAGAAGTTTGAGGTAAATCTCACAAGTTATAAATGTTAAGGAAAACCGTACATTAGTAAGACGCGAGTGTCCACACGTTAATTCATACAAGTCAAGGTAAGAAATGTTAATTCACGGCAGGATACCTTCCCTTGTGGAAGGGTAGACGGTACATGAATGAATTCTAGACGGCCCAATGCGGGTACATGCATATATATATATATATATATATATATATATACAAGAGGTTAAGGGTGACGACCCTTAAAGAATTGGCATACTACGGGAGGGGAAGTCATGATCCCCAAAACCTAGACTCAAAAGGTTTCGCCCACTAGTAATAGCGGGATGGGTTCACCGAAAGCCAAAGAAGTGCCTAAAAATAGGTAGGCTTGAGGTGTTATGCTAAGATAATGAAATGAAAGGAAAGGTAATGCGTAGTCACTTAGTAGGGCTACAAATTACAAGAGGTAAAAGACATGTCCACATGGTTGCTTAGTAGGACCATGAGTTCTCACGTAAAGAATAATGAACCGCTAGAGTTAGTAAGGGGTCTCGATAGGACTCACTGAGATAATGTTTATCTCACCCTTCATATTTGTGGTTTTTACAGAGAAACAGTGGAAAGCAAAGGCGACGAAGCACGATTAGCCGATGCGACTCTTGGAGTCATTGAAGATTGAGTTTCATGTTTAGACCTTTGTCCCATTTACTGTTTCTATGTTATCGATTGTATAACGATCATGTATCAGTTGTAAATCGTTTCTGCTACTTTATGTTTTGAGTATTGAACACCAGGATTATGTATAAGTCTTAAGTTATGAAACTTAAGCATTTTGATGAAGTTAAGTACGGTTCGGAGAACCTTTTGATATGTTTTATCAAAATTTTTAGTTTGTGTTCAATATTCATTAACAGGAAGTTACTCTGATGTATGCCATTTAGTGCATTTCGGTAGTTCTACAAGTTAGAATTTATCGGGGTGTTACAAATGGTATCTCGACACAGGATGCTCAAACCACATGTGCTGCCATAAGGAGTGGTTTGTCGAAATGAAGCAAATAAGTAAAAGAATCAGATTTGCACACAACAGCAGAGTCACTGCAGAAGGAATTGGTACCATAAAGTTTCTGTCGAAAGATGGAAAGTGGTGCTACATTCAGGAAGTGTTCTATGTACCAAAGATGAGGAACAATCTGCTAAGTCTTGGGCAGATGATTGAGAAGAAATTCTCTGTCGAAATGGATGATAACAGTCTCAGCTTGTTTGATTTAAACAGGAGGGTGATCCTGAAGGTGCCAATGCAAAGTAACAGAACATTCAAGGTCGAATTGCAAGTAGTCGAACAGCAATGCCTCACAACCACTGTCGATGATGAGAACTGGAAGTGGCACAGAAGATTTGGCCACCTAAACTTCAACAGCTAGAGACAACTACATGAGAAGAAATGGTCCATGGGTTGCCAGCAGTAAAGATGCCTGGTGAAGTATGTGATAGTTGCTGCAAGTCGAAGCAACTAAGAAACTCCTTCAAATCAGAAGTGCCAGGCGGAGCAAAGAAGAAGTTAGAGGTGATATTCTCTGATGTTTGTGGTCCCTTTGAGGTCAGTTCATTAGGAGGGAACAATTACTTTGTCACCTTCATTGATGAGTACACCAAAATGACATGGGTGTACCTGATCAATAAGAAGAGTGAAGTACTTGGAGCATTCAGAAACTTCAAGGTGATGATTGAAAAGCAAAGTGAGTGTGCAATCAAAACTCTTAGAACAGATGGAGGTGGTGAGTACAACTCACATGAATTTGCAAAATTCTGTGAAGATGAAGGCATAGTACATGAAGTCACTTCACCCTACACACCTCAGCATAATGGAACAACTGAGAGGAAAAATAGGACCATCCTCGACATGGTGAGAAGTATGATGAAGGAAAAGAAGCTACCTCACAGTTTATGGGGAGAACTAGTAGCCACAGCAGTATACATTCTGAACAAGTGCCCCACAAAGAGATTGATTGGGAAGACACCTGAAGAAGCTTGGCTAGGAAGAAAGCCAAGTGTCAAGCTTCTCAGAATAATTGGCTCATTATGTTACAGACATGTCCCTGAGCAACTAAGGAAGAAGCTGGATGATAGAGCACAACAAATGATCCTTGTTGGTTATCATTCGACGGGAGCATACAAACTGTATGACCCTGTGCAGAAGAAAATAGTGAAGAGCAGAGATGTCATAGTAGATGAGTCAAAAAAGTGGAACTGGGATACTCAGAATGAAGAAGGAAGTGAAAGAACTACAGTACTAGACTTTGATGAAGTTCAGGATCTAGAGGATCAGAATGTAGCTACTGAAACTGCAGAACCTGTTACTGTCGAACCTATCAGAAGGTCACAGAGGTAAAGGCAGAGATCAGTAAGGCTAGAAGGATTCGACACATTTCCAGATTCTGCTATTACAGCAGAAGGAGACCTGACTCACTTTGCACTAATGGCTGAAACAGAACCAGTGAGCCTGGAGCAAGCTCTTGATCACAAACAGTGGAAGGAAGCTATGATTGATGAGCTGAAGTCAATAGAGAAAAATGGCACATGGAAGTTAGTCGAACTTCCAAAGCAATTTGTGAAGACAAGCAAGGGAATATTTCTGCATCAGTCGAAATATGCAGCAGATATCCTCAACAGATTCGACATGACCAATTGTAAGTCAGTTTCGACACCAACTGACACAAGCAGCAAGCTATTGAAAGATGATACATAGAGTGAAGTAGATGCCACCCTCTACAAACAGATTGTTGGATCCCTTAGGTACCTCTGCAACACTCGACCTGACATTATGTTTAGTGTTGGAATGATCAGCAGATTCATGGAGAAGCCAAGAACCTCCCATCTAATAGCTGCAAAAAAGTGCTTAGAAAAATCAAGGGAACACAAAGTCAGGGTATTCTATTCCCTAGTAAGACTGAGTCGAATGCTATCGCTGAAGTGTTTGGTTACACTGATTCCGACTGGAGTGGAGACAAGAGTGATCGAAAGAGCACAAGTTGCTATGTCTTCATGTATGGAACAACACCCATCTCATAGTGCTCGAAGAAGCAAAGCATAATAGCTTTGTCCTCCTGCGAAGCAGAGTATGTGGCTGCTTCATCTGCAGCATGTCAAGCATCATGGCTAAGCATGCTATTGGCTGAAACTGGCCTGCACAGAATCACAACAATGAAGTTGCAGATCGACAACAAGTCTGCGATAGATCTGGCCAAGAACCCTGTCACCCATGGTAGGTCGAAGCATATAGAGACCAGATATCACTTCCTGCGTGATCAAGTCAACAATGAGAAGCTGAACTTGGAATATTGCTGCTCAAAACTTCAAGTAGCTGATGCAATGACCAAGCCATTGCAAAAGGGAAGATTTGAAGAACTCAGAACAATGATTGGGAAGATGTCACTTAGCAATGTGAATTAAGAGGGAATATTGAATATGTTTGTAATTCAACTGCTCTTTGTAACGCCCCGAATAATTAATTAATTATTTAATTGAATTGTTAAGGAAATTAAGTTGTAAGAAAATATTAGAGTAAAAATATATTTTCGTATGTGGGCCTAATTGTTGGTGTTAGGAGTAGTAAAAATAAGGGGGTGTAAAGAAGGCCCATGAAGCCAAATCGCATAAGTGAATGTGAAAGCCCACAAGACCAAATAAATTATAAATAGGTGTTATTTTAAGGTTGCTCACTTTAGAAGAAAAAAATAAGAATTGGGAGAGAAGAGCAAGGAGGGGGCGGCGAAGAGAGCAAGGGCAAGGCCAAGGAGAGCTTCGGATTCTTCAATCCAAGGTAAGGGTGGGGTTCTAACTCTATAATCGGGTATATGAAGGGCTTTATGTAGGAAGGTTAGGGAACCCTAGGTGTTGTTAATTCTTGAAAACCCTAGTTGTAGATATTGAACCCCAAATGTTGATGTTGAATCCTATTGATGATATTTGTTACCTATTGATGATGTATGAACATGTTTGTTGATGATTGGGAACCAAAAATCTGTCCTGGGCGCCCTCCTGGGCGCCATCTTGTTGTTCGCAGGATTGCTGGGCGCCGACTGTGGTTGTGTGTTGTTTCTGGCGCATGGGCGCCATGGGCGCCAATGTTGTGGCTGCCCTGTTGCTGTTGCTGTGTTGTTCTGGCGCATGGGCGCCAAGGGCGCCAATGTCTGGCTGCCCGTTGCTGTTTCTGGCGCATGGGCGCCAATGTTGTGGCTGACCTGTTGCTGTTGCTGTGTTGTTCTGGCGCATGGGCGCCAAGGGCGCCAATGTCTGGCTGCCCGTTGCTGTTTCTGGCGCATGGGCGCCATGGGCGCCAATGTTGTGGCTGCCCTGTTGCTGTTGCTGTGTTGTTCTGGCGCATGGGCGCCAAGGGCGCCAATGTTGTGGCTGCCCTGTTGGTGTTGCTGTGTTGTTCTGACGCATGGGCGCCAAGGGCGCCAAGTGTGGCTGCCCTGTGTTGCTGTTGGGCACTGTGGGCGCCAAGGGGGCCAAGCGTGGCTGCCCTGTGTTGCTGTTGGGCGCTGTGGGTGCCAAGGGCGCCAAGTGTGGCTGCCCAAGGGTGAGTTCTATGGTTGTTGCTTGAAACGATTTGTTGCTGTTGGATATGCATTTAGGCCACGGTTGCTAAATTGTTGATAAGTTGCTAAATTGTTGATAAGTTGCTAAATTGTCGATAAGTTGCTGAATTGTTGATAAGTTGCTAAGTTGTTGAGTTGTTGTTGATAAGTTGTTAATCGTTGGTTGAACTGTTGATAATGTTGTACCTAGTTGGAATTGCCTCTATTTATTGGCAGGTGTTATGTTGTAGGCCTACGGCCCACGTTGAGATTCCGTTGTTGTTGTGTTGCTATGTAATCGTTGTTGATTGTTTGTGCATCCGCATCGCGTTGCATACATAGCATTTTCATGTTGGAGCTATGCTCAAAACACGTTGGCCTGGACTGGCAAATTATGTTGAAATTATGTTGAAGGCTTATGCCTTGTTGATGCCTCTATTTATTGGCAGAATTTTTTACGTTGGGAGTTCTGCTCTGATGGTACCACATGCATGTGCATAGTATTGAGTCGCATTCATATTGCACCCTTAAGTGACTATGTTGATAACTTGTGATTGATCGAAGTTGATTGTTGGCTGAGAAGTGGTTAATTTAGATCCCCTGATTCTAATATATTGCTTTTCATATGTTCTATTATATGGTTCGATATCTCACCCCTTCTGTTTGAATGTTACCCTCCTGTTGGTAACGTGCAGGTAATCACGAATGAAGGCTGCTTACCTTCGTTAGATCGAGTCGGTGTCGTCGCTCTGATACCTAGCACTCGGGGGGGAAATGAACACATGTTTTCATTATGATTGTTTTGCTATGTTATTTTGTTGTTGGAACTTAAAGTCGTTATTTTGTTGTTTTTGAACTGTCTTAAGTTGGTTAAAGACGCCACGATTATTTTGAATTGAGTTTTGTTGCGAATCCGCTGCGTAGTAATGAAGTGACTTATTTTTGAAGACTAAAAGGTTGTTTATTGGTTCATCCAAAAAGTAAGTGTTATGTATCCGTTTTCACAGGCGAATTAACCTGTTTGTTGTTTTTACGAAGCAAGTGTGGCACTCCATTGTATGTTGGAATTTTTTTATAAACCCTGATTTTCGCATTATTTTACCGGGTAGAAATGGGGTGTTACATTAGTGGTATCAGAGCAATGGTTGGTCCGTCCGACCAAGTCGTCGAGTCGTTGTGTCATTTGACGATCTAGTATTGTCATTTAAGTTCTAACCATTGTTTGTGTTGTAGTATTAAGTTAAGATGGCTGGAAGGAATGATTTTGCTATTGCTGCTGCTATGACGGCTATGGCACAGGCCTTGGGGAATCAGCAGAACGTTGGTGAAAATGCTGGGTCTCGGAGTTTGGCGACTTTTCAGAGGGAGAATCCGCCTACCTTCAAAGGCAAGTATAACCCTGATGGAGCGCTGGCTTGGCTGAAGGAGATAGAGAGGATCTTCCGTGTGATGGACTTCACTCCAGCGCAGAAGGTTCGTTATGGTACTTATATGTTGGCGGAAGAGGCTGATGACTGGTGGCTAGAGACTAGTCAGAGGTTGGAGGCTGCAAGTGAAGAGATCACTTGGGTTGTGTTCCGTAGGGAGTTTACGAGGAAGTATTATCCGGAGGATGTTCGGGGTAAGAAGGAAATTGAATTCATTGAGCTGAAGCAAGGAAACCTGCCAGTTACTGAGTATGCTGCTAAGTTTGTGGAGTTAGCCAAGTTTTATCCGCACTATAGTGAGGCGACTGCTGAGTTCTCAAAGTGCATCAAGTTTGAGAATGGGTTGCGGCCAGAGATCAAGAAGGCCATTGGATATCAGAAAATCCGTGTCTTTTCTGATTTGATTGATAGCTGTAGGATCTATGAAGAGGATAACAATGCGCATTATAAGATTATTAATGGGAAGAAGAACAAGCATCAGAGTCGTGGTAAGCCGTATGATGCACCTGCTGATAAAGGTGAGCCGAAAGTTGCTGATGGTGAGAGAACTAGTGGGGGAGGAGCTCCTACTAGTGTTGTGTGCTTCAAATGTGGCAAAGCTGGTCATAAGAGTAACGTGTGCAAGGCTGAGGCAACGACAGTGGTTGGAATTATTAAAGGATTATGATTTCGGATTGAATTATCATCCAGGAAAAGCTAATGTCGTGGCTGATGCGTTAAGTCGAAAGACCTTACACATGTCAGCAATGATGGTTAAGGAGTTGGAATTAATTGAGCAGTTCAGAGATATGAGTTTGGTCTGTGAACTGACACCGCAGAGTGTCAGGTTGGGAATGTTAAAGATTAATAATGACTTTTTAGACAGTATCAGAGAAGTTCAGAAGTTGGATGTTAAACTGGTGGATTCAATGGTCGGAGTCGATCAGTCTGAGAATAATGATTTCAAGCTGGATGCGCAAGGTGTGTTGAGGTTCCGTGATAGAATTTGTATACCTGATGACGCAGAGATGAAGAAAGCGATTCTTGAAGAAAGTCATAGGAGTAAGTTGAGTATTATGGCCACTAAGATGTATCAGGACTTGAAGAATTTGTTTTGGTGGCAAGGGATGAAGCGTGATGTAGCGCAGTTTGTGTATGCATGTTTGACTTGCCAGAAGTCGAAAGTTGAACATCAGAAGCCTGCAGGGTTGATGCAACCGTTAGAGGTTCCTGAATGGAAATGGGATAGTATTTCAATGGACTTTGTGACGGGATTGCCTAATACCGCGAGAGGTCATGATGCAATCTGGGTGATTGTTGATAGGCTAACGAAGTCGACTCATTTTGTTCCTATTAACATCACATATTCAGTACCGAAGTTGGCAGAAATTTATATCCGAGAGATTGTAAAGCTGCATGGTGTTCCTCTATGTGTCGTTTCGGATAGGGATCCGAGGTTTACGTCTGATTTTTGGAAGAGTTTGCAAAAGGAGTTGGGTTCTAAGTTGAGATTGAGTTCGGCGTATCACCCTCAGACGGATGGTCAGTCAGAGAGGACTTTCAGTCGTTGGAGGATTTGTTGAGAGCTTGTGTTCTGAAGCAAGGAGGTTCGTGGGATGCCTACCTTTCATTGATAGAGTTCACTTATAATAACAGTTACCATTCTAGTATTGGGATGGCACCTTTTGAAGCGTTGTATGGTCGGAGATGTAGGACTCCTTTATGTTGGTATGAATCTGGAGAAAGTGTAGCACTTGTACCTGAAATTGTTCGAGAGACTACTGAGAAGGTGAGGTTGATTCGGGAGAAGATGAAAGCTTCGCAAAGTAGACAGAAGAGTTATCATGATAAGCGAAGGAAGGATTTAGAATTTCAAGCAGGTGAGCATGTGTTTTTGAGAGTCACTCCGGTGACCGGTGTTGGACGCGCTTTGAACTCTAAGAAGCTCACGCCTCGTTTTATCGGTCCGTACCAGATTTCGGAAAGAGTTGGAAATGTTGCTTATAGGGTGGCCTTACCGCCTAATCTTTCGAATTTGCATGATGTGTTTCATGTGTCGCAACTTCGAAAGTATATTTCAGATCCATCTCATGTAATTCATATGGATGATGTGCAAGTACGGGATAATCTCACTGTGGAGACGATGCCTGTACGAATCGAGGATCGTGAGGTGAAGGCTCTAAGAGGCAAGGAGATCGCTTTGGTGAAAGTAGTCTGGTTGGGAGCTGCCGGAGAAAGCATGACGTGGGAGCTGGAAAGCAAGATGCGGGAATCTTATCCCGAGTTGTTCGAGTCAGGTAAATTTTCGAGGACGAAAATATTCTAAGTGGGGGAGAGTTGTAATGCCTCGAATAATTAATTAATTATTTAATTGAATTGTTTAGGAAATTAAGTTGTAAGAAAATATTAGAGTAAAAATATATTTTCGTATGTGGGCCTAATTGTTGGTGTTAGGAGTAGTAAAAATAAGGGGGTGTAAAGAAGGCCCATGAAGCCAAATCGCATAAGTGAATGAGAAAGTCCATAAGACCAAATAAATTATAAATAGGTGTTATTTTAGGGTTTGCTCACTTTAGAAGAAAAAAATAAGAATTGGGAGAGAAGAGCAAGGAGGGGGCGGCGAAGAGAGCTAGGGCAAGGCCAAGGAGAGCTTCGGATTCTTCAATCCAAGGTAAGGGTGGGGTTCTAACTCTATAATCGGGTATATGAAGGGCTTTATGTAGGAAGGTTAGGGAACCCTAGGTGTTGTTAATTCTTGAAAACCCTAGTTGTAGATATTGAACCCCAAATGTTGATGTTGAATCCTATTGATGATATTTGTTACCTATTGATGATGTATGAACATGTTTGTTGATGATTGGGAACCAAAAACTTGTCCTGGGCGCCATCTTGTTGTTCGCAGGATTGCTGGGCGCCATGGTGCCGACTGTGGTTGTGTGCTGTTTCTGGCGCATGGGCGCCATGGGGGCCAATGTTGTTGCTGCCCTGTTGCTGTTGCTGTGTTGTTCTGGAGCATGGGCGCCAAGGGCGCCAGTGTCTGGCTGCCCGTTGCTGTTTCTGGCGCATGGGCGCCAATGTTGTGGCTGCCCTGTTGCTATTGCTGTGTTGTTCTGGCGCATGGGAGCCATGGGCGCCAATGTTGTGGCTGCCCTATTGCTATTGCTGTGTTGTTCTGGCGCATGGGAGCCAAGGGCGCCAATGTCTGGCTGCCCGTTGCTGTTTCTGGCGCATGGGCGCCAATATTGTGACTGTCCTGTTGCTATTGCTGTGTTGTTTTGGCGCATGGGCGCCAAGGGCGTCAATGTTGTGGCTGCCCTGTTGCTGTTGCAGTGTTGTTCTGGCGCATGGGCACCAAGGGCGCCAAGTGTGGCTGCCCTGTGTTGCTGTTGGGCGCTGTGGGCGCCAAGGGCGCCAAACGTGGCTGCCCTGTGTTGCTGTTTGGCGCTGTGGGCGCCAAGGACGCCAAGTGTGGCTGCCCAAGGGTGAGTTCTATGGTTGTTGCTTGAAACGATTTGTTGCTGTTGGATATGTATTTAGGCCATGGTTGCTAAATTGTTGATAAGTTGCTAAATTGTTGATAAGTTGCTAAATTGTCGATAAGTTGCTGAATTGTTGATAAGTTGCTGAATTGTTGATAAGTTGCTAAGTTGTTGAGTTGTTGATAAGTCTATTTTTAGAGTCTTTTTAATAGTTATTTTATTAAGTCTTTTTAGTATTTTAATTATATTTTTGATCTATTTTACTGCAAATGATTACTTTTTATCTTCAGGTTTTATTTTGAAGCAATTTGGGCTGCTTAAGT
Source organism: Astragalus membranaceus (assembly GCA_039519185.1). Classification (NCBI taxonomy): domain Eukaryota; kingdom Viridiplantae; phylum Streptophyta; class Magnoliopsida; order Fabales; family Fabaceae; genus Astragalus; species Astragalus membranaceus. The sequence goes on along the minus strand of CM076848.1, from coordinate 26,075,655 downwards.
CTCAGCAGGTCAGAATTCGACTGGATCTCTCAGAATTCGACCAAGATCTCTCAGAATTCGACCAAGATCTCTCAGAATTCGACTGGATCTCCCAGAATTCGACTGCATCTTCCAGATTTCGACTGGATCTGCCAGAATTCGACAGCATCTGTCTCAGCAGGCCAGAATTCGACTGCTTCTATCTCAGCAAGTCAGAATTCGACTGGATCTCCCAGAATTCGACTGCATCTTCCAGATTTCGACTGGATCTCCCAGAATTCGACTGTGCCTGCTTCTGCTGGCAAGATTTCGACTGTATCAAGCTTCTGCCACCAGATTTCGACTGTGCCTCAACTCTGCTATCCAGAATTCGACTGAAACAGTCAGAATTCGAATTTCCCACTTGCTGATGGATATTTTGCCCACTTGTTGATGGATATTTTGCCCACTTGTTGATGGATATTTTTTGCCCACTTTTTGATGACCATGTGCTTTGACCACTTGCTCACTGTGCATTGTCCACTTGAGGATGGCTCTTTGATGACCAACTTGGCCAACTTGATTTGCCACTTTTTCCTCTTTTGGACCATTTTGCCCCTCATATTTTCCTATAAATAGAGGCTTGATCCTCACTTGTACCTAAGCTTGAATTTTGTTAGAAAATCAATGACAAAGGCTCTCTAATTATTCATGACTTCAATTTACTCTTCATGCTTTTTATGATTCTTGTTTATTTACTTTCTTGCCCTTTAAATTCTTGCTATTTATTTTCCAAGTCATTTACTTTCATTGCCTTTTAATTTCTCGCTCTTTACTTTTCTCGCTCTTTACTTTTCGCTCTTTACTTTTCCGCTCTTTTATTTTCCCTGCTATTTACTTTTCCGCCCTTTTTCTTTCCAAGTCATTTACTTTCATTGCTATTTAAATTCTCGCTCTTTACTTTCTCGCTCTTTACTTTTCCGCTCTTTTATTTTCCTTGTTATTTACTTTTTCGCCCTTTAAATTTCCAAGTCAAGTAAACTACTGGCAAGTCAAGTAAATTACTGGCAAGTCAAGTAAATTACTGGCAATTTACTTTTCAAGCAATTTACTTTCCTGTCATTTACAATTCCGCTATTTATGATTTTTGCACTTTACCGCTTTCTTTTATTTCTCGCTATTTAACTTTATGTCTTCTTCTTTTATTTTCTTTTCTCCTCTTTTGTCTACAATGATCATGAGTGAGTAGACTTTGCTAAAATATTCCTTCCTTCCAAAAACACTTTCTTTTCAGTTAATCAACTTTGAAAAATTAAATTGGTATTCACTTAGGCTCTCCCTGTGGACCGATACTCTTTTATTACGCGATACGACCCGTGCACTTGCGGGGCTATCAAGTTTTTGGCGCCGTTGCCGCGGAGGCAGTGATATTAATTAAGTTTTTCGAAACCGGTTATACTGAAACTTTATTTTCTTTATTTTTTCTTTTTCTTCTCTTGTCCCTCGAATGCGAAGAACCAGAAGTTTCGGTGAAACTGTTCCACAAATTCCCGAAATCGAAAGGTTCTTACATAGAAGGAGGAGAGAAATTCCCGATAACCAAATGGCGGCTAATGAAAATCGTGCTCTCAAAGAGTACGCAACACCTTCAGCAGAGCCATCGGCTGCCATTGTACATCCAAATGTAGAAGCAAATAATTTTGAACTCAAAACATCTCTACTTTCGATGGTACAACAAAACCAATTTTCTGGTTCTCCCACGGAGGACCCAAATCTTCATATTTCAATTTTTCTTGAATACTGTGGAACTCTCAAATTAAACGGGGTACCTCCGGATGCCATAAGACTAAAACTCTTCCCTTTTTCATTAAGGGATAGAGCTAGAGCATGGCTACATTCTTTGCCTTCGGAATCCATTACCAACTGGAACCAGCTGAAACAAGCTTTTCTTACTAAATTCTTTCCCCCGAGTAAGACAGCTCAAATGAGAAATCAAATTACTCGATTTTCTCAAAACGACGGGGAATCTCTTTATGATGCTTGGGAACGTTTCAAAGAAATGTTAAGGCTATGCCCCCATCATGGACTAGAGAAATGGCTTGTTGTTCACACTTTTTATAATGGATTACAATATGCAACAAGAATGACTGTTGATGCAGCTGCAGGTGGAGCTTAAATGAACAAAAATTTTACCGAAGCCTACGCACTCGTTGAAGATATGGCTCAAAACCATTGTCAGTGGACAAGTGAGCGAGCCATAACGAATAAACCAGCCTCATCAAAAGAGCCAGGTAAGTATGAAATATCTGTTGTTGATCATCTTGCCTCAAAAGTGGACGCACTTTTTCAAAATTTGAAAAATTAAATATAAGTGCCGTCTCACAAACTACTTCTCCTATTACTCCACCATGTGAATTATGTGGGGTTGTTGGCCATATTGGAGCTGAATGCCAGCTTGAGGCATCTAGTGCTGGAAACGAGCATATTAACTATGCTCAAAAGGAAGATCCGTTTTCAAATACTTATAATCCTGGGTGGAGGAATCATCCAAATTTTTCTTATAAAAATCCTCCACCCAATCCAGCACCTAGACCACCTCCTGTCTTTCAAAATCAAAGGGTTTTTAACAACCCACAAAACAACCCGCAAAAGTCAAACTTGGAATTTTTGATGGAAAAATTTGTGTCATCTCAAACAAAACAAAATGAAGAATTCAAGAATCAAACTGGTTATTTGAATGACACACTTATCAAATTAGTATCAAAAGTCGACTCTATTTCCACTCATAATAAAATGCTTGAAAATCAAATAACTCAAGTGGCAACACAGGTAGCTTCATCCTCTAAAACTTCAGGGGTATTTCCTGGGCAACCAGAGCAAAATCCAAAAGGCCAAATAAATGCCGTCACCCTTAGAAGCGGAAAACAATTAGAGGAACCAAGAGCAAACCAAGAAAAAATTGTGAGTGAAAAACATAATTTACCAGGTGAGCCAATAGAGAAAGAAAAAGAAACGAAAGAACCAGAAAAAGAAAGGGAAGAACCACACATCCCCCCTCCACCATACAAACCACCCATTCCTTTCCCCCAAAGATTTGCAAAAAACAAAATTGACGAGCAATTCAAAAGGTTTGTCGACCTGCTTAAAAAGCTTTACATCAACGTTCCTTTCACTGATGCATTGTCTCAAATGCCGTCTTATTCTAAATTTTTGAAAGAAATTTTATCCAAGAAAAGAAAAATAGACGACTATGAGACAATTGCATTAACAGAGGAATGTAGTGCAATCATCCAGAACAAGCTGCCACAAAAACTCAAAGATCCAGGTAGTTTTTCCATACCTTGTGTGATTGGAAGTGAAACTATAAACAGAGCGATGTGCGATCTAGGAGCCAGTGTAAGTTTGATGCCTCTTTCTCTTTGCAATAGACTAGGGATAGGCGAACTTAAACCCACAAAAATGACAATACAGTTGGCAGATCGTTCCGTTAAATACCCCACTGGAATTTTAGAGGATATCCCTATCAAGGTAGGGCAAACTTTTATACCGGTGGACTTTGTTGTAATGGAAATTGAAGAAGACTCCCAAATTCCTATTCTTCTGGGGAGGCCTTTTTTAGCTACCGCAGGGGCAATAATTGACGTTAAAAACGGTAAGTTGGTTTTTAATGTGGGGGATGAAAAGGTTGAGTTTGAAGTTTCAAACTTCATGAAGAGTCCATCTGTAAAGGACTCGTGCTGCAGGATTGATATTGTAGACTATTGCGTGCGAGACTGCTCTTTAGCATCATCTTCACAAGATAGTCTGGAAGATTGCCTTTTAGGCAACACAAATACAAATGCGGCAGGGGAAACCCAATTCTACATAAAACTTTTGGATGAAAATCCACCATCACAAGAATTGGGTACTGAAACTTTGGGTGAGGAGAAACCTCGACCTCTCCCGAAAGAAACACCAAAAATAGAACTGAAGCCCTTACCATCATCTCTCAGGTATGAGTTTCTTGGTCCTGATTCTACTTTTCCAGTAATTGTAAATGCAAATTTGAAACAAAATGAGACCGAAAAATTGCTTAATGTTCTCAAAAAGTATCCCAAAGCCATAGGGTATACTATTGAGGACATTAAGGGAATAAATCCGTCAATATGCATACACAGAATACTACTGGAAGAGGACTATAAACCTTCTATCGAGCATCAAAGAAGATTAAACCCAAACATGAAAGAGGTTGTTAAAAAGGAAGTTTTAAAACTCCTTGATGCTGGGATAATATATCCTATTTCCGATAGCAAGTGGGTTAGTCCTGTTCAAGTAGTACCTAAGAAAGGAGGCTTAACAGTTATTAAAAATGAGAAGGATGAAAGCATTTCCACAAGGACAATTACGGGATGGAGGATGTGTATCGATTACAGAAAGCTTAACAAAGCTACCCGGAAAGATCACTTCCCTCTCCCGTTCATTGATCAAATGCTAGAAAGGTTAGCACAGCACTCGCATTTCTGCTATTTGGATGGTTATTCGGGATTTTTCCAAATTCCCATCCACCCTAGCGACCAAGAAAAAACAACTTTCACATGTCCTTTTGGCACTTATGCCTATAGAAGGATGCCCTTTGGTCTATGTAATGCTCCTGCTACCTTTCAAAGGTGTATGATGTCCATATTCTCAGACTTTGTTGAAAACATAATGGAAGTGTTTATGGATGATTTTTCTGTCCATGGCTCAAATTTTGAAAACTGTTTAGCCAATCTGGAAAAAGTCTTAGAGAGATGTGAAAAGGTAAACCTGGTTCTAAACTGGGAAAAGTGTCATTTCATGGTTAATGAAGGAATTGTCCTAGGGCACTTAATTTCTCACAGAGGTATTGAGGTAGACCGTGCAAAAATTGAAGTGATTGAAAAAATGCTACCTCCCACCACAGTAAAAGAGGTGAGAAGCTTTTTAGGCCATGCGGGTTTCTACCGTCGGTTCATAAAAGACTTCTCAAAAATTTCAAAACCTATGACAAGTCTGCTCCTTAAGGATGCAGCATTTATTTTTAACGATCTTTGTCTTGAAGCTTTTAACAGGTTGAAAAAGGCTTTAGTTACTGCCCCGATCATACAGCCACCAGACTGGAATCTTCCGTTTGAAATAATGTGCGATGCAAGCGACTATGCAGTTGGGGCAGTCCTGGGACAAAGAAAAGAAAAAAAATTGCATGCCATATACTATGCAAGCAGGACCTTAAACGAGGCACAAATGAATTACGCCACAACTGAAAAAGAATTATTGGTGGTAGTTTTTGCCGTTGATAAGTTTCGATCATATCTGGTAGGTTCGAAAATCATCATTTTTACTGATCACTCGGCCATAAAATATTTGTTGAACAAAAAAGATGCCAAGCCGAGATTGATCCGATGGGTTTTACTCCTACAAGAATTTGATCTTGAAATAAGGGATAAAAAAGGCGTTGAAAATGTTGTGGCTGATCATTTGTCCCGTCTACAAGGAACAAAAGATGAAGAGTTGCCGCTTAATGATACATTTTTGGATGATCAACTCTTCTCATTGGTCAAAACTGAAGCACCATGGTATGCAGATTTTGTAAACTACCTTGCAGCAGGAGTACTCCCCCCAGATTTAAATTATCAGCGGAAGAAGAAATTCTTCCATGATCTTAAACAGTATTACTGGGACGAGCCACTGCTTTTTAAAAGGGGAGCTGATGGGGTGTTCAGAAGATGCATTCCGGAAGAAGAGGTAAGTAACATTCTATACCATTGTCATTCTTCTTCCTATGGCGGCCATGCCAGTTCTTCAAAAACTGCTACGAAAATTCTTCAATCTGGTTTTTATTGGCCGTCCCTTTTTAAAGACGCGCATCAATTCATTTCTAAATGCGACCAGTGTCAACGCACCGGAAATATTTCAAAAAGAAATGAAATGCCCTTAAATAATATCTTAGAGGTTGAAATTTTCGACGTCTGGGGTATCGATTTCATGGGACCGTTTCCTTCTTCTTTTGGAAACCAATATATTCTGGTAGCCGTTGACTATGTGTCAAAATGGATCGAAGCCATTGCTTCTCCTACAAACGACGCAAAGGTAGTCATAAAACTTTTCAAAAAAATAATTTTTCCAAGATTCGGGGTCCCTCGTGTTGTCATAAGCGACGGAGGATCCCATTTCATCTCAAAACATTTTGAAATGTTACTGCAAAAGTTTGGAGTAAGGCACAAAGTTGCAACGCCTTATCACCCTCAAACAAGCGGTCAGGTTGAGGTATCGAACAGAGAAATTAAAAGTATTTTAGAAAAAACTGTTTCGACTTCAAGGAAAGACTGGTCGGTAAAGCTTGATGATGCTCTTTGGGCTTATCGGACTGCGTACAAGACTCCCATAGGAATGACTCCTTTCAAATTAATTTATGGGAAATCTTGCCACCTTCCGGTAGAGCTAGAGCACAAAGCTTACTGGGCAATTAAACGCCTTAACCTGAACATGGAATTAGCCGGAGAAAAAAGAAAACTCCAACTAAACGAATTGGAAGAACTGCGAATGGATGCTTATGAAAATGCCAAACTTTACAAAGAAAGAACAAAAAATTGGCATGATAAGCGTATTATTCGTAGAGAATTCAAAGAGGGTGATCTGGTGTTACTATTTAACTCCAGACTAAAAATTTTCCCAGGAAAACTAAAATCGAGATGGTCCGGTCCTTTTGAAATCCGTAAGGTTTACCCCTTCGGATCTGTAGAGATCTGGAGCGAGAAAACCGGATCGTTTAAAGTCAATGGTCAAAGGTTGAAAAATTATTTAATTGGTGACCCAATTGAGAAAGGAACTAGCTTAGTTCTACATGATCCCAATTGAAAAATTCTTTTTGACCGTCAAGCTAGTGACGTTAAAAGAGCGCTGCGTGGGAGGCAACCCACGGCTTAATGTATTTTTTTCGATTTGTTGAAAAATAAAATACCCCAGGGCCGAGTATCCTGAACCAGACAGCCAGGTGAGCTCTCCTAACCCCTTTTGTTTTATTTGAAAATCATTGAGGACAATGCCTAGTCCAAGCATGGGGGGTATTTTATTGCTTTTATTAGGAATGTCTTTACTACTTTGCCAAGTTTTTTTTTTTTTTTTGTACTTTGAGTTGTATCTGCTCCCTCCATCGCGAAACTTTGTGAACCCTAAGCATGTTTTAGATAAGCCGTTTCTGGACAAAAATAATTCGACTATTTTTTTATTAGCAATCATCTAGGTGGACTGGTTGGGAACAAAAAAAAAAAAAAAAAAAAATTTGTATCATGGTTCGATTTCTACTTACAAGGCTTTTTCACACACACACTACTGAGACTGTTTTCAGTTGTTAATACAAATTAGAGGGACTGAAAAGAAACTGGTAACCTGGTTCTCTTGGTGACATTTACTAGATGCGCGGTTACTGGAGAAAAACGTCTGAGTTGGGGTAATTCAAAAAAAAAAAAAAAAAAATTTATATATTTGCAAAACCAATTCAAAAATGCAGAAGTTAGTGCATTTTAAATGTCAAAATAAATGGTTAGCGTATAAGATCAAAAAGAAAAGAAAAATGCTTGAATACCCAACGTATAAAGACCCTCCTTTGAGACCCGGTCTTAGTAAATGGAAGACCCAAGCTTAAAAATGTTGGGGAACCGGTTCTATGATGACATTGATATCCCCTCTACAGTACTGATACTTTAAAGTTGTCTCTCAATCCCACAAGAAGCCCAAAATAGTAGCTCTCATACCAAAGTGTTAGAATTGCCCCACAGTTCACTTAAGGTTTCAATATGAAAATAATTTTCCTTCAGAATTGGCCTAAAAATTTACACTGTTTTTGCTTGAGGACAAGCAAAGGTTCAAGCATAGGGGAGTTTGATAAGTCTATTTTTAGAGTCTTTTTAATAGTTATTTTATTAAGTCTTTTTAGTATTTTAATTATATTTTTGATCTATTTTACTGCAAATGATTACTTTTTATCTTCAGGTTTTATTTTGAAGCAATTTGGGCTGCTTAAGTCTCAGCAGGTCAGAATTCGACTGGATCTCTCAGAATTCGACCAAGATCTCTCAGAATTCGACCAAGATCTCTCAGAATTCGACTGGATCTGCCAGAATTCGACAGCATCTGTCTCAGCAGGCCAGAATTCGACTGCTTCTATCTCAGCAAGTCAGAATTCGACTGGATCTCCCAGAATTCGACTGCATCTTCCAGATTTCGACTGGATCTCCCAGAATTCGACTGTGCCTGCTTCTGCTGGCAAGATTTCGACTGTATCAAGCTTCTGCCACCAGATTTCGACTGTGCCTCAACTCTGCTATCCAGAATTCGACTGAAACAGTCAGAATTCGAATTTCCCACTTGCTGATGGATATTTTGCCCACTTGTTGATGGATATTTTGCCCACTTGTTGATGGATATTTTTTGCCCACTTTTTGATGACCATGTGCTTTGACCACTTGCTCATGTGCATTGTCCACTTGAGGATGGCTCTTTGATGACCAACTTGGCCAACTTGATTTGCCACTTTTTCCTCTTTTGGACCATTTTGCCCCTCATATTTTCCTATAAATAGAGGCTTGATCCTCACTTGTACCTAAGCTTGAATTTTGTTAGAAAATCAATGACAAAGGCTCTCTAATTATTCATGACTTCAATTTACTCTTCATGCTTTTTATGATTCTTGTTTATTTACTTTCTTGCCCTTTAAATTCTTGCTATTTATTTTCCAAGTCATTTACTTTCATTGCCTTTTAATTTCTCGCTCTTTACTTTTCTCGCTCTTTACTTTTCGCTCTTTACTTTTCCGCTCTTTTATTTTCCCTGCTATTTACTTTTCCGCCCTTTTTCTTTCCAAGTCATTTACTTTCATTGCTATTTAAATTCTCGCTCTTTACTTTCTCGCTCTTTACTTTTCCGCTCTTTTATTTTCCTTGTTATTTACTTTTTCGCCCTTTAAATTTCCAAGTCAAGTAAACTACTGGCAAGTCAAGTAAATTACTGGCAAGTCAAGTAAATTACTGGCAATTTACTTTTCAAGCAATTTACTTTCCTGTCATTTACAATTCCGCTATTTATGATTTTTGCACTTTACCGCTTTCTTTTATTTCTCGCTATTTAACTTTATGTCTTCTTCTTTTATTTTCTTTTCTCCTCTTTTGTCTACAATGATCATGAGTGAGTAGACTTTGCTAAAATATTCCTTCCTTCCAAAAACACTTTCTTTTCAGTTAATCAACTTTGAAAAATTAAATTGGTATTCACTTAGGCTCTCCCTGTGGACCGATACTCTTTTATTACGCGATACGACCCGTGCACTTGCGGGGCTATCAGTTGTTGTTGATAAGTTGTTAACCGTTGGTTGAACTGTTGATAATGTTGTACCTAGTTGGAATTGCCTCTATTTATTGGCAGGTGTTATGTTGTAGGCCTACGACCCATGTTGAGATTCTGTTGTTGTTGTGTTGCTATGTAATCGTTGTTGATTGTTTGTGCATCCGCATCGCGTCGCATACATAGCATTTTCATGTTGGAGCTATGCTCAAAACACGTTGGCCTGGACTGACAAATTATGTTGAAATTACGTTGTATATATACACAACTTCGACCAACAAGTAATCACAATACCTTTCGATACAGTTTCTTTTGAATTATTGTTTAATTGTCTTGCCCAGATTTTTCCCTTTCTTTTCTGCGTTCTCTATTCTTTTCCTTCTCCCTGCGCAACTCTCCTCTAACAAATGAGATCCATTGGGTCCAGAATGGGAAAGAATAAGATCCATTGGGTGAGTCGAGAAGAAGTTTTCAAACGAAAAATGTCGATGGCATGGGATTCAGATCTTTTTGGACTTTTAAGGAAGTTTCACTTGCCAAACAAGGATGGAGAACTATATACAATCCTAAATCACTTATTTCCTAGGTGCTTGAGGCTAGATACTTCCCTAAAACCGATATTTAATCAGCTATGATTGGTCATCATCCTGGTTTTATTAGGAGGAGTATTATGGCATTATGGATCCTAAAAAAATTGTGCCCCCCTTAAATTATTTTTAGGAAATCCCTTTAACTATATACTAAATTACACGAGACGTTTTTTAAGTTATTTATTTTTAAAAAGTTGGTCATTTAAGTTTTTTTGTACCACTTAAGTCATTTTTAAGTTATTTAATCGTAACAAGTTGGTCTTTTAAGTTTTTTCGTACCACTTAAGTCCTGTAAGTTATTTAATTGTAAGAATTTGGGGCTGAAAAATGTAAGTTATTCGGTCTTTAAAAGTTACAATTAAATAACTTAAAGAACCAACTTGTTACAATTAAATAACTTAAAGAACCTAAGTGGTACTAAAAAAACTTAAAGAACCAACTTGTTACTTAAATAACTTAAAGGACCTAAGTGGTAAGAAAAATACTTAAAGGACCAACTTATTACAATAAAATAACTTAAAGGATAGCTGTTGTAATTTAGCCTTAAATATAGGTTTAAATATATGTTTAGTCCCTGCAAATATACGTTTAATCCAATTTAGTCCCTGTAAAAATAAAACTTTGTGTTTAGCCCTTGCAAATATAAGTTTCCAATTTAGTCCCTATAAAAATAAAACTTTGTTTTTCGTCCCTGCAAATATACGTTTTATCCAGCTTGGTCCCTGCAATATGTAAAATGTTTTATTTTAGTCCCTCCAATATGAGCAGAAAAATGACTAAAATCAAATATTTTACACATTACAGTAACCAAACTGGATAAAACGTATATTTGCAGGGCCGAAAATCAAAATTTTATTTTTACAGGGACTAAACTGAGTCAAACTTATATTTGCTAGGGCTAAACACAAAGTTTTATTTTTACAAGGACTAAACTAAATTAAACATATATTTGGAGGGACTAAACATATATTTAGCCTTAAATATATCATCACTTCATTAGTTGATTCTTTTAAAAGAAAAATTAATTGAGTGTATTTTTTTTATGAGATAGTGGAACTGGAAGTGGAACACACTAGAACAAAATAGTCAAAAAAAAAATTAGTTGCCATTAAAATTCCAAAACGTGAACGGCAGGATTCGAACCTGCGCGGGCAGAGCCCACATGATTTCTAGTCATGCCCGATAACCACTCCGGCACGTCCACAGATGCCTGACACTTTTTGCACTTACCTTTCTTATTTATAGTATTAATGATTCTGAGTGAGATATCATCAGAAACTTCAAACTTCATAAAAAAGAACTTATTCGATATTTAAACAAATAGGATAAAACATAATCCATTGTTTCAACATAGACTTAATACGTCGAGATGATCTTTTCACAATCACATTGCATTTCCTCACAATTGCAGGTTGTTTTTTAAAAAATATTTTAAATTTTAATAGATGGAATAAAAATAATGTTAATAGATGGACAAGTATAAACTAGTTATTTTCAAATAGAATCTTCTTATATATAATGAAATCGTATTACTTGAGGTCTAGGAGGCCATTTGGTCTTATTATTCGTTCAACTATGTGATGTTTGCAAGATGTCACACTTACTATCAACCCTAAGTGTAGATTATCCTCTAGTTTACAGATTTGGATATGTCACTGAGGGTATAGTGATTGATCTCCACTCCAAAAAATTGAAATGACACAAAAATTTAGAAGTGGTATTAGTTCAACTGAATGTGCTCATGATCATTAAGCGTTTTGTTACATAGGAGTTTCAAGAGAACAACAAGCATGTATCATATTCGTCTTTACTATGCATATAGCCAACCAAATTAAACTTATGACACATTGTGGGCAGTTAAGCTTTCCGACCAAGTTCATTTTCTACCAGTTCTTGAAGCACTATCCCCCGCATGTAATTCATAGGTCAATTAAGAAGAAAAAAGACCACTAGAGGCCACCCTCTCCGTATTGAAATATCCATTCCTTTATTGTCGCCAAGGATGACACATAACCTAACCTCATGTACACATGAGTTGGAAGAAGATAACCCATCATATCTCCATTGTCTCTGATCATATCAACAAATAATTTAACTTTAACCTGCATCAGAAAACTTTCAAGTTCCACACAAATACAATTAGTAAGTAGCTACCTGTAACATCCTAAATTTTTAACCGGTGATAAATCTAGAATATTACCTTTTAGATCTTTCAGAGTATGCATCTGTAATTTGGATTGACAAAAACAATATTAAAGACTCGCATTGATAGGATTTTCATTAAATACAACTTGTTCAATACTTAAAAACATTACTGAGTTCAAAAAACCTATCGGAGTCAACATACAACTTAATCCAGTTTACGAATTCATGAATACTTATATACTAATACATAATTCTCATCAAATGAGACTTAGCACAAAAATAATATGCGACATGTCTAACTTCAAGGTACTCCATGAATTTGGATCCTTTCCTTGCCGTATCCTTCATTAACTTAGCCTGCTTATCTGAAAAACAACAACAATGAGGGGTGAGATTACATAATCTCAGTGAGTCCTTCGCGACTCCTTACCAATACTCTTCGTATATCTTTTATTATTTTACCTATGATGCATCCCCTGCGCCATAGACTTACATAATATAAAAGCTACGACGATACATATAGGTGTTGGAATATCACACTCAATATTCACAAGAGAAACAGAGGTCGAAAGAAAGAGAGAGGCTGTCGAAGAGAGGGGAGTGTCGAAGGATTGAAAGAACCGTTTTCTTGAGAGAGTGAATGCAAGAATAGGAACCTCTTTCTCATTCAATTGATTATTGACTTGGTACAATGTGTATTTATAACACTTGGGCAAAGCTAAACAGAATTTACCATTGCCTAATTACAGTTAAATGGATTTTAACCAATCACTTAAAACTAATACACAAAGTCTTCTTAATTGCTAATAAGTCCTATACAAGTTTGTAATTACACCACAATACTCTTCCTTAATTCAAACCTGCAAGGCTTAGCATTCCTATCTTGCTCCTCATAGCTTCGAACTTGCTGGTCTTCAAACCCTTTGTTAGCATGTATGCTAACTGATCTTCTGTACTGCAGTGCTCCACTGCTAGTTTCCCTTTGGCCACTTGATCTCTTAGGAAATGATACTTGATCTCTATATGTTTGCTCCTTCCATGAGCAATTGGATGCTTTGCTAAATCAATACCTGACTTGTTATCCACCTTCAATCTCATTGCACCTTCACACTTCACTTTCAGTTCATGCAGCAACATTTGTAGCCATTGTGCCTGACTTGCACCAAATGCTGCAGCAATGTACTCAGCTTCACAGCTCGACAGGGCTACAACATTCTGCTTCCTTGAACACCATGCTATTAGAGCCTGACCCATCATGAACATGTAACCAGAAGTACTCTTCCAGTCTTCTGTATCTCCACTCCAATCAGCATCAGTGTATCCTACTAACTCAGTAGTTTCAGGCTCTGCTGTACTGGGAAACAGAATTCCCCAATCGATTGTGCCCTTGAGATATCTAAGTATTCTCTTTGCAGGCACCATGTGAGATCTCTTAGGCACTTCCATGTATCTTCTTGCCACTCCAACACTATAGACTATGTCTGGCCTTGAGTGACAGACATATCTAAGTGAGCCAATCAACTGCCTAAATAGTGTCGAATCAACACCGTCATCAGCGGCATCTTTCTGTAACTTCACAGTAGTATCAGCTGGTGTAGATACAGGCTTGCACTCAAGCATTTTAAACCTCTTGAGTACATCTGTAATGTACTTCTTCTGATGCAGGAAAATTCCTTTTTCACAAGACACAAATTCCATGCCAAGGAAATAAAACAATTTTCCTAGATCAGTCATCTCATACTCGGTCATCATCTGCCTCTTAAGCTTCACTATCACTTGTTCATTGCTTTCTGTCACTAACAGATCATTGACATACAAGCAAATGATTATCAAGTCCTCATTCATGTTCAATCTTACATACACACCATGTTCAGTCGAACACTTAGTGAAGTTTAGCTTCTGCAGTGAGGCATCAATCTTCTTATTCCAAGCATGAGTCCATATAAGGCATCAATCTTCTTATTCTGCAGTGAGTCCATATAAGGCCTTCTTCAACTTCATTACTTTGTTTTCCGTGCCCTTCTTCTCAAATCCAGGTGCCTGCTTCACATAGACCTCCTCTTCTAATGGCCCATTGAGGAATGCAGATTTGACATCAAGTTGATTCAAACTCCATTTTCTCAAACTTGCCAATGCTACTATCAGTCTCACAGTCTCAATCCTTGCAACTGGAGCATATATCTCATTAAACTCAAGTCCAGGTTGTTGCAAGAAGCCCTTTGCAACCAACCTAGCCTTATATTTTGCAATCTCACCATTTGGCTTCATCTTAGTCTTGTAGACCCATTTCACATCAATGGCTCTCTTGTTACTTGGTAGATTCACCATCTGCCAGGTTTCATTCTTTTCGATTGACTTTAATTCATCCACCATTGTTGCTTTCCACCTTGGATTTGAAAGAGCTTGATCAAGTGATATAGGTTCTGACTCTGCCATGAGAACCAAGTGCATTATATCAGTAACATCTTCACACAAGCCTGCAGGGTACAGGGCATTGCCTTGTAGTCTTACTGATGGGAATCTTGCTCTATCAGATATTCTCAATTGCTCCACATTGTCATTATCCATATACTCGACATTGTTTTCATTGACATTGTTCACATTATCATCATCAGAAATAGCTAGTTCAGGCACATTCACAACAGCTGGTTCAGGCACATTCACTTTTTCCTCATCTTCGACTTGGTCACTGTCGAGTCGAATGCTAGTTACTTTACTAGTAGCTTGCTCAGTTGATTCCTTCCAGTTCCATTCTTTTGTTTCATCTATAATCACATCATTACTCACTACTATCTTCTTGTGAATTGGATCATACAGTTTATAAGCACCAGTGCTATGATAGCCTGTCAGTATCATTGCTTGTGCTCTAGAATCAAGTTTCCTTCTGTTTTGTTCAGGCACATGCCTGTAACACAGTGAACCAAACATTCTGAAGTGATTTACACTTGGCTTCACACCACTCCATGCTTCTTCAGGTGTGATGCCTTCTAGTCTCTTGGTTGGACACTTGTTCAGTATATGAGCAGCTATATATACTGCTTCTGCCCAGAACTTATGTGGAAGATTCTTCTCTCTCAGCATACATCTTACCATATTAAGCAGAGTTCTACTTCTTCTCTCAGCTGTGCCATTGTGTTGAGGAGTATATGGAGCCATTACTTCATGAATTATACCCACATTTTTATAGAAATCTTCAAACTCACGTGAAGTGTATTCACCACCACCATCAGTTTTAAGCAATTTAATTGAACTATCACACTGTTTTTCGACTAACAGTTTAAATTGCTTAAAAATGTCGAACACTTCACTCTTTTTCTGTATAAGATAAATCCACATTTTCTTAGTATAGTCATCTATAAAGGACACAAAATAGGAGTTACCTCCAATGGATTTGGCTTCAAAGGGTCCACACACATCTGAATAGATGATAGCAAGCTTCTTTGCTGCTCTAGTTGGTATTGCAGATTTATATGACTTCCTTGGTTGCTTTCCTTCACAACATTTTCCACATATCTCTTTTGGCTCTTCGATTTGAGGCAAGCCAACCACCATATTCTTTTTCTGCAATATTTTCAAGCTATCGAAGTTTAAATGTCCCATCCTCTTATGCCATTTCCACACTGCATCATCCACTTGTGCAACTAGACATTTTTGATCGATAGAGTTCACACCAACCTTGAAAGTTCTATTGCTTCTCATAGACACTTTCAATACTGCCTTCTCTTTGCTGTCGAAAACTTCCATGTAATTTTCCTTCATGTTCATTGAATAGCCCTTCTCTAGTAATTGCCCCAAACTAAGCAAATTACTCTTCATTTGTGGAACATACAGTACATCACTCACTATTACTTTTGTTCCATCTTCCCTTTTAATGGCTACCTTTCCAATGCCTTCTGCAATGACACATCTGCCATCACCAAATCTGATCTTTCTTCTCACAGTTTTGTCAATTTCACAAAACCATTCTAGGTGGCCTGTCATGTGATTAGAGCAGCCTGTATCCAAGTACCACCATTCTACTCCACCACCTTCAGTAACTGTCATCAACATCATCACTTCTCCATCAATTGTTGCCATTAATGCAACGGCTTCTTCATCAGAGTCACGCGCTAACTGTGCCTCTTCATTCCTCTTCCTAGGCACTTTAGGATTCACACATTCATCTGCAAAATGGCCCCATTTTTTACAGTTATAGCATTGAATGTGTTCCTTGGATTTCTTCTTTCCCTTGCCATCACTCTCACCTCCTTTCTTCTGAGATTCTTGCTTAGGATTTCCACCCTCATTCTTGTTACTCTTCCACTTTCCTTTAGCTTTCGTCTTCCAAGATTCATTACCACCACTTCCTTTCTTCTGGGATTGTGTAAACAACGCCTTCTCAGTTTCTTTCTCATCTTTCTTGACACCATCTCTGTTCTTTAACTTCAATTCATGAGCTTCTAAAGAACCTATTAATTGTTCCAATTTCAGCGTATCTAGGTCCTTCGATTGTTCAATTGCAGCAATTATATTGTCGAATTTGGGTGTTAAACCCATGATAACCTTTTTGACCTTCATTGAATCAGTAACTACTTAACCACAGCTCTTCATCTGGTTGGTCAGTACAATTAGCCTGTTCACGAATTGCGCTACTGTTTCATTGGGTTCCATTTGCAATTGACCTAATTGACGCCTTAAAGCCATCAATTTCACTTTCTTGGTTTGGTTGTCATCGGCGTAAGTGGTTGCAAGAACATCCCAAGCTTCTTTGGCCGTCTCATATTCAACTTTCTTTTCCAAGACATTCGAATCTACACATTGATGGAGGAAGTATATCGCCTTGTCGTCTTTCTTCAATTGTTCACGGTGAGTTGCCCTCGTCGTCTCCGTTGGTGCTGCACCAAGCGGTGTCACTCCACTGCGAATGACATTAAGAACACCCTGATACCTAAAGACAGCCTTCATTTGCGCCATCCATCGTTCATAATTGTTGCTGTCAAAGATTGGAAGTTTCGCATGCATCTGATCACTGGTCCTTGAAGCTTCCGGCATGTTGCCGTCGCGTTCTCCGTCGGGCGTGGCCGTGGATCGTCTTGCTCTGGATGCCAATTTGTTGGAATATCACACTCAATATTCACAAGAGAAATAGAGGTCGAAAGAAAGAGAGAGGCTGTCGAAGAGAGGGGAGTGTGTCGAAGGATTGAAAGAACCGTTTTCTTGAGAGAGTGAATGCAAGAATAGGAACCTCTTTCTCATTCAATTGATTATTGACTTGGTACAATGTGTATTTATAACACTTGGGCAAAGCTAAACAGAATTTACCATTGCCTAATTACAGTTAAATGGATTTTAACCAATCACTTAAAACTAATACACAAAGTCTTCTTAATTGCTAATAAGTCCTACACAAGTTTGTAATTACACCACAATACTCTTCCTTAATTCAAACTTGCAAGGCTTAGCATTCCTATCTTGCTCCTCATAGCTTCGAACTTGCTGGTCTTCAAACCCTTTGTTAGCATTCTGCTAACTGATCTTCTGTACTGCAGTGCTCCATTGCTAGTTTCCCTTTGGCCACTTGATCTCTTAGGAAATGATACTTGAACACCACGCTATTAGATCCTGACCCATCATGAACATGTAACCAAAAGTACTCTTCCAGTCTTCTGTATCTCCACTCCAATTAGCATCAGTGTATCCTACTAACTCAGTAGTTTCAGGCTCTGCTGTACTGGGAAACAGAATTCCCCAATCGATTGTGCCCTTGAGATATCTAAGTATTCTCTTTGCAGGCACCATGTGAGCTCTCTTAGGCACTTCCATGTATCTTCTTGCCACTCCAACACTATAGACTATGTCTGGCCTTGAGTGACAGACATATCTAAGTGAGCCAATCAACTGCCTAAATAGTGTCGAATCAACACCGTCATCAGTGGCATCTTTCTGTAACTTCACAGTAGTATCAGCTGGTGTAGATCCAGGCTTGCACTCAAGCATTTTAAACCTCTTGAGTACATCTGTAATGTACTTCTTCTGATGCAGGAAAATTCCTTTTTCACAAGACACAAATTCCATGCCAAGGAAATAAAACAATTTTCCTAGATCAGTCATCTCATACTCGGTCATCATCTGCCTCTTAAGCTTCACTATCTCTTGTTCATTGCTTTCTGTCACTAACAGATCATCGACATACAAGCAAATGATTATCAAGTCCTCATTCATGTTCAATCTTACATACACACCATGTTCAGTCGAACACTTAGTGAAGTTTAGCTTCTGCAGTGAAGCATCAATCTTCTTATTCCAAGCACGAGTCCATATAAGGCATCAATCTTCTTATTCTGCCGTGAGTCCATATAAGGCCTTCTTCAACTTCATTACTTTGTTTTCCATGCCCTTCTTCTCAAAGCCAGGTGCCTGCTTCACATAGACCTCCTCTTCTAATGGCCCATTGAGGAATGCAGATTTGACATCAAGTTGATTCAAACTCCATTTTCTCAAACTTGCCAATGCTACTGTCAGTCTCACAGTCTCAATCCTCACAACTGGAGCATATATCTCATTAAACTCAAGCCCAGGTTGTTGCAAGAAGCCCTTTGCAACCAACCTAGCCTTATATTTTGCAATCTCACCATTTGGCTTCATCTTAGTCTTGTAGACCCATTTCACATCAATGGCTCTCTTGTTACTTGGTAGATTCACCATCTGCCAGGTTTCATTCTTTTCGATTGACTTTAATTCATCCACCATTGCTGCTTTCCACCTTGGATTTGAAAGAGCTTGATCAAGTGATTTAGGTTCTGACTCTGCCATGAGAACCAAGTGCATTATATCAGTAACATCTTCACACAAGCCTGCAGGGTACAGGGCATAGCCTTGCAGTCTTACTAATGGGAATCTTGCTCTTTCAGATCTTCTCAATTGCTCCACATTGTCATTATCCATATACTCGACATTGTTTTCATTGACATTGTTCACATTATCATCATCAGGAATAGCTAGTTCAGGCACATTCACAACAGCTGGCTCAGGCACATTCACTTTTTCCTCATCTTCGACTTGGTCACTGTCGAGTCGAATGCTAGTTACTTTACTAGTAGCTTGCTCAGTTGATTCCTTCCAGTTCCATTCTTTTGTTTCATCTATAATCACATCATTACTCACTACTATCATTACTCACAACAACAGTAGACATTCAACCATGTTAATCCTTTCATTGTTTGATTATAATTGTATTTCTTCTCATTAGCTTTCCAACGCATCCAAGAACACTCAAATCGGAGTTCTGGATCAAAAGTTACGAAGAAAATGGTCGGAAGGCTAACATGAAGCATTCATAATCGATTATATAGCTTAATAATCGATTATCACAGCTTGATAATCGATTATGACAGCTTAAAAATGATTTTTTGTGGAATTGTCACTGATAATCGATTATGACAGCTTCATAATCGATTATCACAGGTAAATAATCGATTATGACCCTGTTTTCTGTATAAAAATCGTTTCAAACAACAGCCAGTCACTCCAAACTCAATCCAATCAATTCCTAACTCAACAATACTAAGTCCCAGCATCACAATGAGTCCAATCAACAACACAAACAACACTTAACATAATAAAACCCTAACGGAGTAGAACTCACCTCGATTTGTCGGATTCAACACTCAACAAGCTAAAGATGAAGTGAAATGCCTCCCAAAAGCTACCCCCAAGCTTGAATTCGATACTCAGCCTCTTAACCCTCTCTTTTATCAACATACAACACTACAAGAAAATTGACATATAGTGACGGCAAAAATCCGCGGGTAAAGGGTTAAAAACCGTGAGTATAGCACCAAAAACCTATACCGACGGACAATTTTTTCGTGGTCTTTATTTGGCTATACCCACGGAAAAATGGCGTTGCTATAGCCTATAGTGACGGTTTTTCTTACTGTTGGACAAAACCTCAGAGCTATACCCACGGTTACCTTTCTGTTGGTATAGGTTTTAACAACACTCTTAATTTCTCAATACCCACAGCTGAACTTCCGTTGGTATAGGTTTTCGTGAAGCCTTCTAATTTGCCATACCCACCATTTTAGTGACTCCTCTTGTCATTAACACTTATATAATTAGTTAAAAACTAAATATGAAATAAATAAATATATTTATGAAACAATAAAAGAAAATAAAACTCAAATCATATTAAAAATTAATCCCAAGTCTTACAATCATGCCAACATATTGTAAATTAACATCAAGTCTATTAAAAGACAAGCTTCCTACAGACCATAGGGTTCTATAATCAGCCAAATCCACCATATCTATTAAAAGACAAATTAATACATAAACACAAACAACATGAATTCCTTAATCAGCCAAATTAACCACAATTGGGCTCTATATATTTTCTCCAAGAAGACCATTTTCATCGAGAAGCTTCTTTACCCTTCCTGAAGTGTTTCGTGCATGCCTCCAAGCCCCCCACCCAGCTTCTTTAGTTCCTCCTGTGCTAACAACCACCCCATTTCTCGTTCAACTTCCCTCTCAACCAAGAAAACTCGAAGTTCTTCTTATCTTTCTCGATCAGCTCTCTGTTGTTCCTGAATCTCAATTTCTTGTTTCTTCACAACCTCATTTGCTTCATTCCGAAGCTGAGCCTTATGTCTAAGCTACTTCAAGCTGAAAAGAGTTTTGCTACACAAAGAAATCAATCATGGGAATAAGTAAAATATTAAATCGTTATAAAGCTTGTTTAGAGCTGAACAAAGAAATCAACCATGGCTGATTTGCGTGATAAGAAAATTAAACCAAAGAAAAAGAAACCATCAGCACCTATAAAGTGAACTATCTTCTAACCACACCAGAACCAACTACGCCAACAATAAAGACCAACACCTACTGGACAGCAATCTTATTCAGTAGAAAAGTACACCAGCAACCAACAAACATATAAGAGAGCTGATTGTGTCCTTCATTATTTAATTAGATGCTCTGAAATCCACCAGCAACACTCCTATTAAAGTAGATGCTCTTAAATACAAACCTCAATTCTCCTATCAGTGGCTTTTTACCATACTTGATTCTTAATGATCCTTCCAGACTAACCTTATTTTTTTTGTCCTTCAAACCAAACAGCATCTGCACATCAGCACATCAGACAAAGTTTTATAAATGTGGAATCTTTGCTAATAAAAAAATGTAAAATTTTTAAAAAAAGTAAAAAAGAAAATATCTTTTTCATTTTATCTTCATGGGTAAGAATGTATTAAAAGAGAAAAAAACATGCTTCTTGTACCATATTAACATTAAAGTCTACAATAGTGTGACAAACCTTCCTGTTTGGAATCTCCTTGAGACTTCTTTCAGTAGCATCAAAGCATGTATGCACAGAGCCGCAGCCTACTAATAAACACACAATACAAGACATGATTTATTATATAGACTGCATATACTCTAACAACTTATAACATGAATGCAAAAGAAGAAGATAGACAGACCAGAAGTCTCCCAGCTCATGAGAAGGAAGCAAAAAAGAACCAATGTGAGGACAAAGGTAGTTCCCTACAAATATAGAATTATAAACTACCAAAATCAGTCATTTTAGACATTTTTACACATAAGAAACTGCTACATAAACCAATAAACTAAAATGGAACTATCAAATTTAGAGGCTACAAGGTTGCAACTAAGGATGAAGAAGAAAATACCTCTATTGTTTTGCAACCAATGAATATCCATCCAATGTGGAAAAAGAATGTGCTTCTTGAATGTTTAGCCCAACTTGGTCCCTGTCTTCATGCTTATTGTTTAACTGCATTAAATAATAAGCTGGATAAGATTTTCATAAGCTACAGATTTACATACTAAAACAGATTTCAAAAAAGTGCGTTAAAAAGTTACCAAATATTTGATTAGTTCAACAAATTGCCCATAGAGGCTAGGAAGTGCACTCAATTTAAATTCACTTATTAGATCACCAGCTTCAATATGTTTGTCCACCTCGGAGAAAATGTATTCTATAACCCTGAAATGAAAAGTGCCAACAAAATTGAAAATGGGTTCTAAATTCATAAGCCAGACAGATGTTGCAAAGATAAAGCATTGAAGTTGAGGAAACTGGTCATTCACAAAAGCATTTTATCAGAACTGATATTATCTGTAATAATTTGGACCAATACAGGTATACTGCATACTATGGAGGGTCACTCAAAGTACTGCTGCACTCACACACAAGTAAACAACCGCATTATACTACATTACTACTTTGAAGGACTTACTGTTTCTCACGGTCCCCTTGAACCAAGTGCCTAACAATGCTCTTAAATGAAGCATAGCACTCCCGAACAGCACAGGACATGTAGTTGTCAGCCTCAATTCTTTTTCTCAGCTCACGATCCTTTCCATTGCTGTCCTTAGCCATATCCAGTGCAATTGGAATCTACAAAAGCAGATAAAGGAATTGCTAAATGGACATTAAGGTAGCTAAGTTTCAAAAGTAGCTCTAATAAGTGAACCTTGCTAGCAAGTAGAAATGGTGGCCATTGTATAAGGTCCAGCTCAGGATTTGCCCAATAAGGCACGAGTAAAAGGTCCATTTCCCTGAACAGTATAACCACCTCAGCACACTACCATCAAGAAATAGAATACTCTATCTAGTATCAAGAGAGAAAAGATCAAGAACCAGAAACACAGATGTTTCCAGCAGATTACCTATTACTGATAAGATCTTCTTCTCTAAAACTAGTGATAATTTGGTTCCATAGTTGTGCAAATCTTGCAGCTTCTTTACCTTTGTTAGATAGGATCTGTATCAACAAGGGAAAAGTAACTTTGAAGTAAAGATGCTCTAAATTTTAATCACAAGCCCAAGAAACACATGGTAATATGATTTAGAATGGTCAACCTGATCAAATCTACGAGATAAAGTTGCTTTCAATCCTTTCTTCCTTGGCTCACTCTTTTCCTCTGGGATCAAACAGGCATTAAGGTAGCTAAGCAGATAAAGGAATTGATAAAGGAATTGCTAATTGGAATCTACACCACATTTAAATTCATGAATAAAAATGGAAATCAGAATTCAAATGAAAAACGAAATGAAGAAGGAAATGAAAACCCACAATTCGGTTCCCAAATCACAACTCGTTTCCAAATTCCCAAATCCCACAAACCCTACAACACGAAATGAACAAGAAGGAAAACGAAAATGAAATCAATCAGTGAAGAAAAACGAAATGAAGAATAAGAAAAACGAAAACCTAACGGGGAAAATTCGGTTACCAAATCACAACTCGTTTCCAAATTCCCATATCCCACAAACCCTACAAATCGAATTGGACAAGAAGGAGAACGAAAATGAAATCAAAGAGAGAAGGAAAACGAAATGAAGAATAAGAAAAACGAAAACGAAATGCATAAGGAGGAAAACGAAAACAAAACGAAATCTAACCTTGAGAAGAACTGCAGTGCAGAAGCAGAAGGATCCGCGAGCAGAGGCTAGCAGTGGGCTGAGGGAGGGAGCACGGAGTAGAGCGCCAGTTAGAGGCGGGGGCGTGTGGTGGTCGTCGGACTGAGGGTTCGTGGCTTTCTCGTTTCTGGTTTTAGAGTAGGGAGAAAGAAATGAAGGGAGCGATTAGGGAAAGGAGCGAATAAAATAGGGAGTGATAAAAAAAATTATTTTGGAGTGGCAATACCCACGGTTTCTGAAACTTGTGTAGGTATAGCATACCAATACCCAGAGTTTTGTTTATCATCACTATAGGCGTCCGTTGGTATATGTCAAATTTCTTGTAGTGCAACAATGATCTTCAAAGATGTATAAGAAGAGGAAGAGATGTGGATGAAATGGTGGTGTTAAGCCTCACAATGCTAATGGATTTTGAAAATGGAAAGGAAGAAGTGAAGATTGTGGTGTGGGAACCCTTCCTTCTTCTCTCTTTCTCGTCGCTCTCTCTTCTCTCTTTTTCCTTTCTTTCTTTCTCTTCTGTTCTTTCTTTTCTTCTCCTCTCTCGAACCCCTTCTCTTTTATTTCTTTTCTCTTTTTATTTATGTTACCAATAAAATCATCAATGAATATTTAACTTAGCAATCAATTAATAAAATCATCAATCAAGCACCATAAAAATAGTTAAACGATTTAAGCATCAAAATAATTAAATTAATTATTTTCACCCATATGGCAACACATAATTTCCCAAAATATTGCTTTTGAGCCATCTCCAATTTTCCATCTAATGCTTTGTTAAATTCTCCCGAATCGTGCATTGCTTTGCTTCGAAAAAAAAGACAATTCATTTTCACAATCATATATTTTCTAGCTCAACAAATGAGTTTCTCTATAACCTATACAAAATTTAACTTTGACATGAGTAAACTAACTCTAATTTATGTTGAAACGATCTAAAAATTATTAAAAAATGAGCAAATTTTACTTGACTTTTACTTAAATCTATTAGTAATACCATGAGTCCCAAACAATTGCAAGCAATATATATTGCCATAATGCCATCATCACAACTTGTTTTCCTTTTAATATTACTATTTTTCTCTCTGTCTAGCTCTTTCTAAAATATGATCAAAGTCCTGGATTCTTTTCTTTGACAAAGACAGGGCACTCCCAATTAAATTTTCTAAGTTGGAAGTGAGACCAATCCCAACAATATCCGCGATAGATCTAGACACATCTGTTGTCGAAAATGCTGATATGGCTGTAGTCGAATGATGCTGACTGCAGTCGAAACTCTGTAGTCGAATTGCAGTAGTAAAATTTCGACTGATGCTGTTGAGTGGCAATGACTGCTGCGAACCAATTTTGCAGAAACAGAAGCTGTCGAAGTCGAAGTAGCTGCTGTCGAATTGTACTGATGCTGTCGAAAATAAACCTGCAAACACAGAAATGTTAGATAAACAACCGGAGGCGTCTTGCGACTGCCCTGAAGAATTTATCCGCCTCTACAGCGCAAATTCCCCGAGGTACAACCGGGTCTTCTCAATCGCAGTAGCGAAAGAGGTATCAGAACTAGCAAGAAGAACTGGATATTAACAAGAGAGCAACTCAGAACTCTTTTTCAAAAAAGGTGGAAAAATGAATTTTCTGATATATACTTCAAGTGCAACTCGAAATTGTTTATATAGGCTTTAAGAAAATAGCTGTTAGAGACATATCAAAAGGTTTAACTCTGCGGTTACGGAATAAATGGGTTTAAAAGAAAAGAAGCCGTTGGAAGAAACTGACAGTTACAAAATAAAGGGAATTAAGTTTCAGTTTTTGACCAAATCTTTTCACCAGTCAGTTCGACCAACTTTCAGTTTTATTTCATAAAATTAGTACAAAGCTAGTCGAGCGCGCAGGGGGGGAATCGAAAGATTCGCACTGACCCAAGCCATGTTGGTCCCTGCTTGTGCGCGCGAGGGAGTCCCTTCTAGTTGCTTGTGTACTAGCTCTCACTAAGCTTTAATATATGAAGACTTTGGTGAATCCAAAGGCAAGCAATGTGAGACTTCTCACTTTTGAAATATCTTTTTTTATTTTCAATAAAATACAACAACATCTTCCTTAACATGTATAGAAATGAATAATTTGGATTTGTCCATGTTAACATTTTCTTCTGATACATCATAGAATCCTTTCCAACATTTCATCATCAGCCTCATTTGGTCAAATGAGGCCTCCCCAAACAATGTGAGGTTGTCAACGAAGAAAGTATGAGTGATATGTGTGCCATTTTTTTTAACACCGTAGGTTTCCACTCTTCAACATTATTAAGTCTATCAATCTCTTGGCCCAACCTTTCCATGCATAAGATGAAGATAAATAGGGATAAAGGACTGTCTTGCCGATTACTACAAAATTGATTGGATTTTCAAAGGGAGATCCATTCACCATCACTTACATTGATGGAAAATCAACACAACTCATGATAAGGAGTGAAAGGGTAGCGAAAAACTCAATAGCACTAAAAGCCTCCTTAACAAAGGTCTATTTAAGTCCATCGTACCTTTTGTCACTACAACATTTTGATCCTATGATAATGCTTGAAAACCGTTCTCTAAAGTGAATAACCCACTCTCTTTTCTTTTGGCAAAGGTTTTCAAACCGTAGGTTTTGCGAGCATTGCCTATTCTTTAGGCAACAGTTTTTTTCCTAGCAAAGGCAAACCTAACAAAAACTGTTGATACTAAGAGACAAAGACAACAATGTTTTTTCTCTGTTCTATGACAAAAGTATAAACCGTTGAAACCAATGGCAACAGTGGAAAACTGTTTCCTATAACAAAACCGTTGCCTATCTTCATCAAATACAACATATTAAAACATGTTGAGATCAATTTTTAATGCCACGAAGCCTTTTTTACCTTTCCGTGTACATGGAATAGTCTCTTGCACATTCACTATGTTCTCCTCACTTTTTCTGCCTCACACAAAGCTAATTTGGTTCGTCACAACAATGAAGATTTTTGCTCTCTAATATTTAAGAACGAGAGGATTCTCTCCTGTGAGAATTTCACTTGACATTTCTCCAATGTTAAATCTCAAACATTCAACACCGTTTCCTCCACTTTTTCATGTGCTAAAATCTCTCTTGTAATCCGTGATTAAAATTCCATTATTACAAGACAATAATATCACTAGAGAGGATCCAAGCCCCTCCCAACATGCCACAAACCATCGAGCGTACGAATTGGACGGCACCAAAGCATTATTTATTTATATAAAAAATAAAATCTCTCTTGTAATCAATGATTAAAATTCCATTATTACATTACATTAATATCACTTGAGAGGATCAAACCCCTTCCAACATGCCACAAACCATCGAGCGTACGAATTGGACGGCACCAAAGCATTATTTATTTATATATATAAAAAATGTAGGTGCTTATCCACCCCCTTGTTCTGTCTTTACACTTGTCGCTCTCTGTTGCTATAACTTAGTTGACTCTCTTTTCATTATTAAACTAATTACTAAACTAATATTTACTGCCTTAATAATTTTTTAACCAGAGTCCAACCACACTTTCTCACTCCTTATTCCATTATCCGTTTCACATTGCTCTTTTTTCCACATGGGGTGAGTAGTGAATGAGGCTCCTTGCCTCTTACCCTTCCTTTCTCAGAATATTTTTCTGTTTAATTTAGTCTAAAGCAAAAGCATAAAAATATTCTAACAGATAATGGGTATGAGCATATGTCCGATTAAGTAAGATTAATTAGTCAAAAGGGAAGGGGGACCATTTGAAAGTTAAGGTGTGAAATGTTTCTAATCTTTGCTGATCTGTTATCTTTGGTATTATCCTCACATCATTATGTTAAAAAATGTTGGTGGTTCCTCCAATGCTTTGGAGAGTATTTATTAAGTATTGGATAATGCTTGAATCGTAGCGGCAAACCCACCTCTATAAATTTCACTTCCACCACAAGCCAAGTAACAAAAACAAAAGAGGATATGGAGAAAGAAGAAAATGAAGATGATGATGATGATGATTTGAATTTGACTAAGTAATTATTCTACTCTCTTCTTCACTAAATAGAAGAGAGATGCAGGAAAAGGCAAGTCATAACGGCAAAGGGAAGGCAACGCCTTTCTTCCAGGTTAAATATCCAACTACTGCGCACACCAAGTTATGTAATATTATTACACGACACGGATTTGCGCTTTATTCTTAAAAAATAGGTACTTGTTGTATTGCTTCTGTAGTTTGCTATCCAAGGTGATATCAATTATGTTATGTTTCTTTTTTCATTCATGCTTTCGTGTAATTTTGCTTTTGATGGAGAGTTATTGAATAATTTCTTATTACGTGTTATTAGTACGGAGTTTTGCCGCTGACTAATCTATGTCGAAGAAGTTGACTTACATTTTTTAAAATAGTTATTATATTTTAATATTATGATTTATTTCAAGATATTTATCATAATAAAAATACAAATAAACTTATTTTAATTTTATTCACATTTTTTTGTTAATTGACACGAGATAAAAAAAGAAGTATCATATTTGTATTTCATATATAAAATATACTCTATATTAACTTTATCCTAAATAAATTATATGCTATATCATATTCTATCGGATTTAATTACCAAAAAAATATTCTATCGGATTTTCAATTTAATAGAGGTTAAAGTAGGAATTTGATTAAAGTACTAGTAACAAAGATAAAATTGTTAGAGAAAAAAATACATTATAAACTCAAATGCTATTTGAAAGAACTTTCCAAAAAAAAAAATGTCATCCATTCAAAATACATTGAACAGATTATTGCATTCCAACACAAAATTATTGCACTTATTTGTTTGGTTGTGGAACACAAAATTAAAGCTACACATGCATAATTTTAGAAATATGATGTACATGAGAATGATAATCACCTTAGGTAACCCAAGGCTTTAACAATGATTCGCAAGTGATTGCAACCACTAACACAAAGATACCTTGATGATGAAGAAGATGGAAATTGATTGTCTAACTTTAGTTTTTCCTAAATTTGGTAACTTTGGACTTTTTTGATGAGAGAGAAAGAGTAAAAATAGAGGGAATGATGGGAGAGAATGAGTTAAAGAAGAGACATAAACTCAAAGTTAGAGGGAAGTTTTCATTCTAAAGTTAGACAATCCCTACCCGATGAAGACCATTTTTTATATCGATTGAAGAATTTGGTCACATTGCTTTTGGGTAATACCAAGTCGCTATTAGTTTCAACGGGTATCTAGGTGTAATGAAATCATGTAATAATAGATTTCATCGCTAGGATAGTTTAAGATACAAATTAAATCATTGTACCAAAAAAAAAAGATACAAATTAATCACATGCATTCCATCTCATTGTATCTAAGTTTTTTTGTCTCAAATTTACCATCCAAATAATAAAATGATAATTTTATTTCTTTCCAGTCTCGTTACTTAGAATAAAATAAATGAGAATTTTATGGGCTTCCAAGTCAGAAGTTAGGAATGAGGATCAATGACCATATATGGTGGTGCATGTGGAGCTTTATTCAATTTTTTTTTTACCAAAAGAAACTCGCTTCATTTCATTACTAATAATGTTGGTAATACAATTTGGATTAAAATCATGATAAGCGCTTTATTCAATTTTTTTTTGATAAGCGCTTTATTCAATTTTTTTTTGATAAGCGCTTTATTCAATTAATATCTCAAGTCATGGACACTTGATCTTCATACCTTGCATTATGCAACAACAACAAAAAAACTTAAGGAAAAAAGCTAACAAACAAATTTTTCTAAGGGCAAAAGAAAGTATTTTAAAACGAGTAAACGCTCACATTAGTCCCTAAACTATTACATCGTCCAATTTAGTCCATAAACTATGCAAACCTAGTAAACAGTTCCTAAAGTCTATCTTCATCCATCAATTTAGTCCTTGAAATTTGTCCCTTGAGGACTAAATTGATGAATTGAAATAAATTTTAGATACTATTTAATAAGTATTTATAATTTGGGGACAAAATTAGAGAGGAAGTGACACTTAATGGACTAAATCGAGGGTTTGTCATTTTAAAATAGTATCATACAAATCAACTGGTTAAACTAGAAATAGGGCATTTTTTTCTGACTAAAAAATGATATTCATTCATTCAAATTGATGGATTACATTGAAAAAACACAGATTCAACACTGCTAAAAACAAAAAAGACGAATCTACGAATAAAGTCACAACACTCAAGTTAATAGTATAAAACGGGAAAATGTCTATAAATGTGACAAAATAAAAATCACCGGAGTACCCATGCCTCCGAATTTGTAACTTTGAGGCCCTAGTCATTGGTTGAATCTACAATAGATTGAAGTTGATATAAGAAAAATAAAAAATGCCGCATTAGGACGACGAACAACTATAACGCTGCACTCAAACGATGAAATTAAGAAAAAATACGAAATAAAAGCCAATGGATCAAAGTTGATATTTTGATATGAACCAAATGAACACTACAATAAGATGGGAAAAAGATGACTAAATTAAAAAAAAAGTACAAAATAAATACTTGATCTATGTGTGAACTTATTTAAATGGAAAAAGATAGAAAAACGATACAAAGTGGTGATTCCAAAATAAATACTTGATCTATGTTGATTTTAAAACAATGATTCGACAAAATAAAACAATGATTCGATACAAAACAGTGATTCCAAAAAGATGATTTTAATACAATAGATTCAACAAAATAAATACTTGATCTATGTGTGAACTTATTTTAAAATGATTCGACCTTCGATTATTGTTGATTTTAAAACAATGGATCTATGATGTGAATGTCTTGTTGGTCCATTTCATTTCTAAAACATCATAAAAACGTAAATGAGGTGAAAAGCTATTGTATACCTTAGATTTGGATATCATCACATCACCCTTAAATTTATTCATAAAAAAAAAGAAGCTATTGCCACATACTTCCCTGCTTGGGATCATCAATCATTATTACCAATCAATATCTCTTCTTCTTTATTCCTGTATTATCACCCTCTGTTGCATTTATCACAGATGGTTCAGTCATTACTCCAAGCTTCATTCGATCATTGAAGCTTCTAGTGTGATTTAGGGGATTGTTCCGAAGCTCCCTCCCTTCCAATCCAAAACCTGTCACAATTGGTATCAAAGCACCGACCTGGTGCTCGCTTTCTCATGGCTGCGAAATGGATACCTGAGCTTGATCGCAAGATAGATGATTACCACACTAAGTGGATTGCACGCTTGGACCAATTTCAAGTCCAGTTCCAAGAGAAGTTGGACACTCGTGTGGAAGAACTGCGTAACCTCATCCTCTTGCAAGCTTGGGGCGCATCGGTAGAACGCAACACTCCTCCTCGCAACAGCTTCACAAACGCAAATCTAGTGAAGGTCGAAACTCCAATCCACAGTGGTTCAGATCAATCGGTTGGTGCTGAAGGAACAGAGAGATCGCACGATGAAGACAATGACAATGCAGATCTAGCTTACGAGACAGTACCGACTTTGAAGCATACAGGACGTGCACCGATGATCATTAACGAAAACTCAGCCGATCCTGGTTGTGATATCGTTGCTGAACATATGGAAGGGGACCCAACGATTGTCCAGGTACCATGTCTTCTTCCCCACCATGTAATTCTTTATGATACCATGTTCGCACTTCAAAGATCGAGCTCTTATTTCTTCTTCGATCCCCGAATCTGTGTCAAATTCATGACCCGCAAGTCAGAGGCGATTAAGTCATCGTCGCATTGTGACGGGTTTTGGATTGCAAGGGAGGGAGCTCCGGAACAATCGGGTAACTCAAGCTAAGGGCTCCAATAGAGTAGAATGATGCCCGAAGAATGAATTAAGAGCATCTAGTATAGAGAGCATTTTAGGAAGAAGATATTAATTGGTAATGATTGATGGTTTCTTTTATTGATGATTGAGTGGTTATATAGCTACATGAGAATACAATCATTGAGGGAATATTCCCTTGCTAGTACAACTAGTACAACTTCTAGAGAGTGTACTACACACTAGTACTAAAATGAGAAGTGCAACAAGTACTAAACACTAGTACATTTTTAGGCAAATAGTAAATAGTAAATTCTAAGAAAGCAGTAAATTCTTATTTCTTACTACGTGACTCTGTCACAATACTCCCCCTTTCAAACATCCTTGTCCTCAAGGATGAAAATTTCCATGTGCCATGCTTAGGAGGTAAATCCTTCCATTTGATCAACACTTTAGCAGCTTGAACATTTCCCTTATGAATCATCTTCCTATGCAAAACATCCACAATTTCATGATGTTGAAGGACTAGAGGGGAACCTTTAGGCAACTGGTGCTGAAACCATTCAATTCCTTGTTGTATTGTGAAGGGCTTTTCAGAATCAAAAATATATATACTTCTCATAGGATCTGCAACTGACTGCCCTTCATCAAAGGTATCATAGAAATAAGAGGGAAAGGATCCCTTCCCATCAGGGAACAAGTGTCTTACGGCATGGACAGCCACACGATTGTTAATGTCAGCAACAACTATTCTTCCAATTGCAATTCCTTCAGTGAGAGACCAGATCCTAGTAACGACTCCAGTTTTGATAGCAAGGGCTAAATGATGTACATTGAAGTATAACATGTTTGATGATAGTGGGTTGGGTCCATTTGGCATCTCATCAATAACTGTTATTTTACAAATCTTATTTCCCTGAGAAGATTGGAATAAACCAACAAAGAAAGTAGCAGTGAAAGCCAACTTAAGATAGAGGACTATATCTTGACTATAAGGAATAGACTCTCTCAACATTGATTCCA
The DNA here is from genome assembly GCA_039519185.1 of Astragalus membranaceus. Classification (NCBI taxonomy): domain Eukaryota; kingdom Viridiplantae; phylum Streptophyta; class Magnoliopsida; order Fabales; family Fabaceae; genus Astragalus; species Astragalus membranaceus. Next base: position 26,043,389 of record CM076848.1, on the reverse strand, counting down.
TGACCAAAGATGCAATTGAAATTAGACCAATACCAAGATGTATAGAATTTCCAATTAGTGGATACACCAAACTTGAATTCAATCCAATAGTAGGTGGCAAATTTGCTATCTTAGCGTAACTGATTCCCACACTTTGAACCTCACTTCCATAGCACCAAAGCCCCAAAGAGCCCAAACTCAACATGCTGATAAAGGTGTCATTCCAAACCAAATCAGGATCACAACCTTTAATAAGAAGCTCATGTTGGTAAACCTGATGGTGATGAGAAAACAATAAAAGCATATTTGTACAGCCTTGACTCAATGTGCCAGCAAAAATGATTAATTATACTTTGAGTAGGATGCCTTTAGATTCAGTTTGATTATTTGTACATGAGGGATTATCAACAAGTACCTCATGAGTCCCAAAATCATCAATGGGCATGGAAATTTTCATTGCAGCCAACTTATACCAACTCAAATTACCACAACATAAACCAAACCATATCTTAAAATTACACTTCCAGCCATGATTTTTCAACCAAGAATTTAAATCATGAAAGTTACTATGCTCAATAGTATAAGAAGTGCAAGGCATAAATCTGCAATATTCAAGGATCCAACCAACTAGTAAAACTAAAGCAGAGTGCATATCAAATCCTACATACCCAAGAAGATACAACAGGACAGGATTGCAAGCCTTTGCTTTATCTTGAGTATTTAACTCCTCTTGATAATACCATATCTATTAGCTCACTTCTTTCACATAACTCCATTATAATGTTGACATAATTCAATAGTGTCCAACAACACAAATTCATTTCTATGTAATTAGCAAGTGCAATACCACCTTTTTTCTTGACTTTGAACACACCAAAGGCAACAATATCAGACCCAATATTAGTATACTCCAGAATAATGGTAACCCACACAACCACAAGACTCCTTGGCATTTGATCAAACACTTGGAAGGCGACTAGTATTGATTTAAAGGGAACAATACCTGAACGTTGTATTGTTGAGAAATGTTCTGCAGTGCTAAGCGAGAAAGGCAGGTTATGTGACGGTGTCAGAGCAGCCATCCCATCGGGAGGTTCTGATGGTGGAGAGGGCCTTGGTAAGTGTCCAATAATGCTATTCCAAGATCGGAACAACCAACTTCTCAAAGACTCTCTTCTTACTTCAAATAAATCCAAGGAAAATTGGGGTAGATTGAGTGGTGACCTCAAAACAGCAACCCAATCAGGCGGTTTTTGTGGTAGGTATAACCTCTGCGACTCGATAGGGACGAAATTGAAAGAAGGTTGTGAACCAGGGAGCTTGGTAGCATTCAACAGATAAGGTGGGGGCTCGTCTTTGATGGTTTGATGGTGATTTGAGAAACTGATGTCAAGAAGGTTTTGAGAAGTAGATTTAGGTTTATGTTGTTGTTTACCCGGATCAAATGGTTGACTGTGTTTGACCTGGGTTTTTGCATCGCACGGTGCGACTGTCAAAAATTCTGACCCAACGAAGGGGAAATCAACGGCGTGGGGACGATTGCCAACAATGGCAAAGGTGGAGTCAAGACTAACCTTTGCCGTGTCGATTTCTGAATCTGGATCTATGACCATGGAGCTTGTTGCCGGCTTCAATGGAGTTGTGGAGCTGTGAGTTGGAGCCTTGGGAGATCGTTGGATGTCCCCCTCAACTAACTGAACTTCATCATTTTTTTTTTCTGAAAGATAGATTGGATCCGAGAATGAGGGGGTGGAGTCGCTAACGAGTGGTAGCACTTCGCCTTCATTTTCGATATCCTCTACATCCCACTGCAGCACGTAGTTGTGTTTGTGCTCCATTGTAGATGGTTCGTCACACACTAAGCATAAGCCCATTCTTAGCTTCTCATCCACTTCTTTGAAGCTTAGCATTCTCAGAATTCTTTTCGCGGCCATGGGAAAGCGAGCACCAGGTCGGTGCTTTGATACCAATTGTGACGGGTTTTGGATTGCAAGGGAGGGAGCTCCGAAACAATCGGGTAACTCAAGCTAGGGGCTCCAATAGAGTAGAATGATACCCGAAGAATGAATTAAGAGTATCTAGTATAAAGAGCATTTTAGGAAGAAGATATTAATTGGTAATGATTGATGGTTTCTTTTATTGATGATTGAGTGGTTATATAGCCACATGAGAATACAATCATTGAGGGAATATTCCCTTGCTAGTACAACTTTTAGAGAGTGTACTACACACTAGTACTAAAATGAGAAGTGCAACAAGTACTAAACACTAATATATTTTTAGGCAAATAGTAAATAGTAAATTCTAAGAAAGCAGTAAATTCTTATTTCTTACTACGTGACTGTGTCACATGTGAATGTCTTGTTGGTCCATTTCATTTCTAAAACATCATAAAAACGTAAATGAGGTGAAAAGCTATTGTATACCTTAGATTTGGATATCATCACATCACCCTTAAATTTATTCATAAAAAAAAAAAAGAAGCTATTGCCACATACTTCCCTGCTTTAGCATTTTATTCAAATAGTAGATTTATCCAACACATCTTCCACTATTTAAGAAATTGTATATTTTTATTACATCACTTCTTATTCGTCTCAATTTTCTTTTCCACCACGTGTCATATACAACCAAAAAATCTTCCATTTCTTTAACTAATCACTAAAGCATATATGCTACATCATAATTCACAGCTCTTGCACAAGAATAATTTAACCTGTTTTTTATTTTTTTTATCGGCACCATCAACAATTCAAGACTTACTAAAGTATTTGCATAAGCTCAATTGCCTCAACAAATAGCTCAACCATGAGGTATAGTCTCCTAAGCTCCAGAACATTTTACCTACAATGTACCTAGCTAGATGTTCAAAACTCATTGGAAGTACCCTATGTTCAGGGCTAAGCCAACAAATAGATGGGTATGTGAAAGCACCTTGTGATATTATTACTTACCCATAGATATACAAACTCTACTCTAGACTTAGATTTTTCTTCATACTTTCATAGACCATATAAGTAATGCTAGCAGCTGGCACAACTTTGAGAAGATTTGGAAATAGTCCCTTATAGAAACCTCTAAACCCTTCTTGCTGAAATGTTCTCCAAAATGCATCAAACATCCCTGTGTAAGCACTAGTAGCATTCATAGGTTGTGCCTGCAATCTGAAGAGTATCAAACAATAATGTCAGCAAAGAACTTTACCAATAGAAAAACCAGCTCTCAAGAACAAAAATGATATTTTCTTCCACTCCCATCATTTCTTTCGAGGAAGAAGATCGGAGAAACAATTGTAATACCGACATCATACCTAGTACGAATAACCTGCAGTGGGTAGACGCAAGTAGCTCCAAGGGCTCCGGAAACTGTCCCGCATCCTAGTTGTACTAGAGGACCAGGTTCTATGAAGGTGGAAAAGAAACAAAATAAGGCTTCACTCTTTTAGAAGGAGAAATTGTAAGAATACTACTCCTTCCGGTCCCATTTATAAGAGAAAAAATGCGATTTTAAGTTCATTGAATAACTGATGTATCTGGTCTATAATATAAACCAAATACATTAGTTATTCAATAAACCTAAAATCAGTTATTCAACGAACCTAAATGGGACCAGAGGTAGTATTTGATTAGAACACGTAAAATCGGTAAGTTTAGCGAATGCAATAGCATTGTAATAACATACCACTATCGTGAATAATATATCTCCTCGACATATCTTTCAAGGTATCGTAAGCAGCGAGATCAATGCCTGCATAAGGAATCATACCAAGCAGAGAAGGAAGAAGCCCTCTGTAGAAAGCGCGAGGTCCTTCTTGAACCCATATATTCTTTGTTAGTGTTCCAAGTTTAGGAGCCTTTCCACCTACAGAGGCACAAGTTTGTAACCTAGTTTTGATAAGATCCAGTGGATAGATTGTAGCCTGTGCAATTCCACCAGCCATGCCACCAGCAAGAAGCCTATCAGCAGTACCAATATCTGACTTGTTGCCTTGAGCATCTCCAATTACATTTTTCAGCATTTCAAAAGCATAAAATTTTATGGCACTTTCTGGTGATACCTTCACAACATTCAATCCATTACCTCGAAAAAACCCTAATAAACCATCTTGTTGCATTATCTTCATTACTGCTGGCTTAATAGAAGCACGTGTAGTTTGAACTGCTAAGACCACTTTCAGACGATCGAGAGGAGCGGTTACTGTACGAGAAGTAGCTCCTGCTATTGCTCCAGCGAGAAAATATCCGCTTCGGTGCACATGCTTGCTTATGTCTTCAGGAATGACAGCCTGGTCTCCTATGTCTACAAGATACACTCTCTCCCAATGCTGATATATATTTTCAATAGTTGCTTCGTGCGGGTAAAGTAGAAGAAAATCTCTCCATTCTTCGAAAGTGATAGTTCCGTTATTGTCCTTGTCAACATGCTCCACGAAGCGAGCAAGCTCCTCCTCATTCATTTCAATCCCTGCAGCATTGAAACTGCACAGGCTTATGATGAATACTATCAGGTAAAAAACAAAAACAGTAAAATGGAAAAAGCTTCCACAGAAAGGCAAAAAGTAATACCCTCTTCAAAATCAACTATAAGTGCAGAGGCCAGAGAAGATTATTGCACACAAGAAGTGAAGAAACTAAGCAAGCAAAGAAGCAACAAACACAAAAAAGAATCTTCTATCAAAGATTGAACCAGGCTTCCTAAAACTCAAGCATAATGCTGGTCTGAAGAATGACTCCCAAACAAAACAAAATTATAAAAAAAAAACGCAACGGTACATCAGCAAAAGAGAAACATATCAAGAAGATTTCACCAAAATTGTGAAGGAATATATAACATCTGCAGCCACACAACATTCTTCACAATTGATTATATTTTTTTTTTAGAAGTAACTAAAAGTTTTTAATGGAATGTGCTTAATGTCTAATCAAACACGTCATGTGTTTTTACAATCATAGAATCCACAAACCTGTTTCCACTGATCCTAAACTACTAAGTCTAAAAAACCAACTAGATGCGTTTGATTGGACATTTAAAAAACAAAACATATCTTTTTGCAATCATAGAATTCACAAGCCTATTTCCATTGATCCTAAACTACTAAAGTCTAAAAAATCAACATTTCATTAAATACTTTTAGTTAGTTCTAAAAAAACATATAAAATGGTTTTGATCTTTTTAATATAATAAATAATTTTTTATAAAATAGTTTCTACTTTTATTATTTTAACCAGTCCCTAAACACTTAAAACTGGACTTTACCAAGACAGCATTCTACTTTTCCACTAGAACTAGAATTATCCTAATAAAAAACTTAACTTACATAAAGAAGTAATTATTAGCATTTCCTTAAAACTAACAAACAAAGAGTAGCAGTAGCAAGAGTAAACAAATAACAAAATAGTAACAAAAAGATCAAGAAAAAGAGAATACCAGCTTTGTCAAGTGCATCCCAAAGCTCTTCAGGGAGAATGCTACCATTATGTGCAACATCAATGGCTTGAAAGATACGATAAAGTTCCAATTCCTTATCATCCATATACCTACGGAACTCATTGTAATCCACCCTACCATCGCTATTAGCATCACACACTTTGAAAAGTTCCCTTGCATACTTGTACTGTGGTGGAATTTGCAGTGCCGATAACCCTGTTTCTATCTGACCATAATCTAAGTACCCACTGTTCCCCGCATCGAAGAAATCGAATAGGCTTCGAATACGTACATCTCTTTCTTCTCTTGTTTCCCCTAAAGCTATAAGCACGTGATCCATCGAAACATTTGTGGTGTTCTTCTTTTTTCCACCCATCGTTTCATTCACCTTCGAATTTGATCTTTGATGGTTTTAATGGATTCTGGAATGCCCCTTTATAGCATTTGAATTTTAAGGCTTGAAAGTTTCTAACTTTGCCTTCAGATCTGAAGGTTAACGTTCTGGGGTTACATGGGTTGAAAATTGAAATCTCGAAGTTATGAATTAGTAAACGCACGGTTTTTCTTGTAAGAGGACAGTGAAGGGTAGCTGAAGATGAAAATTACTTAGCTTGGAGTAATTGCGACAGTTTTAACATTTTTGTTTGTATTTGTGGTTATGTATAACGGGAATGTGTTTTGTGGGTGTGTTTTTGGTGAAGGGTGAAGATGGACGAGCGAGGAGGAAGGGGAAGCTACGGAGTGAGAGGAAAAGAAAAGAGGAATTTTATTGGATATTCCTCTCTTTACAACAATCTTTCCTGCGTCGACAAATGTTTTGCTTTTCTTTCCTCTTCTTCCCACCCACGGTTTTTTGTTTTCTCTTTAATTATCTTCAACCCATCAAGTCAAGATGATAAATTTACTTGACTTTTACACTATATCTATGTTTGGGTGGCAGAAGAAAAAGAAAGTGGAAGGAAAGAAATTAAGAGGAATGAAAGTAAATAAAAAGTTATATGATTTTTGGATTGTTTTGTAGAAGTAAATTTGAGTAGAATAGAAGGCTTAAAGGTACATTTGGTCCCTGCAAATATACAAAAAATTTTGTTTCGTCCCTGCAATTTCAAAAATTTTAAAAAAGCTCTTGCAAATACCAAACCCTTCTAGTTTGGTCCTGCCGTTAGTTTTTGGCCAATACCGTTAGTTGTTGGTGACGTGGCTGCCAACGTGGATGCCACCTCCTCACTTTGACTTTTCTCCTCTCACAAGTTCTCTCTTCCCTTTCACTTCTTTCCTTTTTCCTCACCATAATTTCCTCTCTCTCTTTCCCTCTTCATCCTCCAACAACACACATATCTCAGAAACACACATATCAACACCAACAACACACATATCTTATCATCTTCATCTAGAAACACATCAAAACACAATCTGGATATATGCAAGAGTGCTATGTTTGCATTGAAGAAGAAGCAATCAGGTAGACACTCCCTATTGTGCTGAAGAAGAAGAAGAAGAAGCAACACACATATGGTGGTTCACGGTGGAAACAGTGATTTGAGAGAGAGAGGGCTTGTGGGCTGATAGGGAGAAAACATGGTGATGTGGGCGGTGGCGCGACGTAGATGATGGCAGTGAGAGGATGGTTCACGGTGGAAGTGGTGGTGTTGTAGATGGTTCATGGTGGAAACGGTGATTTGGGGTTTTTGATGGATGGAATGAAGAAAGGGGATTTGGCGTGAAACACACATATCAACACAGATCGTTCTTGCATTTTCCAGAAATTGAATCTGAACGAAATTGAATGTCAACGAAATCGATTTGTCTGCAAATTCCTTATGAAGATGATGAATTGTGGCTTGAATTTTATTTGTTTTAGTTTTAAAAAACGAAACCTGTAACAATTTTCGATTTCGATTTTCCTTCATCTGCAATTTTGATTTTCCTTCACCTTTTCTGTAACAATTATGTCGTAAGTTTCAGTAATTAGTAATGGGAAGGAAGGGAAATTTGGGTTTGCTGTTAGATTCATATTTTGGTGTTGCAGTGAAAGGGAAGAGAGAAAATGCAGGGAAAGAAAAACGAAGGAAAGAGAAAATGAAAAGGAAAAAGGAACGAAGGAAGAGGAAAGCGAGGAGGTGGCGTCCATGTTGGCAGCCACGTCACCAATCACTAACGGTGTTAGCCAAAAACTAACGACAGGGACCAAATTAGAAGCGTTTGGTATTTACAAGGGTTTTTTTAATTTTTTTGAAATTGTAGGGACGAAACAAGATTTTTTGTATATTTGCAGGGACCAAATGTACCTTTAAGAAAGTGGAAGGAAAGAAATTAAGAGGAACGAAAGTAAATAAAAAGTTATATGATTTTTGGATTGTTTTGTAGAAGTAAAATTGAGTAGAATAGAATATCTATATTTGTTTAGGGCGGCGTCTACTGTGCACAAGACGCTTAGTCGGTGTATCATACACAACATAAAAAGAAGTTGACGCAAATTTTGATTACATTAACATCTATCGATTTTACGGTCCATAATAAACAATTGTGGACTATACACATCAAAACTAACTCTCTCTCTCTCTCTCTCACCGCCTCTAATTTCTCTATATTGGACCACTCTCCACAAATCAATGTCTTCATCCCATCGCCAGTCTGGGTTGCAAGACGATGAAACGATCTTGTAGTGGAGATGTGCGATGAAACAACGCAACCTAAATTTTCATTAAAAGTTCATCGATACAAACATCATAACATTAATCAATTTCCATGTTAAAAAAGCACACCAGAAACCTATACAAATATTGAATAGTAGGAATGAGCAAAATTAGGTTTGGCCTGCCAACTCGTTTCGGCCCAATCACATAGGGTCGATCTAACCCCAACAAAAAAGGACAAAAGGATATTTGGGACTGTCCATTAACATAGCCCGAAATCGGGGTAGGACGGGTTCGAGTTACCCCTCAGGTGCCTGTCCCCATACTTACTATTTAGTTTTCTTATGTCTATTTGGACATGTTATATGTTTGCGAAGAGGAAATAGTCTTCTCGAGTGATGTCAGGCTATAGTATAAGCTTAAGAGAAGTTTGTGTTATTAAATTTTCATAGAAAATAAACCGTAACAAGTATGATGAAGCTAGTTTCTGAATTAAAAAAAATTAATAATTATTGTTAAATTGTTGGCTATTTGAGGATCATTAGGTGAATTTGAATATAAAATAACAAAATACTTAGATTGCAGAAAATTTATACTTAACATAAATAAGAATGTTCACAAGTTTACATGTTCTGATCAAACCGGTCTTCTTCTCATTCAACCCTGTCTTTATTCAATATGCATATCATCAGGTTTGGTCAAGGGACGAGTTAGGGTTTCATAATTGGGCGGATCAAAAGTTAAGGTGGAGCTACAGTTGATTATAACTCGTCTTAATCCGTCTTCGTTCATCCCTTCTTTGATATAAATCAGGTATTTTCCGCGCGCAACTGCAAAGACTAATCCCTCGAGCCGGATAGGACTACAATGGGCGACGAAGCTCTCCCTCAAGAGATTTAACACTGCTGCATTCCCAAGGCAAGGCTGGATTCGAACCAGAACTTTGGTTAAGCTGAAAGAGACCCCTACCACCTCATTCAAGTGCTCTTGGATCGTTCATCCCTTCCGAATATTAAAGTATTAAAATTTAGTTTTCAACTATAGTTATCAATTTTGGAAAAGCCGTGGCCAAAAGACTCAAATATGTAAAACAAAAACACACACTAACAGACATAGCAACATCTGTCAAAAAAGATCATTTTGACAAAGAAACATTTTGTGAAAATTGACAAATAACTAAATGAAAAATGACAAGAAAGGCCCCCCAATTATGCGGAACAAAAATTAGTTGATCTTCTCCTACCTAAAGTCTAGTTCCATGCATTGACCAAAGACCAATAACATAGGTGCTCTTAATCTTATGACCAACAACGTGTCATGTGATGGCAAAAATTTGTTCCTTTGCATGCGGAGAACGTTTGTGATACAACAACATACATCTCTTCCACTATCCAAAACTCCAAAGAGATGTTACTTTCAAATTAGATTCATTGTTGCTAATTCCACAAAACGATAGAAAGATGGGGCACAAAGAAAAATCAAAGGACCGAAAAGATAAAAGATTGCAAGAGATTTCTCTCTTGAGAACCATTCCTTATTCTGATCACCAAAGGTTTGATTTCCTATATAATCATATGTTTCTATTTATTCTTTTATTGCACAACTAAATCATCTTTCAATCTAGCTTTTTCTTCTCATCATTATGATTGTTAAATTCCTGGCCATGTATATTGAATTAGACTGCAAGGCATGTCCAAATCACTTGAATTTATATATATATATATATATATATATATATATATATATATATAATCACAAAGATCTTATCATATGATGCAGCGGTGTGGGTTGTTTAATTTCATGATGAAACAATGTTTTGAAAAGTGAATCGAACATCGAACCAGTGAGACATTTGGGTCATGGACTCATGGTAACTCGGATGAAATTGCAGTGAAACCGCTGAAATAACGGAATTTAAGATAGTGTTGATTCATGGTTTAACTAGTTGAAACCTTGGGTTGGTTCGATTTCTAAAACAAGTGTTAAAGTTTGACATCTAATGTTTGTCTCATATATATGTTATTCATATATAGGTGGTGGTCAAAGGAAACAATTGCGGTGGTTACTGGAGGAAACAGAGGAATTGGGTTTGAGATTTCTAGACAACTTGCAGATCATGGAGTGACTGTTGTGCTGACATCAAGAGACGCTAGTGTTGGTGAGGAATCAATTAAGGTCCTGCAAGAAGGTGGTCTAGATGTGGATTGTCATCAACTTGATATATTAGATTCTTCATCAGTCGATGAATTTGCTCAGTGGTTGAAGGAAAAATATGGAGGATTAGATATTCTAGTCAGTTTCTAAAATCTATTTCCTTAACAATATTTTGATCACTTGTTTCTAAGTAATGATATTATTATCTGCAGGTAAACAACGCTGGTGTTAATTCCAATCAAGGATCTGATAACTCAGTTGAAAATGCTCGTAAGGTTATTGAAACAAATTATTATGGCACCAAAAGAATGATTGAAGCTATGATTCCATTGATGAAACCATCTGATGCTGGTGCTCGTATTGTAAATGTGAGTTCCCGTTTAGGTCGACTAGGTGGCAAACGAAATGTAAGTAAATAATCTACATTCTTTCATTTCATATATTGATGTAAACCAACCAATGTTTTAAGATTTAAGAACCCTACCGGTTACTGAATAACAGAGAATAGAAAATGAGGATTTGAGGAAGCAACTAAGTGACGTGGAAAACCTTTCAGAGGAACTAATTGATGAAACTATATCAACTTTTCTACAACAAGTAGAAGATGGAAGTTGGACAACAGGAGGATGGCCACAAACATTTACTGATTACTCAGTCTCAAAACTTGCAGTTAATACTTATACAAGGTTTTTGGCAAGGAAACTTTCTGAGAGACCAGAAGGTGAAAAGATATATATTAATTGTTATTGTCCTGGTTGGGTAAAAACTGCTTTAACAGGTTATGCTGGAAGTGTTACTGTTGAAGAAGGTGCTGATACTGGAGTTTGGATTGCTTTACTTCCTGAACATGCTATTACTGGGAAGTTTTTTGCAGAAAGAAGGGAGATTAAATATTAAGCAACAAGGATTTGTTATAGAGTTCAATTGCTTGCTACCAACAAATTGCAAATGAAATGGAACTTTAAACTTTGATTTCTTGTTGTTTATATACCGAAGGGCTACCAAGTATCAACATATATATTTTGAGATTGAGACATTATGATATAATGGCCAAATAGTCCATTAATGTGACTTTGATGATTAGAAGTGTGACAATGTTTGATGTCTTTAGGAGTTCATCAGCAATTTGAAGATTTTTTTTCTATCATATCATGTTATATAAGACATGTTTCAGTTGTGACTTCATTACTGGAGCTTCACTAGAACTCAAGACAATAAAAAGTCTATCATTGTTTTTTTTTTCTGCCTTACACAATTTTTGTTGAAAATGTTGTTGCACATTTGCTAAAACCTTGCTATCTTGCCTTTTCTCGCATCCGAAGTTTTTATCACCATAATCTTTTTACTTTCTTTTTGAGCTTTTGCATAATGTTGGATAGGGTACTTGGTCGATTTGCAATGGCCAACCATTAAATTTGAGGTTGGCAAATAGCACACGTGACTCTAAGTTAAATCATGTTTTTTTTTTAATAATATTTTGTTGAAGATCCACCATAAAAGTGGACTTAGAAAGTTCAAATAAAACTATGGGAGGTTCTAAGAAGGTAGTTTGTTTGGTGAATTGGTGATCTTACATGCATAAAAATTGATGATCGATCGTAAGAGTTTGTCTCCTTTATTTTCTATAAGAGTAAATGTCCAATTTATTCTTTGATAATTTTTTTGTAAGACACAATAGACCCCAATAATTTTTAAGGGACGTGTTAATCACTTAATGAGAAATAAGAACATAATGCATATCACCAGAGTTAAATAATGTTTTTAAAATTGGACTAATAAAAAAATCATTTTGAATGATTCAATTTGGCTCAATTGGTGGTTTAATTGAACTTCGATTCAATTGAGATTGAACCAACCGCCAAACTGAGTTGAATCAATTGATTCAATTTAGTTACCGATGTTTCAAAAGGAAAGACTAACATGTTCCTATTTGAAAATATTAGGGTTTAAATTTTTAAAAAAATCTTAGGGTTTAGTTTGTCGAATAAAAGTTGATGTTTCAAAAGGAAAGACTAACATGTTCCTATTTGAAAATATTAGGGTTTAAATTTAAAAAAAATCTTAAGGTTTAGTTTGTCCAATAAAAGTTGTGGGGACTAAAACCAGACTTTACTCTTTTTATTATTGTTTTTTTGTAAACCAAAGTATCATCGAAGGGATCGAACTAAGACCAAATGTTGAAGGGAGGTGAGCATGTTAGTTATTATTTTTATTTTTATTATTATTATTATTATTATTATTATTATTATTTCTTCAAAATTCTTAACTATCACTCGCCTTGTTCATGACTCACCATTTAGCTTCACAACCTGACCTTACAATCTTATCTTAATTTCCCTTTCCCTTATCTGGTCAAAGTTGGAAGCAGCCACGGCCTCTGCAATAGAACGCAAATGTTGTGTTTCACTTTTGGTCATCGTCGTTCTTCTCCTCTCGGCTTCAAATTCCACAGCGGAACCAATTCCAGCGAATTGGCCAGAACAATTCCACTCAGTCCTCTTTATGAACAGAAGCGGAAGCCTCCAGAAAGTGGATTTATGGTACGACTGGATAAACGGCCGTAACTTCAACATCATCCAGTATCAACTCAACGACGTCGTCACCTACGACCTAGAATGGAACAACGGCACCTCCTTTTTCTACACTCTCCACCCTTCCGACCGCCACTGCGAGGTCGCCCATGTTGAAGTTGGGATTCTCCGCCCTAATTGGCTCGACGGCGCTACCTATTTGGGTCAACAACGGGTTGATAATTTCCTTTGCAATGTTTGGGAGAAAGTCGAATTCATTGTGTACTATGAGGATGTCCTCACTCGAAGACCTGTTAAGTGGATTTTCTACACAGGTGATGATAATGCTAGCGCTGTTTTTGAATTTTGTAGTTTTGCTTGGCACTGATTGATTTTTGTGAGTGCAGGATATACTGCTCATGTGATGACATTTGAAATTGGAGCGGTGCTTGAGGATCCGAATTGGCAGGCTCCTGTTTACTGTTTCAATGAGACTGAGAACGAAATGAGGGTCTCTATGTTAGAATCTGAATCTGCTGTTGTTCGTGGCAATTCTTTTGGGAAGTTGATGAGAGGGATAGTAGGTGTTGCAGAGGCGTTGTAATTATGAAATGACTTATCAAATTCTATCTCATCTACGTTTGTTCAAACTTTCCCTTCTTACTCTCCGATGTGATGCCTTCTAATCTAAAAAAAAAAGACATTTTTTATGTAAAACAAAGCATGTTGCAGCACACATACTCATTTTTTATTTGACAATCGTGAGATTACTATTGTACCAAAAAAGAGTAGATTAAGATCAAATCTTGAAAAGAGAGAGTAAGACAAAAGTAATAGTTGAGAATTTGAATAATGAGGAAATTCAAGAGGGAGTGATTGAGAAAAAGAAAAACATAATAGAAAAGTGAAAGAAAAAAAATAGAGAGAAAAAGAAAATGAAGAGAAAGAAGTAGAGATAAAAAATATTCCGAGAACGGGAGAGGAAGAGGAAGGGGAAGAGAAAGATGATAAGGGTCATGTTAGTTTAAATGACGGATTTGAGAATAAATTTCAAAAAAGAAAGGAGAGAGAAAAGGGGTAGGCTTTTTTTAAATAACTCATTAATTTATTATGCATGTTTAAATTAAGGGCTTGATGTCATCGGTGTTGGTTGTCTTGGCAATATTAGTGATATAGGAACGTTGGATCCCGGTTCGAATGCAGGTGTGAGTGGTGGTAGTGTATGTGGTGTTTATTTGTCATTTCATGTAGTAGACCAAAAAATTTTATTAATGACTTATTAACCAACACTGTTGGCTCAACGGCTTAGTCTACCATTGGACATGAGGGGTGGACTCAATGCTCCCGAGTTTGATTCCCGCAGTGGACAAACTCGGTGTTGGTCAGTGCAGAATGTGATCTTAAACACGAGAGGAGATTAGTCTCCTTGGATAACCCATCAATGGTCCGAACAAAAATAAAATAAAATTAAGGGTTTCTTTTTATCGACTTATCATGGCTTCTATGGATTCACTGGGCCAACAATTCATTCTAAAAAAAGTATCATGTATACCTTCAAACTTTTGAAAGATGTTTTGTATATATGTTAAAGGACATTATAAACGTGTCTCCTACAAAAAACTTAGAATTTTTATCAATAGACAAATTAAGTATGAATTTATTAAGTGCCTAAAATTCGAGACAAAATAAAGAAAATATGGATTAGAAATCAAATTTTGAGCTTATTTTTCGAAGAGACTTCTTTTTTTGGGTGATTTTCTATCATAACACATAGAGTGTATTTACAAGGTCGCTACCATTTCAACAATACTTCGCTTTATTTTAATTTTATAAACACTAAAACCGCCGACAAAAAATATTATAAAAATAAAAAATACGTGACGAACTTTAAAACATCTAAAAATGAAATTATAATAATTTTTTTTTTGTATAAACCGGCACCGGGTATGACCACAATAGGCGGCAAAGTTCTCCTCGGCATGCCCAAGACTGGAATTGAACCCAGAACATTGGTTAAGCCAGAAGAGACCCCTACCATCTCTTCCAATATTATTATTATTATTATTATTATTATTATTATTATTATTATTATTATTATTATTATTATTATTATTATTATTATTATCACAAGTCGCAAAAAACCGGATCCGGATCCTCTCCTATTGGCTCTCTCCTTCAATCTCTCAACTATTAATTACAATCGTTAGATCGATCCAATGCATCAAATTAAAAGAGAATAAAATAATTGGATAAATATCCAATAAAAGTAAGCCATGTATCAGTTCCACTTTTTACCATTTCCCGCGTTCCCAGTAGCAGTTCACGTTGCTCTCCTTCACGTTGTCTTGCTCCACCTCTCTCAACCACCGGGTATTATAATCATCACTCCATTTTTTTCTTCTAAAGCATTGTAGATTATCAAGATTTAGATTACAATACTATGAAGGATTAAAGATATAATTTTTTTATCCCCAACATCTCCAACTTCTATTTTTTCTTAAAAAATAAAAAAGATATAATTTTTTGATCAAAGAAGAATAAAAAATATAATTTTTATATCATTGTATCTATTATGAAGCTGATATGTTCATTATTTTTTAATGGGAGGAAAGCAGGAATTTTAATGCAAGATGCAAGATGAGTGGAAACCTAAAATTGATATGGTTTTCAATAACGTTGAGGATGCTTGGGAGTTATGGGTTAATTATGGTGGAAGTGTTGGATTTGGAGTAAGGAAACAATATATACACAAAAGAAAAGATGGCTCAAATTTAGTTACTTCTTGTAGATTTGTTTGTTGTAAAGAAGGATTGCGAAAGCCGGATAAACGAGATTATATGACAATCAATCCAAGAGCGGAAACTAGAACAAATTGTGATGTAAGGATAGGACTCAAGAACAAGGATGGAAAATTGGTGGTGCATGATTTTGTGGAGGAGCATAACCATATTTTACAACTACAAGAAACAACACATATGTTGTCATCTCAAAGAAAAGTTTCAGAATTTCAACGCCAACAAATTGAACTAGCGGATGATGCTGGCGTACAACAAAGAAAGTCATTTGATTTGATGAGTAAAGAAGTGGGAGGTAGAA
The DNA here is from genome assembly GCA_039519185.1 of Astragalus membranaceus. Taxonomy (NCBI): domain Eukaryota; kingdom Viridiplantae; phylum Streptophyta; class Magnoliopsida; order Fabales; family Fabaceae; genus Astragalus; species Astragalus membranaceus. The sequence goes on along the minus strand of CM076848.1, from coordinate 26,027,587 downwards.
CTAACTTGGGATATATCCGTATTGATCAAAAGAACTATCTTCGGAAAAGACGACAAAGGAGTTTGGTACATGGGGAAGCTGGCTATCTGTTGCAATACTTTCAAAAAAAGTCGGTTGAAAATCCAAGTTTCTATCATGCTTATCAATTAGATGATGAAGATCAAATAACCAATGTGTTTTGGGCAGATGCGGGAATGCTTATTGATTATGGGTATGTGTTCTCATAAATTAATTACTTCTTTAATGGATGAATTCCTTTTTCTATTATTTTGATTATCATTAAGCTATAATTCATTACATTTCTCATTATAATAGGTATTTTGGTGATGTGGTTTCTCTTGATTCAACATATTGCACAAATAGTTCGCATAGACCGCTAGCAGTGTTCTCGGGATTTAACCACTATCAAACATCAGTGATCTTTGGGGCTGCATTGTTGTATGACGAAACAACAGAGTCATATAAGTGGCTCTTTGAGACATTTCTAGAGGCGCATAGGCAGAAAATGCCTCAAACAGTGTTCACCGATCAAGCTCAAGCCATGTCAAACGCACTAGGCCAAGTTATGCCTCAAACTTACCATGGGTTATGCACGTGGCACTTGATGCAGAATGGTATCAAGCACTTAGGCAATTTGATGAAGGGCGGATCTCACTTTCTTAGTGACTTTAAGAAGTGCATGTATGGCTATACAGATGAAGAGCAATTTGAAGAAGGTTGGAGGACCCTCCTTGTAACATATGATGTTAAGGAAAACACTTGGTTGCAAAGAGTATACACTTTGAAAGAGAAATGGGCAAATTGCTACATGAATAAGGCTTTTACATTAGGAATGCGAAGTACTCAACTCAGTGAAAGTGTGAATGCAGAGATTAAAAATTTTATGAACGTCGATTTGGATATAATCAAGTTTTTTAAGCGCTTTGAGGAAGTTGTAGACGAAAAGCGATATAAAGAATGGCGGTGTGAATATGAAGCACGCCAAAAAATTCCAAGACTCAAGAACCCATATTCAGATATCTTGCAGCAAGTGTCTGAGATTTATACTCCCACTATTTTTGATCTATTCCAACATGAGTATGAGTTATTTGAAGCATGTTCTGTTAAGAGCATGAACGTACAAAGACCCACAATTGATTATATTATTGTTATGGCAAGGGATTTGGGAGAATGGAGAGTGTCTTTTGATTTGGATAAGAATTCAATTTGTTGTTCTTGTCGTAAGTTTGAGAGTTTTGACATACTTTGTTGTCACTGTGTAAGAGTCTTTATCCATATGAATGTCAAATCTATGCCTGAGCAATATATGTTGAAGAGGTGGACAAAAATAGCAAGAAGTGGGATTTTACCTAATGTTGGTGTTAGTAATGTGGTCGAGGATGTTGACTTATCCCCAACACAACGCTACAAGGATATTTGCCCACGTCTTATTAGGATAGCGACTGAAGCATGTAGAAGTGAAGACTTATTCATGTTCCTCAGCAAAGTTACTCATGAATTGGATAAGCAGATATTACATTTTCAAAATAATCCGATTAGTATTTCTCATGTTAATGAATTTCTTAGCAAAGTCAATGAGGTAGCAGGTAGCATTTTTGATCCAACACAAATTAAAGAGTTCAAGAAAAAAGAAGGAGAAAAGGGTTCAAAGCGTAAGATAGGGTGGGTGGAGACCAAACTTGCCAAAAAAAAGAAAAAAAGTGGTTCACATGCTTCACAAATTCACAAGGTATTATTAAATTATTGAATTTTGTTATTATTCAACAAACTATTAATGAACTATGTTTAAAAACTAATCAAAGTGTTCAGTCCATTTTTAGTTTGTATCTGCTAATTCAGTTTGCATTTTCAGTTTGTATCAAAGTGTAGTTTAAATAATCCAATGTAATTCAATATACTTGTAAGCCACTGCTGATGTGGCATGATTAGGTGGTAGGCCAGTCAGCACTCATTTGATGAGTCAGCATTGACTACAACAATGTATAAATATTGTCTTCAACAGTTTATCAGTTCAGTTTTAATACAGTTTTCATTCCTTCCTTTATTCTGTTATTCTGATTCTCATTCTGTTACTGCTTTAATACAATTCGGTTTTAATACAGTTCAGTTTTCATTACTGAGTGTGTGAGTGAAACACAATAGAAGAGAGCAGTGAGATTGGGAGTAGCAGAATTGGTGAATTAAGGTCCAACAAACTATATATTCTTTATGTAATACAGAACAATGAAGGTTCAAAATGTGTGAAAGGGAAGGTACAACACCATGTGCAACATGAGGCACCCAGTACAAGTGCACCAACATTGCTGAATGATGCATGCAATCAACTATCTATGGTAACCTAATAGCAGCTTGAATATGTGAATAATCTTACAAGTTTAGTACTTAACTGCTTTTGTCATTTGTGTAGGAAAGCAACGACACATTAAACCAATTTGGTATCATTAGTTTTACTAACCTGTTAATGGTAAGTTTCAGTAACGATATAAAAATGACTTTGATATCTATATTTAAAATATTAATTTTTATCTTTCAAATTATAGGGACTTCCTGACGAGGATATCACTACATTCACCAACTCCTAAAGATGTCAAGCAAATGCTTTTTCTGCTATAACATTCTGATATGGTGTTTATTGCTTTTTTGGATATAGGATATTTTGGGTGGAGGGTATGTTGTAAAGAAATAGTTGTTTTTTGATCAACTCCTAGTGCACTTAGCCTATATGTAGCTTAAATATACTTGAAGTTGACATAAGTGGCAAATCAAAGTGTTACTAACTGATATATCAGTAACTTATAATTGATATATCACTTTGGAGTTAACTAATTTGTTACTTAGTTGACTTGTTAGTTGATTTTCTTTTTTGGTTAGTTACAAAACAATAATCAAACAATAATCTATTTCCTAAACGTTTTGTAGGTGATCATGATAGTATTTGAGAATGGATGAAAATCTTCTCATTAAAATTAATTAAATACATGAGAACAAGAGCTCTGTTGATTACAATACAATACAAGAGTTCAAAGAGCTCTTTTGATTACAATTCAACACAAGAGTTGATTAACAATGAATCACTTGAGTAACAACACTACATATCCCTATTTGCATTATCCCTGTCAATCTGCATAAATCCTTGAATTAGCATCAGTGCCTGTCAAAATTACTTTGTGAATTACTTTGAATGCCCTGTCCATATTCATTCGTCAAATAGGTTATTTTGTTGTGAATTAGCATCACTGCCCTGTCAAAATTACTTTGTGATTGCTTTGAGTGCCCTGTCAAAATCCTTGTTGCAAACCAAACAAATTTGAACAAACCAGTTGCAAGCAGTGCCAAATAAATTGACTGAAATAATGATATTTGTTTAGATTATGCCGTAATATGATTTCAACAATAGAAATGAAACCATAGCAGAAAACAAAGAATGACGAAGGGAAATAAAACGACGACGACGAAGACGACGAAGAGCGACGACAAAGAGCGATTTGACGATGCACGCAGTTGTAGTGGTGGGAGGGATTGCACGACGGTGGAAGATTGATGAATACGAGAGATTGGTGGTGGAAGATTGCACGACAGTGGGAGATCACGTTTCTGGATTTTTGCACGAAGGTGGGAGATCGCGTTTCTGGGTTTTCTTTTGTTGGTCAAGTCTCGTTTTTGGGTTAAGGAGAAAACGTTTCGTAACGGTGTATATAATATTGACAGGATGACAGGAGAGTTGCACTAACAGGAGAGAAACCGAATCCGTATTATAATATATTGTTCTCTCTTTGTCAAAAAAAAATTGTTCTCTTTAAATCTGATGCGTTAAATTAATCTCACGGTTGTAATTGATAGTTGAGAGATTGAAGGAGAGGATACACTAGGAGAGGATCCGGATCCCAAAAAACCACTGCAAAGTAGGTTTTAACTTTTACTAATCATTTTGGGGTGGAAGTGAAATTGGTACTGCTGGGCTCTCTCTGGCTCTGGTGGTGAGGACGGAGCGATTCACATACCAGAGACCAATTAGAGAAAGAGAGAGGAACGAGGAATCGCAACCTCCTTCGTACTCCGCCAACAATCCGTATGTTCTAGAATTCCGCCTTCCACTTCTTATATATGGTTATTGTGGCCACCTGCTGTTTGGCTGCTTCTACTGAGGTTTCCCCCCACAAATCAATCAACTCCATGATTGATTATCGTTATTCACCATTTCTATAAACAAAATTCAAAAATTATGGGCCCGGAGTCTGAGTCCAATGGTTGGAGCCGTGTTCGAGGGTTAGCAGTGAAGGCTCTACTACTCATCGGCGGTGCTCTCATCGTTAAGCGACTCCGTAAGTCCACCACTCGTTGGGACCATGCTCGTCTTGTTGCTCAGTCTCTCTCCGGCGAAAAGGTTTCTGCATTTTCTTCTCACTTCTTTTCTTTTTCCATTTCAATCTCTCATATATTATATTATTCTCGGTCTGTGTAGTATTCAAAGGAACAAGCTTCCAGAGACCCTGATAACTATTTCAATATTAGGTATTTTTGCCACACTCTCTTTTTTGTTCCATTTTAGAGGCTTCCCACTCAAACTGCGGTTGATCTTTTTTGTGTGTGTGGAAAAGAGAAGCTTTTAGAAATACAACACTGAAAATCTGAAATTATATCTTTGCAGAATGCCTACATGTCCGGCAGCTGAGCTAGTAGATGGTTCAAAGGTTCTGTATTTTGAGCAGGTGAGTGAGCACTACTGTCCGCGTTTCTTCTTTGTGAGTGATTGTTCAAATCTTTTAATTAAAATTACCTCACTCAAGATTTTTTTTATGCTGCTAGGCTTTTTGGAGGAGTCCACAAAAACCCTTTCGGCAGGTACATTATAGATTTTTCAGAATTTTCATTGATTTTTGTTTTCTTCTATTCTTCTTGCTTGAAATATGAATGGTAGCAAATTAGCAATTGATAGGAACTATGCCAAAATACAGAAGAAAATGGTTTTTATTGATGGGAAACTCTATTACATTCTAGGTATCTGAGAGACCTAGTTCTCTCCCACTTCAAATTCCTTTCTAGAATCTGATGCCCTCTCTAATCTCTCCTTTTTCGATTATCTATAGCCTCTCGTCTCACAGCCTTAACTAGCTGACTAACTAGTTAACTCACCAGTTATCTAACTTAGGAGTCGCCTATCAGCATGATAATTCCATTAACTACATGAGCTTCTGTGAAACTTGTCTGCAAGTTAACCTTTTTACATTACTGATTCCAGCTTTCCTTATGATTCATAAGTATCTGTATCTTAGTTGTCTTCGTTCATCTTTTTGCAGAGGTTTTTAATGGCAAAACCTTGTCCAAAAGAGTTGAAATGTGATGTTGAGGTATGTATTTAGTCACTTTAAGATGCTGATGTCGTTTAAGATTTTGCTAATCTCCTAGTCCTAACACTGATTTGTGTGAAAGACAGTCTAATGATTTTCATTAGTTTTCTGTATTAAGAATATCTCTGCTTTAGGCCCTTAGATAACAACCCTTGCTCGAGGGAATAGATCCCCTCGTTTTAAAATTTCAGATGATCTTGTCATGCAAAAATTGTCTTGTCTCTTTCATTATAAACATTCGCAAATTTTAATAGGGCCCTACTCGTTTACTACCTATGAAGAGAGAGTTTTTACATGACAAGGTAGTGTGAAATTTTAACACGAGAGGATCCACTCTGAAAAATAATATTGAGATCTTCTGTAAAGTGAATATACCATTACTTTTCTTTATGTAAGGGAATTTTTTCGGCATTGCTTAAAACTTTTCCTGAATTTTTTCTTTTTTCTATGTATTCATAGTGATTCAGGATATAGGGGGTCATCATTAATCAAAGGCCTGGTTTCTATTTGGGCTTTGGTACATGAGTACTCACACTACAGTCGTTTGAATATTACTTTTCTATAGTATTCCAAACATTACCTAGCATCTAACTGTAATTGATCCAACCATTATCCTACATTATATGGATAGTTGTCAGCTTTTTTTAGTAGAACGGCATATTCTTTTCCTTGTTTCAACTTGAACTGGAAGCTATATTTTGTTTTAACTTAGAGCATGAATACTAAGATCTTTTTTATGGCAGTTAAGTACATATGCCATTAGAGACATGGAGGAATACAAAAATTTCTGTGATCGACCAAAGGATCAGCGTCCGCAACCAGAAGAAGTCATTGGGGTAAGCATTAAGTGACTTTCATAGTTCAGACTGTGATCTTAGCTCAAGACATTTGTTTAGACATTTTTTTAATTTTTTTTGTTAGGGAGAAGTGGGATAGAAAATAGATTGATGTAAAAGAGAAGTCTTAGGATCTTAAAAAAATTGTTTAGAGAAAGAGTGAAGAAAATATAGAAAATCAGGAGAGAGAGTAAAAAAAATTAGGATGTAAAAAAGTGTGGTGATAAAAAGAAAGAGAAAGGCTATAACAGCGGTGGATGGATACCCAATAAAAGGCTAGATTTTACATCTGGCAAACAATCATAAAACCATAGCTGAACTGCTGAAGTCTAGCTTTATTAAAAAATCAATTTTTTTTAACTGTGGCACCTTAGAGGGGTGTTCGACGTGTTCAGAGACATCGATACGACATTCTGAAGAGGTGTTTGTCCTTCAATGCATCTTAGTACCAGTTGTCACTCTTAGGTGATGATTGACCAAACGAATGAAGAAACATCAATTTTTCTTAGGAGGTTCAGCTGCTATTCCCCCTTAATTTTGTTTATATAAAGTGATACTATGATAACTCCATGACTCACTAAAGTATGATATAAAAGCTGGGCTGCCTTCTTAGCTATGTTACCTGGACAAGACAGGGTATTGATTAAATTTCTTTCATGGATTAAATTTTCACTTTTAGAGAGGATTATTTTTGGTTTTCGAGAGGATTATTCAGTGGAATAGAACCACGTTTCTCAGAATATTTGGAATGTACTGGAGAAGTCTTGTATCAATAAACTCTATTCTGTATTTTGAATACGTCTTGAATGATTTAAGAACATCAATGAGATAATATTTTTGGAATTTGTGGATAAAACTTATTTTGATTGACAGTTTCTTTGGTAAGATAAGTTTGTGTTTTTGTATACCTTGAAATCTCCAATGCTTGAACAAGTGTAATACTTCTAATCATTTTAGTAGCTGACCTTCCTTAACACATACTATTCGCAGGATATTGCGGAACATTTAACAACAATACATCTTAAACGTTGTCCACGTGGAAAGCGTTGCTTATATGAAGGTTCAACCCCACCTGGTGGATTTCCTAATTCATGGGTAACTTTTCAGTTCTAACTACTGTTGTATCCTCCTCCCGTCCTTTATACCAGTACCAGTGTCTCAATATCTGCACTTTTTCTGACAGCAGAATGGAGCAACCTACTGTACTTCAGAACTTGCAATTATGAAGAACAATGAGATACATACCTGGGATAGGGGTTATGATGACGATGGAAATCAAGTTAGTTTTCTCAATCTCATATGATTAGCTTGACTATTTTAATGGACTGCTTTACCTTTATAATTTGCAAATCTAGACAACAAAGAAAAGCATAAACATGGATTATTTTCTATTTGATTGCAGGTTTGGGGACAAAAAGAAGGCCCCTACGAGTTCAAGCCTGCACCAACCTCATGTTTTAATGATACGTTTTCGCCCTTGAATTTCCCCCCTCCATCCATGGAGAGAAGAATAGAGGGTTCATTTATTTTGCAAGAATGAAAATGTTTCGTATATATCGTGATGTGTAATTCTGCCATTTAGCTATCTGTCAATATAAATTTTTGTCTTTCTCATAAGTTAGTCATTACTATCTTGTCAATATTTTGATCTCAGTCTAAATATCAAAAGTAATAGCCAAGAAAAGAGTCCGCTTCTTTTTTTTTAGATAAGCAAATGATTCATTGAAAAAAACAGAGCAAAAAGAGTCCGCTTCTTATTTTTTCTTAGATCAAGCTTGATTCATAATCCTAGCATATTTCGGAAAAGGGCAGAGCTTAGTTATGATTAAGCCTGAGAAGCTTCCTATTGATAAGTAGAAGTAGCCAGGAGATGCATAGTTTGCGCCTACAAAGTGCCCTCAAATATTTGTTTTCGATGTGGTTGCTAAAGCCTAAACGTTATATTCTCTGCTTTCCTTTTGACAAATATCAATTGTTCTTTTATCACTCCATTGGACTATGGGCGACAACTAGCAATGATTACATTTTACTTCATAAACACGACAAATCTTCTTGCCGAAGATAATAATAGTACCACACAGTTAGAGGTCCTTTTGTCAACGATAGGTGGCAAATGGAACTGATTGTAGGAAGGAAAAAGGTGGGAAACGAAACTCGATTTCACTTTTCTAAAATTCCTACTTTAATTTTAGAACGTTCTGGGTTCTAAAGCTATTGAAAATTGAAGATAAGGAGCTGCATGGATGGATCAGGTAAAAGTTGACGAACCAAAGAAACAAAAGAACAGGAAAAGATTAAAGGTGTGACTTTCTGATGACGAACCAAACACTCAGCTAAATGTTTTGTTCAGGTAGAAGTATAATCCGGCAAGGGGACTGCAATTCTCACGGCAACTGCAGTAGGAAGTGCTTTCCAAAGTTTTTTCTTTTAAGCAAAAGAAGATATAGAGCATCGATAAAACTTTTTGATGTAAAATTTTTCTTAAGAAAAAAAATATCAAGGAAAAGACAAGGGATATGCAGTGCTTTCCAAAGTTTAATGATAAATAATGTCAAACTACTTGAACAGAACAGGCAGACCAAAACATTTAGTTACCAGAGATAAAGACTCCTAATGCATATGAACAAAAACATAGCACAAGAGTTTCATAAGTAATCAAGCTGCAAAATACATTCAATGGTCTAATGAATAACCTATCTGAGAGGGAGAAAAAACCATAAGAATTTACAATGTCAACAAAAACCGTCATCTCAATTACCAACCCCCTATGAACACTTGATAGTATTGACCAAGGTATGTAAAGAATCCTAATTACCTCAAAAAAAAAACAGTTACAACTATTACCATGGTTTAAGATCACCTACAGGGCCAGCAGTCCAATTCAAGATCTTCTCCCCAGGTTTCAAGAATACACTCTGATCATGCGGCAATTTACGCGCAAGTCCATTCAGAACCTGATGGAAAGCATCTCCTGGTTGTGCAGGTTGTGGGAATAGCATAGCTTGTTTCATGGAAGGGTTGGCAAGCAATCTTTGTTTCCTTAAGATGACTTCAGGTGGGATAGATGTGAGTATGGTATCTAATTGAGGAACATCTTTTTCATCAACAAACACACCTATGTCTTCCCATGGGATTGCATCGGCAAACGGCAGCACAATATCATCTGCGATAATAACGGGTATGCAACCGAATACCACAGCTTCAACTAATCTTGGACTCCATGGGGCCCACCCAAGTGGACACAAACAAAATACGGCTCGTTGCATGTCCTCATAGTATGTAGTTGGATGCTCTGTGGAAATGTCAAATAATGGATTGTCCTTGAAGTTCTCCCACACTGCTGCTCTTGCACCTCTGCAAGATGGCAAAGTTTAGGGTCAGAATACTAGAAAGAGCCAATTGGATCACTAAAGCAGCTAATCAACTATGCTGAACTCATTTTCATTTTTCAACAACTGCTAAATACAATAATTATATGAATCAAAGTCTGTGTGCTCTTTGTATTTTTACAAAAGGGTGTTAGTTTTGTAGCACGACACTTCCAGTTGAAGACGTGTCCTGTGTCCAACATGTGTTGTGTTGAACACAAACACCAACACTTCAATTACTTGCATTTTTCAAATTTAAACTGGTGCCTACGTGTCTGTGTTGTGTCCGGTGTCTGTGTCTGTGTCTGTGTCGGTGATTCATATGGTCCCTAAGCAAATATGCTACAAATATACATGAAAAACTTAACATAATCAAATTCGCTACTTTAAATTTACTGAGTTGTGATAAGACCTACCTTGCATAGTAACCACCTTCAGGGTCATTTCCAACATCATAAAACAGTCCCCGGAAGTAAACGAAAATGGACCTAGGAGTCTTTTCAGGAATTAGGTGTGTGTGCATTTTCTGTGGTGGAGCATATGGAGGAATTGTGATTGAGCCCTCTTTCAAACACACATGATTCCTCTGACCAAATGTTTGAACCAAGGTTGCACGCTGTAGCATCGGAAGAATGCCCCTTTCAATTGCTTTCTCTTCCTGGAAAAATATAACATTATAAAAGTGCATGTTAAAATATTCATGTCCAGCTTTAATGGTGAAATCCAAGGTGCATCTCACAAGTCACAAGACACAATTAATCAATTCAAAACTTCAAATGCTTAAGAACTAACAGCGAAATAATTTAAAAAATTAAAGTGGTATAATAAGTTTCTTACTTGATAATGGAAGCATGCTCCAAAGTCATGAGGGGTCACAAAGAAATGATCTGCCCCTTCTGTCCTGTTCCAGTAAGGCCAGTTTGAGGAAATAAGCTGTATAGCGCTTCTCATCATTCGAGGTGACTTGAAAGGTAACGGGAGGCCACTTGGTGTCAAGTCACAGGTGGTGTATACAGGGGTATAAAACCAATCAGCTTCTTCAGGATTAAGGGTTCGGACAGGGCTAGATAAGAGAAACCGGTGCATGAAAATCTCAGCAGCAAACATGTGAGTAAGGCATCTGGGATCCTTTTGCAGAATTTTCTTATTATATTTGCTTGGAAGTTCATAAACAAAAACCTTCAACCTTCCCACCGGATCATCTTCTAACACATCACCAGCACTACCTATTTCAACCGTAACATGCTGATTAGTCTTATTTTTATCTATACACACAAACACCGATTTCCAAATGAATATAAATCAAAGAGTTGTAATTTGACTCCAACTTATGTTGTGAATCAGAACTGCTAAATGCAAGACATGGAAAAATAGTTGAGAAGGCCTATTATTAACCCCTTAAATTCAAAGTCACTTTGTATGTTGTGTACTACTAAATAGAATAGGAAAGTTGTTAAAGATATATGAAAAGACACTTAACCAGGGAGTAGAAATGTTGAGAATTTGCTTATGTGGCAAAGAGATAAAAGTTAAAGAAGTTGAAATGGAAACTCGATAACTTGCGCGTCAAAAAAAGGCAAGACTTAAATGATAGTTTAAAACTGAAAATAGCTCACTCATATTTTTCCATATCAAGTAATAGAGCACACACCAAAGGTTCAAGGCATAACAACCTATTTGTGTTCTTGAGTGAGTTTGAATATTGAGGGAGTGTGGACTTACCAACATGTTTCGCAAATAAATACTCTAAATATATTTTCATGTCCACTAGAAACCTATCTTTTGCATGCATTATCTTCAAAAGGACCACTACCTACACATCTATGCTTCTTCCGAATTCTGAAGCTAATTGATAGCGCTGGTCCAAGGTTCAAATGAAGTTTGTTGTGAATGAAGAGGCCGACAACATAAAATATCAAATTAATTGTTACCTACTTTCTCCCCTTCCCCTCCCCCTCGTCCTCATATTCTATATAATTATAACGTCGTATGCAGTTCCTTCAATAGTCAATACTACTAAAGGTGTGAATCGGGATAGAGCACAACCAAAAAGAAAAATCGCAAAAGTCATCAAGACCTCCTGTCGGACCATATATGATATAGCATGGCCATGGTGAAAATTGACTATACCCTATTTTGATACATAGCCAACTCCCAATGTATTTTTTCTTTCAATACTTGGATCAATTTCAACACATAACTTATTGTATCAGTCCCCTGACCATTAGACAATAGGGGCGTAAACAAGTAGTTATTCTGACATTGCCACATGTTACAACCTAACAGCTACTCCCTTCCGTCTCATTTATAAGCAAAAAATGTACTTTCTAAGTTCATTGAATAACTGATGTATCTAGTCTATAATGATACATCAGTTATTCAATAAATCTAAAAAGTACATTTTTTGCTTATAAGTGAGACCGGAGGAAGTAAACAACATGAGTCCCTAAAATGGACTATGCTACAAAGGTATTCAAGTTGCGCCACTGCCCACCCTCAATATGATGGAATCAGAAAATTTTAACATACAGTATCTATATACCAGGTTTGACACTTGGAAGTTTGCTACATGTAATGCTCAAGAACCAAAGTTCTATAATTCAAATGCTGAACAATAAAACCACATCTCAAGCACAAAAAATTATACAACTTATGCAATAAGTATTTTCCGAATAAACCTCAGAATAAAGTAGATCCTAATCAAAACCATAATTTCCAAAAACACACCAATTAAACCCATAACATGGAATGATTAAACCAATGTTAAAGCTAACCGGAATGAAATTAATCACAATTCAAATCTGAAACCCGAAATCAACATAATAGAATCAAATCAATCAAATCAATCAAATCAACTGGACTTGGAATATGGTAAACTCAACTAATCTAATTGAACAAATTGCAAAGAAAACAAAAAAAACAAACTTGGCAATAATCTTACCTGAAATTCTCTCTCTTGGATGATTGTGATTTCGACCCAGTTCAACAGCACCAACAGTAAAAACGAAAGCAGCACAAAGAGAATAAACGAAACCCCACTTCAAAAATTTCATTTTTGCTTAACCCACAGAAACCCTTTGATCCAAGGAAGAAAAAACAAAGCTGAGATTATAAGGAATGGGAGGAAGTCAATTGAAGTCAGCAGAAGAAGAAGGTGGTGGTGATAATTGTTAACATGTCACAAGGGAAAGTAGTTGAGAGAGATTTCTTAGCAATGGGACTTCAGAAGCTCTTCATCTGGAAGAAAGGGACATAGGTTCTTCCTCATCAGCAAAGAGAGGGACAGATGTGAAGAAAATGGATTTGCTTCGAAGGAAAAGGGACTAAGGGTTTTTCTTCTTTTCAACAACTATGAAGAATAAAAAAACCAATCGAAGGTTTTTAATCGTTGAAGATTGGTTTTGCAAGTTTTTGGTGGTTTGTTGTTTCGCCTCACTTTTCCCAGGATCCCCTCGTACTCACCCCACACTCTCTAACTCTAAATATTCTAAAACTACCATTAATGAGAGGACGTATTTCCGTGCGATTCGGTTAAGGCCAACCGAATATATTCGACTAAGGCCAACCGAACAGGTATTTTTTTGATACACACCCCTCTTTTACCTCTTTTACACTATTCGGTTGACCTCAACCGAAATATTTCGGTTGAGGTCAATCGAATAGTGTGAAGAAAGGAGAACTGGAGAAGCATTTTGCTGCTGAGGAAAGAAGTGACTCGATGGGTTGGTTGCCGGAAACAAAATTGGTCTTTTGGTTGTTCAGCACCTCCTGGTCATTGACCTCTATCAATTTTCCATTTGTCTTCCCTAGGTTCCTAACAGCAGACCACCTAAACAACTTATCGTTTCCACGTTTGGCACTCATCATTTACATATACATTGTTTTTATAGTTTGATCATTATCGACAGGGTGAACTTTTATTATGATCTTAGTAATATTGTTCTAGAGCTACACGTGTATATGGTATTACATCTGTACTTTTGAGCTGCACCTTGGTATTACAGCTTCCCATCTTATCATATTCTGTGCATGTTGTGTATGTAGATAGGAAATAGGAGAGAAGGATATCAGTGCTGTCAAAATTCCAACATATGGGATTCGGTTGTCATCCGAAATATTTCGGTTGAGGTCAACCGAATAGTGTAAAAGTGTAAAAGAGGGGTGTGTCTCAAAAAAATACCCGTTCGGTTGCCCTTGGCCGAATAAATTCGGCTAACCCTAACCGAAACGGTGAAAACAGCACGCCTCATTAATGACATATTGGTCATTTCGCAGGGTTTGGGAGTGTGGGGGTGAGTAGGGAGGGGTGTGGGAAAAGTGATGGCATTTTGTTTATGCAAGGTTTGATGAGAGGTCAATCTCAGAGTAACATAGTTGCCAAAACCCAAATACGTTACGCTGTTAAGTTCAATTCAACTCATATATTCTTTTTCGGGTTTTTTTGTACCCCCATTATATCCCATACCCCAATTTGTCAAAACGGACGATATTGCCCCTGAATTCAAAAAAATTTCCGGAATTACGTCAAAAGTTATAATTTCGGAACACATTTTTATGGGATTTTCGGAATTACCGTAATATTAGATAAATTCGGAATACATTTTTTTGGGATTTCCGGATTTACCTCATATTAGTGTAATTCCAGAACACAGTTTACCTTCCGGAATTACACTAATCATGTGTGTTTCCGGAATTTTTTTTATGTTGGTGCTACTATATATATTACTCCGCATTCACTATGTTGCCGGAATCAACAAAAGTGTCACATGAATGCTGCAAATCCGGAATCAACAAAAGTGTCACATGAATGCTGCAACAATTATGCATAAGTGGATTTAATAAGCTTTTCAACTCACCATTAGATAAAAGCTGCAGCAATTTTGTCCTTTTCAACTCACATACAAATCAGCTTTTCATTACTCAGTATTCATCTAAATGCGGTACCAATATTCCCCAATGTAAATGCGGAACCAATATATGACTTCCGAAAATACCTCTTTTTGAGGTGTTTCTGGAAATCTTAAAAACATTGCTTTCGAATTTACCTTTATTTTGGGAAATTTTTAAAAAACCATTTTTTTTAAATTAGGGGTATTTTGGGGTTTAATAATAAAATGGGGGTATAGGGGAGAAGGAGGGGGGTACAAAAAAAAACTTTTTCCTTTTCAGCTGTCTCATAGTTTATTTCAACACATGTGCCATCTAATCGGAAATTATCATCTTTTCCTTTAAAAATAGCTTTAGTTACTCTCCGAAACGGTTTTTTTAGAATTTTTTTCTGAACCATTAGTTGCTACCTACGGAGTCTCCCAATATTTCAACAAAAGATCAATCTCCGCTCGTGCTTAGGATCAACATCGAGTTTGTCCACTGTGGGAGTTGAACCCGTAAACACCAGGTTAACCCCCAGGTCCCAGGGTAGATTAAGCTACTGGACCAACGGTGTTCGTTATTTTAGAACTTTTAAATAAGTTGCTAAATTAAATTAATTGTGATCAGTTGCTATACTAATATAATTTTTTTCAATTAAGACCTACCGTTATATTACAGTTAGTCAATAATTACCTGACATTAATAATTTGTAAATAAGTTATTAAACTAAATAACAATTTGTAAATAGATCCTTAAACTGATTTAAATATATAACAATTTGTCATTGAGAAAAATAATAAATAAGAATTTAATATATCTAAGTCACAAGTTGTTTGATTTATTATTTTTATTCAAAAAATATTAAAAAATAATTTTATTCTGAAAAATCCTAAAACAAAAACACAATGAAAACATAGTGTTATGTATGTAAATAATATAAAAAGTAATAAAATAATATTATTTCAATATTTGTCAAAATAAAGTAGTATTAATCTCAAAAAAAAAATAAAGTAGTATTCAAATGTAATAATGCATTTGTGAAAAAAATGTAACTAATACACTAGAGTTTTTTTCCCTATTTTTCTATTTATTTAGATAATATCTTTAAATTATACCATAAAATAAAAAATAAAAGTTATTTCCTAAAGCTTTGTTGAACATTTAATATTTTTATTATATAAACATTTAATATTTTCTTATCTGATTAATAAGTTGCTAAATTAAGAAAATCGAAGTAATATATTTATAATTAAAAACATAAGCTACAAAATATAAAAATATTACAGTTATTATATATAAATATCATTCTTCAACCAATTCACAAATTAAAATTACCATTTGTGAAAAATAATGTATTTTAAGTATATTTTAAAAGATAAATGTAGTTTATTTAGAATAAAATCAAAAGGATAAAGAATTTTTTTTTATCGAAACAAGAGTTAAAATCTTGCACAACATGTGATAAAGTTATGAAAAGAAAATTTGCAAAATTATTATTAATTACTCAAGTAAGAATTAAATGTAGACTTTTAAAATGATACAAATGTTTTACGAATGCTATTTTCTATTATTTTTAATATATTCATAATAAAATAATATATTAAGTTGTTGACTGTTATATTTTGCTTAGTTGTAGTTTGAAAATATCACTTTGTTTTTTATTATTGTTCTAAGGATCAATTTTTGTATGTTTAAATTAGTTTAGGGACCTATTTACAAATTGTTAATTAGTTTAGGGATTTGTTTGCAAATTGCTAATGCCATGTCAGCAATGACTAACAATGATAACATATGGACCTAATAAAAAAATTATACTAGTTCAGGGACCTAATTATAATTTTTTTAATTTGAGGACCTTTTTAAAATTTCCCAAATAATTTAGGTACCAACAAAGTAATGAAAAAAGAGAGTAAATTATCATCTTATCCTCTTACTCCATGAAATTACATCTTCTCTTTTATTTGGTTAGTATATTACTATTTTATATAAAAATATTAGGATAAAACCAAAGTGTTGGCCCTATGGAGCATGATAATATTTATATTCGATATGTTGCGAAGCCATGGCCGCAAAACTCACCTATTTCTCAAAGCAAGTCATGTGGTGTATTGCTCAAACCAATGAGGTCTTGACACTCCTCAAATTTTCTAATACTAGTATGCAACCCGTGCGATGCACAGGGAGCAATGTTCCATAGTATATTAGTTATAGAAAAAGTATGATACTGTATAACCACTATAGGATATTATAAACTTGTTCTCTAAATTTATTAAGTTATGAAAAAGATTAACAAAAACGAAGGAGATGTCTTATGTTAGGACATTTAAATTATTAAAAATTATTTAATTATTTGGAAACCTACTTTAAAAATTTTGGTAATACACCATTTAATTTATGAAATTTCTATTGCGTTCATTGTAGTCTTTGACATTTACAAATTTTCAATTTAACAGACCAGTTATATTAGTGTTTCAATTAAGCCCTTTTTTACAACGTACAAGGATTGAATATATATATATATATATATATATATATATCGTATGGACTAAATTTTCACACTTACGGAAAAGTCATGGGCTAAAATGAATCATGATAAAGAAAAGGGGCTAAATTCAATCTAATGTTAAATATCGAAGACTTAATAGGGTGTTACACAAAGTATATCCTTTTGATCGCACCGTATGTTATATGAATAGTAGAATAGTGTGTAAATATTATGATAGAAATAGTAATAGGATTGTACCATAGTGTATAAACATTATAGGAAGTTACAAAATTCTACTGTTAGATTGGTAAGATACAAAAATGACCAAACATAGATGAGAAAAAAAATTGCTTCTTTTGTCAAAAAAAAAATTGCTACCAAAAATACATGAATTAAAAAAAATGTATTTAAGCTGTAAAAAAAATGTATTTAACTATTAAAATATATTGAAAATTTATATGTTGTTAACATAGTATTAAACAATAAAGATATAAAGAGAATATAAAATATAAAATTAATTAAAGGCTTAAATATATGTTAAGCCCCTGCAAATATGGACAAAATCCATTTAAGCCCCTGCAATTTTTTTTTTAAAATGACCCTTGCAAATATTAAACGTTTGCGGTGTTTGCAAAGGAGAGTAAGATTCAGAACCCACATTGTTGATTGGAAGCTATTTTTGAGGTGTTGGTGTTGGTGAACTCGAAATCGGGTTGAGAGGTTCCTGTCTTGAAGCGGTTGAGCTCTATTTCGGGGATTGTTCGTGGATTACGGTTCGGTAACTTCGTACTCCTGCTCGATTCTCGGGATCTCGGCATATCAGTGAGTTTTACTCACGATTAGGGATATTTCAATATTCTGAATGGACTTCATTTTGGTTCCTATGCAAAAATTTGGGTTTGAGAAATTTTATCGAGTCGAAAACCGTTTTCGGGAAAAATAGCGTTTTACGGTTTTTCTAAAAATATATGTGTATTTTATGGATTGTTGATTTTAATGCTTTCGCTAGAATATGAACTGAATTTCTGGTTATAATGTCTGTTTTTAAGTTACACAAAGGCCCTAGAATATCTCGGTACCGGATTGAAAGCGAAACGGCACAAAACCGAACTTTTTGGAAAACTGTTTTCTGCACTTTCAGCTAACCATCGCGTCGCGACCATGCTTAATTTTGTGACAATTTCGTTTCTGTAACTTTTCGCGTCGCGACGCAGTGTAATTTTTCAGCAAACGCCTCTGATTTTGCTTTCGCTATAATTTTTGATCCGGGAGTCCAATTGAAGTGTTCTAAAGTGCGTTTGAAAGCTTATTCAAAGACCTAACTATATATATAATTTGAATTGGAAAATACACTGTTTTTGAAAGTCAAAGCTGTTTTCAAAATCGAATTGTAGGTCGCGTGTGGGCATATGATTTTGAATAACAAAACGGATAAATCGTCCAAATTGGTACTGTATTATAATGCCGGATGTCTAACTTGGTATTCATCAAAACGGGTTATAGGTCAACAATAGATATAGATTATCTAGAACTTAAGCGACGGCCCAATGCGGGTGCGATATATAGATTATATCGAGTTGGGTGACGACCCAACGAAATAGCATACTAGGAAGGGAAGTCATGAGCCCTCACCCTAGGCCCTGAAACGTTATGGCGTGGTCTAACATGGGTTATCGGGAATTGTGAAAGGTTGCACGGCCGATTTATGCTAGAATATGTGTACGATTCACCGAGAGTTGTGAAAGGTTGCACGGCCGGTGTTTCGCTTAGTAAGCTAGTGATTATAAATTAATCGACTAGGCTTAATAATATAAATGATAGTACTTAATTACCGAGAATTGTGAACGGTTGCACGGTCGGTAATGGGCTATATTTATGTTGATAAATAGTCATATATATTTAACTATGTGGTAATCGGTTTTGTAATCAAACCGAGTGATAGTGAGGGGGCACGGTAGAACTCACTGAGACAAGTTGTCTCACCCAATCATTATTGTTGTTTTTACAGAGAAGCAGGGAAAGAGAAAGAATAACCGGCACGGTCTAACGTGGAGATGTCAAGGGCTTGCAGTCTTGATGTTTTTAGATCCTGTTTTGCTTGTCTCTGTTATGGTTATATGACTTGTATTGTTTATGAGTTGTATAAACCGTTTTAATTTCTGTTTATGATATTGAACACCTAAGTTGTATTCATTCGGATGTTTGAAACATTATGGAATTAAGACGAATGGATTCGAAGTATTATGTTTTATTTTCGAAAAAAGTTTGTACGTTCAATACTTAAACATGAATTGTGTCCCCTGATTATTACTATAGTTGTGCACTACGGTATATCTACATGTTAGAAATACCGGGGTGTTACAACTTTCATATTTGAATATTTTTATTGGAATTGCATGAGATTTTACTTAAATGGTTTATGGTTATATCCCAAGATTAAATCATGAAAAATTCTTTAATTTCCTGACTTTTTCAATACGGATAGATAAAAATAAGATTAGAGTATTATTTGAATACTTATATTTATGTTATTCGAGGACAATGGATATGATTTGTCGATCAATGGTTGAGCACATGGTCTTAATAATGTGGCTTCTTTTTATAATTAATAATAATAATGTGGCTTTGTTTCTTGCTTTACGGGGCAAATAATAAATGCAACTAATTGACCATCGAATCAAAACTTCATTGATGATACGGCAAAAAGTATTTTGACGTGGATACTGGATACTACGGCAATTTTTAACAATGAAGAATTTAATACTCAACACTATGATGACAATATTTACATGATAAATGGCTCAAAAAAAATTTGTAATTAATAACGTGATCCAGACCACTAACTTTAATCTAACGGTTATAATTAAAAATTTTCATTTCGCATAATAAAAAAGAGTTTTCATCGATACACATTCGTGGCAAAATTGACATCTAGATATTGAGTGAATGAGGGAGTGGGGGGTTGGGGAAGTAGGAAGGAAGAAAAACCCTTGTGAATTTAACATTGGTTTAGGGTAATGACCCAAACAAAGCCAATTTTGTAGTCCAACCAAAAAGTTCAGCGGTGTCGCAAATCTGATGGCTCATGTAACATTTCAAATTTAGATAATTTAGTTAATAGAAAGTAGTAAGAGGTTATAAGATAATTAATTAGCTATTATAAGTAAGTTAGCAAAAATTAATTATAAATATGACGATTGTCATGGGTTAAATGGTTTGTTGTATGCTTGTTTGCTACATTATATAAGTAATTGAGTTATTGGTAATTGTTGAATTCAATTGATAAATGAGTGATTTATTAAATTAAATAGAATCATTGTTTGTGGACTTATGTTGCATTGGGGATAGTTTATGATAATTAATGGGGTGTAACTAGTCTAAGGGTATAAAAGGAATTCCACTCCACCTCACTTAAACTCTCAGCTGAACCATTCATTATTCTACTAACTCCCACACCACTCATAAAACACACCCATGAAGAAGTGAAGGGAGAAGTCGTCAATTCCTTCATTCCCTTCTTACAAACTAACAACTAACTTAAAACTATGAAGTGAAATAAAATACAAGAGAGGAGATGATCATGGATGATAATGGATTGATTTCTTCAAGTGAGAAGTGGAAGCCTTTATATAGCCTTGGAGGTTTCCTTCAAGTGAGGGTTTGCTTGGGGATCAAGTTAACCTAAGGAGGTTTAACCATGGTTACTTTTCAGAACTTTGATGAAGGAAATTGAGTCCAACACTCAACCTCAAAGAGAGGTCCAATCGTGGAAGGCCATGTGTCCTTTATGAATGACCCTTCATGATGGTCTTCTATTGTAGGCGCCTCCTTTTGCATGCTGGCATGTGCCTCCATGTGACTTGTGACTAAGCATGATGCCATTGAGGTGTTTATGCATTGTTATGGATTGAGGTGCTTCCAATGTTGGGTAATCTATCTTTCGTGCAGGATGGTGCAGATGCACCTTAGTGCAGTTGCCCTGTTGTAAATGTATTTAGTGCAGATGCACTGTTGTTTTCCTGATGCATATGCATCAACTGCAGGTGCACTGAACAAACACATCAAACATACCAATATATATACAAAGTGCTAAATTATGAATGACATTCATCTTGAAACCATAAATGTTGTTATTTTATTCATACTACTATATTTAACACATATTACACTTAATTTCAAGCAATTAGTTATGTTTAGATGCATAAATAACTCTATATAAGATAGAGTTATCACACCCCCAAACTTAAACCATTGCTTGTCCTCAAGTAATGACAAAAAGAAAACACTATTAAGATTTTTATAATCGAGAAGAACAGACCAGCTCATATCTTTTCAAAGAATGATCTTGCATTTTATGAACTTCATTTTTTTAGAAAATTTTGTCTTTGTGCCTTTGATTTTCCAAACAACCAAAGTTATTAAAACTCATTTGTGTGAGTGTGTGCCTCATTGAGATCCAATTTCAAAACTAAGTAAAAAGTTTCTCTGAGCCTTTGGAAAAATTTAGATGACGTTTGGTCAAAGCAAAGGTGTTTCAAAATTTAGACTAGACTAACAACATCTTCAAGACTTGGGGGGCTTTAAGCACAACAAATGACTTTGGTTGAGTATTTCAAAACTATTGAGTAAATGCACTATTCTTATTTTTGGTGGTTCTTTTTTTTGGTGCAAATGCACCTAGGTGCAGGTGCACTGAGTATTTTTGTGAAGTGCAGAAGCACTGAACTTTTTGTAACGATACAGGTGCATTGAGTGCAGCTGCACTTAATACTACATTTCAAGACTTGTAGCATATATTGCCCTCCTCAGTGACCTCCTTATGCATACTTTTTTTTGGTTTGCTTTTCTTTTCTTCTTTTTCTTACTTTTCTTTTGAATTTTGAGGCTTTTCTTTTCTTTCAAACCAAATGCACTATTGGAACAGGTTCAGTTAATGACTTAGGCAAATATAGCTAGTTATAACATTTTGAACTCTTTTGTAGTGATTTTGGTAACCTATTGCATTGACCATTCTAAGTTTTTCATACTTTGCCTTAGTATTCATAAAAACTCCCCCAAACTTAATTCTTTATGCTCTTCTATTTTTTTAGTAAAAATTTGTTTTTGACCTTGGCTTTCTAAAAATTCCTTTTTGCATCAGATAGCTTCTCAAATAGCAAGGTTCCTTTCAAAACTCAGCTTTGCTGTGTTGAAGTAATAATAACAATGGTCATTTCTGGAAAAACAATGCTCTTTTCTTTTTCTTTCTTTCCTCATTAAAAACCAGTTCATAAATAAACATTGGTCTAAGTTTTATGAAAAAGAATTCAACCTCATGCTTCAAAATCATTAAATCCTATTTGAGACAATTTTGATGTTCCTCAACTAAAGCTTATGCACCTATTGTTTTTGCAAAAAAATGCAATTGAAAACAGTTTTATGCATTTCAAAAGAAGTTTTGTTGAGTGTATGATTTAAAAAGAAAAATTAACTACTCGCAAATAAGCAAACAACATATAACAAAAACAGACACACATATTTTAAACACACATAATTATAGCACATGTATGAAGTGTTTAGAGTGCTTCTCCCCTAACTTAAGTTTGAGCAGTGTCCACACTGCTCTAAGTTGAGATGCAAAAAAAAAGAAGTTTGTTCAAAAACGGGGAGAGGGGTTAGTACATGTGGGATAATTAAGTCATAAATACCTATAGCAAAATATAAAACGATAAACAACATTTAAAGTTTACTCATTTTTGGCTCTACTTCTGAGCCTGTTGCTTGCCCTTGTGGGAGCATGAGTCACCTTCTTCTTCTTGGCCTTTGTGTATTTGGGTTTCAGTGCTGCTGCCTTTGATGCTGGTACACCGGTTGCCTTTGGTCTTGCAGGAACTTGGGGTGCAACTGCATCTGATGCAGGTGCATCAGATTGCATTGTTGCTGGTGGTTCGTCAGCTTGGTCATCCTTTGGCAGTGCAGATGCATCAAATGCATCTGCACTGAACTGCACTGGTTCCTTTGCCTTTTCTACAGGTTGCTCTCCAACTACAACCTCAGCCTCCATTGTGTCAGCACCAGTGGTTTCTTTGGTTATCTCCTTCAGTAGGTTGGTCTTTTTCTTGATTCTTTTCAACACCTCCTAGACTTGGGTCCTCTTGCACAGCTTGCACAACCTTAGCACCTTGCTTGAAAAATTTCTGGGTATTTCCCAGTTCTTCTCTCTTTTTAGCAGCAAGTTCTTCCAAGACCAGCTTCACAATATCTTCCTTGTTCTTTGGAATAACTGTCACTGTAGGAATGAGCTGGGGTGCATCTGCACTAGGTGCAGATGCATCCGTTGCTTTCTGTTTAGGATCTCCCTCCTGCTCCTCCTCAGAACCTGTTTTTGTCTCCTTTTCAAGGGGGTTGTCTTTAGTGACCTGCAATTGCTCAAAAACAATGTTAGAAGAAACAAGGATTGGTCCATTATGGGGTGTTGGACTATGCTCTTGAGAAGGAGTGGGTGATGGTATTTTTGATGGTGTGTTTTGTTTTTATGGTTGTTCCTCTTGGGTGGGTTTTGGTGATGGTGGTTTGGTGGGTGTTGGAGATTTCTTCTGTGGTGATGGGGGTCTTATGGGGTGGGGTTGGTGTTTTGAGTGGGCTGTGTTCTGGACTTTGCTATGTAGGTGCATCTGGTGCACCTACACCAATGGGTGATTTTGGTGGTGATGGTGGAGTGGTTTCTGGTTGTGGTTGGGGATTGGTTTGTGGTTGAGTTTCTCTTGTTTTGGTGACATACTTCCTTCTAGCCACGACCTCCATGTTCACTTCTTCCTCCTTCCCATTCTCCTCATTCTCTCCTTCCTCTTCAATGCTTTCAGACTCATCTTCTTCTACTTCCTTTTAAATGTCCTGTACTGCCTTTTTGGCTACAGGATCTTCTTCATTGTCCTCCATTTCTTCACTCATCAGTTCTGGTTCTTCCTCAATTATTTTCTTCTTTCCTTTTTGCTGTTTCTTTGTTACCCTCTTTCTTTTCAAATTCTTTTCCTTCTTACTTTCTTTCTCAACTTCTTCTTCTTCCATCATTTATTCTTCCTCTTTTTCCTCCTCTTCTCCACTCTGAATTACCCAAGTTGGGAATACTGGAGTTTCTAGTTGTGTTGGGGGTGTGGTTTATTATATGCAAGTATACATAGTCACATAAGTAATAAAGTGATAAGAAAGGTCGAACCCACAGGGATTATGTATTGTAAATTTTTGTAGTTCAAAGTGTACACTTAGTGTGTCTACACTATTCAGTATTTTTGGTTTGGAGTTTTCAAAGTAAGTAAAATAATAATAAGCAATAAAATGTGTGAGAAATCAGTTGGAAAAAGTAGTTGAGATGTTTTCACCAAGTACTTTACTTCTAAGTGTTTTAGTGGAGTATGTAGTGTGGGAACACTGGATGTAGGTGCATCAGTTTGTGCCTTTCAGCACTTCTCTTCAGAGTTTCATTACAAGCTCTTATGATCTTTGTTTTTTACAGTAAAGAAAGGTTTGTCAATTCCTCCCTTGCCTCCTAACAATGATCCAAGTTGCTAAATAGGTTCACTCTTGTAATTTTACTATCCTGAGAACTATGCTATCCTATGTCTAGGTTTTAGCATATATTTAACAAAGTTTCCTTTATTAAATACTTGTTCCTATTAACTCTTGAGTTCATAAATGTAGCCCATGTCTGCTGCTACAAGTTTTACCTATTCTAAAGTGATCAATTCCAGAATAAGTTGAAAGAAGTGTTATGCAAGAGTTTAAAGTGTTTACACTACATAAACCATAATAACATATTTAGAAGTTCATTACAAGGTTAGAACATCTCAACTTACGGGAATTTAGCTCATGTTACTCATGTTATAAAGCAAAGAATATGCAAAGAACATAAGTAAATGAATAATAAAGCAAAAGAACTTAAAAGAGTAGAGATTACTTGAATAGAAGATCTTTTACATTAAGTTCCCAAGTTGAAGTACAATAAAGATTTCTTACACGAATTTCTTCAAAGTAGAAGTGAAGGGAATGGTTGTCAAGCACTTCCTCACCTTCCTCTCCTTAGAAACTTGAAATGAAAATAAACTAAACCTAAACTAAACTAAAAGATAAAGGATTTAAAGATGTGAAAGATGATAAAAGATAGGATGATTTTCTTGTGAAGATATGATATCTATTTATAGGCTTGAAAGCTTTCCTCTTGCAAGGGGTTTCCTTTGGCGTGAAAGATCAGCTGAGGGAACCAAACATGGTTAGTTTGTTGACAACCAATCAAGCAAGCTGCACAGGTTTGGTCGCTTGCATGCATAACAAAAGATGAGGTCCATTGGAGAAGTGCCACATGTCTTTTAGATAAGTTTGAGTCTTGCAACTTGATTTTTATGTGTATCGCCGACTTCAGCAAGTGGCTCAGCTCCAGGTGACTAGGCATGACGTCACTAATCAAGTGTGGAAGCATTGAAATGGCTTTTGGATGTTTTGGTATAAACTGCAGAATTTTAGCAGGTGTTGGCAGTGTTTCCACTCCTGGTGTTGGCAGTGTTTCCACTCCTGGTGTTT
This sequence comes from Astragalus membranaceus, assembly GCA_039519185.1. Taxonomy (NCBI): domain Eukaryota; kingdom Viridiplantae; phylum Streptophyta; class Magnoliopsida; order Fabales; family Fabaceae; genus Astragalus; species Astragalus membranaceus. The sequence continues at coordinate 26,002,125 of CM076848.1, read as the reverse complement.
GGCAGTGTTTCCACTCCTGCAGTAGCTGTACTGAACAAAAACATCAAACCTAACAAGATTTGTGCATTTTGCCTAGATCATTGCCCTTTATCCATTTGAATATTTAGAATGTTGTTCCTTGATAAATAAGCTATAAATATATATAAATGTTCTTGAAAATAAGCAATAACTCAAGTTTATTTGTATGAATATCTCTATATAAAATAGAGTTATCACACCCCCAAACTTAAATTGTTGCTTGTCCTCAAGTAACGACAAGAAACAAAACACAAGATTTATACAAATATGAAGACATCTCAACTCATGTTTTTCAAGAAGTGTTTGAAGTGTATTGTAATAAGCTTTTCTGTTTCGGTGCTTTTTCTTCCATGCCCTTGCTTTAAAACATTCAGAGTTATAAAAACTCATTTGCGTGAGTGTGTGGCCCATTGAGTTTCTAATTGGTTTCATAACTGAACAAAGAGTTTTTCCTTAGCTTTTTGAAAAAAATGGAATTCTTTTGGTCACTCTTAGAGATTTTTCAAAATATGGCTGAGACTAACAATTTCTTCAAGTATTTAGGGGACTCTTAAGCACAACAAAGGGCTTTTGGTGTTCCAACTTGTTGAGCCAATACCTTATTTCTATTTTTTGTGTTTGATTTTTGATGATGTAATGCAGTGAGTGCAAAAACATCATTTTTGGGTTTGTAGGCTCACTTTATTTTGAGTGTAGGTGCCTTTTGATGTAGATGGTGTTGGCACACTAAGTGTTGCCACACTTGAAACTCCTTGAGTATTTTTGGTAGCGTACACTGCCCTCCTCACTGACCTCCACATGCATTTTCTTCTTTTTCTTGGTTTGTTTTTCTTTTCTTCTTTGAACTTTGTTCATATTTTTCAAACCAAATTGCACTTAAGGGACAGGTTCAGTTTATATGACTCGGGTAAGTGTAGCTCTTTTTTGGGATATTTTTGGTATTTTTGAGTGGTTTTGACACTTGTGGCTTGCACTCTTCAAGCTGTCACACTTTGGCATTTGTATTCATGGAATTTCCCCCAAACTTAAGTCTTTATGCTCTTCTAAATTTTTAATAAAAATCTAATTTTGACCTCAAATTTCCAAAATTTCCTTGGCTTTAGATAGCTCTTGATCTAGCATGGTTCTTTTCAAAACTCAATTTTGTTGTGTCAAAGTATTTATAAAACTGATCATTTTTAGAAAACAAGGCTTTTAAAATTTGACTCATTGATACACTTCTTCAATTTTTGAGAAAAAAATGAATTGATCATGTTTCATAATCATTTTAATTCTAAAAACAAATTGATGCACTTAATTCACCATGCTAATACAAATTATCATGCCTTGTTAAGTACATCTAAAACTTAAAACATACTAACACTACATACTCACATGCTATAAATACTTACTCAAACATATTTCTATACTCATACATATATATTAGTACTAGGTTCAAAACATGCTGCAAATATAGTGCATACACAAAACACATATTATTCTCCACTCTCCCCCCCCCCCCCAACTTAAATATGAGCAGTGTCCCCACTGCTCTAAGTTGAGTAAACAAGGGATTCAAAGGTTGGGAGATATAATCAAAAGTAATTAACACATAGCAGCAAGGTAACACATAGTATTTAGCACATAAAGTATACTACTAAAGCATATTATAAATATTGGGAACAACATTAAAAGGTATCTTTTTACTCTTTCTTCTGGAATCTGGGGCTGGCTCTCAGAGCAGGGCTTTGCTTGGCTTTTGTTTCTTAGCAGTGGCCACATCAGAGGTAGGCACACCAGGATCATCTACAGCAGCCTCAGGCATTTCTGCCTCTTCAGGTGTAGCTTCTGCAGGAACATCTGGTGTAGCCAGTGTTTGGACTTCAGGTGTAGGTACACCACTCTGCACTGGAGTTTTCTCAGATTGCTGCTCAATTCCCTCTTGTTGTTGCTCTGCTACCTTTTCAGCTTCTTTCTCTCCTTCTTTGGGTGTTGCTTCCTCAGATACTTCCTTCTCACCAGCTTGTATCCCTGTACCCTGTGCACCATAGAGTGAGCTCATTGTCCACTTCTTCTTTGTTGGAGCAGGCTTCATTGTTCTCCTTGTGTATCCCAGCATCTGCTTCTTCTCTGCTAAGGCCTTCAGAACTGCAGAGATTGTTGCTGCAGGACTAGTTGCCATGACTGTTGATTTTGAAGCTTCTGCAGTTGGTGTGGGAACACTAACAGACTCCTTGACAGTATCTGCCTGCATCTTCAACTCTGAACCTGCTTTGCCTTTGTCTTTCTCAGGCTCTTCAATGAGTACCTGCGTTTGAACTTTCTCAGAAACAATGTTAGTTGGCTCAATAGGTTCTGTTGGTAGGGTGGGTGATTTCTGGGATGGGATGGTTGTTTCTGCTTGTGCATCTTGTTTTGGATTTTCAGATTGGGGAGTATTTTCTGGTGGAGGTGTGGGTGATTTTGGTGTTGAAGTGTGACTGGGGGTATGGTGGGTGGTGGGGGATGGAATGTTGGTTTGTGATGGTGGTGAGGGGGTGTTTGATTGCTGTTGTGATGGTGGTGATGGTGGTTGGGCTTCATTTGTAGATTTCTTTCTTAATTCATACTTTCTTCTAGCACTGGCTTCCATATCATCACTGCCATCATCATCACTGTCACTAACTTCCAGTGACTCAGATTCATCCTCCTCTTCATCCTTTTCAATATCCTTCACAGCTTGCCTTGCCTCTTCATCTTCTTCAGTATCTTCATCACTCACTTCTTCAATTTCTTCCTCCACTCTTGGTTTCTTTCCCTTCTTTTCTTTCTCAGTATCTCTCTTTCTCTTTACTTTCCTCTCTTTCTTATCAGTTTCCTTTTCCACTTCTTCTTTTTCATCAATCACCCAATTAGGAAAAATTGGGGATTCTATTTCTGCTTTAGGGTCATCCAACTTTAATTTCAACCATTCATGCTGTTCTCTTTGAAATTTCCAGACAGCTTGGAGTTTCTGCACCAAGTGTTCAGACACTTCCTGCTCTACAGTACTTTTAATTTTCACTGACCTCACTCTATCCTTAACTTCAGCAGACAGACCACTAGGAGGGGTTTTTCTGTAGACTTTTTCTAGATCAGAAGTAACAACTCCTTGCTTTTGACACAATTCAGTGATTAAGCATGGGAAATATAAGAATCCAGATTCCTTGGCTTGACATTCTACAATTTCTTTAGCTATCAATTTCCCTATGTCTACATTATCCTCACATAGGATTGAATCAATAAGAATCAACCTATCTTTAGATAATGTAGAAGTGTGTGAAGTAGGGAGAATTGATGTATCAATGAATAAATGCCAACTACCAAGCTCAGGGATCAATTCACCAGTTTTAAGTTTGAATTCAGTATTTGTGAATTTCTCCCACTGAGATCCTTCTATTGCTACTCTTTCTTTGATTTTAGTCATTTGCTTCTTTCCATAAGTCTCTAGTTTTACTTCAAATGCATTACCAGTGTACGTGAGATCATAGTGCTTATTGATTCTAGCAGGGTCAAAGAAAACTTTCTTACCTCTAACTTTGGAGAAAAATACAGTACCTCCTCAGTTATTCTGAATTCCTGAGTAGAATTCTCGCACCAATTGCTCCAAGTAGTAGGCTCGAGTTTGAACAAATCTTTCCCAATGCATGTTGTTGACAGTGGAGAGGAATGAATGATGAGCTTTTGCGAAGTTGAAACCATGCTCAGGCAGAAACTTCATGTTCCAAAAGTGCTCACATCCAGGGATTGCTTCCATTGATGCTAGTACTCTTGATTTTCCCTTTTTCGCCTGAGTTTCCACACCAGATCCTTTCCCAGTGTTTTTAGAGGCAGCTTGTTTCTTAGCCATTTATGATTTGGAGTGTTTGAGATTAAAAAACTGTTTGTGAGTGGAGAGGATTTTTGATCGGTTTTGCGAGAGGGACGAAGAAAATTGAAACTTAGGGTATGTGAAAGGGTTAGTGGGATTTGGTAGTTGAGGGTTATAGCCGTTAAGTTGTGTGGCCTAACATGCAAGCCAACACGTGGAAACTTAGACTTAACACGCCACTTTCTAACCCTTGATCAGAGATGATTCCACTAAGTTGATGATTTGTCAAGTGACAGTTTTCTTCTAAATTATTCTAACACCAGAGTAGGCAGTGTGGCTGCATCAAGTGTGGGAACACCAAGTGTAGAAACACTGGCTACTCTGTTGTCCCGTTTTTCCTGCAAAATAACAAAACATGAAATTGCACAAAATAATAATATTAACTATATAGTGATGGGTTGCCTCCCTCAAGCGCTTGTTTTAAGAGTCTTACAGCCTGACTTGTACCTTGGTCTAAGGTTTTGTAAAGTGAGTGGTGATCTTGTCTCTCTCTACATGCTCTCCATAGTACATTTTCACTCTTTGTCCATTTACTTTGAAAGTGGTATCAGTGGTTGCATCATATAGATCAACTGCACCATGGGGGTAGATTTTAACTAATTTGAATGGTCCTGACCATCTTGATCTCAGTTTTCCAGGGAAGAGTTTCAACCTAGAATTGTACAACAGAACCATTCCTCCTTCTTTAAGTTCTCTCCTTTGGATTTTCTTGTCATGCCATACTTTGGTTTTAGCTTTATAAATTTCTGCATTCTCATAGGAGAAATGCCTAAATTCTTCTAATTCATTTAGCTCAAGAAACCTTTTCTCTCCTGCCTTTTTGAGATCAAAATTCAACTTTTTGATAGCCCAATATGATTTGTTCTTTAATTCAACAGGGAGATGACATGGCTTGCCATAAACTAACTTATAGGGGGACATTCCTAATGGAGTTTTAAATGCAGTCCTATATGCCCATAATGCTTCATCTAAGTGTAAGGACCAATCTTTTCTATTTGGTCCAACCATTTTCTCAAGCATTCTTTTTATTTCCCTATTTGAAAGTTCAGCTTGTCCACTTGTTTGTGGGTGATAGGCAGTAGCAATCTTATGTTTCACTCCATATTTTGCAAGAAGATTTTCAATAAGTTTGTTGCAAAAATGTGAGCCTTCATCATTGATGATTGCTCTTGGAGTACCAAATCTTGAAAAAATATTTCTTTGGAGAAATTTGCTAACAGATTTAGCATCATTGTTTGGCAGTGCTACAGCCTCAATCCATTTAGACACATAGTCTACAGCCACTAAGATGTATTCATTGCCAAAAGAAGGTGGAAAAGGACCCATGAAATCCATGCCCCAAACATCAAAAAGTTCTATTTCTAGAATATTAGTCCTAGGCATTTCATGTCTATTAGATATATTACCACTTCTTTGACATTTATCACAGGTTTTGACCATATAATAAGCATCTTTAAATAGAGTAGGCCAGAAATAACCTGATTGAAGTACCTTAGCTGCTGTTCTCTGGCTTCCAAAATGACCTCCATATGGTGCAGCATGACAATGCAGGAGCACTGCTTGCTGTTCTTCTTCAGGAATGCATTTTCTCATGATTTGATCAGGACATATCTTGAATAGGTAAGGGTCATCCCAATAGTATTGTTTTACTATGTGGAAAAACCTTCTTTTCTGTTGATAGTTCATGTCACATGGTACAATTTTGCTTACAAGGAAGTTTACTATGTCTGCATACCATGGTGTTGAAACATGAGGTGTGGCCACACTGAGTGCAGAAACACTGGCTGTATTCATGGTAATTGCTAATAATTTCTCATCAGGGAAACTTTCCTTGATTTCTTCAATTGTACCTGCATTATTACTTTCAAGTCTAGAGAGGTGATCAGCCACTTGGTTCTCTACTCCTTTCTTATCTCTTATTTCAAGATCAAATTCTTGAAGTAATAGAACCCATCTTATTAGCCTAGGTTTTGCATCTTTTTTAGAAATTAGATACTTGATGGCAGAATGGTCAGTGTACACAATTACTTTGGTGCCTACCAAGTATGATCTAAATTTTTCAAAAGCAAAAACCACTACTAATAGTTCCTTCTCTGTCACAGTGTAGTTCATTTGAGCCTCAATTAGTGTTTTGCTAGCATAGCATATGGTATGAAACACTTTGTTATATCTTTGCCCTAGGACTGCTCCTACTGCAAAGTCACTAGCATCACACATGAGTTCAAAAGGTTTACTCCAATCTGGAGTGACTACAACTGGTGCTGTAACTAAGGCCTTTTTTAGTTTTTGAAAAGCTTCTACACAAGATTCATCAAAATTAAAAGGCACATCATGTTGCAAAAGCATACACAATGGTTTTGAAATTTTTGAAAAGTCTTTGATAAATCTCCTATAGAATCCTGCATGACCTAAAAAACTTCTAATCCCTTTGATTGTTGATGGAGGTGGTAGTTTCTCAATTACCTCTATCTTTGCCCTATCCACTTCAAGACCTTTTTTAGATATTTTATGACCAAGCACAATGCCTTCTTTTACCATGAAATGACATTTTTCCCAATTAAGCACTAAGTTAGTGTCTTCACACCTTTGAAGAATTTCTTCTAAGTTTGAAAGACACAATGAGAATGTTTCTCCAAAAACAGAAAAGTCATCCATGAAGACTTCCATTGATTGCTCAATGAAGTCAGAAAAGATTGACATCATGCATCTTTGAAAGGTAGCAGGAGCATTACAAAGTCCAAAAGGCATCCTTCTAAAGGCAAAAGTACCATAAGGACAAGTAAATGTGGTTTTCTGTTGATCCTTAGGTTCAATTGCTATTTGATTGTATCCTGAATAACTATCTAAGAAACAATAGAATTCCTTTCCTGCTAACCTATCTAACATTTGATCTATAAAGGGTAAAGGGAAATGATCTTTCTTAGTGGCCTTATTGAGTTTTCTGTAATCCATACAGATTCTCCACCCTGTTACAGTTCTGGTTGGGATTAATTCATTATTTTTATTGGCTACAACTGTGACTCCACCCTTTTTAGGAACACATTGCACAGGACTAACCCATGCACTATCTGAAATAGGGTAGATAATACCAGCATCTAGCCATTTAATTATTTCCTTCTTAACAACCTTTTTCATTATTGGATTTAATCTTCTTTGCCCTTCTATGCTATTTTTAGAGTTTTCTTCTAAAATTATCCTATGCATGCATGTTGAGGGGCTAATCCCTTTAATGTCAGACATTTGCCAACCTATAGCTTTTCTATGTTTTCTCAAGGTGTTAATTAAATCAAGCTCTTGTTCTAAAGATAGATCAGAAGCTATGATTACAGGAAGGGTATTATCCTCACCTAGAAAAACATATTTTAAATGCTTAGGTAGTTCTTTTAATTCTAGCTTAGGAGGTTGTTCAATAGAAGGTACATTTTCTTTAAGGTTGGGATCTTCTAAATTAAGAGATTCATAAGTTCTAACCCATACCTTAGGTGTAGCTTGTTCCTTGGGCAATATGCTTTCTTCAATAAATTTCTCAGCAGGCAATGCAGAAACATCAGGTGCTAGTGCATTGGCAAGGTGATCATACTGCTTGTGGAACTGCTTCTCTACCAAATGATAAAGTGAGATTGATGAACACTCTTCACTCTCCTCTGCAGGATACTTCAAAGCATTCAAGACATTAAATTTTACTTCTTGATCATTCACTCTCATGGTTAGCTCTCCTCTTTGCACATCTATCAGTGTTTTCCTTGTTGCCAAGAATGGTCTTCCAAGTATGACTGGTACTTCTTCATCTGCAATGAAATCAAGTATAACAAAATCTGCAGGAAATACAAATTTGTCAACTTGCACCAATACATCCTCAATAATTCCTTCTGGGTATGCAATTGATCTATCTGCCAAAGATAGTGTCAATGTGGTAGGTTTAGCATTTCCAATCCCTAGCTTTGTGAAGATAGATTTGGGCATCAAATTGATGCTTGCACCTAAATCACATAATGCTCTTCCTGTATAGTACTTACCTATTGAAAAAGGGATTGTAAAGCTACCTGGATCCTTTAGCTTCCTTGGAATTTTGTTTTGTAAAATCAGACTACATTCTTTTGACATAACAACAGTTTCAAATTCCCCTAATCTTCTTCTTTTAGAAAGCACATCTTTCATGAATTTGGCATAGTTTGACATTTGTTGAAGTACCTCTATCAAGGGAACATTGATATGCAATTGTTTTAAAACATCTAAAAATTTACTGAATTGCTTCTCCTCATGTATTTTTTTTAATCTTTGAGGAAAAGGAGGAGGAGGGTATTCTGGTACTAACCTTGGAGTAGGAGATGTAGGAACACCAGGTGTTTCTGCATCTCGAGAATTTTTTTCATTTTTATTTTTTTCTCCCTTCTCTGTACCTTCAAGCTCATATGGTTCTGTTAGATCCCTGCCACTTCTCAAAGATATGGCTTTGACCTGTTCCTTACCTTGCCTTTGTGAGGGTGAAGCTTCTGTGTTTGATGGCAAAGTACCTGCTGGTCTTTGCTGCAAAGCAGTTGCTAATTGCCCTACTTAGTTCTCTAGGTTCTTAATTGATATATCATGAGCTTGCCTAGCAGTTCTAGTTTCACTAATGAATGATCTAAGCAATTCTTCTAGAGAGTTGGCACTGGCAGGTGGGTTTGATCTTTGTTGGCTTTGAGGTAGGAATCCAGGAGGAGTACTTGGTGCAGGTGCATTAAAATTGTTCCACCTAAAATTTGGGTGGTTCTTCCATCCTGGATTGTAGGTATTAGAGTAAGAGTTGTTATTTTTATTGTAACCTACATAATTGACAGAGACAGGGTTGCTAGGACATTCTTCATATAGATGGCCTCCTCCACAATACACACAACTTGTAGTTCCTGGAGGGGCTTGTTCTATAGCTGCTGCAGTGTTTTCTTTAGGTGTTGCTACACTAGATGTAGGTGCACTAGTGCACTGTTTGATCAGATTGGTTAAAGTGGCTACTTGAGCAGATAGGGCTGATATATCATTAATCTCATGTATTCCACAGGTTCTCTTTTGAGCACTTACCCTCTCAGTAGGCCAACTTGAACCATTTGTAGCAATTTTGTCAATAAGATCACATGCTTCATTATAAGACATATTCAAAAGAACACCACCAGCTGATGCATCTAGCATCACTCTGGTTTGTGGTTCTAGACCATTGTAAAAAGTTTCCATTTGTATAATGACAGGTAAACCATGATGTGGACATTTTCTTAAAAGTTCTTTCCATCTTTCCCATGCTTCAAACAATGATTCAAATTCTTTTTGCTTAAAAGATGTAATATCATGTCTCATCCTAGCATTTTTAATAGGAGGAAAATATTTGCTTAAGAATTTTTCAGCTAATTCATTCCATGTATGAATAGAATTGGGCTCCATAGAATTTAGCCATGATTTTGCCCTATCTTTCAAAGAGTATGGAAATAACTTAAGCCTAAATGCATCCTCACTAATGCCAGGAATGATAAAGTTACTACAAACTTCTATGAATTGCTTTAAATGTTCATGGGGATCTTCATGTGGAGATCCACCAAATTGACCAATTGTTTGCAACATTTGAAACATCATAGGTTTAAATTCAAAATGAACAACATCAATTTGAGGTCTAGCAATACTAGTTTGTATGTGCTGCTGGTCATATTGAGCATAGTCTCTCATAGGTCTATCTCTATCATTAATCATACCTATTGGTCCCATTTGAATGAATTGTTGCCTGTGATCTGGTCCACCTTCAGTTTGTTGATGTGAATTAGGTCCTCCTCTTACTGAGGCATCTTCACTGTGGTGAGACATTGTTCTGCAGTCTTGTTGTCTTTGTTTTTGTTGTCTTAGCAATCTCCTAAATCTTCTCTCAATTTCTGGATCACAATCAAATTCTGGTGGTCTATCTCTGGGCATAAACTAGTGTTTCCACACTGAGTGTTTCTGCACTAAGTGTTTCTGCACAGAAAACAGAATACCAGTAGTACTAATAAAACACTAAATTAACAGTCTAAACAACAAAATTTTACTATAATCCCCGGCAACGGCGCCAAAAACTTGGTGTGGTTTATTATATGCAAGTATACATAGTCACACAAGTAATAAAGTGATAAGAAAGGTCGAACCCACAGGGATTATGTATTGTAAATTTTTGTAGTTCAAAGTGTACACTTAGTGTGTCTACACTATTCAGTATTTTTTGTTTGGAGTTTTCAAAGTAAGTAAAATAATAATAAGCAATAAAATGTGTGAGAAATCAGTTGGAAAAAGTAGTTGAGATGTTTTCACCAAGTACTTTACTTCTAAGTGTTTTAGTGGAGTATGTAGTGTGGGAACACTGGATGTAGGTGCATCAGTTTGTGCCTTTCAGCACTTCTCTTCAGAGTTTCATTACAAGCTCTTATGATCTTTGTTTTTTACAGTAAAGAAAGGTTTGTCAATTCCTCCCTTGCCTCCTAACAATGATCCAAGTTGCTAAATAGGTTCACTCTTGTAATTTTACTATCCTAAGAACTATGCTATCCTATGTCTAGGTTTTAGCATATATTTAACAAAGTTTCCTTTATTAAATACTTGTTCCTATTAACTCTTGAGTTCATAAATGTAGCCCATGTCTGCTACTACAAGTTTTACCTATTCTAAAGTGATCAATTCCAGAATAAGTTGAAAGAAGTGTTATGCAAGAGTTTAAAGTGTTTACACTACATAAACCATAATAACATATTTAGAAGTTCATTACAAGGTTAGAACATCTCAACTTACGGGAATTTAGCTCATGTTACTCATGTTATAAAGCAAAGAATATGCAAAGAACATAAGTAAATGAATAATAAAGCAAAAGAACTTAAAAGAGTAGAGATTACTTGAATAGAAGATCTTTTGCATTAAGTTCCCAAGTTGAAGTACAATAAAGATTTCTTACACGAATTTCTTCAAAGTAGAAGTGAAGGGAATGGTTGTCAAGCACTTCCTCACCTTCCTCTCCTTAGAAACTTGAAATGAAAATAAACTAAACCTAAACTAAACTAAAAGATAAAGGATTTAAAGATGTGAAAGATGATAAAAGATAGGATGATTTTCTTGTGAAGATATGATATCTATTTATAGGCTTGAAAGCTTTCCTCTTGCAAGGGGTTTCCTTTGGCTTGAAAGATCAGCTGAGGGAACAAAACATGGTTAGTTTGTTGACAACCAATCAAGCAAGCTGCACAGGTTTGGTCGCTTGCATGCATAACAAAAGATGAGGTCCATTGGAGAAGTGCCACATGTCTTTTAGATAAGTTTGAGTCTTGCAACTTGATTTTTATGTGTATCGCCGACTTCAGCAAGTGGCTCAGCTCCAGGTGACTAGGCATGACGTCACTAATCAAGTGTGGAAGCATTGAAATGGCTTTTGGATGTTTTGGTATAAACTGCAGAATTTTAGCAGGTGTTGGCAGTGTTTCCACTCCTGGTGTTGGCAGTGTTTCCACTCCTGGTGTTTGGCAGTGTTTCCACTCCTGCAGTAGCTGTACTGAACAAAAACATCAAACCTAACAAGATTTGTGCATTTTGCCTAGATCATTGCCCTTTATCCATTTGAATATTTAGAATGTTGTTCCTTGATAAATAAGCTATAAATATATATAAATGTTCTTGAAAATAAGCAATAACTCAAGTTTATTTGTATGAATATCTCTATATAAAATAGAGTTATCAGTTGGCACCTGAGAAATTTCCATCAACCTAAGTTGAAGCCAATCATGTCGTTCTTGCTGGAATTTCCAAACTGCCTGGTGTTTCTGCACCAAGTGCTCCTGCACTAGGCTAGTTGGTTCCTTCATAATCTTAGTTCTTTCCTTCATCTCAGCAGATAATGGGCCAGGTGGATACTTCCTCTGTTGCTGTTCACTAGCACTAATTTCAACCCCTTGCTTCATGCAAATTTCAGTAATTAAACATGGAAAGAAAAGAAATCCTTCTTTCTTTGTTGAACAATCCAAAATTTGCTTATTAATTATTCTCCCTATATCCACATTGTCATCAGTTAAGATTGTATCCAAAAGGATCAATCTATCCTTAGAAAGTGTGTATGTGTGTGAGTCAGCATTGTTACAAGCATGATTTTGGTATGCATTTTTGACATAGCTTTATGTTATGAATACTGATATTATTTATGTTTAACAGAAGTTATATGAGGAAGCAAGTCAAGTGGCAAATGATGCTGTAGGTAGTATAAGAACAGTTGCTTCTTTCTGTGTTGAAGAGAAAGTAATGGAATTATATCAGCAAAAATGTGAGGGACCAATTAAGACCGGCATAAAGCGAGGGATAATTAGTGGAATTGCTTTTGGGATATCATTCTTCGTGTTGTATGCAGTTTATGCATGCAGTTTTTATGCTGGTGCTCGTCTTGTTGAGGATGGAAAAACTTCTTTCTCAGATGTTTTTCAGGTAAGTTACCCTCCAAACTTGTCAACCATGTCAGTAATTCTATCACATTTTTCCAGCATTGATGTTTTTGTTTCCTTATTTGCAGGTATTTTTTGCTCTCAGCATGGCAGCTATAGGATTATCTCAATCTGGATCCTTGGTTCCTGATTCAACTAAGGCAAAAAGTGCCGCTGCTTCAATATTTGCTATTCTTGATAGAAAATCACTCATAGACCCCAATGATGAATCTGGAATGTCGACATTGGAAGAAGTCAAGGGAGAAATTGAGTTAAAACATGTCAGTTTTAAGTATCCTACCAGACCTGATATTCAAATATTTAGAGATCTTTCCTTGACCATTCATAGTGGCAAGACAGTTGCATTGGTTGGAAAAAGTGGAAGTGGAAAATCAACTATCATTTCATTGATACAAAGATTCTATAACCCAGATTCAGGTCACATTACATTGGATGGAAAAGAAATCCAAAGTTTGCAAGTAAAATGGCTAAGACAACAAATGGGTTTGGTAAGCCAAGAGCCTGTGTTGTTTAATGACACCATCAGATCCAATATTGCATATGGAAAAGGAGGAGATGCAACAGAAGCGGAGATTATAGCTGCAGCTGAATTGGCAAATGCTCACAAGTTTATTAGTAGTTTGCAAAAGGTATGTTTCAATGTTTTGTTGCATCCTTAAATTTTTGAATTGGTATAAGTTTTTTAGACATCAAATACATAGGTAACAAATAACAACATTATATATATATATATATATATATATATATATATATATATATATATATATATATATATATATATATATATATATATATATATATATATATATATATATATATATATATATGCAGGGTTATGACACAACAGTAGGGGTTGGTTTGCTCCCAGTTTTGATTCATTGGAATAGCTATTGTTTATGTTTTATTGTTGGTTTAATTATTTGATTGTTGTTTAGGTATGCCTTTATTAGTTATTACCACATTCTGCCGTATTTTGTGCAATTTCACGGGACACCTGTATTTGATTTAGCTACAAAATGTTGTGAGCATGAAATTGGCAGAATGTGGCAGAATGTGGCAATTTCATGTGCCATATTATTTTATTTCGTTATCACACATATGTCAAGCTTTTGCTGCATTTTACTTACTAAGGAGGAATATACCACTTCTGAATTTGTCTCTTTCATCTCCATGTGTGTGATATGTCGCTTAATTGGGTGATATTTGAAATGAGTCAAAAAAAAACTCCTACAAATCACTCGGGTTAGGGAGGTTTATAACCCCCTCAAAAAAACCTCCACTAATTGTGGGGGTTAAAAACCCCCGCAGTAAAACCCCCGCTAAAAGGCACGATACCAGCGTTTCCTTAAAACCCCCGCAAACAGGTTGCGGCACTTGATTCTCCGGCGTTTTTTAAAACTCCCGCAGAATACGTTGCGGGGGTTTAAAACCCCCGCTAAACGACTTAAAAACCCCCGCAATTTGTTCCGTTTTTTGTAGTGGCTATTGATCTATCAGCAAGTTGAAGTGTCACTGTAGTAGGCCTAACATTTCCAATTCCAAGTTGTGTAAATATGGATTTAGGCATCAAGTTGATACTTACACCTAAGTCACATAATGCACGACCTGTATAAAATTTTTCAATTGAGACTACATTCTTCAGACTACATTCTTCAGACATAGCAACTGTTTCAAAATCCCCTAATCTTTTTCTTTTTGAAAGCACATCTTTCATGAATTTAGCATAATTAGGCATTTGTTGAAGTGCTTCAGCTAAGGGAACATTGATGTGTAATTGTTTTAAAATTTCAAGAAACTTACTGAATTGCTTCTCCTCATGTGCCCTTTTTAATCTTTGAGGATAAGGAGGAGGAGGGTATTCAGGAACTAACCTTGGTATTTGAACTTCTTGAGATGCAAGTGCATGAGGTGCTTCTGCATCTTGCAAACTTTTTTCTTTTCTGTTTTTATTTTTTTCATTTTCTCCCTTATCTTCACTTTCAATCTCAAAAGGTTTTGCAAGATCCTTTCCATTTCTAAGAGAAATGGCTTTCATCTGTTCCTTACCTAGCCTGTGGGATGTGGTAGCTTCTGTGTTTGATGGTAGTGTACCTGTTGGTCTTTGATACAGAACTGTTGCTAATTGTCCCACTTGATTTTCCAAATTCTTTATAGATGCCTCATATGGTTGCCTAGCTGTTCTAGTTTCACTAATGAAGGATTTGAGCAAGGCTTCTAAGGAATTATCATTGGCAGGTGGTTGTTGTCTTTGGTAGTTCTGAGATTGAAATCCTGGTGGTGTGACTGGTGCAGCTGCATTTTTGTGCAGGTGCACTAGTATTGTTCCATTTAAAATTTGGGTGGTTCCTCCAACCAGGGTTATAGGTGTTAGAGTAAGGGTTGTTATTCCTATTGTATCCTACATAATTGACAGAGATAGGGTTGCTAGGACATTCCTCATACAAGTGACCTCCTCCACAATACACACAACTTGTATCACCTGGGGGGCTTGTTCTATGGCTGCTGCAGTGTTTTCTGTTGGTGCAGGAGCACTGGTTGAAGTGAAGTTTTTAAACATGTTTGTCAGTGAGGCTAACTGAGCGGATAGGGCTGATACATCACTAATTTCATGTACCCCTGTTGGTCTCTTTTGGGCACTCACCCTCTCAGTAGGTCAACTAGAGCTATTTGTTGCAATTCTATCAATCAATTCACACGCTTCAGCATAAGACAAGTTTAATAACACAACCCCAGATGATGCATCAAGCATTATTCTGGTTTGGGGTTCTAAACCATTATAAAAAGTTTCCATTTGAATAATTACAGGCAGACCATGATGTGGACATTTTCTTAAAAGCTCTTTCCATCTTTCCCTTGCTTCAAACAATGATTCAAATTCTTTTTGTCTAAAAGGTGTAATATCATTTCTCATTCTAGCATTTTTGATGGGTGGAAAATATTTTGCTAAAAACTTTTCAGCCATTTCATTCCATGAATGAATAGAATTAGGTTCTAATGAATTCAACCAAGATTTAGCCTTATCTTTCAAAGAATATGGAAATAGCTTAAGTCTAAATGCATCTTCACCAACAACAGGAATGATAAAGTTACTACATATTTTTAAAAACTGTTTTAAATGCTCACGGGGATCCTCATTGGGAGATCCACCAAATTGACCAATTGTTTGTTTCATTTGGAATATCATGGGTTTAAATTCAAAATGCACAACATCAATATGAGGTCTTGCTATACTTGTTTGCATATTCTGATGATCAAACATAGCATAATCCCTCATGGGTCTATTTCTATCATTAATCATACCTATTGGTCCCATGTTGATGAATTGATTTCTATGATCATCCTCAGGTTCATGATGTGAGCCTGGACCACCTCTAACTGATCCTCCAATGGAACCTGGTCTAGATCTCTCTTCTTCACTTTGTTGAGACATTATGATTCTGCAGCTTTGAAGTCTTTGTTTATGAAGTCTCATCAACTTTCTAAACCTTCTCTCTATCTTTGGATCTAATTCCAATTCTGGTGATTTGGCCCTGTGCATAAGCTAGTGCATCATGTGCACCTGCACTAAGAAGCAAACTACCAGAGTAATAAAACACTAATTTATAAATCTAAAAAACAAAAATTAATGGCAACCCCCGACAACGGCGCCAAAAACTTGGTGTGTGAAAAAGATAATGTGCAAGTATACACAGTCACAAACAAGTAGTATAAAAGATCGAACCCATAGGGATTGAATTAGCTCTTGTATGTTTAAAAAGATATAAGTTAGTGCAGCTACACTACTAAAAATTTTGGGTATTGATGCTTACAAAAACAGAATGTAAATATGCAAGAAAATATGGAGGAAATTAGTTGAGAATGATAGTTGAGATGTCTTCACTAAATAAATCACTTTTGAGAGTTTTGTGTTTTTATGTGGTGCAGATGCGTTGAGTGCAGCTGCATCAGTATGTGCCTTTCAGCTACTTTCTTCAGAGTTTCGTTACAAGCTTCCTATGTCTAGGCTTGCTAAATAAGTTCACTCATGCCTTTAAAGTACCCACTGTATCACCCTAAGGACTATGTTATCCTATGATAGTTGAGATGTTATCCTAAGGACTATGGACTTAACATGGTTTTAACACAGTTTTCTTTATTACACAAGTTAACAAAGCCTTCATTAAAACACTCACCCTTATTAGTTCTTGATTTCTAGTTATAAACCATGTCTGTGAATATAACTCTACTTATTCTAAGCGATCAACCTTAAAATAAGATGGATGTAGTGTAACACAAGAACCAAAATGCATACGGCACTTAAAAGCACAATAACTTACTCAAAAGCTCATTATAAAGTTAGAACATCTCAACCAAAGAGGTTTAGCTCATAATATGCATTGCAAGGCAAAGATAAATGGAATAAAACATGTTGATATAATGGAAAGTACAAGAGATACCAATAGGGTAGAGATTACACCGATTGAAGAACTCTTGCATAAGTTTTCCGAGCAATGCAGATGCACTGATTTCCTGCACCTTCTGACGCTATGAAGAAGTGAAGGGAGAAGTCGTCAATTCCTTCCTTCCCTTCTTACAAACTAACAACTAACTTAAAACTATGAAATGAAATAAAATACAAGAGAGGAGATGATCATGGATGATAATGGATTGATTTCTTCAAGTGAGAAGGGGAAGCCTTTATATAGCCTTGGAGGTTTCCTTCAAGTGAGGGTTTGCTTGGGTGTCAAGTTAACCTAAGGAGGTTTAACCATGGTTACTTTTCAGAACTTTGATGAAGGAAATCGAGTCCAACATTCAACCTCAAAGAGGGGTCCAATCATGGAAGGCCATGTGTCCTTTATGAATGACCCTTCATGGTGGTCTTCTATTGTAGGCGCCTCCTTTTGCATGTTGGCATGTGCCTCCATGTGACTTGTGACTAAGCATGATGCCATTGAGGTGTTTATGCATTGGTATGGATTGAGGTGCTTCCAATGTTGGGTAATCTGTCTTTAGTGCATGATGGTGCAGATACATCTTAGTGCAGTTGCCCTGTTGTAAATGTATTTAGGGCAGATGCACTGTTGTTTTCCTGGTGCAGGTGCATCAACTGCAAGTGCACTGAACAAACACATCAAACATACCAATATATATACAAAGTGCTAAATTATGAATGACATTCATCTTGAAACCATAAATGTTGTTATTTTATTCATACTACTATATTTAACACATATTACACTTGATTTCAAGTAATTAGTTATGTTTAGATGCATAAATAACTCTATATAAAATAGAGTTATCAAGTGTTGGAGAGAAAAAGAGAGTTGAGAGGGAGAGAGATCCGTGAGGGTGAGGAAGAAGAGAAGGGGAGGGCTCAGCTCAAATCCTTGAAGCATGTCCAATATTCTTTCACCATTGTGATCCTTACTTTATCCTTTTCATTTTGATACCAATATTAACACCTACACTCTTCTCCACCTCAGAACACCATTGTTGAACCTCTAAGCTTGAAGTGTTAAAAATGAAAGCTTCAAGCCTTGCATGTGGATCCTAGAGCAAGAGTAGGACTATGAAGTAGCTATATTTCGAATTGGAACAGTCTAGGGAAGGTTTCAGTTGCTGAGTTCGAAGTCCTATACATTTGGGTAGTTCGTGTTCGAGGATTGTTCGTGAGGATTCGTGTCGAGTGAGCTTCATTGTTGTTGCGATTTTCATCGCAAGAGGTGAGTTCTATACTCGCTTAGAGTTTTCATTTTATTTGTGTCAACCTTGAATGTGACTGAAAATGTGTTTTGGTTCTTCGTTTCGTTGAATTTTGTCAAAAACCATATTTGTGAAAATTGCGTTTCGGTATGAATGTTTGGATGAATGACTATGTGATTGTTAGACTAATTATGATGATTGTTTGATACTGAATTGATGTGTTGTTATGTTTGGGAATCGATCAGAACGGATATTAGAACGAATGGGATAGCAATTTACGCGAAAATGCAAGTTTTGGAAACACTGGTGCTGACGCACGGACCGTGCACTCCTGGGCACGGGTCGTGCGCCCTAATCTGTCACCCTGCGCAACATTTTTGAAAAACGCGCACGGGTCGTGCGCCTTAGCACACGGACCGTGCGTGGCCCTCTGGTACCCTATTTTAAAATCATGTTATAGGCTATTCCAATTGGTTCCAGTTACATTCCAATCCTTTCCCCAACCCTATGTATTGATGAATAAACCGTAAATCATGGAAAACACGTAGGAGTGATTGATGTGATGCGAAGATTCTATGTTAATGAATGTTAATGAATATGAAGATGATGTTAATGTTATGAATAAGTAAATGGACTTTATGTCCCAATGAGGTCAGGGAAAGTTAAGGTAACGATGTTATGATATTGATTGAAATTGAAATGATTATGTTGATTGTGATTGAGGTAATTATGATTGGATTGAATTGTGAATGTTCTAAGTGATGTTAAACGAATGTTATTAACCACGAGGGAGGTAATGTCACGAAAGGATAAAACGGACTAAAATGTCTCTTGAGGTTGAGGTTGAGGTTATGTTATGTTATGTTTATGTCAAGTATAAGAGACGGCCCAATGCGGTTGTATTTATATAAATTATATAAATAGAGGTTTAGGGTGACGACCCTATTGAGGTTAGCGTACTAGGGGAGGGGAAGTCACGAGCCCTATGAACCTAGGCCCCATGAGGGATCCCTGATAGAAAATTGTCAGTGGAATGGGTTCACCGGGATTTTTACAGCCTAATGAACGGTGATATGCTAAGCAATGTAAAAGAGGTTTTCACGTAGCCGCTTATTAGGGCTACGAGTTAAAAAGATGCATAATGAACCGCGAGTGTTAGTAAGGGGTCTCGATAGGACTCACTGAGATAATGTTATCTCACCCTTCATGTTTTGTGGTTTTTACAGAGAACAGGCAAAGGCGACGAGGCACGGCTACGGTGCAACCTAAAGAAGATGTGAAGCTTTAGTTTAGGGTTTATGTTAATTCCCTGGTTGTCATTGTATTTTCGATGTTATGACTTGTATTGATATTAGAAGTTATAAACCGTTTCCGTTATTTCTGCATTGGATATTGAATACTAGGATGATGAGAGGTTTATTTATTGCTATGAGGGATCGCTTGATGAGTTTTTATCAAGTTTTTAGTTTGTGTTCAATATCTAAAGACATGAAGTTATCTCTGATGTATGCTATGCTGTATATCTTGGTATTTTCTATGTAAGAAAAACTAGGGTGTTACAGCTCAAATCTCTCACTATAGTATAGAAGGGCAAGAATTAAGAGTTTAATTTATATACACGTGCAGATGTAGTGTATAGGTTCTTACAACCACAGCAAATAACAATTCACGGAATGGTTGAGATAACGTGTCAACTTGTAATTGGTAGATAGTATAAAACACTTATACACCTATTGTGTATGTGAATTAGATCCATGAATTAATTGCTTATCTAAAAAAAATCCATGAATTAATTATTGTGACCTCTTATTTCGGTAATGAATATTAAAGCGCAGACCTAACCCAAATGCCTTAATTTCATACTAGGGGACAAAAAACCAATTGCCTTCTCCATAATCTTATTATTTATTTTGTTTATTTTCATCCCACATAACCACGAATTAACAAGGTGTTTGAGAAAAATGAAATTATTTTTAAACTTTGAATTTTTATTTTTTTATGATATTACATAGTGTTAGATTTCTGGATATACGTACTATATACTTCGAAAATGAAAAAAAGAAAAAACTTTAATGTGCCAACTGCAACGATATTCACATTTTATAAATTATATAATATATAATAATATATTGTCAACACAAAAATAGTCATATATTATGGTTACTATGAAATGTTTATCTCAATTTCCCAATCCATGATGCTGAGTTCTCTGCTAGTTGCGTCTGTATGTTTATCCAATTTTCTGTATACTGAGGCGTGGGTGAAAGCTCTGGAGAGCCAATAATGATTGATGAAAGAATACACAGCCTCAATAATTGTGGAAGCCATATGATGTAAGCTATTTGTTTGGGATGTTTTTTTTTTCTAAACCCCCCCCCCCCCCCCCATTAAACCCCATACCCCATATTTGATTTTAACCCAAAAATACCCCTTTCATTTTTACCAAAATCTGATCAGACCCCACAAAATTGTAAGATTCTCGGAAATATCTAAAAAAAAGTTATTTTCGGAAATATTATCAGTTCAAATTTCTGGAAATAGGGTGGAAATACCCACTGTTAGGTATTTCCGGAAATTCAAATTTTTAACCTTCCGGAAATACCTTTTTTTTACGTATTTCCGGAAAGTTTTATTTTTTAAACTTCTGGAAATACCGTTGTTTAACGTATTTCTGGAAACACGAAAAAAAAAATTCCGGATATGGCTACGACAGATGGCAGAGGCCCCTTTATGAATTTATCGGATGCGTTTACCACATCACAGGTTTTCCTACTCGGGATACTGTTACCCGTTGGGCTAGAGATATCGGGAAAGCCAACGGGGTAATTGTCATTATTATTCGATCCGAGTCGAGTGAGAATGGTAATGGGAAGAAAAATAAGATTGTTTTTGGTTGTGATAGGCATGGGAGATATAGTGGAGTAGATGTTGGGTGTTCTAGTAGACACAAGACCTCAAAAAGGTGTGGTTGTCCATTTAGATTGAAAGCTGAACCACTCGATCCTCCTAGTCTTGATTGGAAGGTCAAAGTTATGTGTGGAATTCACAACCATGAGCCTCTTAAGACTATCCTTGGGGCAGCAATATTTGGTAAGTTCAACAAGGAGGAGCGGTTAGCAGTTGAGGAGCATATGTGGTTGGGAGTGAAAGTAGCAAAAAGTCTAGAGTCAATAAAGAGGAGATTTACCAACAATTTGAGTAACATTTCGTAGCTATATAGAACCCGCAATAGTCTCCGGAAGGGAAAGAGAGGAAGTAGGACTGAGATGTAGGAGCTTCTGACACTGACTCAGTCTCATCATTATATTTGCTGGACCAGACGGCTTGAAGGAACTGATATTGTTGAGGAGATCATGTGGTCACACCCTGATAGTATCAAGTTATTGATGATGTTTCCTAATGTCTTGATTATGGACTGCACCTTCAAGACCAACAAATATGCATTGCCTCTACTTGAGATTGTTGGTGTCACTTCTACTGAGTTGACATTTTCTGTTGCATTTGCTTACTTGTCTCACGAGAGATATGATGACTACACATGGGTTTTGCAGAGCCTAAAAGATTTGATGGTATTAGATATCCCACTTCCTCAGGTTATCCTCACTGACTGTGAGGAGGGATTGATGAATGCTATCAAGGTTGTGTTTCCCGAAGCAGTTAATTTGCTTTGTCGGTATCACATTAGCAACAATGTGAATGCTAAAATTAAGAAGGCTGTCAAGGGAGATATGTTGAAGTCAGTGATGAGTCTTTGGCATGCAATAGTTGACTCTGTATTTGATGATGAATTTTATGAGAATTTGCATGATTTTGAACAATCATGTGCTGATATACCCCAGCTTATCAAATATGTGAACAAGTATTGGCTGTATCCTCACAGGAAAAGATTTTGTGGACCGTGGACGGATAAAGTGAAACACTATGGAAACACCACGACTAATAGGTACGTTAATATTTTGCTTATGTGTTTTAAATTTATTTCGAGTCAATTTTTTCTTATGTGTTTTAATTTGTTACATATAGGGTTGGGCTAGCCCATTGGTCATTGACGAGGTCATTGGGTTCTAGTGGAGGTGACTTATGTTCCTAGTCAGAGCTGCTTGTTTTGTGTTGGGTTTGTCCATGGGAATCATTGGGTTTGGGTTATGTTGAACACTACTAATCCAGTACCTCCTATTCATCCTACTTGGGGTGCATATGCTTCAGCTGAAGCTAGATCATGGTTATATCCGTACCTAGGACGTGTAAAGTTATGGTGTTCTTTTGTCCCAGATCATGTTGCACCGACCCTCCCAGCTGATGTTGATTACATTTCCATTAAATGATTGTATTATATTATATTATATTATATTATATTTTATTCCACGACTTTATATTATATTAAATTTTATTCCACGAATTTTTTATTTGACGGTCTAGATTTTGCCGACACTATTTAACGGTCTAGATTTTGTCGACACTTTAAACGGTCTAGATTTTGCCGACCACTTTTCATCCAACGGTGGAAATTCACTTTAGGGTTTCAGATTTTCCCTATAAATAGACCCATTGGGTTTCACTTCTTTCATACACACAACACAAAATGATGATGGCTATGGCCAACGAAGAGTCTCCCCTCACTATCATTTTTACTAATCAGGGCTTCATTGATCATCAGGGCATCATCATCAACGAAGATGATGATGTCTGTTTCGAAGGGCGAGACACGTTCCAGTGTAGGTTAAAACACGGCATAACATTCGCTGCCCTGAAAGAGAGACTACTGCGTAAGGTGCAACCGGAGGGCGACAAGCATGAAATAATTAGTATAATTTATCAGAAACCAGCTTGGGTTAATGGACACGTGCACTGGTCTGCAATGGATGTCAACAATGACGATGACGTCCAAGCCATGACGGCCATTCATGTTATCTTTAAATGGAAGGGTTATCTGCATTTATACGTCGAAACCAGAAGAACCGTCGCTGAGATCCTTCGTCGTTTCACTCCATCATCTCAGTAGTTTGTATTATGTTTTCGTTTTGTTTGTTGTTGCAATCTATTATTTTAAATCAATGTAGAAGGCGTTTTTAATTAATCAAATAAATGTTTCATTTTTTATTTTTCCACTCTGGAAACACCATATTATATGATAAATTCGGAAGGCAATTTTAAGGGATTTCCGGAAATACATCAAATAAAATCTAGATAAATCCGGAAGTATGTTTTTTTGATTTTCCAGAAATATCGTGCGCGCATGGGGGTGAGGGGGGGAGAAATCGGAAGATTTGCACTGAACCAAGCCATGTTGGTCCCTACTTGTGCGCGCGAGGGAGTCCCTTCTACTTGCTTGTTTACAAGCTCTCATTAAGCTTTAATATTTAGAGACTTTGGTGAGTCCAAAGCCAAGCAATGTGGGACTTCCCACTTTTGAAATATCCTTTGTTTTTTTTCAATAAAACACAACACTTTTACCCACGGTTTTGTCCGTAGGTAAAAGTTTTTTTAAAAAAAAAAGACTTTTACCCACGGTTTTGTCCGTAGGTAAAAGTCCATGTTTTTTTAAAAAAACTTTTACCTACGGACAAAACCGTGGGTAAAAGTTCAGTTTTTTTAAAATTTCCAAAACAACATTTTCAATTCCGGAAATATCCCTTTTTAACATAATTCCGGAAGCCATTTTTTGGGAATTCCGGAAATATCTCTTTTTAACATAATTCCGGAAGGTAATATTTGGGGGGGGGGGGGTATATGGTATTTCCGAAAATATCGCATTTTACGGTATTTCTGGAATGTAAAATGTGTTCCGGAAATACCGTAAAATGCGATATTTCCGGTAAATCATAAATACATACTTCCGGATTTATCTAGATTTGAGGTATTTCTGGAAATTTTGTGGATTTAATGGGTAGTTTCGTCCGTTTGGTCATTTAGGGGGGTATATGGTCTAGGGGGTACAAAAAAAACAGCCTAAAATAATTGTATGAGCTGGGTAGTAACAGCCACTCAAATTCTGACAGGTGTAGTAGCACTGATCTTTTGCGATTTCTCTATATATAGAGCTAGCTTCAACTACGAGAAGCTGAACCATTATTAAATATGTAAATGTGACGTTAAGCAATGTGTTTTGGGGTGTCTTAAGATTAAGAAAAAAATTTAGATTGTACAAATACACGGAGTTTGTTTATCAGTAATTGGTTTGGTTAAACCAAATAATCATTTATTGCCAAAATACGTAACGTAAGATGGTAGGTAGTGTGTTTTGTGTTACTTTAGCGTTCGGAACTTTTTTTAAATGTTCAAATATGAAAAGTTTGTTCCTCAATAGTCGGTTTGGTATAAAAAATAGTTTATGACAAAATACGTAAAATGTGATGCTAAACAATGGGTTTTTAGATACTTTAACGTTCGAAAAATTTTTTAATTGTTCAAATACTCGGTGTGTACGTTGGTAGTACATGTATATAATTTATTTCAATACCATAGAGAAAAATTTATTTCAATACCAAAGAAAAAAATTTATTTGACTTGCATAGAAAAAAATTTATATATATACTTTAACGTTTGAAAAAAATTTTAATTTTTCAATACCATAGAAAAAAAATTTCCTTGCATAGGTCACTGTGTACGTTGGTAGTACATGTATATAATAATAATATATTTCACTTTATATATATTTTGTTAGCAATGAGTCTGAGGTACAGTACAAATTAAAATAATTGTATGAGCTGGGTAGTAACAGCCATTCAAATTCTGACAGGTGTAGTAACCACCCTTCTTAAAAACTCTTGATTTCTTCCTCTGTTCCCCGTTCTAAAGAAGTCATTTCCGTTTCTCTTGAGTTCTAACGTTTCAAGGTTGAGAGTCCTAAAGTGAAGTACACCCACACTGAGATTGAGTCCGTGTACAATTACCAAACGACTGAACTTGTTAACGAGAATAGGAATAACAAATATCAGTGGGTTGTTATTTGTTAAGCCCAAGACCGTAAAATATGAGTTTAGATTCCCTAAACCTGGGTCAACTGCCAAACTCTCCTTCTTCATAATCCTATTCTATAATGAAACTATAAAATAATTCCTTTTAATATATTTTTTTTATATTACTGCTGTGTTGATGTTTTTTTTTGTTGCTGATTGTTAGGGTAATGCTTGAGGGGTGGGGTGGAAACAATGGTTCAACCCAGTGTTTCAAAACTCGGACCGGTGACCGACTCGATGAAGGTACCGGGTCACTGGGTCAAGGGTCGGACCGAGGGGTCGACAGTTGAACCGCATGACCAAAATCGGGACCGCATGACTCAGACCCGGTCTCTATTTCGCGAATTTTTAAGACCTATATAGTTTTGCGAATTTTCAAGACCTATATAGTATATAATATAAATTTTGTACCTGTAAAATTAATAACTATGTTTATTTTATATCTACTAAAATATAAAAATTAATATCTTAATTTATTAATATTTTTAAATTTATTCATACATAATATTAATCTATTTTAGATCACACAAATTAATATGTACTCAACTAATATGGTGTTTGTTTTTGCAAATAATGCAATAATGGAAAAGAAAAACATGAAAAAGAGCAAAAGAAATAGATTAAACTACGTTATTTTGATAATTTTTTTTTAAAAATGCACAACCCGGTCCGGGTCAAACCGGGTCGTCGGGTCACCGGGTTTTGCAAAATCCGGCCGAGTCACACCGGTTTTCACCGGTTTGCTGCATATCCGATCCATACGGTTGACCGGCTCGGTTACCCCCTGGTTCCCGGTCCGACTGGCCGGGCCGAGCCGGTTTTTAAAACTATGGTTCAACCCTCACGGTGGTGTTATTGCTAACCGAGAGTTTGTTTCATATTCCTTTACCATTATTTTATTTTTTTGTTATTATTTGGTTTTGGTAACGGGAAGTAATGTGTACGTACCATGGAATTTCTGGGTTAATTTTCACGGGTATCTCATGGGCGACAAAGGGCACAAGAGCGAGCTTCCAATGGTAGTATACTATACTAGTAGTACCATCTTCTTTTTCTTTTTTGTAGTACTAGTTTTTTTTTTCGATAAGCTTTTTTGTAGTACTAGTACTTTATGTTTTTTTTGACATAGCTAGTACTTTATGTTGAATAATTATAATTTAGAAAATAAACTACAATAATTTTTTTGGATATTTAACTTTTTAACTAACTGGATATTGGCATTTTTGCAGGATATACATTTCCGTTGGGTGGTGCATTTGATGAATCACAAGGTTTTTATTATACCCCAATTTTGTCCGCTCTCTTTTTACTATAGTCATTTTTATCATCTAGTTTTGTGTGTCGTAAGTCCTGGGTCCTATTACCGCAAGTTAGTTTTTGGGCTCGTTTAGACGCTAGTTCGTTTTATTGGGTCTGTACTTAGTAATTTACTTTATTGGGCCTATGTTAGATTTTCTCGTTTGGGCATTGGCCCAGCTTGTCATTTTTCTAGATTTGTCTTTTTAAAATAACATTTTCTCTAATTTAAAAAATCAGTCTTTTATTTACATTATCACCAAAACAAAAATAAAATTACATAAAAAAAGAGAGAAGAACGAAAATAATAAAAAAGGGGTGTCAGTAGCATTAACCTTCAGCCCAACAAGCTGCTTGCCCAGCAAGTCGACTTGCCCAGCAAGTTAACTTGTCCAACAAGTCTCTTCACCTAACCTTTCACCTATAAAAGGAGGCCCTGTCCACAGTAAAAAGCACACCGCAGTGATTCAACAAGAACACTGAACACATTCTCTCTATCTCCTAGCGAAGCTCTCGCTCTCTCTCTCCCCCTCCCTTTTTTATTTTGTTTTCCTTTTAATTAGTTTATTTTTAAATATTATTGATAATTATTTTTCACTAATTGCACTTTTCATTTTTTCTTCTTTGTTAACTTTCGTCCATATTCAAAACAGAAAAACAATCATTTTTCTCCAAAAATAAAAATCTTATTTTCAAAATAGGGGATTAAGTCAGCCGTACGGCCGGGTTAGTCATCATTTTAGGACAAATGGGCCGTACGGCTCAAGAGTCCTAAAATACCTATTCAAATAAAATCACTCCCTACACAAATCGCTTTCTTCCAAAAATCAAAAATCTTACCTTCAAAAATAGGGAATTAAGTCGGTCGTACGGCCGGGTTAGTCATAGTTTTAGGATAAATGAACCGTACGGATCACAAGTCCTAAAATCCCTAAATTAAAAAACACAAACAAGCCAAACTTTTTCTACCCAAGAACTACGTAGCCTTTGATTCTCTACCAAGAGATACGTAGGAGCAGGGTCACACCCCTGTCAGGCGCAAAAATAAACAATTTTCATTATGTTTCTTTCTCAATTCCTTTTTTTTTTACAAAAAAAACACAAAATATAAATAGGGAATTAAGTCGGTCGTACGATCGGGTTAGTCAACTTTTTAGGACCACAAATGAACCGTACGGATCAGGTCCTAAAATCCCTATTCAAAACAAATAATTCCTAAATTAAAAAAGTAAAAAACACATCTCTTTCATTTCAAAATCAAAAATTTTATTTTCAAAAATAGGGGATTAAGTCGGCCATACGGTCGGATTAGTCATCGTTTTAGGCCAAATGAACTGTGGTCTCTCGGAGCCCCGGCGCTCCTTCATACCCCCAATGGTCCTTCAGAGCCCTAGCGCTCCTTCAGACCAACAATGGTCCATTAACTCAGATCACACAGTCCTAAAACCCCTATATTAATAAACACCAACCAACAAACTTTTTTCTACCAAGAACTACGTAGCTTTGAATTCTCTCCATCGCACCTGGAGATACGTAGGAGCAGGGGCCCACTCCAGTCAAGCACAAAAAATTAAAATTATTATTAAGTCTTTTTTTTTCTTTTTGATTCAAAATAAAATGGGTAAAATAAACATTTTAAAAATTAACTTTCTTTTTTATACAACTAATTAGCAGGTAACCTTCCTTAGGAAGGATGTCGTGGGGTGCTAATACATTCCCCACGCATAACCGACTCTCGAACCTAAATCTGGTCTCAATGACCCTTATCCAACTCAAAGGGATTTTCTAATGTTTGCCGTTATAATTAAACATTGGTGGCGGCTTCTTTTTTGAACCTTCGAAGAATCCTCACTCGGATTTTTCGGTCGCTACAGCTGGCGACTTCACTGGGGACATTTAGAGAGTCAAACCTAGTCTGAATTAGTTGTAGGATTAGTCGTTAATTTAATGTTTATTTTTACCCTTCCCACACTCCACTATCACAATTTGCACACACGTGAGAGTAGTCCTGTACCCAGGCTGGAGAATAACCTAAGTTAGAACGAGACTGCGTAGTGATGGCCTACTGGATGTGCGTCCTGTTGGGTGGTCACGAAAGTCTCACCTAGAGTTTGGTCTCTTTTGAGAATGCTATCACTCCTAATAGCTTACCTATTGTTGGGATCAATGTTCTTAACTGGGGTCGTTGGCTCTAGGAACCTTATTTAGGACCCTTTAGAGCTACCATTTGAAAGGTTCACTCAATAGAAAAGCCTTAGACCTATTCTCTTAGGAATCCTTGTAAGGCACAAAGGAGCTTCATACCCCTGCATTCAAACAAACAATAATACATTTTTCTCATTTCCCTAAAAAAATACAAATAAAAACCTATTTTATTCTTTCAAGCATGTCTCATGCATTCTTATTTTTCTTCTTCTCTGCATATCATAAAAAAAACATCTCATTTTGCATGACCGCCAGGGAATTATAAAACCTTTTTTATAAGAAAGGTGGATGAAAATATAAGAAAAAATGCATTTGAAAGTCAGACCACCTGAATTATACTTTACTCTTCGAATAAAAAGTTTACAATTCCCCGACGCGACACATTCGCATTTCATGCATCCGTTCATATGCTCATGCATCTGGTTCCCCTTTTCCAAAAAATAAAAAACAAAAATATAACATTCTCATTCATTCAAAAAACCATGTCATTAATCATGCATTTTCCTTTCCATGCATTAAAAATCATTGTGTGTATCATGCATTTCCTCGCATATATTTTTTTTTTTAGCAATATCACATAAACATCTCATTTAGCATGCACCACCATTCACTCATAATCATTCAAAAATAACCAGGCATCTCATCATTTGCAACATCATGAAATTCATACATCATTTCACTCATGTTGTCATCCTAATTAAAAAAACAAACAAAAAAACCATGTTGTTTCATCATTACATCGTCTCATCATTTTTGCATGCATGCACCATTTCAAAATAATAAAAAAAAGCATGTCAATATTCTTGCATCATCCATCATCAAAAAAAAAATATATCCAGTTGGCATTCCATTTTAAATTGTAAATGATACTTTGCATCATTTACATGTTGCACCGTCTCTAAAAAACCAAAAGAAAAATCAGTTAGAATAGTGAGATTTTAAGTGATCATTCATTCATGCATTTGCATCATGCCTATACATTATAATTTGTTCATTCATGCATTACAAAAAAAATAGAAAACAAACATGAGCATAATTTTAAAAAAACTGTGATGAGAGATGAGACGTTCTTGCGAAATACATTTTAATTGATTGTTCGTCCTTGGCAAAGCTTAACCTACTAATTTTCAAACGGGGTCGAACTTAGTTGCAAACTCAGGGTGTTTCAAGACACTCAATTTTCAAAAAGAAGAAGTTATTCACTGTTTGCAGCTCATTCACATTTTTTTGTCAGCAAAACAATGCATCTCATCCACCCCATGGTAAATGATCAAAATGGTCTATTTTGTTAACTAATGTGTCATCAAAAATTTCTTCTATCATGTCTTTAATTATGTTAACTCTCTATGAAGCATTCGTATAGTGAACTTGTATGCAATGTGCATTTACTCTTTTTTGAGTCAGTTAGTGTCCACTCTGTGCATCTTATCATCATCCCTTGTCCATGTCTAGTCCCACCCCGACCACCCAATACATATTTCCCACACAAGTGCGTACTTAACTTTTTGGTTTGTTCCCATTAATGAAATAACACTGTAGGTTCTCCATGCTGGGGCAAATTTGTGATTACTAGATACCTTGTCAATATTGAATTCCCTTGGTGCAAATCATTTACAAAAAAAATATAACAAAAAATTCAAAAAAGCCTGTTAGGTTGAAAACTCTCAAGAGCAATCTAAGCAAAAATTAAGGCATATAAAAAGAAATAAATAAAAAGAAAATATATAAAAATAAATAAATTTTTGTCCTAAAGTTAAGTTTTGAGAAAATAAGCAGTCATGATTTGAAATGAAGTTTGGTCATCTTCCCATATCCTCAAAAAAGGCTATTTACTACCCCTTTGAGCCGAAAAAAAATCTTTCAGTCACCCTATACAATTTCGGTCACCTTAGACAAGGATCAATTCCACACCTAAACATGGTGTATCACTTTTATCAGCCCAAAAAAAAAAGGAGAAAGAAAAATCACAAAAAAGTTGTAGCGACCGAAAAATCCGAAAGAGGGATTCTTCGAAGTTCTTGAATGAAGCCGCCACCAAAGTTTTAGTTTAAGGGCAAACATTGGAAAATCCCTATTGAGTGGATAAATGGGTCTTGCGGACCAGATTTAGGCTCGGAAGTCGTTTATGCGTAGGGAAGGTATTAGCACCCTACGACATCCTTCCTGAGGAAGGCTACCTTTTAACTAAATGTGCAAGTATTTATTAATTCAAAAATAATGTTTTTACCCTAATAATAATAAAAAAATAAAAGACTCACTAAACGGTTAGTTATTTTTGTACATGTTGAGAAAAAGGAGAGAAATGAATTTAAAGGGGAAAAAAAGGTTTTTTATTAGTGCAATTGACAGAGGTCGGCCGCCCTCTGCTCCTACGTATCTCCTGGTAGAGAATCAAATCACACGTAGTTCTTGGGTAGAAAAAAATTTGTGTGTTGGTGTTTTTTATTTATTTTTGAAATTGGGAGATGTACTCGTGACGACCAAGCAAGTAAAACTCAGAGTGGTCGTCACTCATAGGTCGTCTGAAAACTAAAGCTGTTATTAAGGGTCAAACAAGCTACACTCAGAGTGACCATTAGTAACAAAACATTTTTTATGTTTGGGAAAATATTTATTCGTTACTTGGAAAAAAGGTTTGTGAAACAAAATGTTTATTTATGAAAAAGGCAAAAAAAAAGAGAAATAGGGGGTGCGACAGTAAAATAGGGTGTGATTAGCAGCAAGAGGTGTTGTTTTATTTGAACGGAGGGGTGTAAATAGCAGAGCCCAGTCAGTTTTGTTTGTGGATCTGGGTCCTGTGAGTAATGGGCTTCGGGGAAGTGTAGTAATGAAACATAGATGTATAATTTTTGAAAGAGTGTTATGTACAAAAAATTGGGGGTGTGTTTAGGAGCCCAGCCTGTTTTCGTTTTTTGGTGTTTGGGAGTTTGTCATGCAACTGGTTCTAAAATAGGGGAGGTGCGCGAATTAAAAAACGATGGTGCGGGAAACAAACCGATCAAAAATTAAAATAAAATTAAAATAAACTAAAAACCTAGAGTACGTGAGGCAAAAGTGAAATCAAAGAAAACCTAATCTCATTTTATCATCCAGCGCCGCTTCAACGCTTTGAGAGAGAGAGAAAATAAAATTTGCAGCCTCAGCGGTGGGAGAGAGAGAAAGACAGACGCGAAAAGAAAAGGGAAAGCGAACAAGGGAGAGGGAGAGAACTCACAGGGAGAGGGGGAGAACGAAAGAGAGAAAGGGAAGATGAGAGTGACGAATGGAGAGAGGAGAAGCGAGAGGGGGGAGGAAGACCGGTGATTCGCGACTGTGATGGGGTGTTCCACGGTGGTGGCGTTCGGTTTTGCGACGGCGGCCGTTTGGGGAAGACGACGCCAGGGGGTTCGCGATGGTGATCGTTTGGGAAGTGAGGGGGAGGTCGCGGTGGTTGAGAGATGCTGTTGACGGTGGTATGGGGTTAGGGTGGCCACTGTTTGGTGGTTGAGTGGTGGTTGTGGCTTGCGGTGGCTGAGAGGAGAGCGAAAGGTTGTTGTGGGGTTGGGGTCTAGACGGTGTGGAGAAGGACGAAAGGGGGTGGCTCACGGTGAGTGTTTGGGAGAGAAACCGAAGGTGAGGGAGGTGGTGTGCTAGGTGAAGTGGGCTTTGCGAGCAGAGAGAAAAAGGGGGGGGGTGGTGGCGATTTTGGTTGTTTGATGGTGGAAGTGTGGTGGAGAGAGAGAGAGAGATATGAGGGGGTTGCGGTGGTGATTCGGTGTGTGGGTGGCCGAAGGTGGTGGTTGCTGTTATGGTGGTGTGGGGACGGCCGAAGGTGGTGGTTGCTGGGCGGTGGTGGTCATCTGCTGTTGATGGTGGAAGTTCACGGTGGAGATGAGGGGACGGCGAGGGTGCTTGGGGGTTCTAGATGGTGATGGTTTTTTGGTGGTTGACGGTGGTGGGGGTGTTGCTCGTCGGAGTTTTCCAGAGTTGGTGGTGGTTGGGGGTTATTTCTCCTTCCTTATTCTCTCTGTTTCTATGTATTTCTACATTGTTTTTTCCTTTCTTGAAGCCGTGTGTTTCTGTGAGTGTGTGCATTCCCCCCTTTCTCTGTTTCTCAGCAGAGTTTTTTTATAGAGTACTAAATTAATGGGACAAATTTTGTTGTTATGATTTTGCAGTGAAATCAGAGTAGTGGAGACCATTGCTGCACCCATAACAACAGCTGCAGGAAAAAGCATTTTGGTCCCAACCAAAATGGAGAAGAAAACAAAGAGCAAAGAGAAAGAGGCTTGGCTTGATGCTCAAAAGGATTTTCCAATACTGCATCAGCAAGGACAACAACTTGTGCTGCCTTGCTTTTTTTTAGTTTTTGCTTTTTAATTAATTTTTGTACTATTTTGTATTTATTTTTTTTGTCTATACATGTGTACTAAAGTTGACTTTGTAAAAAGAACTGATTATAAAAAGCATTTATTTACAATCTGATTTTTATTAGATTTTTAGAACAAAATTAAACCGATAACAATGACGAAAAACAAACGTACACGACGAGACGCGAACGCGCGTCCACAACGAGAATACGCGAATTCACGTACTAAAGTAAACACTCGTACACAATAATACGCGAACACCTGTCCGCAACGGGGACTAAAATGTGTATATTATTAACAATAGCACACACGCACCAATGAGAAGTAACACGCCTATACATGAATGAGAACGACACACATAAACGATTAAAACAATATTTTGGATTTTCTAGTAAGCTTTAAATTAGCCGGACAAAATTAGGGTATGACAAAAGTGAAATTCAAAAAAAGAGAGGATTGAAAATCTTGGAAAAAAATAAAAGAAGCTGATATATCTTGCCATGAAGCGCATAAGATATCCTTGTCTCAATAAACCGTCAAAACACCTCATTGAGCCCAATTATCCCCCTTTCATAAACACCTCCTCCTTTCATAAACCCTCATTGGGCCTAATTATCCCTCCTTTCATAAACCCTCAAACACCCATTTACAACCTCTTTCTTTCATAAACCTCTAACCATTCGTCACATCACAAACCCTTTCTTTCATAAACCCTCAAACACCTCATTGGGCCAAATTATCCCTCATTTCATAAACTCTCAAATATTTCATTAGGCCTAATTATCCTATCCTTCACAAACCCCTAACCATCGGCCACATTACAACCCAATAAAGTTCATTCCGATCAATGACTGATTGCTTTTGTTTTCTCAAAGTTTTAATTTTAGGACAAATAAGTTTATTTATTTACAATATGTTTGCTCAAAAAATCAAAGAAAGTTAAAAAATAAATAAATAAAATCAAAAGGCTTGCACTCCAAGGTGCATTCAAGTTGCATTGATATAAAGACAATGTTTAGTGATCACCAAGTGAAGTTTTCATCATATCAAAAAAACTCAAGACTGTCACAGTCTTTGGGATTCACCTAAAAGAGAACCAAAAATTTATACTAGGATCACCACCTAGATCCCAAAGTGGGGCATTCCTTTTATCATCCATACCACTTGAACTTGGAGATTTAGCCATTGTACATCCCATTCATATATCACACCCAATCCATATAGCCATACGACCAACTCCAAAAACCCATAACCTTAACTCTGTCACCTCTCACAGTCTCACTAAAAGCAACCATTTGAAATACCATTCCAAAGTGGGGCAATCCCGTCATCCTTCACTCCACCTAAAATTAGGGAAATTCACCTTGCACCCATTTCATTCCCTTATTCACATCCATAAAACTACACCAGGGGAATTTCTCAACCCACTATCCTAAATACAGCCTTTCACTAACTCTAGTCAGGGCAACCAATTGTCATAATTGGGGCAATACCAAACGCCACAGGTTGAGACAAAATCTCTTGCTTCCCACCTCCCATTTCAAAGCCAAGGCATTCCCAATTCATCATCTTCTACACCCCTAGCTATTTTCACCACTAGACAGGGGCAAGTTATGCACTCACCGTCATCAACGCTAAGTTGGGGCAGTCCCACATTTCTTGAGTTGGGGAGAACCTACCTTTCATGACTTTGGCAAAAACGTGTCATTTATCCCTTCATCTATCCGTACCCTAAATCTCTAGAACCCCGAGTCAACTGACTCAGTCATCTATATTTGCACTATTCTGCATGTTTACTAAACAATACTTCAAAGAGAGTGAACACAAGCTAATAATGTGATACTGAAAAGCCACTCAGTTAACTTTGTGGACCTGAAATTCAGCCATCACGGGGCATCATAGTCAAATGGAAGAGCAATATGAACGAGTTTGCAAATACGACCAAAAAGTATACTTTTTCACATCAGTGTCTGTAAATAACAATCTTGAGATTTCCAAAGTTTGAGTTCAGATCAATCTAATCTTTCCAATAAATGATGACTCCAAAATACTCATCTCTCTACTTCTTGCATTGAAAGTCTCATTTCTCATCTCAAAATTTAAGAACACATCTGCATGCATTACTAATATACCATATCATAAATCATTGCACCATACATTGTATTTCGACATCAAGTCATGCGTCTACCACAACTCTTGCATCTAAGCATTACGTGTGCACATTCATTCATTCATCCATTCATTCATTAAAATAAAGGGCCAAAAGAGAAAAAAATCATCCACATTGCATTCATTACCCGCACAAAAAATCATTCCATCATGCAACCATGCGTTTCATCGCAATACGTGCATCTAAGCAATACAATTACATCTTATCTGCATACGCATACACAGTTTATCAACTTCATTATTCCATCAACTTCAACACCCATTATCCGCTACACCTCATTTGCTACCCCAACAAACATCCATCATTGCACGCGCATACAACATATGCACGCATACACCATTCATTGCATTATTAGACATGCCAAATATAGATAGCTTTTCCCTTCTCAAGTAAATGCATTCATTAGGTATGTTCGGGTAAACACGCCAAGTGTCGATCCCTATATCCTGTCCCTCGAAATCGGTGCTCCAAGCGCCAACCCCATATCGCAATTCAGATCACCAAGCTGATCCTTCAGACCCCCAGCGGTCCTTTAGAGACCCAGCGCTCCTTCAGACCAACAATTGGTCCATCAATCCAGATCGCATGTCGCGTAATCGAGTAACCGACGGATCATTCGACCCCAGGTCCTTCAGTTCAGTTCGAATTAACATGTCAAAGCAATAACTTCGAACTCTACCTTCAGATCACTACGTCGACACTGAGCGCGACGGATCATCCGACCCCAGGTCCTTCAGACTAGCTGTGTCAGCCTAAGACATAGTGGACGTCCTTCGAGGTGAGCAAATCAGGTCAACGAGCTGATCTTGACCCCCATGGCCGCTCGAAAAAGGCCACCCCCAAGCAGACCGTTTTACTAGTACCGTTGCTAGTTTGCGCTCCATCAGACCATCTTGGTCCATCAGATCCCCAATGATCCCCTTTTTCCGGGTTTTAGGACAAAATTAGTGTCCTTTTATCTTTATTTCTATTTTACTTTGAAAATTCTGGAAATCATTCAAATTTTCTAGTAGAATATAAATAAAGAGGGGCAGCTGTTATACCCCAATTTTGTCCGCTCTCTTTTTACTATAGTCATTTTTATCATCTAGTTTTGTGTGTTGTAAGTCCCGGGTTCTATTACCGCAAGTCAGTTTTTGGACTCGTTTAGACGCTAGTTCGTTTTATTTGGTCTGTACTTAGTAATTCACTTTATTGGGCCTATGTTAGATTTTCTCGTTTGGGCCTTGGCCCAGCTTGTCCTTTTTCTAGATTTGTCTTTTTAAAATAACATTTTCTCTAATTTAAAAAATCAGTTTTTTATTTACATTATCACCAAAACAAAAATAAAATTACATAAAAAAATAGAGAAGAACGAAAATAATAAAAATGGGGGTGTCAGTAGCATTAACCTTCATCCCAACAAGCTGCTTGCCCAGCAAGTCGACTTGCCCAGCAAGTTAACTTGTCCAGCAAGTCTCTTCACCTAACCCTTCACCTATAAAAGGA
The DNA here is from genome assembly GCA_039519185.1 of Astragalus membranaceus. NCBI lineage: Eukaryota > Viridiplantae > Streptophyta > Magnoliopsida > Fabales > Fabaceae > Astragalus > Astragalus membranaceus. The sequence continues at coordinate 25,965,622 of CM076848.1, read as the reverse complement.
GGCCCTGTCCACAGTAAAAAGCACACCGCAGTGATTCAACAAAAACACTGAACACATTCTCTCCCTCTCTCTCCCCCCTCCCTTTTTTATTTTATTTTTCTTTTAATTAGTTTATTTTTAAATATTATTGATAATTATTTTTCACTAGTTGCACTTTTCATTTTTTCTTCTTTGTTAACTTTTCGTCCATATTCAAAACAGAAAAACAATCATTTTCTCCAAAAATAAAAATCTTATTTTCAAAATAGGGGATTAAGACAGCCGTACGGCCGGGTTAGTCATCGTTTTAGGACAAATGGGCCGTACGACTCAAGAGTCCTAAAATACCTATTCAAATAAAATCACTCCCTACACAAATCACTTTCTTCCAATAATAAAAAATCTTACCTTCAAAAATAGGGGATTAAGTCGGCCGTACGGCCGAGTTAGTCATCGTTTTAGGATAAATGAACCGTACGGATCACAAGTCCTACAATCCCTAAATTAAAAAAACACAAACAAACCAAACTTTTTCTACCCAAGAACTACATAGCCTTTGATTCTCTACCAAGAGATACGTAGGAGCAGGGTCACACCCCTGTCAGGCGCAAAAATAAACAATTTTATGTTTCTTTCTTAATTCCTTTTTTTACAAAAAAACACAAAATATAAATAGGGAATTAAGTCGGTCGTACGATCAGGTTAGTCAGCTTTATAGGACCACAAATTAACCGTACGGATCAGGTCCTAAAATCCCTATTCAAAACAAATAATTCCTGAATTAAAAAGTACAAAGACATCTCTTTCATTTCAAAATCAAAAATCTTATTTTCAAAAATAGGGGATTAAGTCGGCCATGCCATACGGTCGGATTAGTCATCGTTTTAGGACAAATGAACTGTGGTCCCTCGGAGCCCCGGCGCTCCTTCAGACCCCCAATGGTCCTTCAGAGCCCTAGCGCTCCTTCAGACCAACAATGGTCCATTAACTCAGATCACACAGTCCTAAAACCCCTATATTAAAAAACACCAACCAACAAACTTTTTTCTACCAAGAACTACGTAGCTTTGATTTCTCCATCGCACCTGGAGATACGTAGGAGCAGGGGCCCACTCCTGTCAAGCACAATTATTATTAAGTCTTTTTTTTTCTTTTTGATTCAAAATAAAAGGGGTAAAATAAACATTTTAAAAATTAACTTTCTTTTTTATACGACTAATTGGCAGGTAACCTTCCTTAGGAAGGATGTCGTGGGGTGCTAACACCTTCCGACTCCCGAACCCAAATCTGGTCTCAAGGACCCTTATCCAAACTCAAAGGGATTTTCCAATATTTTCCCTTAAACTAAACTTTGGTGGCGGCTTCATTTTCGAACCTTCGAGGAATCCTCACCCGGATTTTTCGGTCGCTACAGTAATTATTTAGTTACTTTCTTCTAATAAACCTTTACAATGACACTATTTTTTTTCATCTTAAATTACAAATTAATGGACCTAAATTTTGTTCTAAATTCTAATAAAACCTTTCAACTCATTTTGTATTTGGGATAAGAAGAGAATACTTATGGAAATTAAACATATAACTATGTTGCTTTTCCACTTTAGTATTTTAAAGAAAACTCCGACTACAACAACTAGGCATACAACACTAAATACGGGAATTACTCAGAGAAATGTGGACTTAACAATGTGATGATGTCATGGGACATGATGGCTACATGAATCTAGTAAGTCCTTAGAAAATCCAAGTGCTTTTTCTTAATTTAGTTTTATGTAGTGAGGAAACGTCTAAATTTTGGGTGATATCTTTTGGTGGCAAAGGAGAACAATACTACTCTGCCCTCAACTGCTTTGTTCATTATAAGTTACCATTCATTTTATGGTATGTTCAACTTAGAAGCAAAAGCTCCCTTCTTCAATACTTAAGTAAAATTTGAAGATCAATTTAATGAGCCATTTGCAATCATTTTGATATGATATTTTTGTTTTGCAGCCTTACATAGGGAAGGAGCCTATAAGCATTTGATGAATGATGGGGATGTTGAGAACATGAAATGGCTTCACATTTTCAGGTAACATTACATTTTTTTATGCATGTTAAGTATATTTTTAAACGAGAATACATGATGCCGACAGTGGCGGACCCAGGACCCCGGAGTCAGGGGTGTCAAATTTTTTAAATCCACAATTTGCTAAAAATATAATTAAAAACAACTATAATATATTTAAATAAATAAATTATACATTTCATAATTGTCCTCTACGTGATTTCATATTCTGAAAATCGTAGAATAATAAGCTCAGAGTCAATTTTATTGAATACATCACTCTCAATGTATGTCACCAGACAGTCGTTCATCCATGTATCCCCCATCCGGTTACGCAACCTATTCTTCACAATATTCATACAAGAAATCACTGAAGAACAGAAATCAGAATCACAGAAATCCCCAATGTTAAGTTTAGGGTTTTCAAATTTCAACCAAATCACTGAAATCAGAAATTATCAGCGAAGAACAGAGAAGAGAAATGCTACATACCTGTGAGCTTCAGCGAAGAACAGAGAAGAACGGAAGAAGAACAATGGCGACTGGCGAAGTGGCGTGAGAACAGAGAAGAACGGAAGAAGAAGAAGGCTTCGTGTTCCTGGTCAGAGACTCGCGAGAGAACAGAGAAGAAGAAGGCTTCGGCGAGCGAGAGTGCGACTGTGTGCGAGTGCGTTTGCGAGAGACGGGGAGTGCGACTGTGTGCCGTGTGCGAGAGAAAGAACGGAGAAGGAAGAAGAAGGCTTCCTGTGCGTTTGCGATTGCGAGAGACGGAGAGTCAGAGACAGAGAGCGTGTGTTTTGGTTAAGTGAAGTTTGGGTATTGGGTGCAAATGGTTGCAAAATTTGGGCTATTGGGATGGTAAGCAGAAATATTTTTTTTCCAGGGATGTCAACTGAACCCCCTCAATGTGAGCTGGGTCCGCCACTGGATGCCGATTAGGGTACATTTAATTTTTATATATCTATTAATTTGTAAACATTTTTTGCTGCTGCTAACATAATTTTTTTTTATGTAAGCTTGTGCTGCAAATATGATCTCTATAGCAAGAGCACGGTTTCGGTTGATGTGGAAGAAGCTATGACATACTATTTATCACTAATTGAGAAGGTGAGTCTGAATTCAGATAATTTATTTATTTATTTTCATTATTTTTCTTTTTTTGGTTTTCACTACAACAGAATTGTTAAAAAAGGGCGCACCCTTTAGAGGCGCTTTTTAAGAAGCGCCCCTGATGCCCAAAATACGGAGGGCCTTTAGGGGCGCTTTTTAAAAGCGCTCCTGATGCCCTAAAATTCTAATTTCCTCTATCTCCCTCCTCATTTGCGAAACCCTCTCATTCTTTCAACACACAATCTCCCCCCCTCTTTCTTGCGCCGTCGTATCCCTGTCTTCCTCCCTCTCTCTTGCGCTATATCCCTCTCCTCCTCCCTCTCTCTGGCTGCCTACGACGCCCAAACGTCGTTCTTCCTTCGACGGTCTCTTCCCACCATGAGCTGTTTTTCCAGTTTTCCCTCCGTTTGCGACTCCGTGAGTTGCCTTCCCTCCTTCTTGAGCTCAACGACGCTTCTCCCTCCGTGAACGACGCGGAGTTGCTTCGTCCTCCCTCCTGCAAATTTTCCATTGTTGGTTGCTGCTGACATAGTTCAAAATTTGCTTCTTTTTGGTAATACTCTTCACAAAGTTTGCTTCTTTTTTTCTTTTTATTTCTGTTTTTTTTTTCTCTTTTTTTTCCTTGGTAGTTTTAAGCTTCAGAATTACTGTGTTCGTTTGGAGTGTGATTCCCTATACATATGTTTTTGATTATGAAGCCTATTACTAGTTTCATTGGTGTTTTAATAAATTTGTTGTTTTATAAAAGTGGTTTAATAAATTTGTTGATTAATTTGTTTTGTTATATCTAGTTCGAGTTCTTTTTGCGGAGCTTCAAGTTCTTTCTTGATCCAGTTCACATCTAGTTCGAGTTCGTTGTTGCTTCCCCTTAATTTTCAGGTACTTTTCTTGTTCTCTTGTCCTGTTATTGTGGTTATTGTTTATACACTTGAGCAGTTGTGTTTATTGTTTATACACTTGAGCAGTTCACATATGTATTCATAATTGGTGTATTTGAAATTGATGGATTGTTTGAGTTATAGTTCACATATGTATTCATATTAGCAAAGACCTTATCCAAGGTCGAATGTCTTGGTTTGAAAAAATTGTAACTTGTGTGTTTTCACCTTTAATATGTTTAAGTTCTCTTATCAGGAATTTATAATAAATTTCGGTCTAATATGGATAGAAAGTGGATGTCTGTCAACCGTCTATCAAAAGAATATGCCGATGAAGTGGAATATTTTGTGAATTTTGCTATTCGACGTTTAGGAACTTCTAGTAAGTTCAAGTGTCCTTGTTTAAGTTGTTGTTACGCCAATCGAGTTACTGCAGTTGAGTTGGAAAGACATTTAAAGGCCAACGGACTCGATTGTAACACCCCGGTAATTTTATCGACTAAAAATGCCCGAGTGCACATTAGTAACACATCAGAGATATACAATTCCTGCATAATTACTAAACACTACAACATAGTTTTTCACTGAATAACAACCAAGCAGTCTTATTACATATAAGACCATAAAAAGGTTCTCAGACCATAATATTCAGCAACTATTGTATTCAGTATCATACAAGAAAGCGGAAATCTAAAAACATCACACTAAAGCCATAATGTTGTGATACATAGACAACAGAAGGAAAATAAACTTAAACATAAAGCTAAGTCATCATCCATCTCCCGGGGCCACCTACTCGTGCCTCTGTGGTTTCTTCTGTCCCTGTTTCTCTGTAAAACAACAACATATAAACAATGAGATACAATCTCAGTGAGTTCTACCGAGACCCCTACTAACACTCTCGGTCAAATTATAACTTATGATTAATTTAACAGGTCACCGACTGCAACTTTGCTATATCTCCGGTGAACCTATTATGACACCGTACGACACCGACTGCAACTTTGCTATATCCCCGGTATCGCACGACAAACAAAGTACGGCACCGACTGCAACTCTGCTATATCCCCGGTGTATCGCACAACAAACAAAGTACGGCACCGACTGCAACTCTGCTATATCCTCGGTGTATCGCACAACAACTTTTAACATAACACCGACTGCAACTTTGCTATATCCCCGGTGAACCCCCTTACCAATGGGGTTTCCCAATTGGCACGGAGCCTAAGGTAAGAGTGCATGACTACCCCGTGTTAGTATATTAACATGAGTCGTCACCCAACTCGATATAATAAATATATCTACAGACACATGAACTCAGGGTTCATTACCTCAGACAATCAATTGAACATTTAATTCACGTTACAATTTAAATCCACATTCACTCTCGCATACTAATTCATCACCTTTCAACACATTTTACGTCTCTAAAAACAGTTCATTTTGCCTTAAAAATAGAATATTCAGTTAGGCCTCTGAATAAGCTTTCAAACGCATCTTAGAACACCTCAATCGAGTTCCCGGATCAAAAGTTATCGCGAAAACAAAATCAGTGTATCGATGCTGAAAATCTGCAAACCGTCGCGACGCGAACTGCAAACTGTCGCGACGCGAAAAGAGTCAGAAACATTTGCGTTGCAGAATTATACCTGGTCGCGACGCGATGGGATCGCTTCGCGACACGATGGATGCTGGGAAAGTGCAGATTTTGCGATTTCTCGCGAAATCCGCTATTCCGCTCAATTCCGATTGAAAACAAATTTAACAACCAACAAAACAGACCCAGTCAATACCACACAATCAATCAATCCAATCAAAAACTCAATCTAAACGAATTTGATCCAAAAGCTCTATTTTTCGAAATAACGGTTTTGACTCAAAATTTCTCGGAACCAATCGACGCACAAATTATACCAAAACAAAATAAACCTAAACTGAGTAAAACTCACCCTTGAAGCAAGAGCCGACACTGAGCCGAAATCACCGAGACTTCAAAATCTCCACATAACCACACGAACAATCCCCGCATAAACTTCACGTTCCGACGACGCTCGAATCCGCTTCCAAAGCTTTCCACTCAACCACGTGACATCTTTGAGGTACTATTCATCATCTTCAAGCTTAAGTTAATCCTACTCACATAAAACCCCAATTTGGATATCTCAAACCTAACTCACCCAAACCTGGATTTCTTCTCCTCAAGCTAACAATCAAGCTTCTAATTGAACTCTTATAACTTCAAAGCTCATAAATGGAAGGATGAACTCCAAACCTCCACTTTTAAGCTCCAAATTCGAAAATGGTGGAGAGTGAGAGGATGGTTTGTTGGTGATGATTCTTGGATCAAAATGAAGAGGGTGATGAGATGATCATTTTTTGTGTAAGAGGGATGATGATGTGATGAAAGCTCTCCTCTCCCTCTCCTCTTCTCTCATTCGCTTCCTTCTTCTTTCTCCCCCATTCTTTTCTTTTCTTCTTTTCTCCCCTCTGTCTCTCTCTGTTTCACGCCTCCCATCTTCTTTCTTTCTATTCTTTTTAATTCTTTCACTCACTCACACACACACACACACACACACACACACAGATATATATATATATATATATATATATATTTAATATATAAGTGGTAACGTGGTCAAATTACCACATTGTCCTTAATCTCTTATTTCGATTCTAAATCGTCCTTGACCCGTATTATCCGGTTAACGATCCGATGACAACCAATAAATAATTTTAGCACTCAAAAAATTTACCAGTCAAGTACTAAATTAATTTAATTGGGTTAACACCCAAATAATTCTACTAATTATTTTGAGGATGTTACAATCTCCCCAACTTGAAAGAATTTTGTCCTCAAAATTTCGTCCAGTTTTTCATCTGACTAACCGAGAATCGACATTCTCCGAAAGGTCTTAAGTTGCTGGAGCACAATCTTGAATTAACGAAATGAGCGTAGGAACTCTTCCCGAGTTGTCCCGTCAATCATTAAGTATGTTCGACTACCACCTTAGAACTTTTCTAAGATTATAGTCCGACTCTCTTGTTACGAATCAACACGAGAAACTCCTCTTTCGCCTACATAGGCTTGGCACCGCATTTGAAAACACTTCTGAAGCTTCATCCCAATTATCCTCGCTTGCGCCCCAACTTTGATTAATCTAAATCAAAGGGTCTAATACAAGACGCTTGATAGAAATCTAATATCTATTTATACAAACAAACCACCTATGAAATTACCAGTTTGGATCTCTTATTAACAAGACACATATCTAATTTAAGGGTAAAAATGTCATTACCCTATCTTCTTTTCTTTTTTTCTTACACACTCTTTCTTCTTACACTCTCTTTCCTCCTTTTCACTTTTCTCTTACACTCTCTTTCCTCCTTTTCACTTTTCTCTTACACTCTCTTTCTTCCTTTTTCCTTTTTACACTCTCTTTCTTCCTTTTTTTTCTCTCTCTTCTTACACTCTCTTTCCTCATTTTCACTTCTCTCTTACACTCTCTTTCATCCTTTTTTTTCTTTTTACTTTACTTTTACTTTTTCCATAAATAATTTTTCTCTTTCTATTATCATTTCACTTTAGTTTTTTAAACTAAATTTCTAAATTTATACACTCTTATTGATAATCTACTATCTATCTTTTACTATCTACTATAATCTACTAAAATTTTAATTTTTCTCTCCGAAATTTGTTTATACTCTTATTATTGATAATCTACTATCACCTCTTATTGATATTTATCTTTTGCTATTTAATATAATCTACTAATCAACTAAAATAATCATTTGAAACTACGAGATAACTGCAATTATATATATAAATAATACGGGATAACTGTACTGATATATAAAAAAACATAGGATTAAACTACTGTGTAATATTTAAAACAAATATTTCTCATTGATAATCTACTATCTAACTTTTACTATCTACTATAATCTACTAATCAACTAAAACAATCAATTGAAACTACTAGATAACTGCAATGATATATAAAAAAACACGGGATAACTGCACTGATATATACAAAACACGGGATTAATATTTGTAATTGATAATTAAAATTAATGAAGCATACTATGAACCTATTATCTAAAAAACAAGAAGATGTGATGACTATTTAAACTACCGATTAAAATTTAAAACAAATATTTCTTATTGATAATATACTATCTCTTTTAGTATCTACTATAATCTACTAATCAACTAAAATAATCAATTGAAACTACGAGATAACTGCACTGATATATAAAAAAACACTGGATAACTGCATTGATATATAAAAAATACAAGATTAATATTTGTCATTGATAATTAAAAAATTTGAAGACTACTACTACAAACCTACTATCTAAAAAACAAGAAGACTCGATGACTATTTAAACTACTAACTAATATTTAAAACAAATATTTCTCATTGATAATCTACTATCTAACTTTTACTATCTACTATAATCTACTAATCAACTAAAATAATCAATTGAAACTACGAGAAAACTACAATGATATATAAAAAAACACGGGATAACTGTAGTGATATATAAAAAAAACACGGGATTAATATTTGTCATTGATAATTATAATTTTTGAATACTACTATAAACCTACTATCTAAAAAAACAAAAAGACTTAATGACTATTTAAACTGATTAATAGTTAAAACACACGTGACAAATTGTCACTAATATCTAAAAAAGGACAAATAATTGTCACTGATTTATAAAAAATACGGGATAAATATTTCTTATTGATAATCTAATATCTATCTTTAACTATTTACTATAATCTACTAATCAACTCAAACAATCAATTGAAACTATGAGATAACTGCACTGATATAAACACGGGGATAACTGCAATGATATATATAAAAACACAGGATAGCTGCACTGATATATTAAAAAACACAAGATAACAACACTAATGTATAAAAAACACATGATAAATGCACATATTGTTATTAAATGATACTTTTACATTTTTAGATTTTATTATTTATATATTTTATATTTGAAACTATTTTTATCTATTTTAAATTTGTCTTTATTTTCACGGGGTAATGTTCAGACTATTTAAATACTGTTTAAGTTTATTCATAAAAAGAACACGACAACGCCCGTGCGTATGCACGGGTATCCTACTAGTATATGTTGAAAATGAGATCCACAAACTGGTACTCCTCGGTAGAGGTAAAAACAAACACGATTTCCTCGAAGGGTGTAAACACGCTCTCAACAAATATTATAAAATCCATAACAGTTCTCGTACACATTGACAATTGTGACGGAAAGTCACTGTGAAATTCCTTGACTCTCTTCCAAGTTTTCGAGGTAAAACTTTTCCAAAAAGATGGAAGGAGGATTTTATTAAAAACTTTGACCTTAAACGTAGAAACAAACCGTGCGAACATCAATTAATTTCGAAAGCAATGAAAATCACCTCAGTTGTTCTCAAAACAACTATCAAACAGAATTCAGAACCCTTCTTCCTTTATTGTAACTTTCCTCACAATATATTCATCTACGACGCACCCAATTCCTTTCCGAATTAGCCAATAGCGTTGAGTTTCTCCTCAACATAAGTACGCCTCCTATGATTTTCCTCAATCAGATATTATTAGCCTCTTGATTCGTTCCCAAAATTAACTTTAGCATGCGGGTTTTCACAAAATGATTTTTCAAAACTACCATACCGCACGCCAAGCTTCATTTCGGAAATTTCAATCACTTGCAAGCAGATCCATCAATTAATCCTATGGTGGTTATTCGCAATGTGAAAAACAGTCAACAGTCACCTCACTTTCATATTCGTATTCACGTTTGACTTGTCAAACGGAATTACATGATACTATCTGATTGTTAACCTTCGCAAGCAAAAGGTTAACACCAAAACCTTGCCACTAAAGTGGAAACTTATGGATGTACTCCAACTTAGATCTAAAAGACTCTAACAATTCCATTTCATGCATCATAAACTCGGCCATGTGGATGGATTTCCTACTCAGTGCATCGGCCACCACATTGGCTTTTCCCGGTTGATACTTCAATTCAAAATCATAGTCCTTCAAAAATTCCACCCACCTTCTTTGCCTGTTATTAAGCTCCTTCTGATCAAAAAGATATTTCAAGCTCTTGACTAAAGACCTCGAAATGAGACCCATACAGGTATTGTCTCCAAATCTTCAGTGCATACACAATAGCTGCCAACTCTAAATCATGATCGGATAATTCTCCTCATGAATCTTCAACTGTCTGGACGCATAGGCTACCACTTGCTGATTCTGCATGAGAACACATCCTAAGCCCTTTCCAGAAGCGTCACTGTAAGTTTGGAATCCCAAAGGCGGATCCGGAAGAATCAGGATCGGAGCAGACGTCAACCGAATTTTCAATTCATGAAAACATTCTTCACAATCGGCATCCCACCTAGACGGTTGACCCTTACGAGTTAACCAAGTAAGTGGAAGAACTAACTGTGAGAACCCTTGAATAAATCTCCTATAGTAACCGGCTAGACCCAAGAAACTTTCGATCTCTGTGACTGATGTCGGTCGTTCCCGATTTAACACAACCTCCGCTTTATTGGGATCTACAGAAAATCTTGATTGGGAATCACATGTTCCAAATACTTTACCTCTGGCATCCAGAAATCACACTTCAAAGGTTTCCTGTACAACTTCTTTTCTCGGAGTACATTCAGAACAATGCGGAGATGTTGAACATGCTCCTCAATGGCCTGCGAGTACACCACGACATCATCAATGAAAACAACTACAAATTGATCTAGGTACGTGTGGAAAACTCGGCTCATGTAGTCCATGCATACCGCCGGAGCATTAGTCAAACCGAAGGGCATCACTACAAACTCGTAATGTCCATACCTCGTACGGAAAGCAGTATTCGGAATATCTAAGGCTCTAACTTTGATTTGATGATAGCCCGTCCTCAGGTCAATTTTAGAAAACACCACGACACCTCGAAGTTGATCCGGCAATTCGTGTATCCTTGGCAAAGGATATTTGTTCTTGATCGTCACTTTGTTGAGTAGTCGATAATCAATACACAACCTCATGCTACCGTCCTTCTTTTTGACTAGCAACACCGGAGCACCCCACGGAGAAGCACTCGGTCGAATGAACCTCTTTGAGATCAACTCTTCAAGTTGAGACTTCAATTCCTTTAATTCTAAAGGAGACATTCTATAAGGGGCAATAGATATTGATCCTGTGCCAAGCACCAACTCTATTGAAAACTCTACCTCTCGGTCAAGAGGTATAGAAGAAACTTCATCCGAAAAAACATCCAGAAATTCATTCACCACTTGTACAGATGACAAATCTAAACCTGTTTCAGTGGATGCAGACAACATAATAATGTAAGCTTTCGCACCTTGGAATAATGATTGGCTCGCCGAGGTGAAAGAGATAACTGCTTCGAAATTTGCCTGTGTCAATCCCACAGATTCGGAGGCGAAGCTGAAAGTTCGATTGGCACAGTCGATTGTAACATGATTTGCAGTCACCCAATTCATACCCAGAACGATATCCATACTTCTCATAGGTAGGTGATAAGCTCATATTTGATGCATTTTTGGAGATATTTTTGAGTTACTTTCAGAGCAATTATCACTAAATATTTAAATTACTAACTCAATTTATTCTATTGTGCACACAATATATATATATATATATATATATATATATATATATAAAAAAGAAAGAGCAAAGAAAGGAATAAAATTAAGGTTGCAGCATGTGGAAAGAAGTGGCATAAAGACATGGCTTCACTAGTGCAAAATCAGGAAAAGAATTAGACATTTAAAGTCAGGCGCTCAAATGCCTGACTTTATATGTTGAGGCGGTGGCAAACTTGTAATTAAGAGGCAAAACTCGCGAGTTTTAAAGTCAAGCGAATACACGCCTGACTTCTAAAGTGAAGAAATAGGAAAAAAATTAGACTTAGAAGTCAGGCGTGTATTCGCCTGACTACATAAGTCGACACGGTGGCAAACTTGTAATTAATGGTGAAGTTCTTTTTTTCTATTTTAGTACTTTAGAAGTCAGGCATATACACGCCTGACCTCTAAAGTACTTTAGAAGTCAGGCATATACACGCCTGACCTCTAAAGTACTAAAATAAAAAAAAAAATTCACTCTCAGTATCAGAATCAGAACTCCTCTCCTCTCCATTCTCACTCTCACTCTCACGCGAACCCTAAACACTCCTCTTCTCTCTAATCCTTCTTCTTCACCCTCACTCCCTCTCCCCCTCACCGTCACCTTCCTCACGCTCACTCTCTCACACGCCGCTCTTCTCCTTTCCTCTCCTCTCACACGCCGCTCTTCTCCTCTCCTCTCCTCTCACACGCCGATGATCCTCTCCTCTCACACGCCGATGATCCTCTCCTCTAGAAGTTTCTTCCGGTTCTCCGTCTTCTCCACGAAGCTTAGCTAGGGTTCCGCCACTCCTCGTTGATTTCTTGCTGATTGAACCTGGAATCACAGCAATGGAGGTTCGAAAGGCACCACACACAGGTATTAACGAAAAACACCCTTGATTTCGTTGTTTGTATGTGCGATTTGTTTGTTGAAGTTCTGAATCGAAGATTTCCAAATCACCACTCGTGATTTGTTTGCTGTTTTACACCTTTTGTAAAATTTTATATGCACACAAACTGATTATCTGTTTTTCTTTTTGTTCACTGATTTCACCAAGTTGAAGCACGATTTCTCTTTGAATCTGCAACGTGAAGGCTTCAGCAACTGTAAGAATCAAAACCCCTCTATTTGATCTTATCAATTTCAGCGTATACACGAACCCTAACTTGGTTCTTCTTTATGCAGATTCTGGAACAGTGCACAGGACTTCACCACTTGTGAAGTCACACCCAGATGCTGCTAGGTTGCAATAGAACCAATCGAAGTTTGAATCAAAGGCTAATGAAGGTATATAATCACCTCCTTGTGTTTATTCTTCGTTTTCTTCCTTTTATACGAATCTTGATGTGAATCTGATTCTGTTTTGCATGTGTACTGAATGGTTCTTTGTGAATGAACACTCTCAGGATCACAACCACACCATTCTTTACCTTCTCAGAGTCTTCATTCAGTCTTCTTTTCTCTATGTTCCTTTTGTATTGCTGAGTCTTCTTTCTTTTCTTCAACAAGGAGTTGAAACCTCACACAAGAAGAAAACAGTGTTAGTTTTCTTAAAAGAGTGTAAAAAATAAAGAAGAAAGTGCAAACAGAGAGAAAGAGAGTGAGGCCGATGATATGGAATCCGTTGTCAATGTTTATCAGGGTTGTGTTGTCTGTTTATTAACTATTAGCCTTCCAAACACAGCAAATAAAACAGTGTGCCAGGGACCACCAGAGACCTACAATCTTTTTGATGACATTATTCTATTATCTGATAGTCACATTGTCTACCAGGGTCCCTGGGAACATGTGCTTGAATTTTTCAAATCAATGGGTTTTAAATGTCCAAATAGGAAAGGAGTTGCAGATTTTTTGCAAGAAGTGAGTGCCCTTGTGTCTTCTTCAATGATTTAGTATTTCATAAATTGGTAAAAGAAGGATTTCTATTATACAATAACAATTCATTTTTTTATTATGACAATATAATGTATAGGTGACATCAAGGAAAGACCAAGAGCAGTATTGGGAAGACAAAGATCAGCCTTATAGTAAAAACCAAATAAATAATTTGACAAAAGATCATATTATATTAAACATTCATAGCATTATTGTGAAGGAATAGATACTAAGTACTTATACTAAACTTGCAGGAAATGAGGAACCGAGGTGTTCTTGAGGACAAGTTGGTTCTTTTGAAGGGTGTGAGTGGAGGTTTCAGACCTGGTTCTCACTGCTTTAATGGGTCTCACTGGTGCTGGAAAAACAACTCTGATGGATGTACTTTCTGATAGAAAAACTGGAGGATATATTGGTGGGAACATCACAATTTTCGGCTATCCAAAGAAGCAAGAAACCTTTGCAAGAATTTCTGGATACTGTGAGCAGAATGATATCCACTCTCCTCATGTTACTGTCTATGAATCCTTGCTCTATTCGGCGTTGCTCCGATTGTCCCCAGACATCAATGCCGAAACCAGAAAGGTTTGTATCTTAATCCCATGTCTTTTCTTGGCTTTCCATTATCTTTAGGATCTTGTCTGCTTATTTTAGGATCATGTTAGGTTTATGTTTGTCCTTTCCACTATATGTGCTTATTTTCACTCCATGAATACTTTTGGTGAGATGATTTGGCATTATAATATATATGTCCACTATTATGATCAATGGCTTTTGCTATCCTCTCAATTACTAGTAATAAAGCTAAAGAGCTTTCAGTTTTAAAAAGGCTCCTTATTTGAGATTTGATAATTTCCTTCTTCGCTGAAAGAGCTAAAACACATGTTAATTATGCTATATCAGAATTTGTGTATGTCTGTTAGCTTGCAACGTTCTCACTGCATAGGCTTGCCTACCTTGTGGAAATTTGACTTTTTATCAAAAGAATGGAGGTAGCAATGAGCCAATGATCAAATTCTAGAGAATCTAGACTACTTGGTCATAGAAGCACTAGCCGCACTACTACCATGCCTTAACTATCCTAATATATAAACAATTAGCTGAAAATAATATGAGCAACTCAGATATATGCCATTAACAACTTAGGAAAATTTTATTCATCATAAACTTATCTTAAAATTGAATTTTGGAAAACATTTGCAAGGAACCTCTGTTGTTGAATCACACCCCAACAAGTCATAATTTTTTCATTTTTATCTAACTTTTTTGTTTTCTTTTGTACACGGCAAGTAAAGGTTCAACAGCGTGCCACACAAGATCAGATTGCATAGCGGAATATGAGCAAACCAAACTGCTATAGTCTTTGATCTACAATATGTCTATCAGTACTATTAAATAGCGGCCTATTGCGTGCTACTGAGCAGACCGCTATTTTCTGCAATCAGAGTGGTGGAGGATCTATGCTTGGTGGCATTGGTTCAACCATAGCTCAAGGTATGCCGAGAAAAAAATTCTGCATTTGCCATATGCAACCCTATCAATAAGATCTTCATATTCTAAGTATTTACTCGTCTTTCAGGTATGGCTTTGGCACACAGGGTTGTGGATGCAGTAATGGGTCCTCGTACCATTCAACATGAGACAGTTGCCAGTGAGGCTGCTGCAGCTGCCCCTGCATCTACTGCTAATACTTTTGGTGGGGATGCTTGTGGTATTCATTCAAAGGCATTCCAGGATGTATGTTGTTTATCTAGTTCTGTATTTGAAAATTTACCTTTATCTGTTTCATTAATTGTTTTCTGGTATCATAAATTAAACCAATGCATATTTAGATAAAAAGATGTGTACTGTATGTCTGATAAAATGTCAACAACGAACCTTGTAAGTATTTGCTATCCAATTAGAAAGATGTAGAAGCTTAAATGTCCTCTGAAGGAGGGATTAATATGACTGATAACACCAACCCTGCTGATGTAAAACGAGTAAGGAGGTAACAATAGTCTCAGGAGATAACTTATGGTCTTAGGAGTTAATTGTAATATCATATCCTGTTAAATGAACCAAAGTGCTTGAAACTGCTTCTATATTCACATTAGTCTTTAATAAAAAGATTTCTTGTTTACTTCCCTTTATTGGAACACTTTAATTTTGTTCAAGCAACAAATTATCCTTGTTCAATTTAATGCCTACTAGTTGTAATGTTGTATACCTGTGCATCCGCACGAGTTTGTGTGGTGTTGGATACTACAAATGTTTCTCAAATACACAATAATGAATATATGCCTACTAATGACTTCGCCTTTTCAGGATGCTCTCGAATAGGGAGTCTGCGAGACGTTCCAGAAGAAGAAAGCAAGCTCATTCTCATTTATCTGAGATTGAAACACATGTATGTATGTTTTATACATCCACTTCATGTTCCCTCTCCTCTCATCTTAGTCTTTCAAGAAATTCTATGTTTTCTGACCTACTATTCGTCTTAGGTCTCTCAGTTACGAGGCGAAAATTCTACATTGTTAAAGCGTTTAACAGATGTGACTCATAATTACAATGATGCAGCTGTTGACAACAGAGTATTGAAAGCTGATGTGGAAACATTAAGAGCAAAGGTGAATCTTGCTTTCAGTATTTACTAGGCATTGAATAAAACCTGTTATAGGAAGTGTTTATAATTAATTTCCATTCATTTTGTTCTCTTGGCCTTCCATTGCATTAGCTTTTTTGTTGTTGTTGTTGCATAAGTTAATGGAGTTGGTGTAGCCATATACAAGAAGCCCAGTTCATCTTTGTAGTTTTAATAAAATGCAGAACAACTGAATTTATTAAGCCAAATAAAACACCATTTCTGAGGTGCTGGTTTTATGTGAGGAGCCATATTTGTTTTATCTACATATAAATGATATATATGAAGTTTATAGTTGGTGGTTTGGCGCATGTATATGAACCTATCTAGATTGTTAACTCCTTCCAACCCCTGCTCTTATTGCAGAGGTGAAAGACACTGTTGCTTCCTTGGGTGCCCAAAAGTCTATTGCTAAGGTGAGAATCTCATTTCTACTATTAATGGCTGATTAACTGTACTATTAGTATTAGAAGTCATTGACTGACAATTGGTTGTGAAATGTTATCTTGTTCCTGGCCATTTAAGTACTTCTCTGGTGCTTTCTTGTTCATCACTTAGTTTGTTATGCTCCCCAACAACTTCAGGAGATAGGGGATTTCGTCATGAATAATACCTGCCTGCTACTGCTCTGATTTTCATAAGTGGGTGTTCATGTAATTTTGCTATCAACAGAAATATTCCAAGAAGATTTTTTAGATTCATTTTGGAAAAGCATGTATGTGCTTCCCTTGTGTAATTTGATGAAATATTGCATATGTGGTTGATGCATTAGTATAAGAAAATTTGTGAGTTCCTGTTTAATATTTAATTGCAGGTCACTTTGTGGAATTAGTACTAACTGGAATTTCAAAATAGCATGATATACAGGTTTTTATTTTTCTTCTAAATCTTTAAGAGAAAACAGGTTTCATGTTGCACGGGAACATAGTAAACTCATGATATACATAGAGCTGGTTTAGATAATCTTTCATGCAATATGTGATTTTTTTGAAGTGTAAATAGCCACTTTAGTCCCTGAAATGTATTGTGCTGTTATTTTAGTCCCTAAGTATTAAAAATGCAAAAGAATCCTCAAATGTGTATTTCGTTAGCCATTTTGTTCTCTATTTTATCAACTGGTTAATGCTCATGTTCTTATTCTTTACAAATGCAAGCAAATATATGTAAATGCAAGATTAGATGGTAATGGTAGTACTAGTAATATAAAAAAAGACTCTAAAGGACTGATAGTGTTTTTTCAGTCATATACAAATGCAAGCAAATATATGTAAATGCAAGATTTCTGGATGTATTTTTAACTGACTTAACTGGCTGCATATGTTTTTTCATTCATAACTGACTTAACTGGCTGCATATGTAAATGCAAATATATGTAATGTTTTTTCCAATGCACACACTTTCATATCACAGCTGCCTAATCAGTACCTAACTGAGGTAAGCTGCTTAATCTAGTCGTCTTAAAATTAAGGGCTGTTGGTTCTATGCAGTATTCTAATCTTAACTGACTTAACTGGCTGCATATGTTTTTTCATTCATAACATTAATGGACCATATGCTTGCCTAACATGCCAGGTAGGACAAAGGGGCGTCCAAGTATCAGGAGGACAGCTATGCAGGGAAGGACTGTCATTTTGATTGCACACAGGCTCTCAAAGCCATTTTTATATTTATATTTATATTTGCCTGTCTATTGAGGAAAAGGATGTAGTTAATATATCTTTCCATGTTTTTCAGATTCATATCTTGAGAATTTGTTAGAAGCTTTTTCGTCTGCATATTTTAACTTTGGTATAATGATGCAGGAAGACAAATTTTTCTTTAAATTTGACAGCAGAACAAGAAAAAACTGTCACGGAAAAATGGTTGCCTGAACTCAAGACTGCTGTTTTGAATGCTCAGCAGAGCTTCGAAGACTGCAAATATGTCAGGGGGTTGGTGAGTTATTACTGCTATTATTAATTTATTATCATTACTGCTGCAATTACTATTTACATATGGCTGAATAAGCATTTTCTATTACTCTTGGTGGCTGTTTCATGTTTTGATGTGGTGGGAGCAACCTGCATCAACGGTTGTTGACTGGGTAACAGTGGATGGGCAAAATGTAGCTGCCTGGCACAATCATGTGAAACAGCTTCTTGCATATATAAGGAGCTATTGTGAATCGAATTATAGTAGAATGTAAGTAAGTGACTGTGTTG
The DNA here is from genome assembly GCA_039519185.1 of Astragalus membranaceus. Classification (NCBI taxonomy): domain Eukaryota; kingdom Viridiplantae; phylum Streptophyta; class Magnoliopsida; order Fabales; family Fabaceae; genus Astragalus; species Astragalus membranaceus. The sequence goes on along the minus strand of CM076848.1, from coordinate 25,947,248 downwards.
GTAGAATGTATTTTTTTGTACTTAAACTGATGAATCATGTGACTGGCTGTAGAATGTATTTTTGGCTGTAGAATGTATTTTGTACTTAAGTGATGTATTTTGTACCTAAACTGACCAATTATAGTAGAATGTTTGTTTTGTACTTAAGTGAATCATGTGACTGGCTGTATAATTGTTTTGTTCTACTAATTTTGAAATGTTTGTTTTGTTGATTTGTTGGCAATCAATCAATTAGTGGTGTCTGTAATTTGGATTGGCCATATTCCAAGTTACAGATGATTAGAGTGATGAATTTCGTATAACCAGGGTGTAACCAAAATTTAAAAAAAAAAAAAAAAACTTTTAAGGTCAGGCGCAATAATGCTTGACTTTAAATCATACTTACGAAGTCAAGCAAGAATTAATGCTTGACTTCGTAAGTATGATTTAAAGTCAAGCATTTATTCTTGCTTGACTTTAAATCATACTTACGAAGTCAGGCAAGAATAAATGCTTGACTTTAAATCATACTTACGAAGTCAGGCAAGAATAAATGCTTGACTTTAAAACAGACTTACGAAGTCAGGCGCAATAAATGCTTGACTTTAAAACAGACTTACGAAGTCAGGCGCAATAAATGCTTGACTTTAAAACAGACTTACGAAGTCAGGCGCAATAAATGCTTGACTTTAAATCAGACTTACGAAGTCAGGCTATCGCTTGACTTTAAAACTCCAGACATACAAAGTCGACTTAATAAAAGTCAAGCGCCCGCCTGACTTTAAATCCCCTTTTCGCCTGACTTTAAATCCCTTTTTTGCACTAGTGCTTATGACTCAAAATAAAAGCAAGGCCCACGGCCTGTTGGAAAAAGAAAGAGGATCCACAATTGATTTACCCTAAGTTACATGGTATAATTGGAACGAGGATGCACAAAATAAAGTGAGCCGCACAAATAGAAAAAGGAATACAACGCACAGTAGCGGGTGGTAATTCAGAAAAGACACAGACCGTACATACGCAACAATAGTGTCGGCTTGGAGAGAGGGAGTTTTGGGTACCCGTTCTTGACACTGTGAGAGAGCTCTGGAGCAGAAAAAGGAGACTAAATTTTCAGGATCAGAAATTTCTCTATTCCGGGTTATTTTTACCTCTGTAATTTATGACTCCTAATTTTATTTTATTGTTCTCAAACACTATGGATAGCTAAATCCTCTTCTAGGGTCTAGGTGGATCTTGCTCGATTAGAGACCTTTTTATGTTCTAATTTCTGGTTTGAATTCCTGTTTTTACTTTAATTAATATTGTCCTATTGTTTTTATCACATGATTAGGATTAGCTACCCTTTGCATGTTTATAATCAATTAGTTGATCAGCGACCGTACTGCAATTAGTTGGTGGACCTATAGGATAATTGGGGCTATAATTAGGGCATGACCAAACCATAATTTAGTCTTCCAATCATTCAACCTTTTTGCTCTTTATGCTTTTCCTGAATGTAAATTCTTGCATGACCAAACGAGGGTTAATTTAGGAAAAAGAATATTAATTGCGAATGACCAAACGGATTAATAGTTTTAGTAAAGGGATTGGTAATTAAGTAAAATAAGGGAATTCAGGTAGGATTAGACATAGGGGGAATCAAAGCTTGCAAGTGAAACCGTGATCCTAGGCCTCTCTCCATTTATTAAATCTAGTATTTTAATTCTAGTTATTTAGTTATTTTTATTTTATTTCTATAATCATCAAACGATTGGTTCGTCTAAACAATAAATAATCTCGACTAGTTTGGTACTTGTTAATTAGTCCCTGTGGATACGATAATCTTTTATACTACTTCTGCGAAAGAGTACACTTGCTCTAAGTGTGTTTTTAACGCAATAAGTTTTTGGCGCCGTTGCCGGGGATTAATTTAGCAATATTAAACGAAAAAGATTTTTATTGCTTTAGACATTTTTTTTGCTTTAATTTTAAAATTTGTTTTTTTATCTTATTAAAAAAAATATAAAAAAAAACTGCTAATACTTTCCGAAGAGACCGTTGCAGTTCACCTTGTTTTGCAGAGAAAAGTCTAAATCATGGTTAAAACTCTTGGAGACTACATTAGAGAGGCAGAGGCACAAAAAAATTTAGAGAAGTCATATTGGTATATGTCTCAATGCGAGACTCAAATTTATCCTCCTCCTTATAAACCTTATTCAGACTATTGGGATGACTATGAGCCACCTCCTTATTCCTCCCACCTGGATAATTATGAGTCACTACAAGTGCAAAGGCAAGAGGAGGAAAAGTCGGATGTCGATGAGGTCTTGGCCAAACTTATGCAGCAGACAAATGAAAATTTTGCAAGCCTGAAGGGTCAAATCTCAACTCTCATTGCTTTGTTATCTCAAGAGGCCCAAGAAACTCCTTCACAAACTAAGTCTACCCAAAATGAAGAAGCTGAGCAATACAAAGAAAGTATTCCTTCGAGAGATGAATGTGTCTCCATGGAATATAATCTGGAGGAAGAAGCTCTCAAGAATGATGAGGAGACTCCTACTGAAGGGAGTCAAATCAAAATAGTAGCTCCTACTGAAGGGAGTCATATTGAAACAAAAGATCCTATTAATGAGAGCGGTTGTGAGGAGAATGAGAAAGATCCATTGGTTCTAGATTTGGAGAAAGAGGAGAAAGCGCCCATTTTTGGGCAAATTGTTTTAACCATTGGTGATGTTGTGATTGAGGTTCACCGAGGAAAGGTAACTTTGAGGAGTGGTAAAGAAGATGATGTTATTAAAGCTTTAAATTCCAATGAAATTTTCTCTTCTTTAACTTCTCCTTATTTTGATGATGTGGTTGAAACTAACATTTTTTTGTGAATTAAAGATGCAGGACCTTTTGGAAAAAAAATCTTATTTTGCAGGATCCTAGCATAGTGGTGGATGGAGATAAAATAAAAATTTCACCATCCTTTGAAGTTCATCCACCACGTGGAAAAAGAAAGAACAATGTGAACCACATGGTTAGAAAGTTAAGAAGGTGTACTGCGTTAGATGTAAAATTTGCTCTTGGAGAACCCCCAGATTGAGCACCAACTATCGTCAGGCTCATGACGTTAAACAAGCGCTTCGCAGGAGGCAACCTGTGTTTTATTTTCAGTTATTTTATTTTCAGCTATTTTCATTTTCTTTTTGTTTTGTTTTGTTTTTAGGAATAAGCTCAGACTACAAGCCCTCTCAGGGAAGTCACTCTTACTCTCTCATTTATTTATTTTTGTGCCAATTTGATATTTTGCATTGAGGACCATGTTTTATGCTAGTGTGGGGGAGGAGAGTTTAACTTTGTCAATTCATCTCTATTAGTGCACATACCCACCGTATATGTTGATAGCATTTTTTCTGGCTTATTTTAGCGACTGATGCTTCAAGTTGAAAAAAAATAGAGATTTTGCCTTTAGGGGATCCCATAATTAATTTACTTGACAGACTTGTGCTTAATTGTAACTGTGAGGATGTCCTTAGGAAGCTGGTAATTAGCATTTGTCCCTGTTGAGTACTTTGTGTGAACTAGCTTCTAAAGGTGAGATTTGAGCCTTCATAAGGGGATTGATACTAGATCATAAATTTTACCCCTTTTCTTTCTATGAGTGTGTTTCCCAATTTGCTACATTCCAGAATTTGTCTTTTGACCATTTCAAGGCGAAAATTGATTTGCATCATGTAAAAAGATTTGGAGAATTTAGGTATTTTTCTGGCCTCAGAGTTGTTTGTTAAATTTATCCCTTAGTTGCCCCCTTTGAGCATATTTGTTATATTTTTTTTCTTTGGTACCCAGATATAATTTTTCTTTTTTTTGTGTTTGTGGTAACCATTTGGAATTAAATGTGGAGCAACTATTGAAAATTACAATTTTGTCCAATACTTTTAGTTGTCTATCTTGTCAGGATGAAAAAAAAAAACAAAAACAATATAGGAGTTTTCATGTACTTACCTTTTCCTCCAAAACAAAAATGAAAAAAAAAAGGGAAAGCAAGAAGGAGGAAAAGGCACAACAAAAGAATGAAAGAGCCAAAGGGCAAATCCAAAAAAAAACAACAAAAGAGTCTACTCAAGAGAAAAAGAAAATCAAAAAGAGTTGACTCAATAGAAAAAATGTGAAGAAGGAAGTAATATTAACTTGGAGTTTGGACAAAATTTGTAAAATAGATAGGAGCTCCATATTTGGTTTCAAATGCTACTATTCATTTCTTATTTTTAGCCCTTTGATTATCCCTTCTTTCTTATTTCCTACCCTACATGAATTCACCCTGGCCCCATTACAACCCTTAACACCCAATCTTTTGCATGCATGTGAACTATTTAGTGGAGATTTGGTCAAATTACAAACATATGGTAATGTGCATTTTGTTGAAACTTAAGTGTATATTTCCCTAGTCCCTAAACACTTAGAGAGATTGTGAGTGAGTGCATTTGTTCACAGAAATGTATTCTTCAGGGACTTGAGCCTCTAATTGGGCAACCTTCTGACACCTCATATGTGCTATATTGTCTATTGTCTGTCATTGTGCTTCAAATTTTGGGTTCCTTATTTGGCTGTCTCTATTACTTGTTTGAAAATTTTATTGAGCCAGGAAATTTGCTTGAGGACAAGCAAAAGTTAAGTGTGGGGGAGTTAATAAGCTCATATTTGATGCATTTTTGGAGATATTTTTGAGTTACTTTTAGAGCAATTATCACTAAATATTTAAATTACTAACTCAATTTATTCTATTGTGCACAATATATATATATATATATATATATATATATATATATATATATATATATATATATATATATATATATATAAAAGAAAGAGCAAAGAAAGGAATAAAATTAAGGTTGCAGCATGTGGAAAGAAGTGGCATAAAGACATGGCTTATGACTCAAAATAAAAGCAAGGCCCACGGCCTGTTGGAAAAAGAAAGAGGATCCACAATTGATTTACCCTAAGTTACATGGTATAATTGGAACGAGGATGCACAAAATAAAGTGAGCCGCACAAATAGAAAAAGGAATACAACGCACAGTAGCGGGTGGTAATTCAGAAAAGACACAGACCGTACATACGCAACAGTAGTGTCGACTTGGAGAGAGGGAGTTTTGGGTACCCGTTCTTGACACTGTGAGAGAGCTCTGGAGCAGAAAAAGGAGACTAAATTTTCAGGATCAGAAATTTCTCTATTCCGGGTTATTTTTACCTCTGTAATTTATGACTCCTAATTTTATTTTATTGTTCTCGAACACTATGGATAGCTAAATCCTCTTCTAGGGTCTAGGTGGATCTTGCTCGATTAGAGACCTTTTTATGTTCTAATTTCTGGTTTGAATTCCTGTTTTTACTTTAATTAATATTGTCCTATTGTTTTTATCACATGATTAGGATTAGCTACCCTTTGCATGTTTATAATCAATTAGTTGAACAGCGACCGTACTGCAATTAGTTGGTGGACCTATAGGATAATTGGGGCTATAATTAGGGCATGACCAAACCATAATTTAGTCTTCCAATCATTCAACCTTTTTGCTCTTTATGCTTTTCCTGAATTTAAATTCTTGCATGACCAAACGAGGGTTAATTTAGGAAAAAGAATATTAATTGCGAATGACCAAACAGATTAATAGTTTTAGTAAAGGGATTGGTAATTAAGTAAAATAAGGGAATTCAGGTAGGATTAGACATAGGGGAAATCAAAGCTTGCAAGTGAAACCGTGATCCTAGGCCTCTCTCCATTTATTAAATCTAGTATTTTAATTCTAGTTATTTAGTTATTTTTATTTTATTTCTATAATCATCAAACGATTGGTTCGTCTAAACAATAAATAATCTCGACTAGTTTGGTACTTGTTAATTAGTCCCTGTGGATACGATAATCTTTTATACTACTTCTGCGAAAGAGTACACTTGCTCTAAGTGTGTTTTTAACGCAATAGTAGGCAAATAAATTTGATAACAAAGTTTCTGTCCCCTATGACAAGTAGGCAATTTTCACACAATAATTGGGTCTGGACACGACCCTTGGCAGCAGTAAAGATAGTTATCGGTTCGGATAGCTCAGACAATGCTAGTCCCAACCGATCTACACATGCTTGTGCTATAAAACAATGGGTTGCACCCGAATCGTATAATATACTGACGGAGTTATTGAAAACTGATCCCATACCCCTCAGTAACTTGTCAGCAGTTGTAACTGTCTGAGCATCCAAAGTGTTGACGCATCCTTGCCTTGGAGTTGCTTGTAACTCCTTGGAACTCTTCCTTGCAGGGCACTTATTTGTATAGTGACATTCTTCATTACAATAATAGCACCGATTGATCCGTGCTGACGATCACCCTGGTGATGTCTTCCATAGTTAGAACATCTTCTGACCTTTGAAGAATCAGAAAATTGCACCTGCTTTTCCTTTGATGAAATTATCTTAGGACTTTGCATTCGGAGTTGATAATTCAACTACCTTCCTTCCTATCCAATACTCCTTATGAGATCATCCTCGGCGACATAGGCTGATTGCACTAAGGAAACATAATTGGTAATAGTATAAGAACTGAGACCCTAAGTCATAAAAGCACTAAGACCCTAAGTCATAAAAGCACTAAGGCCCCTCTTATACTTCTGCATTCTCCATTCGTCATCCGGAGCTTACTTTACCACTTGGTAAAACTGAGACAACTTCTCAAACTTAGCGGTGCATTCTTCCACCGTCATGTCACATTTCCTGAGGATGCATCGGTTGGAGATTCCGGTTTTGGTCGAGGACTGCGGCTTGATCATCCAGGTATAATTCCGCTTATGATGCACTAAGTATTAAGTTGATTAGGCTCAATGTCTCTTAGCATCACAAGTGTAATTACAACCAGGACTAACAAGGAATCGACTCAACCCTAAACTAAGCCCGACTAGGTCGAACTGCTCTGATACCAACTGTAACACCCCGGTAATTTTATCGACTAAAAATGCCCGAGTGCACATTAGTAACACATCAGAGATATACAATTCCTGCATAATTACTGAACACTACAACATAGTTTTTCACTGAATAACAACCAAGCAGTCTTATTACACATAAGACCATAAAAAGGTTCTCAGACCATAATATTCAGCAACTATTGTATTCAGTATCATACAAGAAAGCGGAAATCTAAAACCATCACACTAAAGCCATAATGTTGTGATACATAGACAACAGAAGGAAAATAAACTTAAACATAAAGCTAAGTCATCATCCATCTCCCGGGGCCACCTACTCGTGCCTCTGTGGTTTCTTCTGTCCCTGTTTCTCTGTAAAACAACAACATATAAACAATGAGATACAATCTCAGTGAGTTCTACCGAGACCCCAACTAACACTCTCGGTCAAATTATAACTTATGATTAATTTAACAGGTCACCGACTGCAACTTTGCTATATCCCCGGTGAACCTATTATGACACCGTACGACACCGACTGCAACTTTGCTATATCCCCGGTATCGCACGACAAACAAAGTACGGCACCGACTGCAACTCTGCTATATCCCCGGTGTATCGCACAACAAACAAAGTACGGCACCGACTGCAACTCTGCTATATCCCCGGTGTATCGCACAACAACTTTTAACATAACACCGACTGCAACTTTGCTATATCCCCGGTGAACCCCCTTACCAATGGTGTTTCCCAATTGGCACGGAGCCTAAGGTAATAGTGCATGACTACCCCGCCTTAGTATGTTAACATGGGTCGTCACCCAACTCGATATAATAAATATATCGACAGACACATGGACTCAGGTTTCATTACCTCAGACAATCAATTGAACATTTAATTCACGTTACAATTTAAATCCACATTCACTCTCGCATACTAGTTCATCACCTTTCAACACATTTTACGTCTCCAAAAACAGTTCATTTTACCTTAAAAATAGAATATTCAGTTAGGCCTCTGAATAAGCTTTCAAACACATCTTACAACACCTCAATCAGGTTCCCGGATCAAAAGTTATCGCGAAAACAAAATCAGTGTATCGATGCTGAAAATCTGCAAACCGTCGCGACGCGAACTGCAAACCGTCGCGACGCAAAAAGAGTCAGAAACATTTGCGTTGCAAAATTATACCTGGTCGCGACGCGATGGGTGCTGGGAAAGTGCAGATTTTGCGGTTTCTCGCGAAATCCGCTATTCCGCTCAATTCCGATCAATATCACACAATCAATCAATCCAATCAAAAACTCAATCTAAACGAATTTTATCCAAAAGCGCTATTTTTCGAAATAACGGTTTTTGACTCAAAATTTCTCGGAACCAAAACGGAATAAACCTAAACGTGAGTAAAACCCACCCTTGAAGCGAGAGCCGACACCGAGCCGAAATCACCGAGACTTCAAAATCTCCACATAACCACACGAACAATCCCCGCATAAACTTCACGTTCCGACGACGCTCGAATCCACTTCCAAAGCTTTCCACTCAACCACGTGACATCTTTGAGGTACTATTCATCATCTTCAAGCTTAAGTTACTCCTATTCACATAAAACCCCAATTTGGATTTTTCAAACCTAACTCACCCAAACCTTGATTTCTTCTCCTCAAGCTAACAATGAAGCTTCTAATTGAACTCTTATAACTTCAAAGCTCATAAATGGAAGGATGAACTCCAAACCTCCACTTTTAAGCTCCAAATTCGAAAATGGTGGAGAGTGAGAGGATGGTTTGTTGGTGATGATTCTTGGATCAAAATGAAGAGGGTGATGAGATGATCATTTTTTGTGTAAGAGGGATGATGATTTGATGAAAGCTCTCCTCTCCCTCTCCTCTTCTCTCATTCACTTCCTTCTTCTTTCTCCCCCATTCTTTTCTTTTCTTCTTTTCTCCCCTCTGTCTCTCTCTGTTTCACGCCTCCCATCTTCTTTCTTTCTATTCTTTTTAATTCTTTCACTCACACACACACACACACACACACAGATATATATATATATATATATATATATATATATATATATATTTAATATATAAGTGGTAACGTGGTCAAATTCCCATATTGTCCGTAATCTCTTATTTCGATTCTAAATCGTCCTTGACCCGTATTATCCGGTTAACGATCCGATGACAACCAATAAATAATTTTAGCACTCAATAAATTTACCAGTCAAATACTAAATTAATTTAATTGGGTTAACACCCAAATAATTCTACTAATTATTTTGAGGATGTTACATTGATCAAAGTTATACTTGTTGGACAATGCACGGTGAGGAAAGAGGTGAACCTTCAAATATGGATAATAGTAATCAGAGATGTGATCCGGTTGATTATCCTGAAACACATACATTTGATGGCCACCAATTTGAAGAGGTGGCAAAGGCAGTTGAAGACGATCTTAATGATTGTCCTCAAATGTTTGAGAAGTTGATAACCGACGCGGAGACACCGTTGTATGCGGGCTGTACTGAATTCACAAAGTTATTGGCTGTGATAAAGCTGTATAACTTGAAAACTTGCCACGGATGGACGGATATGAGCTTTACGGAATTACTCGCACTATTGAAAGATATGTTGCCGGAAGACAATGTGCTTCCCTTCTCGGACGTATGATGCAAAACAAATGTTAGGCACCATTGGTTTGAACTATGAGAAGATACATGCTTGTCCGAATGATTGCAGTATTTTCCTGGAAATGAGGTTGGAGCTCCATTTTTTGATGACCAACTTACTGAGATCAAGGGAGAGTGGTGTCATCATGTTGCCCGTTTGATTAATGAAAATCGAAATTCATCTAACTTTGGTTAGCTGGTTTTTTGTTCCTCACAATGGATGTCATGTCATTTTTGCTGTCTATGTTAACATTCAGAATTTGGTTAATGATTTATGTAACTTTTGTTGGTACTTTGTTGATATGTATGTATGTATGTATATTAGATGGATTTATAAGTTTGTTAGATGGAATTTGATTTGCAATTGGTTAGTTGATTTGAAATTTGGTTCATAATATTGGTTGTTGAGTTGATATTGGTTGTTGTTGGTTGATGAAAATGAGAGTAGGGATGTGCTGCAAAATATTGGATATACCAGAAACAGGAAAAAATATTTTAAAAAGAAAACATAGAATCAGGGGCGCTTGCAGTTAGAAGCGCCCCTGTTGGTGTTACCTACAGTTGAGAATAGGGGCACTCCCAGTAAAAAGCGCTTCTGTTGGTCAGACCAACAGGGGCGCTTCTAACTGCAAGCGCCCCTGATTGTCAAAGTGCGCTAAGACCAACATGGGAGTTTGTTATTGAAAGCGCCCCTGATGGTCAGAGGCGCTAGGACCAACATGGGCGCTTTTTTGTTGAGCGCTTCTGTTTCCTAATAATTAGAGGCGCTTGTTGTGCGCTCCTGTAGAAGGGTTGGCAACAGGAGCGCCAGATTTAGGGGCGTCCGAAAGTGCCCCAAATGGATAAAAAAAAGCGCCCCTAATGGCCTTTCCTGTTGTAGTGTTTACCCAGGGTATCCACCGCCGACCGTAGTGACTAATCCCCTCGCTGAATTGTAGGTGCCTCGAGGGGCAGGACAGCTGGCCCAGAGTTTTAACGCTGCTCCGTACCCAAGGTGGGGATCGAACCCCCGACCCTTGGTTAATGGAGGATCAGCCCCAACCGCTGAACCCCACACCCCGGGTTATTTTCATTATTTTTCTAATGTGATGTTCTAATTTTCATTATTTTTTCTATATATATATATATATATATATATATATATATATATATATATATATATATATATTCTCTAACAAAGTTAATTTAAGAACAAATACATTTTTTTGTCTGAATTTTAAGATCTTAATATGTGGTGCACTTGGATATGTAGGTTGCTAAGGAGAATGACACCACTTTGCCAGAGGCTGGATTGTTTATCATCAGGTACCATTCTTTCTATCGTAAGCATTTTTATCATTATGTGAAAACTTGTGGTTAATTAATTAGCCATTCTTTTTTCAATAAAATTTATGAGTTCAATCTAGCTTTGCATAAGGAAGCTGCTTACACTCACTCGATGAATGAGGAAGATGTTGAGAATTTGAAGTGACTTCACATATTTACGTATGTTTATGTTTTTAATTTTTGACATCTATTAATTTGTAAACATTTTTTGCTTCTGCTAACATAAATTTTTTTGATGTAATCTTGTGTAGCAAATATGATCTCTATAGCAAGAGCAAAGTTTTGGTTGATGTGGACGAAGTTGTGCCATACTATCTATCACTAATTGAGATTGGTGAGTTTGAATTCAGATAATTTATTTATTAATTTATTTTCATTATTTTTCTATGTGAGGTTCTAATTTTCTTCTTGATTGTGTTTGCAAGATTTTCCTTCAAATTTGATGGTTGACGACTCTTGTATGAACAAATATTGGCTAAATTGTACCATAGGTCATTTAAGTTATTTAATTGTAAAAGGTTGGTCCTTTAAGTTTTTTTTTGTACCACTTAGGTTCTTTAAGTTATTTAATTGTAATAAGTTGGTTTTTTAAGTTTTTTCATAGCACTTAAATCATTTAAGTTATTTAATTGTAACAAGTTGCAACGAGCCAAATATGTACGCTATGGGTTGTTTTTATACTAAAATTTTGCATCTTGTACGTATTCATTTATTAGCATTATTGGTGGGGTGAGGGAACGACATGTATATGCTATGGAAATACTTCATAAGTGAAAAATATTGAGACACCTTTGAAATGTGCAGTCACTTTCAACAAGCAGAGTTTGGTATTTAGAGGGGTTGGACCACCGGCAGCATAGGACATAAACATGATGGGAAAACAAGATCCGTGGCTAAACCACCCCCCCCCCCCCCCGCCCCCCCGCGTTCAAATGACAACATCATCACAACAACAACAACAATAATAATAATAATAATAATAATAATAATAATAATAATAATAATAATGGTTTGCTAAGCCGAACCGGTGCTCTGAGAAATTTGATCCTAAGCACGAATTTTGGGACACTCTGTAGGTAGCCAGCAATGATTCATACCAAAAAATTAAAATGTGCAACTCTTTTCTGATGGAGCACCAAACCAACGATTAACCAGCCACCATAATCACATTTGTGTTACTGCAATGCTAGAACACGCTGACTTTGCTTCAAATAATTTTGCAAAAGTAAGATTTTCCTCTATAATATTTGCATTATATCAAGCATATAAATCAACACTAATAATTTCCTTGTCACCTCCTCACCATGAATATTTTTTGGATTCTCATTGCCCTCATAATTACTCGTTCAATTCTATTTCTAATGCTGAATGTATAAAATAGAATTGAACATATATTCATTTATCTTACTTGAACGGTATATGTTCTATAGGCTCGTACAACAATATCCTTGATTACTAAGGAGACAGGAACCTAAGTCTGGTTGATGAATTGAGGTCGTGTGATCAGAGCATGATTGATGGCTCGATGATCTCCCCTTGTGGTTTATCATCTTGGGTTGTAGAGGATTGTTCTCAGCTAGCATTGTTGGTTGGGATGGTCACACGATGCCGTGACAGACTTCAAATCTTTAAAAATTATGTTCTTTGTTTTTTCTTTCTTTCCTTTAGTCAGGATTTTTATTTTTTTTTTATTTTATCAAAAGGTGTCTGTCATTTTATCTTTACTCTCAAGTGTTGGAGGATTGGCTCTCACTTGAGCTATCTTTGGCTAATCCTCTAGCTATCTTTGTTGTATTAAACAGGGTGTACTTTGTTCCCAATAGTTGTAGCACATGATTGGGCGTCCTCTCAAACTCTTCATAAAATATGGGGAGAATGTGTGCCAATGATGCTGGACTTTGGTTTTAATATTATTATCTCTAATTATCAGAAAAAAAGGATTGTATGATATCAAAGGATCCAAAACATACTAAAGGTGACTTTTTCGGTGTAGTTTCTTTGTCTTTTAACACATCAATTTTATACATATGCTTATTATTTACATATATGTATTCGATCACAATGCTAAGTATTAACAAGAAAAAATATTTTTCTGTTTTTCAAAAACAAAAAAAGCGTGGCCCCATATATTATTTACCACATTATCTGTACTTGACAAGAAATAGAAAAATTGAAAGTTAAATGAGTAATAAACTATTAAATTATTATTTCATTTCGAATTTACTTAGTTGCTTACAAGGTTTCAAATTTTAATTTTGTTAAAATATACACTCTCGAAATTTAAAATATTATTATTTATTTTTTAGTAATTATTTTTTATAAATTATTATTTTACTTTTAAATCACAGTCGGGAAATATTACTTATATTGTTAATATAATTAATTTTATTTAAAACTAGTAGAAGGGTGTGCCCACATATAAATGGACCAATTTCTAGTCACCATCACATATAAGGGAGAAAGGTGAAGCCACGAGAACCACATGTGATTTTCATGTGATTTTATATAATTTTCACCTATTATTTGTCAGTACTCTTTTGCTTTTTCTTAGTTTTCATTTTAATTATTCAAATATGAAAAGTTTGTTCATCAATAGGCGTTTTGGTGGAAAAAAAATAGTTTCATGACAAAATACGTAAAGTGTGATTCTAAGTAGTGTGTTTTGGGGTGATTTAATTGTCAAAAAAAATGTAACTGTTCAAATACTCAATGTTCTTTAGACTTTTTCTTATTATTATCTATAGATGTTCAATTTCAATGTCTTTGTTAATTAAAAATGATATTTTTAACTATAGTTTACAATATTAGATTTTTCTACAAGATATAGTTACTTTTATATTCACTCACAAAATGCTACAATGTTTATGTCACACTACTCCTATAATGGAGCTCTTCCTTCTTCAAGGTTTAACAATTTTAGAGATCACATATTTTTCCAAATGCCCCTTCAAAATCCATGTTACTTTGGGAAATATTTTTGTTCGCCGCCGTCGTCCCAACCACTACCTTCAAGTGGAATTTCCTCACCAACATGCACATCTAGGAATCTCTCTATTCATTCTATTTTCATTAAGTTAGATAATTAGGTGAAAAATGATGTTGAAATTATGTTTTAGTATCTTTGGTAACCATAACTAAGTTCTTTCTTTTATCAGGTTTTTCTTACATTTTTCTGTGGTATTGAAACCTCATTACCCCATGAAACTTTTATGTTTTACTAAACTTTGTTATTATCCACAAAAATGGGTGCTAACCGGAGTGAACTAATAGTGAGTATATTAGGAAAGCATCTCGTGATTATGTAGGGAAATCCTTTAGGTGATAGGGACATGTTGGGGGGTTTAAGGATCTTGGGTGTTATGTGTTACTTTTCTATATTGCATTAATTAATATAATGGATCGATTGCAACTACTGAGAGGAATATAACTTAGACTTATTTGATGGGTGATGCAATAATTAGATATTAGAGATTAATCACAAATGAATGGATGAATGATTAAGAAAAATGAATCATGTATTGATAACTGTAGGTTAACCAAAAAACCAGCATACACTACATATTAGTATCAAACCACCAACATAAGAGTACCAAATTACTATTACCGAATGCCTTCAAATGACTTACTTCTCTTTAAAAAAAGGCTAAATTGCTGTTTTGGCCATTTATCTTTGTAGTTGGTGTCACTTTGACCCTTTATCTTTTTTTTTTCTCGTTTTAGACCCTCATGTTTTTTGTGTGTGTCATTTTGGCCCCTGCCGTTAGTTTTTTCTAACGGACGCCGTGCTGGCAGTTAACTACTGACGTGGCGTCTTATATGTCAGGGTTTACTTAGACCTTATTTGGTGATGTGGCACATAAGGGACCAAATTGAAACTTAAAAAGAACATGGGGGGCCAAATTGACACAAACACAAAACATTCATATTCTTCCTCCAAACACCACCTCCATCTTCATCTTCTCCGGCGACCCACCACCACCTCCGGTGAGCCTCCGCCACCACCACCAGAAACAGTGACATTGTCTCTCTCTCTCCCCTCCCCCTCTCTCTCTCTCTCTCTCTTCGTCATTGAAAAACCCAAAAAACCGTAAAACGTGAATCTACATTTCCATTTCGTTCTCAATTCTTTATCATTTTTGTTGAAATCTTTTGCTAACAGTCAGTTACTGCCACTACAAAAAAAACATGAATTAAAATCAAAATTAGCGACGGAAATGCACAAAATTAGCGACGGATTGAAAACAAGGTATTTAGCGACGGAAATTGGCTAAATTAGCGACGGATTTAACATGGCGCGAAAATTGAAAAAAAAAATTGAATTAGCGACAGAAATCCGTCACTAAATCCGTCGTTAATCTTTGGAAAATTGTGCCACTGACCGTTGCAGTTGATTTGACACGTGACCAGAGTTAGCGAGGGAAATCCGTCGCTAAATCTGTCGCTAACTGTTAATTTTTTTTTTTTATAAACCCGATTTCTTTCTTTCCTCTTTCATTTCTTCCTCTTCCTCTTTCATTTCTTCCTCTTCTCCGTTTTTTCCTCTTCCTCTTTCATTTCTTCCTCTTCCTCTTTCATTTCTTCTTACCACCACCACCATCATCTTCTCCCTTCAACACCACACCACCACCACCACCACCACACCATCCTCTTTCATTTCTTTCTCTTCCTCTTTCATTTCTTTTCCTTCTCCATTTTCCTCTTCCTCTTTCATTTCTTCTTACCACCACCATCATCATCTTTTCCCTTCAACACCACACCACCACCACCACCACCACCACACCATCCTCTTCCATTTCTTCCTCTTCCTCTTTCATTTCTTTTCCTTCTCCATTTTCCTCTTCCTCTTTCATTTCTTCTTACCACCACCATCATCATATTCTCCCTTCAACACCACACCACCACCATCACCACCACTCCATCCTCTTTCATTTCTTTTCCTTCTCCATTTTCCTCTTCCTCTTTCATTTTTTCTTATCACCACCACCACCACCATTATCTTCTCCCTTCAACACCACACCACCACCACACCATTTTTTTCTTCCCTTATCTCCCCAACCCCTAATCTCTCCCTCTCTCTATCTGAGAATAGCTTTTTTTTTTTTAAAAAAAATGAGGTTAGCGACGGATTTTAGCGACGGAAATCCGTCGCTAACTTTGGTCAGTGTCAGTGTCAAATCAACTGCAACGATCAGTGGCACAGTGTTTTTAGCGACAGATTTTAGAGACGGATTTTCCGTCGCTAATTTTAGCGACGGATTTTATTCCCCCGCTAACCATTAGCGACCAGCTTTTTAGCGACGGAATTGGTTCGTCGCTAATTCCGTCGCTAACAGTCATTAGCGAGGGAAAAATCCGTCGCTAATACGCTGTTTTTTTGTAGTGTGCACCAATTTCGAGTCTATTGCAAGTGGTTTGGTGAATTTTGGTTGAGTTTTGAAGGTTTCCCCAATTTGCAAAACCCAAAACGCGTTTTCCTCTGAAAATCACGTTTTTGATTAAGTTCTTCCACTTTTTTGTGAGAATTGGTGATTGATTCTAGTTCCTTGTGAAATTTCGCATGAAATGCACTATTTATTTGCTTGATTTGGTGAAGAATTGAGAATTTTGGTGTTCTTGAGGAGAGAGAGAGAGGGAGAGAGAGAAGTGATGTCACTGTTTGTGGTGGTGGTGGCAGAGGCTCATCGGAGGTGGTGGTGGCTCGCCGGAGAAGATGAAGATGGAGGTGGTGTTTGGAGGAAGAAGATGAATGTTTTGTGTTTGTGTCAATTTGGCCCCCCATGTTCTTTTTTAATTTCAATTTGGTCCCTTATGTGGCACATCATCAAATCAGGTCCAAGTCACCCTGACATTTAAGACGCCACGTCAGCAGTTAACTGCCAGCATGGCGTCCGTTAGAAAAAAATAACGGCAGGGGCCAAAATGACACACAAAAAAAACATGAGGGTCTAAAACGAGAAAAAAAAAAGATAAAGGGCCAAAGTGACACCAACCCCAAAGATAAAGGGCCAAAATAGCAATTTAGCCTTAAAAAAATAAGTCGAATATAAATTCATATGGTAATCAACACATTTAAAATTCAGAAATGATTCTTGGACATCAAAATATGGGACACAATACGGTGTTCTTTTGTTTTTTTTAAGTATTTTTGAGATGTGTGTATACAAATTAGAGAGAGAAGTGAGTGAGAGACAGAAACAAAAATATACGGTGTCCTATACGGTGTTGAAAATCTTGTGTCCATATAGCACATCTCTTTAAAATTTAAACTCTAAAAAAACATTAAAAAGCTGTACGTTTTGTTTCAGTAAAAAAACTGTATGTTGAGTGATAAATTAGGATCATATGACTAAGTAAAGTGTAATACAATTTTTAAATATTAATTAATGGTAAGTTTGTTGCAATATGTTTATAAATATTCTACAACAGTTTCAACATTGTTCAGGACCTTTAAATAAATAACATAACAATGCAAGTTTCCCTTCAAAAATCTAAGCCATTAGGCATGCAACAATGTTAAATTTTTTGAGGGAGAGTTTTTCCGCCAATTGCGGTCCTACTCGGCTTTGAGGATTAGTCTCTGCAAATGTGCGCAGAGGATACCAGATTAATTCTAAAAAGTTTCCCTTCAAAAATCTAAGTCATTGAATATAAAAACATTAAATCTATGGTTATAATGTATTTGCTTTTGATGGTCAAATTAACCAATTTCCCCACCCTTAAAGAAAGTGTTTTAAATTTTATTTTGAAAGGTTGAAACTTGCTGAGAAGGAGAGAAAGAGATTAATTAGAGAGTGACTTTTTTGTGTGTGTGGGAAGTGGTTAAGATGAAAGGTAGACTAATTTACTTGTTGTATGATATATAAATTAATTAATAATGCTATTTACTATCAAGATGAGTGCATTTGGAGAGTGACTTTACCCATCAAGTGTGTATTTTTGGGAGAGTGCATTGAAAAAGAAAAGGAGAGATGTTTTACTTTTACTCATTAGAAAAGATAGATGTGTTTTGCTTTTACCTGGAGACAAGACTCAAAATGAAATGCAAACTTTGTGGAAATAAATAAGCTACGGACTTCCAAAGAATCTTTAGTATACTATTATAATTGAAATAAGGATAGGAAATTATATATATATATATATATATATATATATATATATATATATATATATATATATATATATATTGACATTTGGTATCAATTTGTTCTAAATAGATGTACAAATACACAGATTTCGTTTCTCAATAATTGGTTTGGTCAAACAAAATATTAATTTTGTGTCAAAATATGTATAGTGTAACGTTAAGCAATGTGTTTTGGGATGTTTTAAGACCTCTTTCTTTCTCCTCCATTCTGGTAGACGGACCAAAAAATCCCTGGGAACAATGAAAAAAATTCTCAGTCACTTATATATAACAGATTTCTAGTAGGCGTCTTCTTTCCTTTACTGTCCTGTTGTAAACAACAACGAAGCTCGTCTAGAAAGATGAAGTTAGGCATAGACAGAGAATAACAAATGGGAGTAGGCTCAATACGAGACAAGGCATCAGCAACCACATTAGTCTTTCCAGTCTTGTATTGGATAGTAAAGTCATATCCAAGGAGTTTAGAGAGGTATACTTGTTGTTCCGGTGTCTGTATTACCTGAGAAATTGGCTCCTTAAGGCTCTTGTGATCTGTGAGAATGATAAAACGATGTCCCAATCCATTTTTTTACAGTTGTGGTGATGGCATGAAGCTCTCGCACATATTTGGATGATATCAATAGTCTAGGACAGAATTGCTTGCTGACGAAAGCAATAAGGGTGATTGTTTTGCATTAAGACCGCACCCATAGCTTGCCCAGATGCATCAGTTTCCAATGTGAAAGGCTCATTGAAGTTGGGCAAAGCAAGTATAGGAGCTCTATTCATGGCAACTTTGAGAGAATCAAAAGCAGTCTGTGCTTCTGTATGCCAATGAAATGAATCTTTCTTTAATAAAGCTGTGAGTGGTGCTGCCACAGTTGCATAGTCCTTAATGAATTTTCTGTAAAATTCAGTGAGTCCTAAAAACCCTCTGAGAGCAGTAACATTAGTTGGTGTAGGCCATTTCACCATAACCTCAACTTTTGAAGGATCGGCCCGGATTCCATCAGAGGAAATGATA
This sequence comes from Astragalus membranaceus, assembly GCA_039519185.1. Lineage (NCBI taxonomy): Eukaryota > Viridiplantae > Streptophyta > Magnoliopsida > Fabales > Fabaceae > Astragalus > Astragalus membranaceus. Next base: position 25,928,200 of record CM076848.1, on the reverse strand, counting down.
TGTCCCAAGTATTCTAGTTGGCGTTAGGCTAATAGGCACTTAGAGCGTTTAAGAAAGAATTTGTTTGATAATAGGAGCTGAAATACTTGTTGTAGGTGATGTATGTGTTCTGTGAAGGAAGGGCTGTAGACTAATATGTCATCAAAGAAAACTGCCACAAAATGTCTAAGGAAAGGTTTGAATAAGTCATTCATTGCAGCTTGAAAAGTGGAGGGTGCGTTGCATAAACCAAAGGGCATGACAGTGTATTCGTAGTGGCCTTGGTGAGTGCGGAATGCAATTTTTGGAATGTCAGCAGGGTGCATTCGAATTTGATGGAATCCTTGTTGTAAGTCTAGTTTTGAAAACCAAGAGGCGCCACCCAAGTCATCCAATAATTCATCAATGGTGGGCATTGGGAACCTGTCTTTAACTGTGACTGCGTTTAGTGCCCTGTAATCAACACAACAACGCCAAGAACCATCCTTTTTTTTTGACTAAAAGGACAGGTGATGAGAAAGGGCTATGGCTTGGTTGAATGAGGCCTAACTGTAACATGATATCTATTTGTTTTTCAAGTTCCTGTTTCTGGTAGTAATGGTATCTGTATGGACGCACGTTAGTTGGGTTGGAGTTGGGTAATAAGTGTATTTGTTGGTCTGAGGGGCGTTTTGGGGGTAGGGTAGAGGGTGTGGTTAGAACTGTCAATTTGGGCCCGGCCCAATGGGCCGGCCCAGTGGCCTGATTTTTTGGTTGGGTCGGGCTCTAAAAATAGAGGCCCAAAAAGCATTGGTATCTTTTTTGGCCCGGCCCGATTGGCCTGATGATTTTATTGGGCCGCGCCAGGCCGGCCCATGGGCATTGGGCCGGCCCGATTGGCTCGATTTATTTTTGTTTGTTTCTTTTTTTATTTTTTAAATACTGTTTGTTTTATTTTTAGATTGGCCCTTTGTTAAAAATTTTGCCCAACAAGCAAAAAAAACATTATTATTAGTCATAGAGGGCCAAAGTCAAACACATACCGTTACTGTACCACAGTCCACACACAAAACACATTACGCAATTCTACTTTCACACTATATTTTTAGTAGTGCATGTTACTACTGTGTGCTATATTTTTAAAGCACAATGCAAAATGGTTAAAGTTTTTTAATATTGAAAATCAAAAATGTTAGTTTTTTTTTGGTCGAAAATGTTAAAAGTTTTTTAATACTGAAAAAATATTAAAAATGGTTTGTGGCCCATGGGCTGGCCCGGTGACCCGCGGGCCGATGTTGGGCTGGGCCGGGCCATAGAAAGGCAGCCCATTAGAATATTGGGCGGGCCCAGCCCAGCCCGAATATGTTGTTTGGCCCTATGGGCCGGGCCAGGTCGGGCTTGGCCCATTGACAGCTCTAGGTGTGGTGAAGAGTGCTGTGAACTGGGAGGCTAGGGCTTCTATTTCTGGGAAATGGGTTGTGTTTGGGTCTGTCGTAATGGGGTTAGGGTTTAAGATTTGGATATGAAAATAGGTGGATACTGAATCGGTTTGCGCACAGCATTTAATTTGGTAAATGGAAAGCTGGTTTGGATTGAAGGGAGCATCAGCATAAAGGGTAATGGGTTGGCCTAGGTTTATAAATGAAAGGGATAGGGCTTTGTAATCCGTCAAGATAGGTCCAATTGCTTGCAACCAAGGTACACCCAAAACAATTTCTGCACCTCCTAAAGGTAATACAAATAAATCAACAACAAAAGAAACACCTTGAATTGAAATAGCTACCTGAGGGCAAACGTGCGTGCATTCCAGAGTGTCTCCGTTTCCAATCATGACACGGAGCTTGGTCGTTGTTGGTTGCAGTGAAAGACCAAGAAATTTTGCCACCCTTGTTTGGACGAAATTGTGCGAGCTTCCGCCGTCAACCAAAACAACAACCTTCTTCTTCCCAACTTGACCGGTGATGCGAAATGTGTGGTTATCAGAGGAACCAGACATGGCATGAAGGCTGAGTTGGGCAGGGGAATCAGGTTGAGGGGTTTCAGAGGTGGTAGGGGTTGATGTTAGGGTTAGCAGGGTGGTGTTGTCGGGCTCGGTGTCGTCGTCGTCGGAGATAAGCATGTAAAATTTTCCTTTACATTTGTGTCCGGGAACAAAATGGTCATCGCAATTGTAGCATAAATTGCGTTCATGGCGAGACACCATTTCCTCCGGCGTAAGGCGACGGAAATTAGGTTTTGGAGTGATGGTAGTGTTTGGAGTAGCAGTGATTTGGGGAGTGGAAATGAGGTTTGTAGTGGTTGGTGTCGTAGGTGTGGAGGAATTAGATGGTGTGGAAGAGCTAGGGTATTGATGCTTACCCCTGAAATTACGTTTGCGGTCCTCGATTTTATCCTCTTGGATCTTTGCGAGAGCGGTGGCATGAGAGGGAGTGATAGCGGGACGAACGCCTGCACTTCACAGCGAATCTCCGGGTTCAGGCCAGAAACAAAGCAACTGAGTAAGAACTAGTGGGGAAGTCCAGTAACTCGATTTGCCAATCGTTCGAACTCGTGAAGATACTGGTTGACCGTGCCTTTTTGGGAAAGTTTGAACAAGGCTCCGCGAGGATCGTCGTAGTAAGACGGAGCGAATCTGGTCTCGAGAGCGTAGAGAAAGTCCGGCCAAGAGTGGATGAGGCCATTGTTACACATCCATTGGAACCAACTCAAAGCTGGACAATCCATGTAGAAGGAGGCGATGGTGAGTCTATCTGGTCCCGGCGTTCCGTGGAAATCGAAGAAATGGTTGATCTTAAAGATCCAACCTAAAGCATCGTTGTCGTCGAATTTAGGGACCTCAAGTTTCATGTGGGGTTTGTTGTGACGGTCGTTGTGGCCGTGAGGTGGAGGTGGTGGGGGTGGTGGTGGTGGAGGGGGTGGTGGTGGTGGTGGTGGTGGTGGAGGAGGTGGTGGTGGTGGTGGTGTAGGAGGTAGTGGTGGTGGAGGAGGTTGGGTTGTGGAATATTGGGTGCGAATGGAGGCAATGTCTGTAGCAAGAGCGTCGAGTTTGTTTGAGAGGGCCAAAATAATATCATGGATGTTATTAGAACCGGAAGAAGGTGATGATTCTGCTGACATAATGGAGAAGCACAATGAAAGCACCAAATTGTTACACTATGCTACTGCCTACTCCTAATATTAAAGAAGGAAGGTAAGATGAAATCATTCTCTGCCATTTCATTCAACGAAGTGTACTATTTGTACCAGTACAATTATTTAGTGGCTATCTATCATTGGTCCACGTAGGCAAGGAGAATCTAGCAACAATGCAAAGAAAATAACAACAGCTCACACACAGCTGTGAAATACAACGGTAATAAAAGGAATACAACTCTTAACATCTTCTAGAATCGGATAAAATCAGATAAGTGATTGGGCTTCTTAATGATTCTTTTGCCAAGCCCAGTATCATCACTTGGTCCGCCAATAACTTGATCAACCATACTAGCATCGTGGCCCATCTGCTGAATATTACTAACATGCACTTTGTCTTGGATTCTCAATTCTCAATACCATCGAAAGTGAATTTACATATTAAAGAGAGTTGTAGAAATCAAAGTATAAAAATTATAGTCATCAAACCATTTGTGAGTATGGTTGTGCTGAATATGGTTATTGAATTGGATAGGGCATGGTGGTGTTTAATAAAATATTTGGGAGGAAATTATAATTAATGGTTAACCGGATGTGGAAGAAGGTAACTGCTACACTAGGTAAAAGGAGATTTGTGTATCATACACAAAAAGATGAATTTGTGTAAATTAAAAGCCACCTTAACCGAATTAACTTTCACAAACTATACATGTTAACAAAATTTTGAATTACAACTATAACATGCCTCCCTATAAAGCTCAGTTACGTAATAGGACAGGATGCTATATTTTTTTTGATAAGCAATGTTAGTGGGGGTGGGGGAAATGTAAGTTTTCCGGATTTGAACCCGAGACCTCCTTCTTACACTCATTTGGTGCACTCCTTCGGTATCCCATAGCTAGCTACCTTATTGGGATACAGGATGCTATATGAATATGAGGATATGGGAACATTTATATGCACAACATTTATGATTTATGACTAAAGATGTTAATAAAGAGATGGGAAAATTGAGAGTTCTTCAAACAATTCTTTTTTTTAAAGTATTGAAATTAACATCTAGTTCTTTTAAGTGCAACCAATATCAAAAGAAAATTGCATTTAGAAGGAGTTTTGGCCATTGATCAACAATGATATGACTCTGGCCATTGTCAACAATTTTACTAATTTTGTCCAAGAGTATAGGACAAAAATGTTTAGCTAATATCACTTGCTAAAAACAATTTTTTAATAAAAGTCGGACTTCCTGCCATCAAAGATAGTTATATTAACAATGTTTAGCTTTTTAATAGCCTCAAAAGTTATAATGCTGTTTTGAGGTAATTCTGGAATTTTGTTTTAAAAAATACTTCCGGAATTATGTCCTATTGGATAGTTTCGGAACGCTTTTTTTAAAGATTTTCGGAATTACCCCAAACGACATAATTCCGGAAGTCAAAATGTGTTCCGGATTTATGTGTTTTGACGTAATTCCAAAAGTCTTTAAAAAAGTGTGTTCTGAAATTATGTGTTTATGGAATTTTTTTGATAAATCAGGGGTAAAATCGTCCGCTTGGTGAAATTGGGGGGTACAAGGTATGATAGGGGGTAAAAAAAAAGCCTGTTATGAATAATTGGTGGATGTCCATCTCTCTTAGCCCTTTCATCTTACCTAGGATACTCTATAACTCTCATGAGTAAAGAGCTTTAACTCATTCATATTGCTCTTAACTTTGTGCTTGTAAGTTACAAGATTTGTATCCTATAAATAGGACTTATATGGCAATGTAAATGACACCTTCAAGAGTAGAATGCAAATGGTCTTTTCTTCTCTCATTCTCTTCTTCTATTTCTTCTTCATCTATAGTTTATTATAATGGTTATATCTTACTCTTGTTTGGATCAATTTTATAATACGTTATTAGCACAAAGCTCTACCAAAATGATGGCTTAATAAGCTTGGAGGCTATTTGACAAAAATATGTTTTCTTCTACTATCTTATAGTTAATCTGACTCATATTATCATGTTTTGTTTCTTATAGCTTTTATTTTATCATGTTAACATTTTATATTTCTTGTATAGAAATTTTATTGAGAATTTATATTAGCTACTACGGTTATCATTTTCTATTCTTGATGAATTCCTAAAGAATTCAACATTAAAGCATCGATCCCTTTTGGATTGCATAAAGACAGTTAGCATGTTTGTCTATTCTTGATGAATTCTTGAAGAATTCAATATTCAAACATCCATATTGGATTGCATAGGGACAACTATCATGTTTATGTATTCTTGATCAATTCTAGTAGAATTCATCATTTAGGCATCCTAAAAGGATTGCACAAAAAAAAACTTAATATTGAAGCATATCGTGTTTTTCTATATTCTTGATGAGTTCTAGAAGAATTCATCATTCAAGCGTCCCGGAAGGATTGCACAAATAACTAAATATTGAAGCATCCTATAGGATTGCTCAAAGTATGAAAGTTTGTGATATAGTTCTTGAAGAACTGGAAAAAAATGTTCACGAATCCCTGTAGGATTGCTTAAAGAATTTTTTGTGATGATTTGTTATATAGTTCTCGAAGAACTGAAAAAAAAAATATCCGAGTATCCTTGTAGGATTAAAATGTGAAGATGTGTGATAGTTCTTGAAGAACTTAAAAAAAAACTTAATATTCAACCATCATTGGAGGATTGTTCAAAGAGTTATGGTAATCATATAAACTCGTGGTCTAATTCTTGGAGAACAAATAGTTTGGGTTACAACAAAAGTTGAGGTTATGATCATTGGCGTAGTAAAGGTTGCCATTATCCTTTATGAAAGATTTCTTTGAACTTCTTTGACCACAAAAATATGAAAAATTTGTGGTCGAGTTCCTGAAGAACTAGACTTTTAGACTGTGATTGAAGTTTGTAAGATCTACTTGATCTTTGTATACTTTGAAACAAGGAAAAGTGAGAAAAAGAAGTAATTTATTTCTATGTCACAATTATGCTCTTGAAGCAGCAAAATTGAGAAAATACTTTCAAGAATATTTTGAAAGTTTTTAGGCATAATTTGATTGAACAAATGAGTGGTTGTTGATTAAAATGTGAAATGTCACATAAGAATTGAACTTTATTCCCAAAATTGAATGGTTTATACTAAAATTTTAGATTGTGGCAAATATTGTGGTTATGACCATTCATATTGTAGAATAACATCATCATTATTTGTGTTTATATCCTTTACTACTCCTAATAATGGTGTTGGGGTTCTTTTTCAAGAATATAATGATGTAGTAACGGATTGACACAAAGTTAATTTCTTTAATATTTTTAATAAATGTGTTGTGGTTTTCTTTTCATTAGTATGATTTGTGGTTATGACCTTTGGTGTTACTAATAATGGTTTACTATTTTGGTATTATGGAATATGTAACTTATTTTTTTTCTCATGCTCGGAATTCCATATAAATATATAGGAAAAAGAAATGTGTGTGCCTAATTCTTTGTTTGTAAATAGTAATTTTGTTATATGCATTAGGTAGTATTTTTATATTTTGTTGTTTGAATGATACGAGTTTAATACATTATTTTTATTCATTGTTAATTCAAATATATATGAGAGCAATTAAAAGTTTTCTTTTCATTAGTTTACTATGCACTTATAGAAGAAAAAAATTTAAACTTGAAGTTTAATAGTCTACATAGTTTTACCATTTACAAGTCATGTGATAGCATGTGTATTTATTTCCAACTTGCAACCAGAAGTTTGCAAATATAATAGAGGACTCTAGAAGAGCTATTGTATTGTTACTTAAAGGAACAAAATTACACATTGATATTGTATTAGATTCTCTCAAGTATCATAGAAACTAATTAAGTTTCAAGGATACTCATCTAAGTGGGTATACCAAATTGAATAATAAATGAAGAAAATATTCAATGTCTGTATATCATGAGACTTACCTTAAACCAGAAGTTTATGGATCATAATAAGTTTGTTGTTGGCAAGACCGGCTGGGCCATCCTGGGTCTATTATGCTGTGGAAAAAAACCATTTAGATATTTTATTATTTTAATTGATGCATCAACTAAATGGCTACATATATATAATTGTCATCAACGCACAACCAGAAGTTTGTGAGATTGTTTGCTCAACTAATTCGAGTAAAAGCTTATCATGTGAATTATGTTGAAAGCATCTAATAAGTATTTTATGACTATTAGAATTTAGATTGAACATCACATAGCATATGTTCATTCATAAAATGGTCTTGAAGAATCATTCATTAGACATCTAAAGTTAATTATATGACCAATACTTATGAGATGGAACTTCCAATTTCTACTTGGGAACATGCAATCTTGCAGGCTGACACATTGATATGCATCAAGCCAATAAGTTAACATATATCTGTAAGTTCTCCCCTTTACAATTGATTTTTGGTCAATGACCCAACATTCTCCATCTATGATATTTTTGATGGATCCTTAAAGAATGTTGGGAATATATGAGTATATGAATCTCCATCCCTCATAAAGTATGTTGAGCCAATAGCCAGAGATGTATTTATAGCTTAATCAGCTAATTATCGTTTTGATGAATTAGTTTTCCCAACATTAGGGGAGAGATAAGCAGCTGGAAGTTAGTATTAGTTGAAATAAATTATTATTATCTTATCCTCTTATAAACCAATGTGAACCAGAAGTTCAAAGAATAATTCATTTGCAAAATTTTGTAAATTATTCACCAGCTGCAATACGCAAATAAAATTAATGTACCTGTTGGATACTCAGACGTTGCAAATGAATCTTAACCACGCATGAAGCATGTGGTTTATCTGCACACACATGTGGTATAATCATCTCACTGCATATTTTAAATTGCTTAAAGAAAGAGTTTGATATGAAGGACCTCAAATTATATTTGATGGATTTGGAGGTTGAACCTCTCTGGTTGATCTCTAAATAGAAAATTCTAGAACAATTGAAGATATAGAGAAATATCTTAAATAAATATTTCTCCTAAACAAAGTTTTGTCTCGACCTGCAGATCAATCAATTAGCTAATTGAATCATGATAAATTATATCTCTATTGAGTACATGATGTGTGTCTCAAGAAGATATCAAATATCCCGGTCTAGAAGACTTTAAATTAGTGCGTACATATTACTAGATGTCATATGGATTGATGTGATAATATTATTTGATACATATTAGTGAGATAGAATTTATCACCAATCAAAATGCATTAGAACAAAATACAAGATATTTTTCTGGTCCAGATCAAGCCAGTTATGAAGTATATGATTATTTACATATGGCGACATTGAGGCATCATCATGATCTACATAACAATCTATAGTTATCACTTCCTCATATCATGTTCGAATACCAACAATTCAAGGAAGAAACTCCGAAGATAATACCAACTATGAATCTCAATTGAAATGAGGATATATTACGAAGTATATTGCTTCATATGCATCAGGGGGAGAAAATCTAAATGTATATTCTTAAGAGATTCTTCAAACAGGGGGAGAAAACTGTACTCTTTTTTCCTTGTCGTGGTTTTGTCCCATTGGGTTTTCCACAAATGGTTTTTAACGAGGCTGTTCCCACAAAGGATATTGTACTATTTTTCATTCACTGAGAATTTTTCCCACTGGTCTTTTTTAGTAAGGTTTTAATGAGGCATATCCTTAATGGACATCCAAGGGGGAGTGTTATGAATAATTGGTGGATGTCCATCTCTCCTTAGTCCTTTCATCTTACCTAGGATACTCTATAACTCCCATGAGTAAAGAGCTTTAACTCATTCTTATTGGTCTTAACTTTGTGCTTGTAAGTTACAAGATTTGTATCCTATAAATAGGACTTATATGGCAATGTAAATGACACTTTCAAGAGTGGAATGCAAATGGTCTTTTCTTCTCTCATTCTCTTCTTCTATTTCTTCTTCATCTATAGTTTATTATAATGGTTATATCTTACTCTTGTTTGGATCAATTTCATAACAGCCAAAGTTATATTACTGTTTTTTTTTTATAAAACCGACCATATATGCATGTCCTTGGAAAACAAAGTCTGCATTTTTAAATTATATTTAGATATTTTATTTAGTATAACTCCTAGCAAGAATGTGTTGAACAGGAGTGATATTAGCTATTGTACATGAGTCATAACCATAGTTAAATTAACCTATTGTACTAAGCTAACTCTAGTTTAGACTAACTAAGTTTGCTATGATTTTGTTACACCGTACCGAATCAAGGGTATGTTTGGATGGAGAGTTTAGGAGGAGAGAACTTGATTTTCAATTCTAAATTAATGAAGGTACATAATGTTTCTACACAAAAATAAAGTGTGATTAACAATCTTTTATCCTTGAGTATCATGTAATTCTTTCATTTTTTAAAAATTTCAAATGGATATTAAATTATAGACCAAGCCCTCCAAAGCCCTCCCCTCCAAAACCCACCCAAATCCCCCTCCCAAATATACCCTTAGAGAGTGACTTCTATACTCTATACTTCTATACTACTATAATAAAATCTATATCTATATCTATCTATATCTATCTATACTATCTATCTATCTATCTATACTACTATAATAAAAACATGTGCTAGCAAAATCCCATTTCTATATCTATCTATACTATCTATCTATCTATACTATCTATCTATCTATCTATCTATACTACTAATAATACATCTTTTACTTTATTTTTTCTCTCTCCCTCCTCTTTACTTTTACTTTTCTCTCTTCTCTCTCCTTTTTTTTATTACTTTGCTTCTCTCCCCCATTTCTCTCTCTCTCTCTCTCTCTCTCTCTCTCTCTCTCTCTCTCTCTCCCCCTCTCTCTCTCTCCCTCTCTCTCCCTCTCTCCCTCCTAAAGTCCTCTCTTTCCTTTTTTCTTTTATCTTTTTCTTTATTTACTCCATTTTCTCTCTTCTATCTTTATTTCTTCTACTCAAAAATCACACCAATAACAAAAAATTTCAAAATCATTTTATTTAAAATCAATAATTCAATTAAAATGATTAATTAATAATAAATGATGTAGAATTTATTATTTACTATTTACTATAATCTACTGAAATTATCAACAAAAATTATCAACTACTAACAATTGTCAACAAAAATTTAACCACAATCAAAAATTCCAAATAAACAATATAAACAAGTGGCAACTGAAGCGACAACGAGAGACTGCCAATGGGATCGGCAACGGGGGAGGCAATGAGAGACTGGGAACAGGAGGGCAATGGAGAGCGGCAACGGGAGCGGTGTTAAGTATTCAGCAAGTGTACTGAAAACGTTGCAAGTAATAAATTTACGGTAAGTACCGGTCGATTCCACAGGGATTGCGTGTTGTAACAATAGCAAATTTTATTAATTCTAGATTGTGAAAATTGGTTTGATTTGTAATTGAGTAACACGAACGTAAAAACTGTTTTTGCAACAATGCGAGGAAGCGATTAGGGGTCGAATCCTCTCCCTTCACCTATCTTATGAACCTTCAACTAATTACAGATTAATTGTTTGAACTACCAGATTCAATTCACTATAGTAGGTTAAGGACAATTCCTTGCCTCAGAACCCCTTTTACCTAATTGAGTTACCCTAATTCCTTAGGTGAATCATGCCAACCGGTAAAGCAATAAACTTAAGAAATAGAGAATTCATGCATCCAACCCCATATTCCTATGGTGATCACAAGTACATGATCTAATACCCTATATCCAGCATGCAACCCATATCCCTATGCGATCACATAACCTAGATCATTATAATTATGGCTAAGTAGCACTTTTGGTCCTTTATCTTTGCTCCAGATTTCACTTTGGTCCTTTATCTTTTTTTTTGGTCCGTTTTGGTCCTTTATCTTTCATTTTCGTTTCACTTTGGTCCTTTATCTTTTTTTTGGATCCGTTTTGGTCCTTTATCTTTCATTTCGTTTCATTTTGGTCCCTCACGTTATTATTTAATTCAATTAAAACATTAAAACAAATAAAACAATTAATTCAATTAAAACAAAATTGTTTTAAAACAATTAAAACAAAAATTTGGTCCCCCACCGTGAACCTCTCTCTCCCCCCCCACCGTGAACCCCTCTCCCCCCCCCCCCCCACCGTGAACCCCTCCCCCCTCACCCAACCACCACCCAACCACCACACAACTACCACCGACCACCACCTAACCACCACCCACCGTGAACCCCTCCCCTCTCCCCTCTCCCAAACCCAGATCTGGAAACTTTAGAAGACCCAGAAGATAAAATCGCAAACCAGATCCAAATCGCAAACCATAAGCAGCGAAGACGGCGAACCAGAAGCAGCGAAGACGGCGAACAGAAGCAGCGAAGACGCGAACAGAAGCAGAAGGAAGCGACGACGCACAGAAGCAGAGGACGCGATCAAAAGCAGCGATGGGGAGATCAAAAACGAATAAAAGGGAGAGGAACACAGATCCAGAGAGGGGGGAGGATGGGTGAGGGGGAGGGGTTCACGGTGGGGGGGGGGGGGAGAGGGGTTCACGGTGGGGGACCAAATTTTTGTTTTAATTGTTTTAAAATAATTTTGTTTTAATTGAATTAATTGTTTTAATGTTTTAATTGAATTAAATAATAACGCGAGGGACCAAAATGAAACGAAATGAAAGATAAATGACCAAAACGGATCAAAAAAAAAGATAAAGGACCAAAGTGGAACGAAAATGAAAGATAAAGGACCAAAACGGACCAAAAAAAAGATAAAGGGCCAAAGTGAAATCTGGAGCAAAGATAAAGGACCAAAAGTGCTATTTAGCCTATAATTATCATATGTAACTATAAAGCATTACAATCAGAGGCATAGACTTATGATAATTCAAACAACTAATTGTATTAACCATAACAAAGTATCCATAACATAGGTTCGGGATTGGCTTCAGTCCCATGTTGCAAAAGCGGCGTGGAAGGTTCTGGGATCCGGCCCATTGTGCCCCTGGACGGCACAGCTCTCTCAAGGTCCCCTCATAATCAATCTTTCTGAGGGCAACTGCAGCATAGCACATAGCACAGTAGGCCTCTGTAGGTAGCCCAAGGAAGCTGTTGATGCTGTCCGCAGAGTAGGACACAGTCTTTCCTCTGACATAAACTGATGTAGACTTGTCCTTGTCCTCCTCCCAATAGGCATTGGAGTAGAACTCCCTGACCAGGCTCTGGTTCGCCTGCTTAATCATTGCATTGAGTGGAAGCCACCCCAACTCCCGCAGTGTGGAAGTGATGATCGGAAACTCATCTGTGGAGAGGTCAAATGCCCTCTCAGGATTTATCTTCTTGCCTTTGACCACCTGTTGGTACCGCTCTTCGTGCGTGGGGGAGTTGAATCTGTCAACCTCAACTGGTGGTCCCCCTCTCCTTTTCTTGGAGGTGCCTGCATTGCTTGGCCACATTTTAGTTTGCCTGTAAATGTCCTGTAATGAAATAAAACCAGAAAGCAGCACAAATTGTTAGTTCTCGGTGGGTCCTTGGTGTGGGCCCCACTCACAGCAGAGAATCTAACAAAAACAGGCAATAAAATTTTCTCAGCACTAGTCAACTACCCTAAGGTTCAATGATCATTGACAAAATTAAAGCACAAGCTAGCAACCAAAAATAGAATTCACTTAGGCATTTTCACAAACAGTTGGGTTGCTTAGCCAAAACTCACTTGGGCATTTTCACAAACACCTTGGCCACAAATTTTTTTTTCATTCAGGCATTTCATCAAACACCTCTCCTACACTCTAAAAAACAAAGATTTTCTATCCTAATTCAAAATATACTACCACAAATCCAGAATTAAGAAGCAATGGTGAGGATTATCATACCTGGAGAGTGTTGGTGATGCAAAATTGTGTGCTCTTTCACACGTTGAGTGCCAAAATTGAATTAGAGGGGAAAAGGCTTGCAACTCGCGCACAAGGGGTGAAAAAGTTTTTGGTTTTGGTTGTGTTCGGTCTGCCTGGTTTTAGGCAAATTGGCGTCGCATCGCGACGTGTCCTTATCGCGTCGCGAAATCAAACAGAAAAAAATTTTACTGAAAATTTTTTGAACAGTCGCGACGCGATGCCATTCCTTCGCGACGCGAAATCAAACAGTATGTTTTTTTCTTTGAAATCCTTCTTTTTCGCGAAGCGAATTTGACCGAACACAGCTTTTCCTAAGACTAACAACAAATTAAAACTACATTGCAAACTTGAAATTAAACGAAAATAAATACTTGTTACCTCACAGTGGGTTGCCTCCCACTCAGCGCTTCTTTAACGTCACTAGCTTGACGGTTGTCAGAAGATGACTTAGTTTGGCTCCGGTGGAGCACTCAGCTTTTCCAGTGCCTCTTCCAGCACTCCCTTGGCATACTCCACTTCCATCTTACAGTTCTTACCAGATGTACTTGTAGCTTCCTTCAGGTCCTTTCAGACAGCAGGTGGCTTCTCACGGGTTGGGTGGTAGATTTTTTTCCCAACCATCTTGGAATTAGTGGTCTCAATGCAGTGACATTCTTCTTTTTCCTTCATCGGGGCTGTGTACTCAAGCACATTGAAGGTCTCAGATTCATCTTGGACCCTCAATTTCACCGTCCCTTCAGCCACATCAATTACTGCCCTACTGGTAGCCAAGAAGGGTCTTCCCAGAATGAAAGGAATGTCATTGTCTCCATTCATGGAGCTTTTGACATTCGTATCCCCATCCAGTTGCAAAATTACAAAGTCTACTGGGAAGAGGAATTTGCCAACCTTGACCAAGACATCCTCCACAACCCCATAAGGGTTCCTGATAGACCTGTCAGCAAGACGCAAGGTCATGGTGGTTGGTTTCACTTCTCCTCCACCCAGTTTCCTCCACATAGCTAGGGGCATTAAGTTTATGCTCGCCCCCAAATCACAATTATCAACCTTTTCTTCACCAATTTTGCACGGGAGGGTGAAGCTCCCAGGATCCTTCAACTTCTGAGGAAGCTTGTTTTGGATTATGGCACTACACTCTTCAGATAGAGCCACAATTTCATCATCCTTAAACCTCCTCTTTTTAGTCAACAATTCCTTCATGAACCTTGCATACATGGGCATTTGCTCTAATGCCTCTGCGAAAGGAATGTTGATCTGGAGACGGGAGAAAATTTCCCTAAACTTTGAGAATTGCTCCTCCTTCTCTTTCTTCTTGGGTAATGGGGGGTAGGGCAATTTCATGTATGATGGGATCTTCTGGACCTTCTCTCTTGCCTCCCCCTCAATTTTCTCACTCCCTGTTTCTTTTTCTTTTTCAACCACCTCATTTTCTTTTTCCAATTCCTCACTAGGCTTGTGCTTGGCTACCTCAACGGGTCTCAACTCTTTACCACTTCTCAGCGAGATAGCATTCCAGTTCTCATTCTTGGGGTTATCCACAGTATTTGCAGCGAAACTACCATTGGACTTCTCAGCTAATTGCTTTGACAGTTGGCCAATTTGGGTCTCCAAGTTCTTCATGGATGCTTCATGGTTTTTTCCCATGTTTATCATTACCTGTTCTTGGGACTGGAAGGTGTTCTTGGTCATCTGCATAAACTGTGTCAACGCATCTTCTAACCGAGAAGGGGGGTTTTTGTTGTTGATTAGGTGCCTGAGACTGTTGTTGGGAACCTGAGGCTTCATTGTTTTTCCAAGAAAAGTTGGTATGATTCCTCCACCCAAGATTGTAGGTGTTGGAAAAAGGGTTCCCACCTTGTTTTTGGAAATTTCCCATATAATTGGCCTGTTCCATTGCCTCTCCTTGGGCTGCACAATCCCCTTCATGAGCTTCTCTGCCACAATAAATGCACCCACCTGTTTGCACTGCTTGGGCGGTTGCTTGGCTTTTTGTCCCAACCTCACAAGCTGCAGCCAATTGTTTGGTGAGGGCCTCAATCTGCATGGACATTAATTTCTGCTGGGCTAACACTGCACTGTTTGAATCTAGCTCCAGCACACCCTTTTTACTTGCACCTCCCCGATCATTCTGAATTCTGTATTCATTGGAGGCCATGTCTTCTACTAGCTGCTTTGCTTCCTCCCAAGTCTTTGTACCCAAAGATCCTCCAGCTGAGGCATCTAGCATCATTCTTGTCTGAGGTCTCAAACCATGACAGAAAGTTTGCAGCTGTAAGAAGTCATCTATACCATGCCCGAGACACTTTTTGAGCAACAGTTTGAATCTCTCCCAAGAATCATACAACGACTCTGACTCCCCTTGAGTAAAGTTAGAGATTTCAGCTCTTTTCCTTATAAACTTGCACTGCAACATTTTGACCCTACGGCAACGCTCGAAAACCGTTGCGCAAAGCAGAAAAACCGTTGCCTTATCCTTCGGCAACGGTTTTAAAACCGTTGCCTTATCCTTCGGCAACGGTTTTAAAACCGTTGTTTCTGCGAGCGTTGCCTAAACTAAAGGCAACGGTTTTTGGTGCCCAAAGGCAACACATACCATAAACCGTTGCCATTGATAAAGAAAACGCAACGGTTTTATTTTCCATGCTATGGCAACGGTCAACAACTGTTGCCAATTATGACAACACTTAGAAACCGTTGCCATAAAGGGCAACAGGTGAAAACCGTTGCCATAAAGGGCAACACGTGAAAACCGTTGCCATAAAGGGCAACACCTGGAAACCGTTGCCAGATATGGCAACACTGGAAAACCGTTGCTTAATATATTATAGAATACGCTCAAAAACCATTTTCCTTGATAGAATAACCGTTGCAGTCATTAGCAACACGAAAAACCATTGCTATTAGTGACAACCACAAAAAAAATCAGCATTGGTATCAATAGCATCACATAATAAACTTCTTAATTCTAATCATTCAAAGGAAACATCAATGTTGAACCTATAATTATTTTCAGTTTAAGACACTCATCCAAACTCTATTTTGTTATGCACAATGTAAAGCTGAAAATGGATCCTTCATATAATATGAAGATTAGTTCAAATAATCATAAAATATACAAAGTATTTATGGAATCTGCATTAGCATGCATTGGAGATTGAAATTCCCCCAGAATGTGATGACCTTTTCGTCCTTGGATGCTTAGGAGAAACTGCATAATAATCTCCAGAACTGCTTGTTGAATACATCGATGATGATGGTAATCCATGAATTTTAGGCAAACCAGTTGAACCAGGTAAACTATATCCTCTTTCAACTGTTTCAGCGTCCAGAGGCAGCTCCTCCAAGTCCTACCAGGATAAATACAGACATCAGACAGTGGCTATACTTTGTTACCACTAATTGTGTTTTTAGGTAGAAAAGTTAGTTAAGACATTTCTAGTTAAAGTATTATGACATTCCACATATAATGACAATAAATTTGTTAAGACATTTCTAGTTAAAGTATTATGACATTCCACCTTAATTGCCTGCTGATAAGCTCGGAGGAGTTCTCGGCAGTGCTTTCTTTTAATGGCTATCTCGTCAGGCTCTCTCTTGGTCTTGTTTACCTGATATCCTCTTCTAACGAACAGTAATTAGAGAAACTAAAAGCTCTGAAAAATAAATTTCCAGTATAGGGAAATGCACAGTTACAGTTGGGACTGGCAATCTGATTGTTACTGCAAGATGGAGGTGAACAACTATTTGATGGTGATGAATATGAGGAAATGATTTGGGGTGCTTTGCAGTAGCTCTGTTGAATGAGCTTTCATCATGTGTCATTTATATAGTTAATTTTTTAAGTGGATAATATACAGATTTATAACGAGTGAGGGATGATATTCATAACTGACCTGTGCCATAAACATTGTTCTTGGTGGAATCTTCATATAGTGACCGAGTTTAAAGTCTGACAAAAATGTAAGTGCTTGACTCATGCTAATGTACCCATACACCTTAAAGCACATGTTAGCCACATGGCGCTCTGGATACATGTAACCGAGGTGAAATCTTAGGTAATTCTCCTTAGGTAGCACCAATTTAAAAATACCAAGCTCTGTAAGTGAAGTGTTAGGATACCTGATTTGTAGTGGCTGCTATTATACCGATTGGAAGGGTGAAAAAAATGGCAATAGCACAAGCTAGCAATACACCCCACCAAGGCAACTGAAGTGATTCGTTGTAGTACTCGCAGACAAAGATAATAAGAGCTATGTTCAACACGAGAATTATGTGAAACCACCACATTGGGACTGACTTGTACCTCCTCATAAGTCTTGTGTGTATGTCAATTTTTTTACTGTCTCCAAAGGCCCTCTTACTTCACTACAAGAATTATTGATTTTTCCGGCCAGGAGTTTCCGGCGGATATGGATCCGCCGCAAAGTTACCGGCGGAATCTACACATTTCCGGCGGATTTTATCCGCCTCAAAGTTACCGGCGGAATAATTGACCGTTGCGGCGGATTAAAATTCGTCTTGGCTTTTGCGGCGGATTTAACGGTTCTTGCGGCGGATTTGGGTTCACAAATTTTTTTTTTTACGAGATTTTAATTAACCGCCGCAAATGCACCTCCGTCCGCCGCAAATCCCTTAAGTCCGCCGTAAATCCCTTAAATCCGCCGGTAACTGCCGTTTCCGGCGGATCTTGCCTTTTGATCGTTTGACTTCGTTTCTCCTATATAAACCCCTTCTCCCCTTCTTCTTTTTTCACACCTCTACCAATACTCTCATTCTCTTGATACGGCACTCGATCTCTTAATACGGCACTCTCTTGAGCATTGTCGGCAGCGGGGTTCCAATAGAGTGGCGTACGTCTCCATTTTTTTGTAAAAAAATTTCCACATTGTCATGAAGACCCCTTCATCACAAAATTCATTACTAAACTTGACTTTATTTTTAACATTGTGCATTCGACCGATCTCTAATGTTATGACAATGTAGGTTTTTTGCAGCTTATTTGTGAACTATGATTCTAGTTAAGGACTTTGTAATTGTAGTAATGGATTTTGTTGAATGTTAGACTTTTCTGGTTGGTTGTGGGGCTTGGTTGCAGAAAGAAAGCACTAAAAGGTTTTAGTAAATTAGGAGAATGAATAAAATAAAAATAATTTCTAGAATTCTTTTTAATATTAATAACTAGTTTTTTACCCATACATACGCACGGGTGATACTATATTTGTTATAATTTGCTATGAAATTATAAATTAATATGTTGAAAGTTGCAAATGTAATACAAGAAAAAGGGAAATATCGATAAAAGGCGATATTTCCAACTTTTTAAAATAGTTGTGTTGCAAAAAGTTTAAAAAAAAGTCGGTATCTTCTTATAATATTAATAATGGAGTAAAAATGAAGAAAAAGGAAAATGAGATTTAAGGTAAAATATGCACCCCCGTTGGCACTCTCGTTGCCTCTCATTGTCGCTCCTGTTGCCACTCCTGTTGCCGCTCCCGTTGGTGCTCTCGTTGCCTCTCTCGTTGTCGCATCCTGTAACATCCTGGGCCCTTTTCTTTCTAGTAGTCTACCTAGCGATGCACTCATGATCTTCTCCACCCCTGTGGAGTTTTTGCCTTCCGTGGGAATCGAACCATATACTCTGGGGCTTAAGTACATGCTCAATGCATTCCCACAGAAGGAAAAAACTCCACAGGGGGTGGAGAAGGTCATGAGTGCTTCTCTTCAACATCAATGGCAACCCCAAGACTTCAGCTTGATAGTCTCTATCCTATATGCACTCTCCTAACTTCATTTCCCAACTTCCACACTTACATGCAAGCTCTAAATCATCTATTTTGTAACACCCCAGTATTTCTAACATGTAGATATACTGTAATGCACAACTTAACTATAATCATAGGACACAATTCCTGCTTAGATATTGAACGTACAAACTTTTTCCGAAAATTAAACATAATATCTCGGATTATCCCGACTTCAATCACTACAAAAAAAACCGTTATTTGCGACGGACATTAGCGACGGAATATGATTCCCTCGCTAAAACTGACATTAGCGACGGAATTTGCGAGGGAATAAGGGTCTTTGTTTTTTTGAAAATTAGCGACGGAAGTTAGTGCATTAGCGACGAAACAGTCCGTCGCTAATTGTTTGGAGGGAAACTGAAATCAGAACAGCACGGAAACCGAAGCGATTAGCGACGGAAATACTGGTCCATCTCTAGTGTTTTTGACCGTTCCACCTTGGTTAGCGTGAAGGGATTAGCGACGGAATAGTCCCTCACAAATTCCGTCGCTAACCCCAATTAAATAGAATCAGATCCCTTTTCCTCTCTCTGTTTCCTCTTCTCTGTTTCCTCTTCTCTCTCACTCCCTCACTCTTCTCTCACAAACCCCAACCCCACCACACCATTTACAGCACCACCACCCCACGACCACCGCACCACCCCACCACCCCCACCACACCACCGCTCACCCGTCGCTCCTCTCTCTCTCTCCTACGCGACGTCGCTCTCTCTCCTCTCTCTCTCCTACGCGAACCTCTCTCTCACCGGAGCTCTCCGTTTTCGCCACCACCGGAGCTCGCCCTCCTCACCACCACCGTAGCTCGCCCTCCTCACCACCGGAGCTCTACCTTTGGAGGTTTTTTTTTACTGATATTTTTTTTTACCAACTGATTTTGTTTGATATTGTTTTGTTAGGATTTGTAAAATTAATTTTGTGATATTGTTGTTTGGTAATTTTAGTGAATTTAGTTTTGTGATATTGTAAAATTAATTTTTGATATTGTTTTAGTGAAATTGTGTTTAGGATTAGAAATTGAAATTGGGTAGAAATTGAAATTGTGTTTTAGGTTTTTGGATTAAGTTTAGGATTTATAGAAATTGTGTAGGATAAAAATTTGAAGTTGAAATTGAAATTGTTTGTTGAAATTGAAGAAGTTGTTTTATTGAAATTGAAATTAATAGTGAATTGATTTATGTTTTTTGCTTGAAATTGAAATTAATAGTTGAAATTGAAGTTGATATTGAAGTTGTTGTTGAAATTAATAGTTGAAATTGAAGTTAGTTATTGAAATTGAAGTTGAAATGGTTTAGGATTGAAATTGTTTTGGTGTTTGAAGTCTCACAACCGCACCGGAGTGCGCACCGTCACCGAACCACGTACCGCACCGGACCTCAATCTCATAACGGTTAGTTTCCAAAATAAATTAATTGTTGTTTTCATGAACCCTAGGTTAGATGACTGTGTGTTGTTAATGGAAAAGGGTGAGGTGATGCCGTCCCTCACCCCCATATTTTGCTCGAAATCATCTCCATTGAGATAATTGCGAGGCGATACTAACAATTTTATGGTTGGGAGTTAGAAATAACTTTGATCCTTTACTACTTATATGGAAAAGGGTTTTGTCTGATCTGTCCTTAACCCCCATATTCGGCCCGAAATCATCTCCACTGAGATCATATCGATGCTACTAACTTGATAGATTATTGGGAATGTTAAGGGAATCTAACACGTTTTCTTAAATGCGTGTAGATGAATTTGTATGAATTTAATCGTGAATGGGTGTATGATCGGTTATATCTGAGAAGAGCGGGTTTGAAGGAATCTTTTGTAATTGGGGTTGAACAGTTTCTTGTGGTAGCGTGGCGACATGAATTGGCTAAACGGGAAAAGGGGGTTAGATGTCCATGCTTAAAATGCGACGGTGTACCTATTAGGACCGATAATGAAATCAGGGAGCACTTGTATCAATGGGGGTTTAGGCCTAATTATTGGATTTGGGTGGACCATGGAGAACAACGACGTCAAAATTTTGAGGTAGGGGCTTCAAGCAGTTCTGGTGTTGGTGTTCCACGTAATGAAAATTTTGAGTCGATGGAAAACATGATTTGTGATGGTCTCAGGGTGAATGTGCCATTTGATGAGCCTCAATATGACGATCATGATGAACTTCCAAATGAAGAAGCACAAAAATTTTATAATTTGTTAAGAGATTCAAACAAACCGTTGTTTGAAGGCTCGCCACAGTCAAAATTATCTATGTGTGTGAAACTTTTAGCTCTCAAGTCCATGAGTAATATTTCTGAGGTGGGTTTAGACTATGTGACTGAAATGATGTTGGAAGTGACACCTAATAAGGATAATTTGCCAAAAAGTTATTATGAAGCAAAGATGTTAGTTTCAAAGTTGGGATTGAAATTTAAGAAGATTGATTGTTGTGAGAAAGGGCACATGTTGTTTTACAACAACGAATTTGGTAAAAATGATGGTGAGCTACTTGAATGCAAATTCTGTGGAAAGCCAAGGTATCATGATCGTAAAGGGGCAAAACGTAATTATAAACCTATCCCTGTAAAGTCGATGTTTTATTTTCCTATAGTTCCAAGGTTGAAAAGAATGTTTGCATCGACCGAAATTGCGCAGAAAATGACTTGGCATTATGACAATAGGCGTACCTCAGACGTCATTTTACGCCACCCATCCGACGGTGAAGCGTGGAAGCACTTTGATCAAGTGCATTCAGATTTTGCCTCAGACCCACGAAATGTTCGGCTTGGCTTGTGCTCTGATGGGTTTACTCCATATATCCATGCATCGGCGTCACCCTACTCTTGTTGGCCAGTCATTGTTACCCATTACAATCTTCCTCCTGAGATGTGCATGACTAAACCGTATATGTTTTTGACTTGTCTGATACCTGGTCCATCCAATCCAAAAGCTAACATTGATATCTTTTTGGAACCTCTGATTGATGATCTTAAGAGATTGTGGGGGGGTGTTTTGACATATGATGCAGCACGAAAGAAAATTTTTATGATGAGAGCCGCATTGATGTGGACAATTAACGACTTTCCTGCTTATGGTATGTTTTCTGGTTGGGAGACTCACGGTAAATTGGCATGTCCCCACTGTATGGAACACACAAAGGCGTTTACGCTAAAGTACGGGGGCAAGAGTTCTTGGTTTGACTCACATCGCAGATTCTTACCGCAAGATCATAAATTTAGAAAGAACAAGAAGGCCTTCAAGAAAGGGGCAGTTGAAACAGATTGACCACCGCCTTTGTTGACATCAAGTGAAATCTGGAGCAGAGTTATGGATTTGCCACAAGCCACAGAGGTAGGGGAGCTCACCCGGCTGGATGGTTATGGACAGGTGCACAATTGGACAAAAAAAGCATATTTTGGAATCTCCCATATTGGAAAGATAATTTGTTGAGGCACAATCTTGATGTTATGCACATCGAGAAGAATTTCTTTGACAACATATTTTTCACTGTGATGAATGTGAAAGATAAAACCCAAAGCCAAATACTGCCTAACACATCGAGAAGAATTTCTTTGACAACATATTTTTCATTGGATTCTGCTCTTTATTGTAGCAACATCGATCTGATTTGAATTTGGTGGAAATGCCTAATGGGAAGATGTTAAAACCCAAAGCCAAATACTGCCTAACACCAGATGAAGCGAAAGATGTTTGTCGATGGTTGAAAGAATTGAGGATGCCAGATGGTTATTCTTCTAACCTTGCAAGATATGCCGATGTGAACACCGGGAAGATGTATGCGATGAAAAGTCATGATTGTCATGTATTCATGGAGTGTTTGCTTCCAATTGCTTTTAATTCATTACCAAAGTGTGTTTTGGAACCACTTATTGAAGTGAGTCAATATTTTAAAAATATGTGCTCTTCAACATTGAGAAGGGATGATCTTATTAAGATGGAGCAGAATATTCCTTTCATTATTTGTAAGTTGGAGAGAATATTTCCTCCCGGTTTCTTTGATTCCATGGAGCATCTACCGGTTCACCTTGCGTATGAAGCAAGGCTTGGTGGACCAGTTCATTATAGGTGGATGTATCCATTTGAGAGGTAATTATCTATTTCAACATTTTATTAAAATTATCTTAATTAGTATGATTATTAGTTTAATGAAGTATTTTTCGTTCAACAAATAGATTAATGGGTGATTATAAACGATCGGTGAAAAATAAAGCTAGAGTTGAAGGATCGATCTGCACAGCTTTTCTACACCGTGAAACAACTTATTTTTGTTCACATTAATTCAACAACTTTATGTTGTCAACAAATAATAGAAATGAAATGGAGATTGAAGAAGAAAGACACCCGCTCACTTTATCTGTGTTTATCAAACCTGGTCGCCCTTCGGGAAAGAAGTCAACCAACTACTTATCAGATAAAGAGCATAAATCAGCACATGTTCATGTCTTGATCAATTGCACTGAAGTTAAACCATATCTTGAGTAAGTATGCTCCAATTCAGTTGTTAATCTATACTGTATGATGTTAAATCATATTTTGATCAACTTTCAATCTAAAGAGTAATAATAATTCTTTTCCAGTGCATTCTTACGAATTGAGGGTATAGGCGCTGAAGAATCTTCTATTCGTATACATGAAAGTTTTCCATCCTGGTTTAAGACTAGGGTAAGTAACCAAATCCCCAAGGCGCTGAATAATTCTTTAAAGTAGATATGAGACATGACTTATTTTTCCATATGTTGTTTACTTAGGTTTATGAAGCAGAACCAACTCCCCAAATCCGACACTTGAGGAACTTAGCCGATGGTCCTTTTCTTGAGGTGACCGAGTGGCACACATACCTAGTTAACGGTTACAAATTTGACACCCAATCATGGAGTGAGGGGAAAAAACAATTAATAGTGGGGTATATGTTAAAGGTGAAACAGGAGAAGGTGAAAATGACTACTACGGTGTGATCGAACACATATATGAACTTGAATACCCACCGTTAGACTATGAAAAGAGAATAGTTTTATTTTTTTGTAGATGGTTTGATCCATCGGTTAGAGGAATGAAATTGAATCCAAAATGTAATACCGTGGACATTCGAATGAATGGAAGGTATAAACTTTATGATCCATATATCATGGCAGAAAATGTGAGGCAGGTGTATTATGTTCCATATCCATCAACTCAGAGAGGATGGTGTGTTGCAATTAAGACAAAACCACGGGGTCGCATTGAAGCCATTGATGCGGAGGATGAGGTTCCTTATCAGGTGGATGAAAGTTCAGGAGTAGATGAGGTAATTGAATTTGAAGCGATTGACTCATTATGTGATGATCGACTCCTAGTTGAAGAAGTTGATGAAGATGAAGAACACAATGAAGATAAAGAAGAGAATGAAGATGAAGAACAGAATGAAGATGAAGAAGAGAATGTTGTATTTGATTAATCTTATATATATTGTCTACTTATGTTGACTCCTTATGTTGTCTTTAAATTTATTAGAATCATTAATATATCAATATTGTTCTTGTTAATTTACTTTATTTAAATTATTTATAAATATATATAATTAATGTTGTTAGTATCACATTTCGTTTTTATTTTTTCATAGATATGGATACAGGAGGAGGTTCTGACCCACCGAGACGTAATAATAAAGGGAAGAAGACTATGACCGATGAACCTCCTAGGAGGAGGCGTAATCGTGAGGTGGAACTTAATATTGGGAATATGAGGGGTCATATGTATATGAGCCCACCAGCTACCGCCCCACAACCTCCGCCTCCATCTGGCCCCGGATGGTTTCATTTACCATCACATGGGCATTATATGGGCCCAGCAGATGCGTATGCAGGGTATGGCCCACCAGCTGGGTATGGCACATCAGCTGGGTATGGCACACCAGCTTGGTATGGCACACCAGTTGGGCATATAGGCTCATCATCTGGACATATGGGCCCATCGGCTGGACATATGGGCCCATCAGCTGGACATATGGGCCCATCAGCTGGGTTATCTATGCCTACACCAGAGCCCCAGGATGATATTCAGCATGATGTTGGTGTTGGTAATGTTGAAGGTGATTCATCCACCGATGACGAGAGAGTGGAGGTGGTTGTTATTAATGGTATTAGACTCAAAGTCATTTATAGCCGTGGTAACACGTAAGTATCATATTGTTTGTTTTTTTAAAGTTAATTATGCAACGACTTATATATATTTGATTGTTCGATATATCTTTCATTATGCAGGCTTCTTCCTGCAAAGGTAGCTTCATCAAGCATCACCTATGTCATCCGGAAAAAATATTTTCAAAAGTTCCATAAAAAGTGGAGCAAAGTCGAAGAAGATGACAAGAAGGATCTGCTTGACTTCTTTAGGGTAAGTGTCAATTATTTTGTCATTACTTATATTGTTTGTTTAAATTTTATGTTTAATAACGTTTAATATAATTACTAATAGATATTTTCATTTTACTTAATACAGACCAAGGTAACTTCGGACATAGAAGATGATGACAATGTGCGGAGACTTTTTTTCAAAAGGATGGGCGCTCAGATTTCAGATTTGCTTTATAAGCTCCGCTGTAAAGATAAAAAGCCTGACTTCATGGGTGATGATATTTGGAATGCCTTCAAGAGCCATTGGGCTACCGAGACTTTCAAGAAAAATGCCGCAAGCGCCAAAAACAATAGAAACTCAGAAAAGGGTGGCTCGCTTCACTGCGGTGGGTCCATCAACCAGGCTCAGCATGCTGCTAGATTGGTAAATTATTTTACAAATCTGTGTGTTTTTTTACATTATTTAATTAGTTAGCAATTTTTGAAAATGTGTTTCATTTTATAGAGTAAAAAGGCAGGACGCCCTATCACTGCTCCTGAGCTGCATAGAGCCACCCATGTGAGGAAAGGCACTGGCGAGTATGTTGATGAGCGCTCCAAGATGACTCAGATAAATATACAAATTGATTGGTATTATATAATGTTGCTTTGTCAGAATGGAGCGCTAATTTGTCGTTATTCAAAACAGGAGTAAGTAAATGAGTTCATGACTCAGCTAACTCAGGGGAGCTGGGACCCTGAAGCACTTGGCCAACTTACTCCTGAGATGATAGATCTGGAAAATCAACATTGGGAGAAGACAGTTGGTTGGTCTAAGGGTCGCCTGTATGGTACGCGGCCCTTGGCTCCATGTATGGGCCAGTCTGGGGCCGGGAGCAGCAGAAGACGCAGTCGACCAGCTTCTACTCCTGCAGATACAGAGCATATGAGGCAGATGGAGCAGGAGCTGCAGTCTACTCGACAGGAGCTACAGTCTACTCGACAGGAGCTGCACGATACTCGACAGGAGGTCAGGACCTCTTCTGAGGCGATGAAAAAGATGCAGCAAAACTTTGAGAAGGTGAGCCGTAGGCAGGCGATGATGTTAAAGTATTTTAAGAATATGCAGCAAAATCAGCAGCAAGATGAGGAGGATGATGAGGAGGAAGATGATGAGCAAGATGAGGAGCAAGCTGAGGAGTCTGATGGTGGCAGCTTTTAGTGTTGTTGATTAACGTTTTTGTAATAACATTTCAGATTAAGTGTTGTTCAAATTTTATTCTCGTAATTTTTATTTATTGAAATTTTTTAATTTTAAACTGTTTTATATAGTTTAGATTTTATTATTTATTAATAAAATAAACAGGTATAAAGGCAGATTAATCAAAATAAAATAAAATAAAATCAGATGGGCATTAGCGAGGGAAAGTGGACGCGTGGCTAGGCGTTAGCGAGGGAATTAGCGAGGGAAAGTGGACGCGTGGCTAGGCATTAGCGAGGGAATTAGCGAGGGAAAGTGGACGTGTGGCTAGGCATTAGCGAGGGAATTAGCGAGGGAACGTGGACGCGTGGCTGTCTGAATTTTCCCACGTGGCTGCCATTAGCGAGGGAATTAGCGACAGACCATTCCGTCGATAATTAGCGAGGGACTCAGATTCCCTCGATAATCCCATTAGCGAGGAGCAA
Organism: Astragalus membranaceus; assembly: GCA_039519185.1. Classification (NCBI taxonomy): domain Eukaryota; kingdom Viridiplantae; phylum Streptophyta; class Magnoliopsida; order Fabales; family Fabaceae; genus Astragalus; species Astragalus membranaceus. The sequence goes on along the minus strand of CM076848.1, from coordinate 25,901,476 downwards.
TTTAGCGACGCAACAGGTCCCTCGCTAACGGTCATTAGCGACGGATTTTGCTCATTTTGCGAGGGAAATTTTCGTCGCTAAAAACCAATTTTTTTGTAGTGAGTTCCATAGAAGTTACTCGGTTCACAACCGAAAGGATTACAACTCCAAATGTTCAACATCATAAAGCAGAGAATATAAAAGCGGTTCATACAACTCATAATAAGTACAAGTTATATAACCATAACAGAGACAACAAAGAAGAACAACTAAAAGCGTCAAGACTAAAGCCCTTGACATCTCTGAGAGCACGTCATCTACTCGTGTCTGTTTGACTTCCTCTTTCCCTCTTTCTCTGTAAAACAACAACAATGATAGGGTGAGATAACATATCTCAGTGAGTTCTACCGTGCCCCCTCACTATCACTCGGTTTAATTTATAAAACCGTTGCAACATAGTTAAATATATAACTACTTGCTCATATATATACTTAGCCCATTACCGACCGTGCACACAACCACAATCTCGGCGAATCGTAAACCTATCGTAGCATAAATCAGCCGTGCACACAACCACAATCCCGATAACCCCCGCTAGTCCTTTCCCTAACGTTTTGGGGCCTAGGGTGAGGGCTCATGACTTCCCTTCCTAGTATGCTATTCATTGGGTCGTCACCCAACTTGATATAATCGATATATCATACCCGCATTGGGCCGACTCCTAAATTCGATATAATCTATATATCATACACGCATTGGGCCGACTCCTAAATTCTAGATAATCTATATCTATTGTTGTTTAATAACTAGACATCCGGCGTTATAATACGGTACCGAGTTGGACATATAATCCATTTTGTTATTCAACAACATATGCTCACACGCGGTCTACATATCGGTTTTCAAACAATTTTAGCTTTCAAAAACATTGAATTATGCAATTTAAATTACATATTTGATTAGGCCTTTCAATAAGCTTTCAAACGCACCTGAGAACATCTCAATCGGGTTCCCGGATCAAACGTTATCGCGAAAACAAAATCAGTGACGTTTACTGAAAAATTGCACAGCGTCGCGATGCGAACAGGTTCCGTCGCGACACGAAAAGTTACAGAAGGTTTTCCATTCCAAAAATAAAGAAGGGTCGCGACGCGATGGCTTTGGGTCGCGATGCGAAAAGTTGCAAAAGTGCAGAAAACAGTTTTCCAAAACTCGATTTTGTGTCGTTTCGCTTTCTAACCGTCACCGAGACATTCCAGGACCATTTGTAACTTAAAAACAGGTACTATAACCATCAATCCAGTCCAGAATTCCAGGCAATTCAATATAATCATATATCTATATAATTTCATAAAAACGTAAAACGCTAATTTTCTCGAAAAAATGGTTTTCGACTCGATAAATGTTTCGAAATCAAATTTAAGTCATAAACCTGATTTTGCCAACAATTTCAGAACAACAAACAATCCCTAATCGTGAGTAAAACTCACCGATTGACTAATTCCTCGAGAAATCGCTCCCACACTCGAACTATCGATCGAAACCGCTCGAACAATCCCCGCTATTGATTTCCAACCGCTTCAAAAACAAACTCTCCAACGCTTTCCAATCTGAATCCAACGACACAAACACTCTTCTTGCTACTGAATTCCTCTCCGGTCTATGGAGTTGACGTCTCTCAAAACTTTGACGACTCGAACCCAAATTTGACGAACCGATATTCCCAGCTCTACGTCTGTTTTCCAGCATCAGTGTACAGATTTACAACAAGCGTAACTATGTCAATTCGTAACCAAAACCCTTCAAATCAGTGTCTATTTTGTAGAGAATTTTGTCCAGTTTCTGATGGTTAAAGTTTCAAACGCTTACAACCAGTATTCTGAGAGTTATTACGAAAACAAGGGGACTGGGTCAATAATGTGCCTGATTTATAACGAAAACTTGTGGACACAATATCTCTCTCCATTCCTAATGAAATCAGATGGTTCTTGTGCCCATATTGAAGCATTTTGTGTCTAGTTTCTGTGTAAGCAAAAATCGCGTTCATATGAGTTGTGTACAGGGAGATATAAGGTAAACACTGAAGGTAGTTCACACGGGTTTCCAGCAGAAATTCTGTTGAACTTGAATCATCAACCTCAACCACTTGTAACCACGAATTTGAGGTCCAACCCTCTGTACCAGCAGCTCTACAACCTCCAAAACACCTTCTGTTCTGTACCTAGCAGTGTTTTGTTGGCTACTGTTGGTAGGTCTCTTGCTACCCTGGCAGGAGGTTAGTGAGCGCCCGGGGGGGGTACTTGCAAAGCCACTCCGACGCTCATGTCAGTATGAGAATAGGCTAGTGAATTTGCTAGGAAAGAGTATGTACCTTAGAAATGGCTATGCGAGCCAATATTTATAGGAAATCGATGTTCGTTTGTGGATCGTCGGATCAACGGAATTGATCTTAACCGTCCAAGCGTGATTGGGCTTGTATGTTGTGGATAAAGGCCAAAGTGATTGGGCCAATCCATATCCGTTGCTAAATGCACCTCCTGGAATTGCTAAATGGACCTCTTGGTCCAGTCCAGAACAGTTGCCCCCCAAGCCGAGATTATTCCGGAGGATGGTCTTGGCTTGAAGGACTTTCGTTGATTCGCCGGATTTGTGAAGTCGCGTGGGACATTGCCTTGGCTTGAAGGACTCTCTAGAGTAAAAATAAAAATTTCATCCTCACCTATTCACCTTTTATAAATAGGTGAGCCAAGGCTCCATGTGGTCCACACTTGAAACTTTTTGGAGGAGTAAGGATTAGCTTTCTTTGGAGCATCTACTTGAAGAGGAGAAGGGAGGTAGGATCTACTTGCTTCAACGTTTCTCCTCCTCGGTAAGTGTTTGTTTTCGTTCTCGTTTGCATTGTTGATGGCGCCCTCGTGGGCGCCTTGCCATGTTTTCTGGCTGCCGCCCCTTGGAGCAGGATCTGGCGCCCTTATGGGCGCCATGGGCGCCTTGCCATGTCGATCTGGCTGCCGCCTCTTGGAGCAGGATCTGGCGCCCTCATGGGCGCCTTGTCTCATTAATCTGGCTGCCGCCTCTTGGAGCAGGATCTGGCGCTCTAACGGGCGCCTTGTCTCGTTGATCTGGCTGCCGCCTCTTGGAGCAGGATCTGGCGCCCTCATGGGTGCCATGGGCGCCTTGTCTCGTTAATCTGGCTGCCGCCTCTTGGAGCAGGATCTGGCGCCCTCATGGGCGCCATGGGCGCCTTGTCATGCTGTCTTGGCGCTAGGGTTTGCGAAAGGGATCTGGCGCCCTCCTGGGCGCCTTGGGCGCTGTGTTTATGTTGCCTTGGCGCCCTGCCAGGCGCCCTCATGGGTGCTGCCTGCTTTGGCCTTGGCGCCCTCATGGGCGCTGCCTGCTTTGGCCTTGGCGCCCTGCCAGGCGACCTCATGGGCGCTGCCTGCTTTGGCCTTGGCGCTTTTCTTGTATTTTATTTGTTGCTTGTCTTGTCTCTTAGCCTGTTTTTCTTCTCGATGAAATTTTAGGGCTTGCTTGGTGCCGAGGGGAATTGCTCCTTTTGATCTCACCATTATCCTGTTGACATTTCCACGATCTTTGCCGCCTCTAATTTACTAAGGTAAGTTGGGCTGACCTTTAGCATTTATTTCTAGCTTTCTTGTTTTCGAGCATGTCTTGTTTTGTGGAAGTCTCCATCCTTAGGAGAGAGGCCTGTCTACAAGTTTTTGTTGTTTGTCTCGTAACCGCTTGTTCTGCCCCTTGTCTTGTAGGTTGAGAGATGGCGAGGACGAAGGGGACAGCCTGGACGAATGGGGTGTACCCTGGTCCCACCCCTACTATGAGGCAGGCTGTTGAGGGAGGGCTGTCGGCAGTAGATGATGATACCGCTCCTTCGGAGGAAGCGGGCGTCCCTGGTTTTATCATTACCTCTTCTGATGATGATTTTCCATTTGAGCACGAAGTGGTGGATATCAGTGGTTTAAATTATGACTGGGTTGCTTGTGCTGTTCGCTCTACCAGAAGTTTCTACCTTGCAGGGAAAGAGCCCCCCCGCTACCTACAAGACGCACTGGGAGGCGACTGGCGGGTTGAGGTGGTTGACCCCTGTGAACACCCAATTTTAACCGGTACATTTTTACTTTTTCAAAAAAATCACAAAAATATGTTTTTCGCGTATATTTGATTCCTAATCCCTCGAATAGGTCATTTTGCGCTAATTTACTAATTTTGCGTTATTATTACTTGTTTTAGTGGTTAAACAAAAATTAAAAAAATATGTTAATTCAAAAAATTACAAAGTAGATTTAATTTATTTTTCTTGTTGCAATATCTTTAATTAAAAAACGAAAATAAAAAAAATAAAATAGATAAGAAATAATACAAATTACAAAAGAAAATAAAAAAGGGAGGTGCAATAAAAAATTATTATTACAAAAAAGGAGTGTCCATTTACATGCATTTACATGACTTGGCCGAAGAATGTCAAAGTTACAAAAATACAAAAATAAACCAAAATACCCAAAACTGCAGCTACTTTGCGAAGGTGATTTCTCTCTCTTCAGACCTCGTTTCAACGATCCGAACGGTGAAAGTGAAGATGAATGTCTCAAGAACCTTCTGGCAAAAAATGAAAACGATTCAGCGGTTAACGAATCCAGAATCGCACTTGTACGGTGGCTGGTTTGAGAAAAATGGGGGTTGTTTTTTCTACTTTTGCGAAGGCAATTTCTCTCTCCTCAGACCTCATTTCGACGATTCAAACGGTAAAAGTGAAGAGGGGTGTCTCATGAACCTGGTGTCAGAAGAACGACGATGATCCAACGGTTAAGGAATCCGGAATCACACTGTTACAGTGGCTGGTTTGAGAAAAACGGGAATGACTTTCTCTATCTTGTTTTAGTCCCATATTGTTTGGGAGAAACAAGAACCACCTAACATTTGACTATAAAAGAGGCTAAGAGGCAAAGACTTGAGGGAGGGAGTCATTGGCAGATTAAGCGATCTTTTGGGCTAGCCTTTGAGGTCCAGACACTAAAAGTCTGTCTTTGATTATTTTGTAATTTTTTTGAATCGGTTTTTCGGTTCTCAAAGCAGTCCGGTTCGCAGTTGACCTGGTCAGACTGCTCGATCCGGTTCGGCGTTCATCGCATTCATCAGCTTGAGGTTAGTTTTGTATTTATTTATTTATTTATTTATATCTATTTGTTTATTTATTTATGTACATATTTATTGATTATTTATTTATTTCTTTAGTTTCTTTTTGTATATCTTTATTTTATGCTTGATATAAACCCTAGGGTAGAAGACTATTATTTTTTGTATATGTGTTTGTTTGTTTTGCAGGTAGGGGGTATATTTAACATTTTGCTCCTACACACACTCTACTATCACACTTCTGCACACACGTGAGAATAGTCCTGTACCCGGACTGGAGAATAACCTAAGTTAGAACGAGACTGAGTAGTGATGACCTACTGGATGTGCGTCCTGTTGGGTGGTCACGAAAGTCTCACCTAGAGTTTGGTCCCTCTTGAGAATGCTGGCACTCCTAATAGCTTGCCTATTGTTGTTGATCAGTGTTCTTAATTGGGGTCGTTGGCTCTAGGAACCTTATTTAGGACTCTATAGAGCTACCTTTGAGAGGTTCACTTGATAGAAAAAACCTTAGATCTATTCCCAAAGGGACCCCTCTAGGACACAAAGGAGCTTAATACTTTTCCATTCAAGCAAACAATAATACAACTCCCTTTTTGCAAACTGCACCCCATTTTACTATTGCACCCTCTGTTTTCGTTTTTATTATTTCCTTTTACAAAAAACCTATAAAAATAAATAGATAAATATTTCATTTTCAAAAAAATATAAATAGGGGACTAAATCGACTGTACAGTCGGGTTAGTCAGCTTTTTAGGTTACTAATGAACCGTTACGGATCATGTCCTAAAATCCCTATTTAAAACAAACAATTTCTAAATCAAAATAAACACAAACATATTTCTTTCCATAAATCAAAAACTCCATTTTTCGAAAATAGGGGACTAAGCCGACTGTACAGACGGGTTAGTCAGCATTCTAGGATAAATGAACCGTACGGTTCAAGAGTCCTAAAATCCCTATTCAGATAAAATCAAACCAACACACATAAAATCATTTTCCAAAACTCCAAAAACTCCATTTTTATAAAATAGGGGACTAAGTCGACTGTACAGACGGGTCAGTCAGCGTTCTAGGATGGATGATCTGTACAGCTCAGTAATCCTAAAACCCCTATATTAAAAAATACCAACCAACAAAATTTTTCAGGAAGAACTACGTGACTTTTGAGTTCCTCATTGCACCGGAGGATACGTAGGAGCGGGGCTTCCCCGTCAAGTCAAAATTAAACTTTTCTAAATTAGCCCTTATTATTCTCTACTATTTTATTTTTGGGTAAAACAAATAAATTCGTAATTTATATTTGCACAATCAGATTTAGGGTAACTGTCTTAGGACGGATGTACTAGGGGTGTAGTGGAATTAAGTTTTCGCCCTTCCCTATGCATAACCGACTCCCGAATCCAACCTAGTTTACGCAGACCATTAATTTTAAGGTAGGTTTTTCTCAATTTTCCCGATTTAATAAATTGGGTGGCGACTCCCTGAAATATCAATTTTTGGGCCGTCTACGTCGGGATCCCGGTCACGACAACCCCCATGATAGAGTGTGCAGAGTTCCTGATGGCCGAAAATTCATGATGTTCCATAGTGTGATTTATAAGGTGCGGGTTTCTCCTATTTTTACACCGTTTCAACTGGAAGTCTTAAACCACCTCCAGATAGCTCCATCTCAGCTCCACCCAAATTCATGGTGCTTAGTGAACTGTTTCGAATTGGTGATGAGAGCTTTACAAAGGAAGTGCAACTTGAGGGTCTTTTTGACTATCTTCGAGGTGCAACGTCGTCGAGAATCTTCGGGTGGCATCACTCGTTACGAGTTTGTATGCTTGAAATGTCGGGCCAGTTGTGCTTTCTTTCAAGTGCATTCGGATAATCAGCGTGATTGGAGGTTTAAGTATTTTTACCTCGTCCCCTCTAGTTAGAAGGCTGTGGACAGCATGGGCTTTTTTGATGAACAAGGGTGTTTGGTCCGAGATAAGTTTCATTTTGGGTGGTGTAATGCTGATGCTGACCGTACTTCTCGGTCTTATCGCGTCCTCCCGTCTGAGTTATCAGATTCCAAGCTGAGGACTTTAAGTATGCTTAGGAGGATTGTCATTCGCTTGTCAACTACGCCCCAAAAGATTTTGTGTGGTGAACTATCAAAGGCTTCAACGATTCCCGAGGCTGTTGAGCTCTTAGGTTGCTTGTTTGGATTGGTGTGCCTTTATTTTCTCCTTTGTTTAACTCTTTGCTTCTGTTGCTGATTTGTTTCATTGTTGTTTTGCAGATAAGATGGTCGTTCCACTTTCCTTCAATGAATTGGCTTCTTGGGCCGGGAGGAGGAAGCCTTTAGGTGTCGAACCTGATGAGGCAAGTAGTCCAGTTCCTGCGATGTCAGCTCCTGTCCGTCCCTCCATGGGACCTCGTCTAAGTCTAGGAGCGCCAAGCCGGGCTGTTAAAGATCTCTCTGGGGCGCCAATTGGCTCTACCAACCTGGGGGTCCAAAGTCAGCCCAAGCGCAAGAAAAGTTTTACCCATCGTTCTCCTCCTGCTGATTGCCCTTCTCCTGTTAGGCGCCCCTCTCTTGAGAGTACAGAGGAGGGTGAAATTAGCTTCACTGCTGATGAGCGTGACCACCTCTGGGAGCACCCTTTCGAACTTGCCATACGTATGGTCAAGGCTGGGGTGAGTCTGCATGCGAAGTGGGGAGCTGAGAGGGGGTGCAGATCTCATTCAGGTAATCTTTTTGATTTATTTCTTTAAGTTTTTGACATATCTGTAGTTTGGAATCTTGAACCATGTTGTGTTGTTTTTCTCTTTATGTAGGGTTGAGCGAGGAGAGGGATCGGCTTATCTTGGATAAGAACCGACTTCAGGTGGATCTGCATGGAGCATTGGAAACTGCTCGCCGAGCCAAAGAGGCTGCTCACCATCATTAGAAAGACCGGGAGGAGGCCTATGCTGAGAGGATGAGTACAAGAAGAAAGTGGAGGAGCTCCAATCTGAATTGGATAGTATGAAGAAACAGAAGGATGAGGCTGAGAAGAAGGTGTAGATGGTGGCCGGGAAGGCTGTAAACATTTCCTATGCCGCCTAGGACAAGGCGATTAGCCATGTTCAGTGTCTGTATCCGGAAGCCGTTCTAGAGTCGAGTATTTTCCAATTCGACCATGAGGTTCGAGACGGGAGGATTGTCAGATACCATCCCAACGGGGTTGACTTCGATGTCGTTGCCCCCTGATTATTTCTTTCAGTTCAGTTGCTTTGACTGTGTAGATTTTTCTTTGACTTGTTGAATTTTGTTATGTATCTTGCTTAATGGACTGATTTTTATATTACATTTCCACCCCAACGGGGTTGACTTCGATGTCATTGCCCGCTGATATTTTGTGTTGCCTTTTGAAACGTCCATGTATATTCTTTGTTTTGGCTTTACGTGGGATGGCCTCGGACGTTTAAAGTCGCTTCGTACCTCGTGGGACCCTGGGGAAGTTTATCAGAACTCGATTTGAATTTAACTCGCGCATCAGAGGTTGCGACACGTTTAAAGTCGCTTCGCACCTCGTGGAACTTTGGGGGCAGTTTATTAGAACTCGGTCTGAATTTAACTCGCTCATCAGAGGTTGCGACACAGTTAAAGTCGCTTCGCACCTCGTGGGACTCTAGGGGCAGTTTATCAGAATCGGTCTGAATTTAACTCGCCCATCAGAGGTTGTGACACGGTTAAAGTCGCTTCGCACCTCGTGGGACTCTGTTTATTAGAACTCGGTCTAAATTTAACTCGCCCATCAGAGGTTGCGACACGGTTAAAGTCACTTCGCACCTCGTGGAACTCTGGGGGTAGTTTATCAGAACTTGGTCTGAATTTAACTCGCCCATCAAAGGTTGCGACACGTTTAAAGTCGCTTCGTACCTCGTGGGACTCTGGGGGCAGTTTATCAGAACTCGGTCTGAATTTAACTCGCCCATCAGAGGTTGCGACACGTTCGAAGTCGCTTTGTGAAACGAGTAGGTCGACTCGTGTCTCGGTTTGTAGGGAAGTGCAAACGATCGTAGCGCCGATTTCATGTCGCCCTTTTTACGGCCAGGCTTTTACATAGTTGCCTGGTCCCCCGCCGCTAGTGTTAGGACCTGGCTTTCTATTCTGCAAGTGATAGTGAATATTGCTGAAATGATATTTTTGAATCGTAAACAGTAAAATTTCATTCATTCATTCATGCGTGTTATCAGTCCACGCTATTACATTGTTTTGACACGAAAGCAAAGCTCACACAACCAACTTCTTTAGCTTAACAACGTTCTAGGTATTAGGATCAACAGCCAGATGGTGGCAGGCTACCTCGGATGGTATCCCTGGCCCATCCGCTGCAGATCAGGGAAACAGGTCCTCATTCTCCCTTAGGTGGATAGTGAATTTCTCTTTAACCTCCTCAAGGAGGTCAGAACACTCTCTGTTTGGGTCGAACCTCTTCATACGCTTTTTGAGCTCCTTAGTGAGGGTGGAGTCTTCCTCCTCTTCCTCACTGTCTGAATCACCTCTGGCATCCCAGTCTGCCAAATTTACCTCAGCTTCTTCTCTGAATCCACTGCCTGAGTTTCTCACCTCAGTAGTCTCTCTTTCTTCCTTCAAACTCATATAGAAACACTTGCGTGCTGCTCCCAGGTCCGCCTGAAGGGTCACAACCTTATTCTCCAAACTGTAGAATCTCATCTTCAGATGAACCGTTGAGGTGACTGCCTCCAACTTGCTCAATGTGGGCCTCCCAATGATGCATTGGTAGACCGACTTGCATGGGAGGACTAGGAAGGGTGTTTTCGCAGTTCTGAACAAAGGTGGTTTACCACCGGGGTTTCCATAGGTGACCATCAGCTCTAGGTGGCCCAGCGGTTTAGTTTTTGACCCGTTGAAACCGGTTAAATCCCCTCTTCGGTATGGAGTCAGGTCGTTGGGGGAGAAGTTCAGCACTTGCAGCAAGTCTTCAAAGATGATGTCTACTGCGCTTCCCTGGTCGACCAGGATTCTCCTAACCTCAATGTTGGCCATAATGGCAGTGATGAGCAACGGGACGTGTTTGTTCGGTTTTCCATCAAGCAAATCATCGTCGTCAAAGGATAAGGGTGGTCTGGTTGGTCCCTTCCTAGGGGCTGAGGTTGATGCAACGCTCAAGATCTCCTTCCACTTCCTTTTCATTGATTTGTTTGATCCCTAATCATCAAGGGGTTATTTCCGTGAATCACCATGGCCACTGGCCTTCCATTAGATCTTCGGGTATCTTCTCTCTTGGCAGAATCGCTATCATCGTCTTTGACCACCTCTCTGGCTGGGGCCTTCCCTTTCCTAGGGGACCTAGATCTTCTGGCGGGGGATCGGGCTCTTTTGCGTGAGCTATTCGGTTCTCCCTCCTTCTTTACGTACTTCAGCAGTTTTCCTCTCTGGACCATTTCCTCAATATCTTCTTTTAGAGCTCGACAGCCATTGGTATCGTGGCCTCCGCTTTGATGATAACGACACCATTTCCTCGAGGGGTTCTGGCCATCCTTTAGCACCAAAGACTCTGGTCTCTTGATGCTCTTGAACTCAGCGTTGGCGCATTCAGCCAGGATCTGGGCCCGAGACTAGACGAGACGAGGGGGTAAGCTCTGTGAGTTTGCGGGGGAGAACCTCACGATGCCCGCCTCCTGCTACCTTTCGCTGGCAGATTTCTCAGGTGTCTTCCCTATCGCCCCCCATCTTGGCTGCCTCGCGGTAAGCCATATCGTCCTCTTCATAATCTATGTATTTCTGAGACCTTCGAAGGAACTCGCCTAAGTTCCTTGATTTGTTGATTCCTACATCCATTTGGAAAAGACTTCCCTTTCTTAAACCGTCTTTCATCCAAAACAACCTTTGCTTGTCCTCCAAATTTCGAATGCACGAAGCCTCCTTGTTGAAACGCTCAATGTATTCCACTTGGCATGCTCAATGTTATGAACCGTCTCACTGTCATGCTGCCTGACGGCCCACGGTACTTCTTCCGATTTGGGTTTCAACCGGGAGGCAGTAAAACGAGCTGTGAACATTCTCGCCAGCTGCCCCCATGAGGAAATGGAGTTCGGCCTTAGCTCTTGAAACCACTCTAATGCGGAATTCTCGAGAGTAAGGGGGAAGATTTTACAGTGGACGGGTTCCTTGGCGCCTCTTTAGCGCATCATCAAGGAGAAGTGTGCCAGATGGCGGTCTGGATCTCCGGTTCCGTCATACATCTTGAGATTTGGCAGCTTCTCCAAGGCCCTTGAGATTTGACATTCATGCACCCTTCTAGTGAAAGGTCTCTCCTCTGAAAACCTTCTTGAGTTTCGGGGGGAGGTGTCTTCATAGTCCAACTCTTGATAGCTGCGTCGGTCGGGGGATCTCCTCGATGGCGATCCCTGGTGGTGCCTTCGGTGGGTATCGACCCGGATCCTTGGCCTCTCACGAGAATCAGGGGATGCGCGTGAGGAGGTCCTGGAGTGGGAGTCGTGTGGCTGGTAGGTATCATCTGGAGGGGAGGAAGGGGTCCTTGGAGGTGAGCCTGATCCTCCATGCCTACGTCGCTGAGGGGGAGAGCGGTGCACGTGTCTTCGCCTTGGGGGAGAACGATGGACGTGATGCCTCCGAGGGGGAGACCGATGGCGGCTTGAAGTCACCGTTGTTGGAGGAAGGGTTCCCCTGCTGGGTGGAGGCTGCTCAGGCAGGGAGGCTACACGCCTTTCAATTTCCTTTAGGCGAGTTTCTTGTTGCAGCATAGCTTGAGTGCGATTGGCCAGGAGATCTAAAAGTTGACTCACATTCGAGGGCTGGACAGGCTGACTGGTACCCTCGTCAGGTAGGGTTTCGACGTTGCCCTCAGGAGTACCCCCTGGTCGGGGTGCGGGTATGGCAGCGCTTTGAACCCAGGGTTTGCCTCTGGGAGTCATTGAGTCGCAAGAGAAAAGTTTGAGGATGATGTGAAAGATTGATATCTCCCACTGTGGTCACCAATGTTCTGTACCTAGCAGTGTTTTGTTGGATGTTGTTGGTAGGTCTCTTGCCGCCCTGGCAGGAGGTTAGTGAGCACCCGGGGGGTACCTGCAAAGCCACTCCGACGCTCAAGTCAGTATGAGAATAGACTAGTGAATTTGCTAGGAAAGAGTATGTACCTTAGAAATGGCTATGCGAGCCAGTATTTATAGGAAATTGATGTTCGTTTGTGGATCGTCGGATCAGCGGAATTGATCTTAACCATCCAAGCGTGATTGGGCTTGTATGTTGTGGATAAGGGCCAAAGTGATTGGGCCAATCCATATCCGTTGCTAAATGCACCTCCTGGAATTGCTAAATGGACCTCTTGGTCCAGTCCAGAACACCTTCCAATTCACAATGTAGGTTCAGAATCTCTTTCCTAATAGTTCCTACTGAACATGCAAAGCATCAATGGTGTCAAAACTCCATTTCTTCCCATTTGGAGCTTCAAGAGTCAACAATGGCAAGAAGGAAACGAAAAGGAGTTAGCTTCAGAATTCAGTATCAATAGAAAGGAAAACGAAAATGGAAGAAGATGAGCTATTGGGGACTCACGTGCATGAAGGATCCAAGCTCTTCTCTCTACTTCTCCTTCTTCTCACTTTCGCCCCAATCTCTCCCTTCTCTCTAGTTTCCTTTTTCAGTTTGCTGAAAGTGATAAGTGAAGGAATAAGTTTGGTTCAGTTGAGTGATGAGGTGGGCTGAGGGTTAAGTGGTTGTGAAAGGACCAAAATGCCCTTGGCCCATTTATCCATGGTTTTGGTGTTAAAACCCCTATAATCTTATGGTTTTCCACTTGACATAGATTTCTCGACTAATCCTCATTCGAGTCGCGACTAATTATTTCACTCAAATATTTTAATCGTTCTTATTTTCCATAAATCGAATCTTTAAAATTTAAGGATGTTACATATTTCAAGCCTCAAATATCAATTGCGATCACACCAAGGTAGATAGCTAAGGGTTCCATCCCCAAAACTCTGTTTTGGGTTTATGTTAACAAGTTTCTAGTTTCTTAATTGATGGTAAGTTAAGTAAGGGTAGGAGATGAGGAGTGGTGTATGTGGTTCAACAAAGAAATTTAAGTGAGTTAATAATCCCTTCAGCGCCCACATTTCTATCCTCTTCTACGAGCTCTTTCTCTCTATCTCTCTCAAAGGTTAAGCTCAAAATAAATGAGTGATAAAGATTGGAGAGGATGATGCTTGAAGAATGTCCAAGAGTGTTGGTAAGAGTTTGAAGTTTGAGAATGGGGCAAAAAAACAACTGTGGCACAAAAAAATAAAAAATTATCAAAATAGCACACTTTTTAAATTAATTACCAAAGTAGTACACTTTTATTAGGCTAGAAGTCACCCCCACATGGGGCGACTTCTACACTGCAAATTTGCAAATTTTTTTGGTTTTACAGTGCAGAAGTCACCCCCCGTGGGAGAGACTTCGGAACTGTATTTTTTTATTTTTCAATTTCTTTTATATTAATATATATAAACCTAATTAAATTCTAAAATTAATTTTGTTATTTCTAAAATAATTAGATAATTAATGATTAAAAAAAAATTACGCTATATAGAAATATGGAAACAACTGTATATTTCCATAACCGTCGGGAACGTCGCGAACGTAACCGTAACCGTAATCAACGTGCGACACCAACTCAACGGGCGACCCAAATTCCCCAAAGCTTTCAAGAAACTCAACAAGATTTGAACACATTAATGTAAGCACACAAAACCAACTTTAGCTACTTGTAAGCATACAAAACCAACTTTGATGAAAGAGACCCGTGGATTCTAACTTAAAATAGAATGTGTACCATCTCTACTATTTTATTTTTAATACTTTTAATTGTAATTTTAATTTTGTCGTTTCCTATTTGTATTTTTTATACATTTATTTGTATTTTTGTTTTTTTATATTGTATTTTTTAATTTTGTAACAAAATAAAAATATTTAATATTTAGTTAATTCTATTTTTAATTATTATTATTATTATTTTTATTTTTATTTTTTTACAATAATTAAGAAAACAAGTTCTACTACTAATTTCATTACTATTAATTTCTTATGGTGGAAACGTTACACATTGTTAAAATAATTATTTTATATTCTGTATTTGAGATACAACAAGAAAATAATATATATTGTTAATATAATTTTACTATTGCTAAAATGTATTTGGTGACGATCAAAGATTTCAAAGGAAAAAATATTAAAGTTATGAAACTTCATTTCTTAAAAACTTCATTTATTTATTTATTTATCAAATAATTAAGAAGACAAGTTCTACCATCAATAATAAAATTACATAAAATTGCAAATGAGCACAAAATAACATGTGGAAACAATAAAAAAAACTCAAAATGCATAACAAATAGTATTTTTGTGATTTTTATGGAAATAATGGAAATACCGATTTAAATTAGGTATTCACATCTCCGCAGCTATATTTTGTTTTATGTTTGTAGGTTTAAGGATGGTAAGCAAATGGTGTAGAGGGGTGTGAGAGAGAAATGGTGGAGCAGTGTGCAGAGACATGGAAGAGAGAAAAGATGGAGCAGTTTTATTTAACTGCTTGTAAACACACAAAACCAACTTTGATGAAAGAGACCCTTGGACTCTAACTTAAAATAGAATATGTGTACCATCTCTACTATTTTATTTTTTAATTCTTTTAATTGTAATTTTAATTTTGTCTTTTCCTATTTGTATTTTGTTATGTTTCTTTTAATTTTTGTTTTTTTTTATTTTGTTTTTTTAAATTTTGAAACAAAATAAAAATATTTAATATTTTGTTAATTCTATTTTTTTATTTTTTTACAATAATTTACAAAACAAGTTCTACTAATAATAATAAAATTAAGCAAAATTGCTAATGAGCACAAAATGACATGTGGAAATGCTAAAAACTTAAAATACACAACAAATAATATTTTTGCGATCTTTATGAAAAAAATGAAAATATCAATTAAAACTGGGTATTCAAAGTTGCCTCTCTGTACTTATCTTTAATTTTCTGTTTTATGTTTGCAGGCAGTTTTATTTAGCCGCTTATGAACACACAAGACAATCTTTGATGAAAGAGACCCATGAACTCTAAATTAAAATAGAAGATGCTTGACCATCTCTACTATTCAATCTGTTAACTTGTACGCTCTTTTTTGCCAAACGAAGCCAAATGCTACACGTGTGTTATCTGAACAAAACCAACAGATTGATTGAAAAAGTGATTCAAACACGTCTAAATCAAAGCGTTTTTTAGATTGATTTGTACTTTTTATTTGGGTTGATTCGGATTTGACACTTTTAATTTTCGTGTGATAAGTATGTAAGAGTATGGTGGATTAACATTGCACACATACTATTAATTTAAGATGATAATAATAATATTAATAGTAATAGTGCATGTTTAAGTTTCCTACAGTACATACATGCATTGCGCTAGTGTCGAACTGAAAAGTTTTGCTATTTTTCACCTTGGACATCAAGTATTGAATGCAACCATCCTATCCTCATTCATATTTAGCAATTTTTGGTGTGTGACTGTCTGTGTATCTGTGTGTGACTATGTAAGTCGTGTGAGTGTTTGGCAAGGCCAAACACTAGCTTATAGCGGACAAACTCAATGTAGGTGTTTGATGTAACACCCCGGTATTTTTATTTATTAAAAATACCCAAGTGCACCATCCTTAAAAGATCAGAGATATATATCCTGTTTAAATACTGAACACCACTATAAAATTTTCACTGAATAACGACAGAACAGTCTTAAACATACATACATAAGACCATAAACCATCAGTGAAACACAGTGTTCAATATCGTACAAGAAAGCGGAAATAAATACATAACGCTAAAGACAAAATGTCTTGATACACAGATAACAAGGAAAGATATACACTTAAGCATAAAGCTAAGTCTTCAGCAACCATCCGAGTACCACCTACTCGTGCCTCTTGGATCTCCACTTTCCCTGTTTATCTGTAAAACAACAACATATTAACAATGAGATACAATCTCAGTGAGTTCTACCGAGACCCCTACTAACTCTCTCGGTCAAATTATGGATTTGTTCTAACTTAACACGACACCGACTGCATTACTGCTAAACCCCGATGAACGTGTTATAACTCTGCACGATACCGACTGCATTACTGCTAAACCCCGGTGAATCGCACAACAACAAGGTACGGCACCGACTGCATGACTGCTAAACCCCGGTGTATCGCACAACAAACAAAGTACGGCACCAACTGCATGACTGCTAAACCCCGGTGTATCGCACAATAAACTTTTTAACATAACACCGACTGCATTACTCTGCTATATATCCCCAGTGAACCCCCTTACCAATAGCATTTTTTTCCTAATGGTACGGAGTCTAGGGTAAGGGATCATGACTGCCCCGCCTAGTATGTTAACATGAGTCGTCACCCAACTCGATATATGTTAAATATATCTACACTCGATGACCTGTTAGTTCACCTATACTCAATGAACATTTAGTCCATCTACATTTGACCGTTAATCGAACATAATACCCGCATCGGGCCGTTTCCTATAGTCGATATAATATATATATATATATATATATATCGTGAATCGTAGACCGGTTTAGACGAATAAATAATAATCATCCCACGTCAGTTATACCATACCACGTAGGACTCATAGTCCGCTTTATTATTAATAAAACATATTCGCACACGTGTACTATTATTCGGTTTTTCAAAACAATCTATAACTTCGAAAACAGTTAATTATGCCTTAAAAATAGAATATTCAGTTAGGCCTCTGAATAAGCTTTCAAACGCATCTTAGAACACCTCAATCGGATTCCCGGATCAAAAGTTATCGCGAAAACAAAATCAGTGAATAGTTGCTGAAAATCTGCACTGTGCGCTTGGACGCACGGGTCGTGGGCTTGGGGCGCTTTGGACGGTTTTGGTTCTGTCTCTCGTGCGCTTGGGCGCATGGCCGAGCGCTTGGGGCGCTTTGGACAGTGTTGGTTCTGCCTCTCGTCCGCTTGGGCGCATGGCCGAGCGCTTGGGGCGCTTTTACCTGCTGTAAGTGAATTTTTGTGGCGGTTTCGTGCGAAAACCGCTATTCCGCTCAATTCCGATTCTCGTTCCGATCGAAAACAGATTTGACAACCAATACAATAGACCCAATACAAACCACACAATCAATCAATCCAATCAAAAACTCAATCAAAACGGATTTTACCAAAATACGACATATTCCGAAATAACGGTTTTTGACCCAAAATTTCTCGAACGATTCTCGTTTCGACCGAAAACAGCCCAAGCAATCACAACAACACATAAGCATTAAACATTTCACAATCAATCAAATCATCAAAAACTCATTGTAAACGAATTGTATCAAAACGCGACACATTTTCAAATAACGGTTTTCGTTTCAAAATCTCTCGAAATCAATTAACGTAAAAACTAACGAGACACAAAAACATCCTAACCGTGAGTAAAACGTACTCACCCTTGAAGCGAGAGCCGATACCGAGCCGAAATCACCGAGTAACCACACGAACGTTCCCCGAATCCATTGCACGTTCCGGCGACACTCAAAACCGCTTCCAAAGCTTTGAACCTCCAATCAACCACAAAACCTCCATCAAATCACTATTCGTCATCTTCAAGCTCAAAATCACTATTCATCCATAAACCCCAAATTTGGATTCTCAACCCCTAACTCTCCAAACCTTCCAATCGAACTTCAATCCGCTTTCCACCTTCATCGGGTTGCCTTCTAATCATCCCTAGACCATCACAATCATCATCAAACCGAAATCCTTCCCCAAAACCCTCAATTTCGAAAATGGTGAATTGAGGGAGAGTGAGTTGATGATGATGATGATGTTGGTACCAAATCGAAGAGGAAGTAACGCTGAACATTTTTCGTGTTGGAAGGAAGTCGTTTTGATGAGCCTTTGAACTCCCTTTTTCCTCTTCTTCTCCTTCACCCATTCTTTCTCTTCTCCATTCTTTTCTCTCTGTTTCTCTTCTCTCTCGCGTACCTCACCTTTCTTTCTTTCTTTTCTATTCTTTAATTCTTTCTTTTTCTCACTCACACACACATACAGGCATACACATATATTTATTTAATATATAAGTGGTAACGTGGTCAAATTACCATATTGATCTAAATCTCTTATTTCGATTCCAAAACTTCATTGACCCGTATTATCCGGTTAACGATCCGATGACAACCAATAAATAATTTTAGCACTCAATGAATTTACCAGTCAAGTACTAAATTAATTTAATTGGGTTAACACCCAATTAATTCTACTAATTATTTTGAGGATGTTACATTTGACATAACTAGCTTATAACATTTTTTTGACTAGTTTATAGAATTTTTTGAAACGCTACTTGAAGTAGCGTTTGAACTTATAGCTTATAGCGTTTCATTTTTATATCATTTTTACCGTTATTATTTAAATTAAATTTCTCATTTCAACTAGCTATATGAGAAAGGAAAGGGCTGGTGAAATTACCAAATTGCCCATTTAACTTTTTACTTTTTGAGGACTTCTTTTGAAATTTATAATTATTCTATTTCATTTTTTTTGGGTCCCAGTTTCACCCATCATCTCTTAAATTATCTCACATTTTAAACCCACTTTTTTACTTCTCTCTCACTCTTATCTTTCTCAATTTTCTCTCTATCTCTTCCACCTCTCTCTCTCTCTCTCTCTCTCTCTCTCTCTCATCACATTTCATATTTTGATCTATCTATTTAATCAAAATACTAATCACCAACTATCTATTTTTCAACTATCAAGTATTTATTTAATCAAAACCATTATTAAAAATACCAAACTATCCATGTCTAAAATATTTATCTAAGAAGATAAAAAACGAATCAAATTACAAAATTGCCCACTTCATTATTTTAGGGCAAATTTGGAAATCCATAGTTATTCTAACGTTTTTTATTTTTGTGGGTCCCATTTTCTCTAATCATCTATAATTTCTCACATTTAAAACTCACTTCTTTACCTCTCTCTCTCTCTCTCTCTTCCCATTTCATTTGTTTTATCTATCTACTATCAATTTAACCCAAATATTAAGCCTCAACTATCTATTTATCAACTATAAGCCAACTATTTATAAATATTGTTTTTTTTATAGTTTTAACGGGTAAACATTACATATTGTTAATACAATTTCATTACTTTTGATTTCTTACGGGAAAATGTGACACGTTGTCGATATTGTCAAATTTTTTTCCAATGGGTAATATTCCATGTTGTTGTTATAATTTCATTACTATTAATTTTTATGGTGGAACGTTACACGTTGTTAAAATAATTATTTTATATTCTGTATTTGAGATACAACAGGAAAATAATATATATTGTTAATATAATTTTACTACTACTAAAATGTATTTGGTGACGATCAAATATTTCAAAAGAAAAAATATTCTAATGTTATGAAACTTCATTTCTTAATAGCCTAATTTTTTTATTTTTTTTTTAAAATAATTAAGAAGACAAGTTCTACCGTCAATAATAAAATTACACAAAATTGCTAATGAGCACAAAATAACATGTGGAAACAATAAAAAAACTCAAAATGCACAACAAATTGTATTTTTGTGATTTTTATGGAAATAATGGAAATACCGATTTAAATTAGGTATTCACATCTCCGTACTTATATTTTGTTTTTTGTTTGCAGGTTTAAGGATGGTAACCAAATGGTGTAGAGGGGTGTGAGAGAGAAATGGTGGAGCAGTGTGCAGAGACGTGGAAGAGAGCAAAGATGGAGCAGTTTTATTTAGCTGCTTGAAAACACACAAAACCAACTTTGATGAAAGAGACCCGTGGACTCTAACTTAAAATAGAATATGTGTACCATCTCATCTATTTTATTTTTTAATTCTTTTAATTGTAATTTTAATTTTGTCTTTTCCTATTTGTATTTTGTTAGGTTTCTTTTAATTTTTGTTTTTTTATTTTGTTTTTTTTAAATTTTGAAACAAAATAAAAATATTTAATATTTTGTTAATTCTATTTTTTTTTATTTTTTTACAATAATTTACAAAACAAGTTCTACTATTAATAATAAAATTAAGCAAAATTGCTAATAAGCACAAAATGACATGTGGAAATGCTAAAAACTTAAAATGCACAACAAATAATATTTTTGCGATCTTTATGAAAAAATGAAAATATCAATTAAAACTGGGTATTCAAAGTTGCCTCTCTGTACTTATCTTTAATTTTCTGTTTTATGTTTGCAGGCAGTTTTATTTAACCGCCTATGAACACACAAAACTAGCTTTGATGAAAGAGACCCATGAACTCTAAATTAAAATAGAAGATGCTTGACCATCTCTACTATTCAATCTGTTAACTTGTACGCTCTTTTTTGCCAAACGAAGCCAAATGCTACACGTGTGTTATCTGAACAAAACCAACTGATTGATTGAAAAAGTGATTCAAACACGTCTAAATCAAAGCGTTTTTTAGATTGATTTGTACTTTTTATTTGGGTTGATTCGGATTTGACACTTTTAATTTTCGTGTGATAAGTATGTAAGAGTATGGTGGATTAACATTGCACACATACTATTAATTTAAGATGATAATAATAATATTAATAGTAATAGTGTGCATGTTTAAGTTTCCTACAGTACATACATGCATTGCGCTAGTGTCGAACTGAAAAGTTTTGCTATTTTTCACCTTGGACATCAAGTATCGAATGCAACCATCCTATCCTCATTCATCTTTAGCAATTTTTGGTGTGTGACTGTCTGTGTATCTGTGTGTGACTAGGTAAGTCGTGTGAGTGTTTGGCAAGGCCAAACACTAGCTTATAGCGGACAAACTCAATGTAGGTGTTTGACATAACTAGCTTATAACATTTTTTTTTGACTAGTTTATAGAATTTTTTGAAACGCTACTTGAAGTAGCGTTTAAACTTATAGCTTATAGCGTTTCATTTTTATATCATTTTTACCGTTATTATTTTAATTAAATTTCTCATTTCAACTAGCTATATGAGAAAGGAAAGGGCTGGTGAAATTACCAAATTGCCCATTTAACTTTTTACTTTTTGAGGACTTTTTTGGAAATTTATAATTATTCTATTTCATTTTTTTGGGTCCCAGTTTCACCCATCATCTCTTAAATTATCTCGCATTTAAACCCACTTTTTTACTTCTCTTTCACTCTTATCTTTCTCAGTTTTCTCTCTATCTCTTCCACCTCTCTCTCTCTCTCTCTCTCTCTCTCTCTCTCTCTCTCTCATCACATTTCATATTTTGATCTATCTCTTTAATCAAAATACTAATCACCAACTATCTATTTTTCAACTATCAAGTATTTATTTAATCAAAACCATTATTAAAAATACCAAACTATCCATGTCTAAAATATTTATCTAAGAAGATAAATAACGAATCAAATTACCAAATTGCCCACTTCATTTTTTTAGGGCAAATTTGGAAATCCATAGTTATTCTAATGTTTTTTATTTTTGTGGGTCCCACTTTCTCTAATCATTTCTAATTTCTCACATTTAAAACTCACTTCTTTACCTCTCTCTCTCTCTCTCTCTCTCTCTCTCTCTCTCTCTCTCTCTCTCTCTCTCTCTCTCTCTCTCTCTCTCTCTCTCTCTCTCTCTCTCTCTCTTCCCATTTCATTTGTTTTATCTATCTACTATCAATTTAACCCAAATATTAAGCCTCAACTATCTATTTATCAACTATCAGCCATCTATTTATAAATATTGTTTTTTTTTTATAGTTTTAACGGGTAAACATTACATATTGTTAATACAGTTTCATTACTTTTGATTTCTTACGGAAAAATGTGACACGTTGTCGATATTATTATTTTTAATAATTGTTTTCATTAATGCGTTTATACATTATAAACGAACATTTTTCTTGAACCACGAAAGTACTAGATATTGTCAATAATTACTATTAATTTCATTACTATTAATTTTTTATGGTGGAACGTTACATTACCATTTCTCTCTCACACCCCTCTACACCATTTCATTACTATTAATTTTTCTTGTTGTTATAATTTCATTACTATTAATTTTTTATGGTGGAACGTTACACGTTAAAATAATTATTTTATATTCTGTATTTGAGATACAACAGGAAAATAATATATATTGTTAATATAAATTTACTACTACTAAAATGTATTTGGTGACGATCAAATATTTCAAAAGAAAAAATATTCTAATGTTATGAATCTTCATTTCTTAATAGCTCAATTTTTTTATTTTTTTTTAAAATAATTAAAAAGACAAGTTCTACCGTCAATAATAAAATTACACAAAATTGCTAATGAGCACAAAATAACATGTGGAAACAATAAAAAACTCAAAATGCACAACAAATTGTATTTTTGTGATTTTTATGGAAATAATGGAAATACCGATTTAAATTAGGTATTCACATCTCCGTACTTATATTTTGTTTTTTGTTTGCAGGTTTAAGGATGGTAACCAAATGGTGTAGAGGGGTGTGAGAGAGAAATGGTGGAGCAGTGTGCAGAGACGTGGAAGAGAGCAAAGATGGAGCAGTTTTATTTAGCTGCTTGAAAACACACAAAACCAACTTTGATGAAAGAGACCCGTGGACTCTAACTTAAAATAGAATATGTGTACCATCTCATCTATTTTATTTTTTAATTCTTTTAATTGTAATTTTAATTTTGTCTTTTCCTATTTGTATTTTGTTAGGTTTCTTTTAACTTTTGTTTGAATTTTTGTTTTTTTATTTAGCTGCTTGTAAACACACAAAACCAACTTTGATGAAAGAGACCAGTGGACTCTAACTTAAAATAGAATATGTGTACCATCTCTACTATTTTATTTTTTAATTCTTTTAATTGTAATTTTAATTTTGTCGTTTCCTATTTGTATTTTTTATACATTTCTTTGAATTTTTGTTTTTTTTATTTTGTATTTTTTAATTTTGTAACAAAATAAAAATATTTAATATTTTGTTAATTCTATTTTTTTTTTATTTTTTTTACAATAATTAAGAAAACAAGTTCTACTATTATTAATAAAATTAAGCAAAATTGCTAATGAGCACAAAATGACATGTGGAAATGCTAGAAACTTAAAATGCACAACAAATAATGTTTTGCGATCTTTATGAAAAAAAATGAAAATATCAGTTAAAATTGGGTATCAAGCAGTTTTATTTAGCCGCTTATGAACACACAAGACTAGCTTTGATGAAAGAGACCCATGGATTCTGAATTAAAATAGAGGATTATGCTTGGCCATCTCTACAATTCAGTCTGTTAGCATGTCCGCTCTTTTTTGCAAACAAAGCCAAATGCTACGCGTGTGTTAATGCAATCGGATTAAGTTGATTTTTTTTTAATAATATATAATAATATTATAGTATTGGTTTGATTTAGTTTGGCTTTGTTGCAGGAAAAACTATCATCTGAACCAAACCAACCGATTGATTGAAAAAGTGGTTAAAACACGTCTAAATCAAAGCGTTTTTTAGATTGATTTGTAGTTTTTATTTGGGTTGATTCGGATTTGACACTTCTAATTTTCATGTGATAAGTATGTATGAGTATGATGGATTAACATTGCACACATATTATTAATTTAAGATGATAATAATAATAATAATAATAATAATAATAATAGTGCATGCATGTTTAAGTTTCCTATGGTACATACATGCATTGCGCTAGTGTGGAGCTGACAAGTTTTGCTATTTTTCACCTTGGACATCAAGTAATGAATGCAACCATCCTATCCTCATTCATCTTTAGCAATTCCATATACCCCGTTGATATCTTTTATCCAAATGTAGTACACACTCTCTCTCTCTCTCTCTGCAAACACACACTCTCTCTCTCTTTGCAACACACACAATACAACCGGTAGTACTACACACTCTACAAACACCAGCTGCAAACACTCAAAATACCATTTGGTTTTCACACTTTCAAAAAAAAAAGTTGACTACCAACTAACATATAAGGCACCATTGCATCTCACACCATTTCACACAACTTATTTTTAACTAACACTAAAAATAAAAAGTCACTACTCCAAAAGCCAAGTGCTTTTCCAAATCAAAGAAACCACATTTCTGGTAAGCTATCCTATTTTGTTTTTTGTGACAACAACTTCATTCCCATCTTCTTTTTCCAATAACCTCTTCATTTCCTACAAGTTCTTTTTTTTTTAATCTCTTCATAAATTGGTGACTCTTAGAATACACACATGTCTTTTTACCTACACTAAACAGTCGCTGCCTGTTTCTTTATAATTAACTTTTGGCGCAAATGACCAAATATTGACCCACCCCAAACCTTCATCACAACACCTATTCTGATGCTTCCAAAATAGATTAGGGAAGGCATTATGGGCTCCGATGTAATACTACCATGTCAAATATTTCTTAGTTTAGATGCTTCAATTTTTTTTAATACAGATCCTTCATTTTCTTTTTTTGCCTCATAAGTTTTAACCTAATATTTTTTTTTTATGAAAATAGACACACACCTCTCTCTTCGAACGAATACAACAGGAATACACAAGTCATAAATAATCAAGTCATTCTCTCCATTTGATTAAACTTTCGTACAATCGTTGCCTACCTACTGTGTTGCTTGCCTTTTATTGCTTTTGGTGGGCATTCTTAATTTTGATTATTTTCTAGCTGCAATGAACTTCTTATCGTTGTTAGTTTTGTACTATATCATTTATATTATGATGACTAGAAAAATTTGGATTACCCAAAAGCTAGAGATAAATGTCCGTTATATTTAACAACTATATATGCATTGTGGATTTTGTACAGGAAGCTTTATTTGAAGGCTTTTTGTTACTATCAGAAAGTTCCACAAACTCAAAATGGTACATTTCTATTACATGTTTCCTTTTTTGATTTTGTATTTATTCATTTTCTTAATTTGCTCAAAAGGATGTTTGTGTTTCCTCTCTTGATTTTTATGTAATATCCTTCTATTTGTTTATTATTATATGGAGTAAGTTTATATCGACTATAAAATGATTTTCTCAATGTAAATTTATAAGGAGGTTGATTTATGCAAGAGAAAAACGAGAAAAGCGACAAGGAACTAGCTTTGTTGACACTCTCTCGTGAACAAAATTTATGCTAATGATATTTATGTACGACTCTTCAATGTGTTTCTTGTGAGCTAGCTTTGCCTAATAAAAAGAAAAATAATTTTGTTTCTTTCCACAATTTAGAATGAATTTGATTGGAGACCTGCAGGCATTTTGAATCCAGTTAGGCACCAAGGAACTGCCAGTAAGTTAATTTTTATTTATCATTGTCAGTTTTTCTAAGGGTTAAGTATGTTTTTGGTCAATAAAAAATTTGAAAATTTTGTTTTCAGTCCCCTTAAAAAAATTCACTCACTTTTAATTCCTACATTTTCCTCCGCCAATGTTTTTAGGCCCTCACGACTTTTAATAAGGCTTAGAAGTGTTATAAAAGGGCCAAATAAAGCGCTATTAAATGTGATAATAAGGGGCTAAAAACATTGATAGAGGAAAATGTAGGAACTTAAATGAGTAAAACTTTCTATAAGGATTAAAAACAAAAATTTTCAAATTTTATAGGGACCAAAAACATATTTAACCCTTTTTATGATATTATTTTTGTTTAAAATGGTTAAAAATATATCGATTTTGCAGATTCGTGTTTTGCCTTTGTGACATGTGCAGCAATAGAGGCGCTGTATCATCTTCAGACAGGAAAAAGAGGGGACGACCGAATTATCTTGTCCCCTCAGGATATTTACAACAACTTGATCTCAAATGATACAGAAGATGAAGAGGGGCGTACTGCACCAGAGACACTGGATTGGCTCATGCACAATGGTTCTGTATTGGACATAGATTGTCCTTACGAGGAAAGATACAACATATGTGAGGGGGAACGAAAGGTATAGTTTTCTCAATATGATTACTATTATTACATTTTTGGCTTAACTACGTTTTTAGTCTCTGTAAATAGAGCAATTTTTTATTTTAGTTCCTGCAAATTTTTTTAAATAACTCCCTGCAAATATCGACGTCTATTATTTTTTTTCCTCTGTTAACTTCGCTGTGAAAAAACATCGACGTGTCAATTTTTTGTCGCTTTGGCATTTCCATGTCATATTTTTCTATTTGTTTTAATTTGGAAAGCTGAGTTGGATTAACCACCTCACTAAATTAATGAGAGGAAAAAAAAACCATCTCACTATATTTACTCACATTTCCTTCTCCAACAGTGGAAAGCCCATGAGAAAGAAAGGTGATGGAGGTTGAAAACAATAGTGAGATGGTTAATCAACCCAACTTTTCAAATTAAAAAAAAAGGGAAAAATATGACATGGAAATGCCATGAAGGACAAAAACTAACACGTCAGTGTTTTTTAACGGAGAAGTTAACAGAGGAACTAAAATAATAGATGTTGATATTTGCAGGGATTTATTGAAGAAAAAAATTGCAGAAACTAAAACAGTAAGTCGCTATATTTGCAGGGACTAAAAACATATTTAAGCCTCCATTTTTTATCCATTCTATTTTGATGTTTTACGCAAATTTGTGTAGGTCATATTACGGTTAGAAACCTTTATACCACTAGAAGATGATGAAGACAGGGAGAAAGAAGAAAAAATAGAGGAAGAGGTACCGAGAGCCCCAGTAGTAGCTGCGATGTACTGGATCGAAGATATGTATGATTTTGAAGGGGTAAGTGTCAATTCTTCATTATTTCCCATAAATTCAATTTGGTTTTTGGTTTGATTTTTTTATTAAAATTACAGGATGGCATATATTATACACCCGAGGATGCATCAGTGCTTGAAAAGGCAGAAATGCATGGGGTTCTTATCGTAGGTTTTGGGGAATCGGTTGGGGAAGAAGGAAAACTGACCAAATTTTGGATCATCAGAAATTCCCATGGACCAGATTGGGGGGAGGAAGGATATGCCAAAATCGAGAGGTCCCTTGCTTGTTACAGCTGCATGGGCGGTTCGTGGCATTTCGTTGGATGATCTTAATGGTATGCCATATGATCAATAATTTTATTTTTTGTATTAGTATTAGTATGTTAAGTTCGAGTACTTGTGATTGTGAATCAAGTTGAACCAACTTCTGAGGTTCTATGACATTACTTAAATTAGTTGGAGTTATTAGTATTAGTCTGTTAAGATTGAGCACTTGTGAATTAAGTTGAATCAACTTCTGAGGTTCTACGACATTACTTAAATTAGTTGGAGGTGTCTCTTCTTGAGTTGTTCATAAATATATACTCATCAGCCATCTTACATATCAGCAAGGTAAAAATGTCCATTTTTTGATGTCATATTGAGAGGACATTAATAAAAGCAGAAACAATTATCATTTTTTGATGTCATAATTAATCACATAAGAGAAATATGTCCTAACAGCTCTACTACCGATGTATTCTATTTATTTAGTAACTAGTACATTACTCGTGCATCCGCACGGACTGATCGCATTACGTGGCATGATTATACTCAAACATAAATGTTAATTTGAAATGTCATTTTTCTAAAATCAGGTATATAATATAAAGGTTAATTCCCATAAAATTAATATGGGTCAATCTAATTAACAACAAATTTAGGCTCATTTCATGTGGATCTTTTTCCCATGAGATTAGTATTATTTGTTATACCAGATTAATTAATTATCGGGGGATTTGTTGAAATTACAATACAAACAAAATTTAATAAAAATGAGAGGCATGTTATATTCAAAATACAGTTGGCTTGTTAGAGGAGGATATTATATTCAAGAAGGTTTAATGTGTGAGCATTAGCCAATTTTGTTCTTAAAAACTGAAAAATTGCAAACAAAATAGCATAGCAGCCAAGCAAACTAAGGCTTGTGGCATCAATTCCCATACATTCCCGATTCTTGTTAAAACAGCACCACTATATGGGAGTGATTGAAAACAACATTTCTGTCCATATGTTTTTGGCTTAGTTCAATTCTATCCCTGTCTCATTGTCTCTAGCTACTCCCCACGACTAACCAAATAACCCCGTCCAAATCCAACCTCCTGCACACAAAAAATATAACATTTCTTACATGTTGTAAGTTTTACCAAATGAAATTTATTAACAAATTGATATATTGTGACAATCTAACTTACATGTAAGAATGTGAAACCAATGAGCATAAAAGACAACAGATGTTGAAGTATGCCAGTGTTTTTCTACTGATTGTAATTTTTAGTAATAGAAGTTTGAATTTTCACTAAAACAGATCCATAATTAATCTCTATCAGAAAACCTTAAGGAGTAGTAAATTTTTACAGTCACTATAACAGGTAATTGGAAAGTACCTAGAATATGAGGATCTAATTGCATATGAAATTAAAAGGAAATGACAGAGACTATTATGTTCATGTGATCAAAGAATTGGTCTTGGAAATTATGGACAGAGCATTGCACAAAAACTAAATAAAAGTAGCACAATTTCATTGGCCAATTACGTACATATGAAATATCTATGGAGAATAATTTAAAAAATTAAGCTAATTAAACGTGTCATACGGAACACAAGGATAATTGGAATGAAGCTTCGGAAGAGTTTTCAAACGCGATGCCGAGCCTATGTAGGCGAATGATGAGTTTCTCGTGTAGATTAGGAAAGGAAAATGTTGCTGCTGACTCACTGTCCAAGGTGTTTATGATGATATGCTCTGTAGCACAACCTGAGTTCTTGAAGGAATTCAAAGAGATGTGTTCACAGGATACTTGGATGCAAGACATGGTCACGAAATGTGAGAACACACCAGCTGCCTGGCCTCAGTACACAGTCAGAGATGGCCTGCTTTACTGGAAGTAGAGATTGGTGGTGCCCAGAAACAACAATGTGATACAGGCCATTTTGAAAGAATTCCATAAATCTCCCATTGGGGGGCATGCTGGTGTAACACGCACTATGGCCAGAATTAATGCTCAGTTTCACTGGACCTCCATGAAACAGAATGTTCAACAATTCATAGCTCAATGTACCATCTGTCAGCAAGCAGAGTCTGCTCACACACTACCTGCTGGACTACTCCAGCCACTGCCTGTTCCAACACGGGTATGGGAAGACATCGCTATGGACTTCATAGTAGGACTTCCTCCATCCTTTGGCTTCACAACAATTCTGGTGGTAGTAGACAGACTATCAAAATATGGCCACTTCATCGCTCTGAAATCTGACTTCACCAGCAAATCTGTGGCTGAAGTATTTATGAATCACATTGTGAAGCTGCATGGCATGCCAAAGTCTATTGTGTCAGACAGAGACAAGGTTTTCACAAGCAGTTTTTGGAGGCACTTGTTTCAATTACAGGGCACCACTATTAACATGAGCACTGCTTACCACCCTCAATCAGATGGGCAATCAGAGACCCTCAACAAGTGCTTGGAAATGTATTTGAGATGCTTCACGTTCACTAATCCTAAGGGATGGTACAAGGCACTCGCATGGGCTGAATATTGGTACAAAACATCATTTCATACAAGCATTGGTATGACGCCTTTTAAAGCAGTTTATGGCAGAGACCCTCCTTCATTATTAAGATATATACCTCAAGCTACAGATCCTGTAGAACTGAGACAACAGTTAACAGACAGAGATGGAATTCTGGAACAACTGAAGAGGAACTTGACACAGGCTCAAGAGAGAATGAAGCATCAAGCAGACAAGAAGCGTTCGGATATGCAACTACAAATTGGTGACTTAGTGTTGGTGAAGCTCCAGCCATATAGACAGCACTCACTCAGTGGCCTTGAGGAGGAATCAGAAGTTGGGTATGCGCTATTTTGGTCCTTTTCCTTTTGTGGACAAAATTGGAGTTGTGGCATACAAACTCAAACTACCTGAAACAGCCAAGATACACCCGGTGTTTCACGTGTCTCAATTGAAGCCATTTAAGGGGAGCAATGCTGAACAATATTTCCCTCTGCCACTTACAGTGACAGAACATGGCCCTATGATGCAACCAGAGATAATACTGCAGAGAAGGACTTTGAAGCAGGGTACAGAACTAATTCCTCAAGCATTGGTGAAATGGGAGAATATGCCAATAGAAGAAGCAACGTGGGAACAGGTGACTGAGCTGAAAACGAATTTTCCCACATTCAACCTTAAGGACAAGGTTGTCTTTAATGGGGATGGTGATGTAATGGGCAAAATTGGAAATGGCAACATTGTTGAAGAATCTAAGGCCGTTGGAGCAAATCTACCACGTCGTGGAGAGAGAAAGAAATAACCAACTCTCAGCTGAGGGATTTCATCACTCATGGTACTATTTAGGTAGAAGAGAATAGAGCAAGAGGGTATGGAAAATGTGTAATCTGATTTAGATTCTCTTCCTCATCTTATGTACTCCCTCCTTCTTCTCCCCTTCCCTCATATTGTACTCTGCCACTGTAAGCGCTCCTGTGTACTATTGCCTTCCTTTCCTCATTGGGAAGTTGAGTTTGTGAGATAATACATAACACAGTACACTCCCTCCAAATCGCGTCATTTTATTAAGCTTGTTCATTACATAAAACTCCATAAAGAGTGGCATAGTTATATATGCCTATACATTGGGAACAAAGCACCCTTTTCTTTCTCTACCGACCTCAAGGGGGAGTCAACCCCCATCTACATATATGACAAAAGTATTTTGTTACGGTTATGTTCATCTGTTCCAAAGAATCTCAAATGTTTACATAACAATAATTTACAACTTACAATGTTATACAAAAGAGTTGAGGCAATGAGACAAAAGTTTTCAAATAGATGTGGCAGTGGTAGGTGATTGCCTCGTTGAAAGAAGGGCTGGACAAGAATTTCTAATCCGCCCGAAACCCGACATGCCCGTGGTCAAAACAAGTTGAGCGGGCGGGTTAAGGAGGTGAATGGGTTCATGGTTGAGAAAAATAGAGCTTCAACAGACTGTGGTGGGCGGTTTTGGTTTTTAAATCTCAAGCCATGGGCGATCGTAACCGACCGCATACAACTTGCTATCGATTGTTTTGAAGAATTTGTATTTTATCATGCCATTGCACTTAGGGGTGGACAAATTTGCGAACCCGGCCGCAAATCCGCTGTACCCGAACAAGAGGAAACCGTATAATGGGTTGGGATGGTTAAACGGTTTTGCGGGTGAAAAAAATGGGCTTGGATGGTTATTATTGGGCTGAATTGGATGGGAGAGTATCGACCCATGTCAAACCGAAACCGGCCCGTGTTTATAACTTAAGTGAAGTTTGTAACCATATAAATACAGTTTTCCAACTTTCAGAAACCTAATTTCATTTCACAGCCGCTTCACCGCTTCTAAAAAACTACAGTAGCAAACCCTAACAGAGCACGATGAAGAAGCCTTCACCCACGAAGCTGCTATCGCTGTTTCTCCTCCACCATCTGTGTTCATGAATCACCGTCCCTCCTCTTTCTTCCATTTCATTGTGAACCGTTTGCAAGTATCATAGGTATTATCGTGAACCGTCCCTCCTCATAGTATCATCGTGAATCACGTCTATCTTTAAATCTTTTCTTTTACTTCATTTTTTTAACAAATCAAACTATATACTTTGATTTCAAATGGATATTCATTGTTGTTCACTTGATCAATTTATTTCTGGTTTAGGGTTTTTATAAACATAACGATTTGTTCATCTAACAGTTATTGGTTCATTTTGCTCATCTAACAGTTTGTGAAGAAGGAGCATTCGAAAAAGAAGCAACCTTTGGGTCCACCTAAAGATCTGGTAACTATTTGTTTTAGGGTTTTTTTTTACTTTTATGTTTAATGACTTTTTTTTTATTTAGTGTTTTTACTAACACTATTTTCTACTAATACTTGTTTACTTGAGGTTTGAATTTCTGCAAAAGAGCATCTTGTATTCAGAACTGGATTTGGAGCATACTCAGGTAACTGTTTTTTTAGAGTTTCTATTGTTTATTTTTAGTTTAATGTGTATTTGTGTGTATTATATTTTGAAGTTAGATTCTTCGTTTGTATTGTGTTCTTTTATTATGTCCCGAATGCCTTAAGGCTTGTGGTTTGTTAGTCCTTTATTCACTTAGGGGTCAAATGGGTGTGTGCAAATATTAGCATATGAAACTTTCTGTTCTTTATATCTATAAGTTTATACATATATTATTAACTTGTTTTAATTCGTAATAATTCACTTAGGCTTTACTGCATGTGCTTTTAGTTCGCTTCTAATTTGTTTTCATGTTCTTTTGTTTATTTGTAATTTGTTTGTACCTAGTTATTTTACTTTACCCTCTTCATTTTTCAGTAATGGAACAGCTTGATCAAACCTTGCCTCCTACATTGACCCCTGAAACACCGACTGTCATTCAAGGGACTGAAAACGCCACCAATGATGTCCCAACAGCAGGTGAGGCTGCAGCTGCTGCAATTGCCACCAAACCTCCTCTTCCTAAGAAGAGGAAAGCAAATGTTAATGGTAAGTGTCGTACATATTTTGCGTGGCAGCATTTCACTAGGACTGTTGATGAGCAAAATGAACCAATAGCTGTTTGTAACTATTGCAACAAGAAATACAGATCTGACTCACAACTACATGGGACCACTAACCTTAATGCTCATTGGAAAGTTTGTCCTAACAATCCTGATAATATAAATAGAGACCCAAGCCAGCCAACACTTACCTTTAAGAGTGGGGAGGGTGGCAGCTTAGTCCCTACAAGCACTAGATTTAATGTTGAAGCTTGTAAAAAGGCTTTAGCTGCATTTGTTATGTTAGATGAGCAACCCTTCATAGTTGTAGAAGGCGAGGGATTTAAGGACCTACTTAAACAACTGCAGCCCCAATTTACACCCCCTTCTAGGCGTACTGTAGCTAGACAGTGTTTCCAAATGTACCTTGATCTTAAGGTAAGGTTGAAAGCCCTTTTCAAATCAGATTGCTCTAGCGTGGCCCTAACTTCTGACTGCTGGACTTCAGACCAGAATCTTCATTATATGACTCTAACAGCTCATTTCATAGATAATGACTGGAAGTATCAAAAGATAATAGGCTTAATTACAGTTTTGGTCCCCCTATTTTCACCAACTCACGATTTTGGTCCCCCAAGTTTTTTTTTCACAAATTTAGTCCCCCTATTTTCTCAATTTGTAAAATAATAGTCCCCCACTAATTTGGTCAAAATTAAGACTGACTTTTGACTCACTTATCCTACGTGGCAGTCCACGTAGGCATCCTATGTGGCATTTTAATATTTTTTTAATAAAACAAAATTAAACAAAAGAAGGAACGAAGGGAGCAGAGCATGGCACGAAGCTTTGAGAAAATGTAGAGAAGAGAAATGGCGAAACAAAGCTAAGGGGACGAAGAGAAATGGCGAAACCCTAAATCCAGAACATAAATCCAAGCCTATTCGAACCAAACAACAGGAACGAGGAGCCGTAGACGACGAAGGACGAAGGGAAATGGCGACGAATCTGAACCAAACAACGAAGAACGAGGGGAAGAAGTATGTTTCACGGTAGGTGGTCCCTGTATGTTTTCACAGTATGTTTTTTGTGATTTTACTACTTCGTTTTCGTTTTCGTTTTCATCAGAGCCATTAGTTACAACTTCGTTTTCGTTTTCTGTAAAATTGCTCATCATCAGAGCCATTAGTTACAACTTCATTTTCGTTTTCATCAGAGCCATTAGTTACTACTTCGTTTTCGTTTTACTACTTTGATTGTTTTTTCTGAAACAGCCCTGTAGAAGTAACATGATTGAGATTCCAAATACACCATGGGGGTATGTTTGTCTATTACCCTACAAAGGTCGATATCCAGGGTGAAATGATTGAGATGAATTGGGATTGGGATGTGGACCTCATGTCCTATGTTGAGATTGCAAAATTGGTCAAAACTTTAGGTTATAGAGGCTTCCAATGCCTTTGGTATAGGGCCCCTAAGTTACACTGGCACATGGTTTGAAACCACTAAAAAATGACCAAGATGTCTTGTAAATGATTGAAGCTGCCAAGGGATATAAGGTAATTGAACTCTATGTGGATCATCTTATTGACACCCCTATTGTGGCTGATAAGGAAGATGAAGTGGTGGAAGAAGTGGTGGATGTTAGTGACTCAGATAGTGAGAAAGATGAGGAGTATGTTGCTGATGAAGTGAATGAGTTGGATGATAGTGAAGTGGACCTAAGTGGTGTTGAAACCGAAAACAGTGATAGAAGTGGACCTGAGTTGGATGATAGTGAAGGTGAGGAAGATTTTGTTGATAGTGATTATGATGAGCAATGGGATTGGACAGCTGTGTTCCCTCTTGAAACTATTAGTGAAGTTAGGAACATGGTGAAGTCTGATGGAGTGTCAAGGAACAAGCCCAATTCTGATGAAGTTTTTACTGAATTTTATGGTGAGGAAGATTATGATTCTGAGCAACTAGAGACACCTCCAAATAGTGAAGATGATGGGGACCAACCTCCTAAATTTCCACATTTCAAGATGCCTAATATGGGAGAGCCTGTTAAATTGGAAGTGGGACTGAAATTCAATAGCAAGCAGATTGTTAAGGAGGCTGTTAAGGAGTATGCTTTGTGTTTTAGGAAGAATTTTTTTTTAAACAAAATGATAAGAAAATAATGGTGGTTACGTGCGTTAAAGAATGTCCATTCCATTTGAGGATTAGTAAGAGGAGCGGCAATAATTATTGGCAAATTGTCAGCTTTAGTGATGAGCATAGTTGTCATAGGACACCAAGAAACAGACAAGCAAAGACTGAGTGGCTTGCCAAAAAATTTGTTCCCATTTTAAGGCATACACCTGAAATGAAGTCTAAGGGTTTGGCTGCAGAATCTGTTCAAAGGTGGGGTGTTAAATTGTCTCATGCTCAAGCATATAGGGCTAAGAGAAGAGCAATAGAGATGATCCAAGGTGCTGGTGCTGAACAATACAACCATCTTAGAAGCTACGCAGAGGAGTTAAGGAGGTCAAATCCTAATAGCACGGTAATTATCAAGTGTACTGAGAGTCCAAAGGGTCCTATTTTTGAAAGGATATATGTGTGCCTCGAAGGTTGTAAGGCAGCATTTGCATACACATGCAGACCTTTAATTGGACTTGATGCTTGCTTCTTGAAGGGGGGACATGGTGGACAACTAATGGCTGCAGTTGGTAAAGATGGAAATAATATGATGCTGCCCATAGCATATGCAGTGGTAGAAGCTGAGACAAAGGATTCATGGCAGTGGTTTCTTGATCTCTTGGTAAATGACTTGTGTGACTTGCAACAAAGGGAATATTCATTTATCTCAGATCAGCAAAAGGTAAGTAAATTCAGTGACAGTTTATGGTAAATTCAGTGACACTTTATTTCATTTATATATATCTAAATATTTTTCATTTCTTGCTCATGTTCAGAGACTAGTATCTGCTATTCTAAGCCAGTGGGTCAATGTTGAGCACAGATTATGTGTGAAGCATCTTTATGGTAATTGGAGGAAGAAATATCTTGGATCATAAATGAAAGAAGTCCTTTGGTGGGCTGCTAGGAGTACGACACTCCCTGATTGGCAGAGGGCAATGAATAAAATAAAGAATATGAATGAAGATGCTTGGAAGGATAAGATGCAACTTCCACCTTCTACTTGGACTAGGTCTCACTACAAAACATACACACAATGTGACTTACAAGTCAACAACATGTGTGAGGCCTTCAACAAGGCAATTCTGGACCACAGAGACAAGCCTATCATCAGTTTGCTTGAAGGAATAAAGAACTACATAACTGAGAGGATAGTAACTCAAAGAACATTTAAAAATAGATACAATGGACTTATTTGTCCTAAAATACAAATCATTATTGAAAGACTGAAGAGAGAAGCTGATGGGTGGACTCCTCGATGGCATGCTGATGATGATTTTGCATTATTCTCGGTATCAAATGATGTTGACCAATACACTGTCAATTTAAAGGACAAAACATGTTCATGTCGTAAGTGGGACTTGTCAGGAATTCCGTGCCCACATGCAATTGCTTGTATCTGGCACAATGAGAAGAATCCTGAGGAGTATGCCTCCCATTATTATAGGTAATTAGTAGTATATATATTAATTCTGTATGGCTGTTACTAATGTATATATTAATTCTGTTTTATTGTTTTTTGAACCTAAGGAAATCAACATTTATGAGCACGTACTCCTACATTGTCAAGCCATCAAATGGACCAAAGTTATGGCCAGAGACTGGAACTGATCCAATATTACCACCTGTTATGAGGAGAGCACCAGGGAGGCCAAAGAAGAAAAGAAACAACGCTAATGACGAGCCAAGGCTTGCCAACAAGATCCCTAGGCTACTGCAAACTGTGAAGTGTAAGAAATGTGGAAAATTAGGCCACAATGTTAGGACATGCAAGGGTAAGACTGCTGCTGATAGAGAGATACCCAGAGGTGGAAATAACAAAAGAAAGAAGAAGACAGCTGTTGTAGATGGGTCACAATCACAAGGGTCACAAGCTCCACAAGTGTCACAACCTTCTCAACCACAAGAGGCACAAGCTCCACAAGTGTCACAACCTTCTCAACCACAAGAGGCACAAAGAAAGAAGAAGACAGCTGCTGTAGATGGGTCACAAAGAAAGAAAAAGACAGCTGCTGTAGATGGGTCACAAGCTCCACAAGTGTGACAAGCTTATTAGTGTTAGCAAGTATATGGCATATGCCTTTTTGTGAAGCTGTTAGTACAGCATATGCCTTTAGGCACATATTTTGTAAAGCATATTGTGAAGCTGTTATATATGTAGTTATCCCACGAATAGGAACTGATCAAAACAATGTTTATGTAAATATGGCCTTGTTGGGCTTTTGTTAATGAAATGCTACTGCCTATATGCAGCTTATGTGTTAGAACACTTGTTGGCTTTCATAATTGATTTCATTCATTACAATTAACCAGCTTATGTGCTACTGCCTATTATGTAGCTGATTGTGAAATGCTATTGAACTGAAATGCTGCTGAAATGGAAATCTGTATTATGCTGTATGCAATCTGTATGCAACAATATACTGTGTGTTTGTTTTTAGCAGGTTGCAGCTGATATACTGTGTTTTTAGCAGGTTGTTGCTGAAATGGAAATCTGTTTTTAGCTAATATACTGTATCATCTGTACTCTTTATTGCATAATCTGTTTTTAGCAGAATGCTGCTGTATGCATAAATGGTTGGAAACATACATGTATCATCTGTTTTTAGCAGGTTGCTACTGTATGCATAAATGGTTACAGATTGCATAATCTGCTGTATGCATAAATGCGAATTATCAACAATTACTTTGCCAAAAGCCATTCATTACATAATCAGTAGCTGGAAACATACATCATTATATAACTTACATCATTAATCAGTAGATGGAAACATACATCATTACATAAACATAACTTAACTATTAACCCCTAAACCATTACAAACATACCCTGAACTAATAACCCCTAAACCACAACCCTAAGATTGAAAACTAATGCAACAAGGATGAAAATAATGATCCAAGAAATTGCCAAAAAACCACATAACATGTAGTTCTTTTTCTTCATTTCTTGTTGAGCCTTTTTTGCTTCCTTGAACTCAGTAACCTTTGTCTTCAATTGAGCAACATTGCTATTCAAGTCAACAACTTTGTTCTTCAAGCCATCAGCCTTCTTCATGAAGGACCAAATTAGCTCCTTAGCTCTAGGAGACATATCTTCATCATACCAGTTAAAGAATTGACATTGTTTTGCACCAAAATCCTGAAAAATAAGCAGTAGGAGATTAAAATAGAGATCAAAGAGAAATAACAGTGTAATGGCAGAAATCATACCTCATATAATGCACATCCATAAAACCTATGCCCAGGGTTCTGTTTTGTCCAACCAGTCACCAATGGAGCTTCCTTTCCACAGAAGCATTGAATGGGTCTTCTTCTCAATGACCCTTGTGACGAAATAGAATACTCAGACATAGGGTTCAGATCGTGAAGGGAGACAAAGAGATTTTGGGCGATTTGAAGCTCTGAATCACGAAAATGGTTGAAGAAAGAAGGAAGGAAGAATGTACGATTCAGGGGAGACGAAGGTTCGATTCAGGGAGACGAAGGTTCGTGTGGGTTTAGGGTTCGCGTCATTGAAGCTCTCGGCTCTCAGGGAAGAAGATGGTTGAACAAAGAAGGAAGAAAGAGGGAGGAAGAAGAAAGAAGGAGGAAGAATGAAGGGGCTCAGGAGGAAGGAGACGATACTTTGTTCCTTCTTTTGTTTAATTTTTTTTATTAAAAAAATATTAAAATGCCACATAGGATCCACGTAGGATAAGTGAGTCAAAAGTCAGTCTTAATTTTGACCAAATTAGTGAGGGACAATGATTTTACAAATTGGAAAAATAGGGGGACTAAATTCGTGAAAAAAAAAACTTGGGGGACCAAAATCGGGAGTTGGTGAAAATAGGGGGACCAAAATTGTAATTAAGCCAAGAGAATATTAAGATTTTCTGTTGTTCCTAACAGTAGAGGTGACACAATAGGTAGGAAAATTGAAGAACTTATAAGGGAGTGGGGAATTAGAAATGTGTCTACCATTACTGTTGATAATGCATCCAGTAATGATGTTGGAGTAGCTTATCTTAAGAAGAGGGTCCAAAATATGAATGGGTTGTTGTTCGATGGGCGTTTCTTTCATATGAGGTGTGCTGCCCATATCCTTAATTTGGTTGTAAAAGATGGTTTGATTGAATTTCAGCCTTCTATTTCTAGGGTCAGGAGTGCTGTTAGATTTGTTAGGAGTTCTTTCCAAAGGTCTTCCAAGTTTAAAGAATGTATTGAGTTTTCTGGGATTACATGTAAAAAGTCTGTGTGTCTAGATGTTCCTACTAGGTGAAACTCAACATACTTGATGTTAGATACTGCTGAAAAGTTTCAGGCAGCATTTGACAAGCTTGAAGGGGAAGATTTAAGCTATGTTGAGTACTTTGGGACTGCTGGTCCCCCTAGTACCACTGATTGGGAAAATGGCGTTCTTTTGTGAAGTTTCTTAAAATTTTCTATGATGCAACCAAAGTTTTTTCATCTTCACAACAAGTCACTTTCCATACTGCATTCCATCAACTAGCCAACATTTATTGTGAACTTAAACAATCCTCCATGAATCTAAATACTATTTTAGCTACTATGGGGCATGACATGAAAATAAAGTACGACAAGTATTGGGGTAATGTTACTAACATAAACCAGCTTCTTTATTTTGGTGTAATATTTGATCCCCAATACAAGTTGAGGTTTGTAGAGTGGTCTTTTGTGGATATGTATAGTAATGAAGTTGACTTAGCAAAACAGTTGTCTGATAGCTTGAAAAATAATCTGTTTGAAGTGTATAATTGGTACAAGTTTAAATATGAGAGTCTTAATGGAGTCGGGCAGTCATCTAATTGTCCTATAGAGGGTGCCACCCAAGCTGAAAACTCTGTAAATGTTGAGATTCCTTCCACATTGGCAAGATCAGATGCCTTTAAACAACATTTGAGAGAGAAAGACACCATTGATAAGAAAAATGAGCTAGAGAGATACCTAAGTGAGCCTTGGATTGATGAGGGTGACAAATTTGAGATTCTTCTTTTGGTGGAAACAAAATGCCTCTCACTACCCCATAGTTTCAGGCATGGTTAGAGAAATCCTTGCCTCACCAGTTTCCTCAGTTGCTTCTGAGAGTGTATTCAGCACCGGGGGGAGGGTTTTAGACGCCTTCCCATGTTCTCTTAACCCACAAATGGCTGAAGCATTAATCTCTGCTCAAAACTGGCTTACGCCCTCTATTGTCCGATTCAATGACCATAGTGAAGAGTTCGAGATATCTGAATATGTCATCACAGGTTTTATTCTTGTATTTTAAATTTTAGATATTATTCAGTTTATTGTTTCCTTTCACTTAGTCTCTTAACACTTTTTATTTTTGCATTTTAAATAGAGTTTCAAAAACTCTCAACTGTTGGGGCCCAAACAGCTACAACTGCTGGAATTGGAGGACCGTCAGGATCCGAATCTGCTGGTTG
Source organism: Astragalus membranaceus (assembly GCA_039519185.1). Taxonomy (NCBI): domain Eukaryota; kingdom Viridiplantae; phylum Streptophyta; class Magnoliopsida; order Fabales; family Fabaceae; genus Astragalus; species Astragalus membranaceus. The sequence continues at coordinate 25,861,254 of CM076848.1, read as the reverse complement.
TGGACCATCATCCCAATCACAGCCAATGAATATTGGCTGTGAGTGATTACAAAAGTTGTAGGTATCTAATTTATTGAATTTTTTAAATCTGTCTTCGTTTTATTTTTGTAACTTAACAGACTTTATTTTGACAGTTTTGAACGTTTTGCTTTTTTGGAGTCACATAACTACATCTTTTGTTGTAAGGCATGCCACCTAATGCATCAGTGAACACTATCTTTTTGGAGTCATTAATGACTCATAATGTGATCCAATTTAATGTGAGGGGATTGCTATTATGATTCAAATGAAAGTAAGTGTTTCATTACTCTTGTATCAAATTATATCTGATGTTGAATTCTATTTCTTTTGTTCTTTGTTTAGATGACTCTTGTACTCTTTCCTTTTCAGATTTTTGCCATTTTTGTTGGAAACTTTGCGCAAGAACGAAAACATGCTTTAAACATATTTGTTATGGTATATTATTTTTAATAAAATAGTTTGTACTACATACTTGCTTAGTGTGTTATTATATTTTTAATTCTGAGTTTTTGTTGTTGCTAGCACTTGCTTTACATATAAATTCTTCCAAATCTTTCGGTCTCTTCATACTTGCTCTAACAAATGATGTGTTAAGATTTAGTAGAGAGATTGTGGACTGATAACTTGAATAAAACATGTTTCAGATTTGATCTAAATGTATCCCATGATACAAGATTATAAAGATTAGATGGAATGTCAAGTAATGTGTTGTGTAATAGGCTATTAGATTGGATCTTGCAAGGTTTGTTCTTAATTACTCAATATGTTCTTAATTATTCGCTATTCTTTCCTTTTTGTTGTGTTTGCTGATTTAGTTTTACTAATATTGAAATGATGTGGTTTTTGTTATGCAGGTTCACTTGGAAATGTAACTGGATTCTTGCAGCTTCTTTAAGAAATTGATCCCCTTACATGGGTGTAGGTGCATTTGCACTGTAACCAAACAATTTGAAACACAATTAGTTAATTATTAAGTGTGGCTTACTGTAGGTAGATGATGCTTACTTTGGCTGCCTGTGATTTTATCTTGATAGTCATGTGATGTTAACTGGTAGTTATGTGATATTAACTTGGTAGCTTATGGTGAAGTAAAACTATGGAAGGTTTGTATGTGATGTTAACTTTGTAGTTGTTGCTAGTCACCCATGCTGAGTTGGGTGTAGTAAAACTTGAAAACAATTATCATTGTTCCAGCTTTAGATGGTTCCAGATTTGTTGTGTTGCATTGTTTCAGATTTAATTTACCAATAAATGAGTACATTGGCAGGTTTAATATCTAATTACTTCAATAAATGTTTAATTAGTACTTGGTTTCTTCGTATCTTTTCAGCTAGAGATGAGGGTGGGGACAGGAAGAGACAAAACCCACCCCCGACCCGGCCTGTTGCCATCCCTAGTTCCATAATGCATAATAAGCTAAAATCTCTTGTCCAACTTCTGATAGACTTGGCAGCGGGCCAAATTTCAAATAATAGGTCAAAGTTTTCATTAGCATCAGCAACCCAGATATGGTTTGTATGGTGATTTTCCTTTTTTATAAGCTTAAAGAAACCAACCTGCATATAACAAAAACATAGGTTTCATATAATTTCTAACGTAACACAACATTGTAGTGTTTCGCAAACTAGACAACCTAAAATCACAACACTAACATTTTATCTACCAATACAAAACAAAGAAAAAGAATCACAATCCGCAATGGATAGTTTATGATTGCAACAACAAAGAGATAGAACATTGTAATTACCATAGATCCAAAAAGGTTATAGTTGATTGGTGGAAATGATCATAATCAATCAATGCGGGGCAAAAGTAGATGGCAAGCAATGTGTCGATTGACTTTTCTGAATGTAAACCATACATGATGGGCCTATCAGCAACAAAAATCCATTGTTCCTTTTGCTGACTTGATGTATAAACCGCTTCCACATGCACAACAAATGCATTAATATCAAATTCACCGTAAGAATAGTATACAACAAACAATCATGAACATCTTGAAACAGAAAGGGTCAAAGTAAAGGAAGGGACCAGAACGTGACAACTAATATACTTCCAGATCATTTAAGTTACAAATAAACAATAAAGACAAGACTATTTGAAAGAGAGAGAAAAAAATCATTTTGGTTGAATACAACGACTTTTTATAAAATTTGGAATAGTAATTATTTTTCTCAAGGGGTGTGCTAAAACCCAAAATGGGACGGAGGGAGTATTATGAATGATTGAAAATCTGTGGAACTTGTGGCACAACATTATGCAAAAATGTTGGGTTTATCAGAAAAATGTGGAGATTTGTATATCATGCAGTCCTGAAGGAAGTTGAACATCAAAGCCTTACTATCTGCAAAAACCTTTGTAAACATCTTCTGTAGTGCACACAAATACAAAGAAAGTGGAAAGAAAAGTTTCACGGTTGCGTTTGCCACGGCAAAGACTTCTGTTCCATCCCCACCTAGAGAAATTTGATCAAAAAAATACTGTCAGGTCACCGTATTATTAGTCACTTTCTGAGATTTATGAAGAACATCCTCTCCTAAGAGACACAACTCTCCGAGTCCTGTCATTATCTCACTTGAATCTCACATGAAAAATAAAGTGAACAATAAATGGATAAAAATATGTACTTTACAAAGTGAGTGTACACTAAACATACACATGTCATTTCTAAGATAAGCTAAACGGATCTACTCTTAGTAGTCATGATTAGTTGTTGCGGATACGACTTTAAAAGTAAATATACAGATTGAAGATAGCAACAGACAATAAGCACCCATTGTTGATGATACCATGGCCAAAAGCAGTGGATCATCCAGCCTAAATTTTAGAAAAGCACCCAATAGATAAGAAAGACCTAATATGTTGTCTATGAGCAGTTACATAGATGAAATTCAGTTCCTCAAGGACATTTTATAAAAAATTCCATGGATAGTACCTCTCAAAGCATGCCGGTTTGTAGACAATCCACTTATAATGATTCAAGACCCACCTAGATAGCTGTGCAATGGAAATGTATAACTGCCTCAGATGTTCACTATTGGAAAAATTAGAAAACTGAGCCTCATGTCGAATAGGGCGATTATCATCGGTTATTGTGAGGGGTCTGATAGCGCCCAGTAAATGTGCTATGGCTGGAGGGGCGATAGCATCATAGGCCTGTCGGTTCAAAGAGAATAGAAATAGAAATCATCAAAATATGAGCGAAACACAAATTATCGAAAGCTAAGATGTGGATACGTACACTTAGGTTCCGACTGCGCTCCCTGTACTCATCCATGGCCTTTTTGATTTCCTCATCTAGTCGAATCTGAGCCTTATTCCTGTACTCAAAGCGATTACGCATATAATAAAAAGGCTTTTCGCTATTGTCATACAACTCACGAATCTCGCTCTCTTCCATACTATATAAGCGTTCCGATAACGGTCCCGATTTCAGGTTCAGCCGCTTCCCCGAGGCTTCTGCACTTTTCGGCGGCGGTTCGGTGACGACGCGCTGCGACACGGAATCCGATTTCAAAGGAGTTTCCGGTTCCGATTTCGGCCGGGTGTTACAATGGGCCTATCAGCAACAAAAATCCATTGTTCCTTTTGCTGACTTGATGTATAAACCGCTTCCACATGCACAACAAATGCATTAATATCAAATTCACCGTAAGAATAGTATACAACAAACAATCATGAACATCTTGAAACAGAAAGGGTCAAAGTAAAGGAAGGGACCAGAACGTGACAACTAATATACTTCCAGATCATTTAAGTTACAAATAAACAATAAAGACAAGACTATTTGAAAGAGAGAGAAAAAAATCATTTTGGTTGAATACAACGACTTTTTATAAAATTTGGAATAGTAATTATTTTTCTCAAGGGGTGTGCTAAAACCCAAAATGGGACGGAGGGAGTATTATGAATGATTGAAAATCTGTGGAACTTGTGGCACAACATTATGCAAAAATGTTGGGTTTATCAGAAAAATGTGGAGATTTGTATATCATGCAGTCCTGAAGGAAGTTGAACATCAAAGCCTTACTATCTGCAAAAACCTTTGTAAACATCTTCTGTAGTGCACACAAATACAAAGAAAGTGGAAAGAAAAGTTTCACGGTTGCGTTTGCCACGGCAAAGACTTCTGTTCCATCCCCACCTAGAGAAATTTGATCAAAAAAATACTGTCAGGTCACCGTATTATTAGTCACTTTCTGAGATTTATGAAGAACATCCTCTCCTAAGAGACACAACTCTCCGAGTCCTGTCATTATCTCACTTGAATCTCACATGAAAAATAAAGTGAACAATAAATGGATAAAAATATGTACTTTACAAAGTGAGTGTACACTAAACATACACATGTCATTTCTAAGATAAGCTAAACGGATCTACTCTTAGTAGTCATGATTAGTTGTTGCGGATACGACTTTAAAAGTAAATATACAGATTGAAGATAGCAACAGACAATAAGCACCCATTGTTGATGATACCATGGCCAAAAGCAGTGGATCATCCAGCCTAAATTTTAGAAAAGCACCCAATAGATAAGAAAGACCTAATATGTTGTCTATGAGCAGTTACATAGATGAAATTCAGTTCCTCAAGGACATTTTATAAAAAATTCCATGGATAGTACCTCTCAAAGCATGCCGGTTTGTAGACAATCCACTTATAATGATTCAAGACCCACCTAGATAGCTGTGCAATGGAAATGTATAACTGCCTCAGATGTTCACTATTGGAAAAATTAGAAAACTGAGCCTCATGTCGAATAGGGCGATTATCATCGGTTATTGTGAGGGGTCTGATAGCGCCCAGTAAATGTGCTATGGCTGGAGGGGCGATAGCATCATAGGCCTGTCGGTTCAAAGAGAATAGAAATAGAAATCATCAAAATATGAGCGAAACACAAATTATCGAAAGCTAAGATGTGGATACGTACACTTAGGTTCCGACTGCGCTCCCTGTACTCATCCATGGCCTTTTTGATTTCCTCATCTAGTCGAATCTGAGCCTTATTCCTGTACTCAAAGCGATTACGCATATAATAAAAAGGCTTTTCGCTATTGTCATACAACTCACGAATCTCGCTCTCTTCCATACTATATAAGCGTTCCGATAACGGTCCCGATTTCAGGTTCAGCCGCTTCCCCGAGGCTTCTGCACTTTTCGGCGGCGGTTCGGTGACGACGCGCTGCGACACGGAATCCGATTTCAAAGGAGTTTCCGGTTCCGATTTCGGCCGGGTGTTACAATGGGCCTATCAGCAACAAAAATCCATTGTTCCTTTTGCTGACTTGATGTATAAACCGCTTCCACATGCACAACAAATGCATTAATATCAAATTCACCGTAAGAATAGTATACAACAAACAATCATGAACATCTTGAAACAGAAAGGGTCAAAGTAAAGGAAGGGACCAGAACGTGACAACTAATATACTTCCAGATCATTTAAGTTACAAATAAACAATAAAGACAAGACTATTTGAAAGAGAGAGAAAAAAATCATTTTGGTTGAATACAACGACTTTTTATAAAATTTGGAATAGTAATTATTTTTCTCAAGGGGTGTGCTAAAACCCAAAATGGGACGGAGGGAGTATTATGAATGATTGAAAATCTGTGGAACTTGTGGCACAACATTATGCAAAAATGTTGGGTTTATCAGAAAAATGTGGAGATTTGTATATCATGCAGTCCTGAAGGAAGTTGAACATCAAAGCCTTACTATCTGCAAAAACCTTTGTAAACATCTTCTGTAGTGCACACAAATACAAAGAAAGTGGAAAGAAAAGTTTCACGGTTGCGTTTGCCACGGCAAAGACTTCTGTTCCATCCCCACCTAGAGAAATTTGATCAAAAAAATACTGTCAGGTCACCGTATTATTAGTCACTTTCTGAGATTTATGAAGAACATCCTCTCCTAAGAGACACAACTCTCCGAGTCCTGTCATTATCTCACTTGAATCTCACATGAAAAATAAAGTGAACAATAAATGGATAAAAATATGTACTTTACAAAGTGAGTGTACACTAAACATACACATGTCATTTCTAAGATAAGCTAAACGGATCTACTCTTAGTAGTCATGATTAGTTGTTGCGGATACGACTTTAAAAGTAAATATACAGATTGAAGATAGCAACAGACAATAAGCACCCATTGTTGATGATACCATGGCCAAAAGCAGTGGATCATCCAGCCTAAATTTTAGAAAAGCACCCAATAGATAAGAAAGACCTAATATGTTGTCTATGAGCAGTTACATAGATGAAATTCAGTTCCTCAAGGACATTTTATAAAAAATTCCATGGATAGTACCTCTCAAAGCATGCCGGTTTGTAGACAATCCACTTATAATGATTCAAGACCCACCTAGATAGCTGTGCAATGGAAATGTATAACTGCCTCAGATGTTCACTATTGGAAAAATTAGAAAACTGAGCCTCATGTCGAATAGGGCGATTATCATCGGTTATTGTGAGGGGTCTGATAGCGCCCAGTAAATGTGCTATGGCTGGAGGGGCGATAGCATCATAGGCCTGTCGGTTCAAAGAGAATAGAAATAGAAATCATCAAAATATGAGCGAAACACAAATTATCGAAAGCTAAGATGTGGATACGTACACTTAGGTTCCGACTGCGCTCCCTGTACTCATCCATGGCCTTTTTGATTTCCTCATCTAGTCGAATCTGAGCCTTATTCCTGTACTCAAAGCGATTACGCATATAATAAAAAGGCTTTTCGCTATTGTCATACAACTCACGAATCTCGCTCTCTTCCATACTATATAAGCGTTCCGATAACGGTCCCGATTTCAGGTTCAGCCGCTTCCCCGAGGCTTCTGCACTTTTCGGCGGCGGTTCGGTGACGACGCGCTGCGACACGGAATCCGATTTCAAAGGAGTTTCCGGTTCCGATTTCGGCCGGGTGTTACAATGGGCCTATCAGCAACAAAAATCCATTGTTCCTTTTGCTGACTTGATGTATAAACCGCTTCCACATGCACAACAAATGCATTAATATCAAATTCACCGTAAGAATAGTATACAACAAACAATCATGAACATCTTGAAACAGAAAGGGTCAAAGTAAAGGAAGGGACCAGAACGTGACAACTAATATACTTCCAGATCATTTAAGTTACAAATAAACAATAAAGACAAGACTATTTGAAAGAGAGAGAAAAAAATCATTTTGGTTGAATACAACGACTTTTTATAAAATTTGGAATAGTAATTATTTTTCTCAAGGGGTGTGCTAAAACCCAAAATGGGACGGAGGGAGTATTATGAATGATTGAAAATCTGTGGAACTTGTGGCACAACATTATGCAAAAATGTTGGGTTTATCAGAAAAATGTGGAGATTTGTATATCATGCAGTCCTGAAGGAAGTTGAACATCAAAGCCTTACTATCTGCAAAAACCTTTGTAAACATCTTCTGTAGTGCACACAAATACAAAGAAAGTGGAAAGAAAAGTTTCACGGTTGCGTTTGCCACGGCAAAGACTTCTGTTCCATCCCCACCTAGAGAAATTTGATCAAAAAAATACTGTCAGGTCACCGTATTATTAGTCACTTTCTGAGATTTATGAAGAACATCCTCTCCTAAGAGACACAACTCTCCGAGTCCTGTCATTATCTCACTTGAATCTCACATGAAAAATAAAGTGAACAATAAATGGATAAAAATATGTACTTTACAAAGTGAGTGTACACTAAACATACACATGTCATTTCTAAGATAAGCTAAACGGATCTACTCTTAGTAGTCATGATTAGTTGTTGCGGATACGACTTTAAAAGTAAATATACAGATTGAAGATAGCAACAGACAATAAGCACCCATTGTTGATGATACCATGGCCAAAAGCAGTGGATCATCCAGCCTAAATTTTAGAAAAGCACCCAATAGATAAGAAAGACCTAATATGTTGTCTATGAGCAGTTACATAGATGAAATTCAGTTCCTCAAGGACATTTTATAAAAAATTCCATGGATAGTACCTCTCAAAGCATGCCGGTTTGTAGACAATCCACTTATAATGATTCAAGACCCACCTAGATAGCTGTGCAATGGAAATGTATAACTGCCTCAGATGTTCACTATTGGAAAAATTAGAAAACTGAGCCTCATGTCGAATAGGGCGATTATCATCGGTTATTGTGAGGGGTCTGATAGCGCCCAGTAAATGTGCTATGGCTGGAGGGGCGATAGCATCATAGGCCTGTCGGTTCAAAGAGAATAGAAATAGAAATCATCAAAATATGAGCGAAACACAAATTATCGAAAGCTAAGATGTGGATACGTACACTTAGGTTCCGACTGCGCTCCCTGTACTCATCCATGGCCTTTTTGATTTCCTCATCTAGTCGAATCTGAGCCTTATTCCTGTACTCAAAGCGATTACGCATATAATAAAAAGGCTTTTCGCTATTGTCATACAACTCACGAATCTCGCTCTCTTCCATACTATATAAGCGTTCCGATAACGGTCCCGATTTCAGGTTCAGCCGCTTCCCCGAGGCTTCTGCACTTTTCGGCGGCGGTTCGGTGACGACGCGCTGCGACACGGAATCCGATTTCAAAGGAGTTTCCGGTTCCGATTTCGGCCGGGTGTTACAATGGGCCTATCAGCAACAAAAATCCATTGTTCCTTTTGCTGACTTGATGTATAAACCGCTTCCACATGCACAACAAATGCATTAATATCAAATTCACCGTAAGAATAGTATACAACAAACAATCATGAACATCTTGAAACAGAAAGGGTCAAAGTAAAGGAAGGGACCAGAACGTGACAACTAATATACTTCCAGATCATTTAAGTTACAAATAAACAATAAAGACAAGACTATTTGAAAGAGAGAGAAAAAAATCATTTTGGTTGAATACAACGACTTTTTATAAAATTTGGAATAGTAATTATTTTTCTCAAGGGGTGTGCTAAAACCCAAAATGGGACGGAGGGAGTATTATGAATGATTGAAAATCTGTGGAACTTGTGGCACAACATTATGCAAAAATGTTGGGTTTATCAGAAAAATGTGGAGATTTGTATATCATGCAGTCCTGAAGGAAGTTGAACATCAAAGCCTTACTATCTGCAAAAACCTTTGTAAACATCTTCTGTAGTGCACACAAATACAAAGAAAGTGGAAAGAAAAGTTTCACGGTTGCGTTTGCCACGGCAAAGACTTCTGTTCCATCCCCACCTAGAGAAATTTGATCAAAAAAATACTGTCAGGTCACCGTATTATTAGTCACTTTCTGAGATTTATGAAGAACATCCTCTCCTAAGAGACACAACTCTCCGAGTCCTGTCATTATCTCACTTGAATCTCACATGAAAAATAAAGTGAACAATAAATGGATAAAAATATGTACTTTACAAAGTGAGTGTACACTAAACATACACATGTCATTTCTAAGATAAGCTAAACGGATCTACTCTTAGTAGTCATGATTAGTTGTTGCGGATACGACTTTAAAAGTAAATATACAGATTGAAGATAGCAACAGACAATAAGCACCCATTGTTGATGATACCATGGCCAAAAGCAGTGGATCATCCAGCCTAAATTTTAGAAAAGCACCCAATAGATAAGAAAGACCTAATATGTTGTCTATGAGCAGTTACATAGATGAAATTCAGTTCCTCAAGGACATTTTATAAAAAATTCCATGGATAGTACCTCTCAAAGCATGCCGGTTTGTAGACAATCCACTTATAATGATTCAAGACCCACCTAGATAGCTGTGCAATGGAAATGTATAACTGCCTCAGATGTTCACTATTGGAAAAATTAGAAAACTGAGCCTCATGTCGAATAGGGCGATTATCATCGGTTATTGTGAGGGGTCTGATAGCGCCCAGTAAATGTGCTATGGCTGGAGGGGCGATAGCATCATAGGCCTGTCGGTTCAAAGAGAATAGAAATAGAAATCATCAAAATATGAGCGAAACACAAATTATCGAAAGCTAAGATGTGGATACGTACACTTAGGTTCCGACTGCGCTCCCTGTACTCATCCATGGCCTTTTTGATTTCCTCATCTAGTCGAATCTGAGCCTTATTCCTGTACTCAAAGCGATTACGCATATAATAAAAAGGCTTTTCGCTATTGTCATACAACTCACGAATCTCGCTCTCTTCCATACTATATAAGCGTTCCGATAACGGTCCCGATTTCAGGTTCAGCCGCTTCCCCGAGGCTTCTGCACTTTTCGGCGGCGGTTCGGTGACGACGCGCTGCGACACGGAATCCGATTTCAAAGGAGTTTCCGGTTCCGATTTCGGCCGGGTGTTACAATGGGCCTATCAGCAACAAAAATCCATTGTTCCTTTTGCTGACTTGATGTATAAACCGCTTCCACATGCACAACAAATGCATTAATATCAAATTCACCGTAAGAATAGTATACAACAAACAATCATGAACATCTTGAAACAGAAAGGGTCAAAGTAAAGGAAGGGACCAGAACGTGACAACTAATATACTTCCAGATCATTTAAGTTACAAATAAACAATAAAGACAAGACTATTTGAAAGAGAGAGAAAAAAATCATTTTGGTTGAATACAACGACTTTTTATAAAATTTGGAATAGTAATTATTTTTCTCAAGGGGTGTGCTAAAACCCAAAATGGGACGGAGGGAGTATTATGAATGATTGAAAATCTGTGGAACTTGTGGCACAACATTATGCAAAAATGTTGGGTTTATCAGAAAAATGTGGAGATTTGTATATCATGCAGTCCTGAAGGAAGTTGAACATCAAAGCCTTACTATCTGCAAAAACCTTTGTAAACATCTTCTGTAGTGCACACAAATACAAAGAAAGTGGAAAGAAAAGTTTCACGGTTGCGTTTGCCACGGCAAAGACTTCTGTTCCATCCCCACCTAGAGAAATTTGATCAAAAAAATACTGTCAGGTCACCGTATTATTAGTCACTTTCTGAGATTTATGAAGAACATCCTCTCCTAAGAGACACAACTCTCCGAGTCCTGTCATTATCTCACTTGAATCTCACATGAAAAATAAAGTGAACAATAAATGGATAAAAATATGTACTTTACAAAGTGAGTGTACACTAAACATACACATGTCATTTCTAAGATAAGCTAAACGGATCTACTCTTAGTAGTCATGATTAGTTGTTGCGGATACGACTTTAAAAGTAAATATACAGATTGAAGATAGCAACACACAATAAGCACCCATTGTTGATGATACCATGGCCAAAAGCAGTGGATCATCCAGCCTAAATTTTAGAAAAGCACCCAATAGATAAGAAAGACCTAATATGTTGTCTATGAGCAGTTACATAGATGAAATTCAGTTCCTCAAGGACATTTTATAAAAAATTCCATGGATAGTACCTCTCAAAGCATGCCGGTTTGTAGACAATCCACTTATAATGATTCAAGACCCACCTAGATAGCTGTGCAATGGAAATGTATAACTGCCTCAGATGTTCACTATTGGAAAAATTAGAAAACTGAGCCTCATGTCGAATAGGGCGATTATCATCGGTTATTGTGAGGGGTCTGATAGCGCCCAGTAAATGTGCTATGGCTGGAGGGGCGATAGCATCATAGGCCTGTCGGTTCAAAGAGAATAGAAATAGAAATCATCAAAATATGAGCGAAACACAAATTATCGAAAGCTAAGATGTGGATACGTACACTTAGGTTCCGACTGCGCTCCCTGTACTCATCCATGGCCTTTTTGATTTCCTCATCTAGTCGAATCTGAGCCTTATTCCTGTACTCAAAGCGATTACGCATATAATAAAAAGGCTTTTCGCTATTGTCATACAACTCACGAATCTCGCTCTCTTCCATACTATATAAGCGTTCCGATAACGGTCCCGATTTCAGGTTCAGCCGCTTCCCCGAGGCTTCTGCACTTTTCGGCGGCGGTTCGGTGACGACGCGCTGCGACACGGAATCCGATTTCAAAGGAGTTTCCAGTTCCGATTTCGGCCGGGTGTTACAATGGGCCTATCAGCAACAAAAATCCATTGTTCCTTTTGCTGACTTGATGTATAAACCGCTTCCACATGCACAACAAATGCAATAATATGAAACTCACCATAAGAATAGTATACAACAAACAATCATGAACATCTTGAAATAGAAAGGGTCAAAGTAAAGGAAGGGACCAGAACGTGACAACTAATATACTTCCAGATCATTTAAGTTACAAATAAACAATAAAGACTAGACTATTTGAAAGAGAGAGAGAGAGAGAGAGAGAGAGAGAGAGAGAGAGAGAGAGAGAGAGAGAGAAAAACCATTTTGGTTGAATACAACAATTTTTTATAAAATTTAGAATAGTAATTATTTTTCTCAAAGGGTGTAGTAAAACCCAAAATGGGACGAGGGAGTATTATGAATGACTGAAAATCTGTGGAACTTGTGGCACAACATTATGCAAAAATGTTGGGTTTATCAGAAAAATGTGGAGATTTGCATATCATGCAGTCTTGAAGGAAGTTGAACATCAAAGCCTTACTATCTGCAAAAACCTTTGTAAACATCTTCTGTAGTGCACACAAATACAAAGAAAGTGGAAAGAAAAGTTTCAAGGTTGTGTTTGCCACTGCAAAGACTTCTTTTCCATCCCCACCTAGAGAAATTTGATCAAAATACTGTCACCATATTATCAGTCACTTTCTGAGATTTATGAAGAACATCCTCTCCTAAGAGACACAACTCTCCGAGTCTTGTCATTATCTCACTTGAACCTCACAAGAAAAATAAAGTGAACAATAAATGGATAAAAATATGTACTTTACAAAGTGAGTGTACACTAAACATACACATGTCATTACTAAGATAAGCTAAACGGATCTACTCTTAGTAGTCATGATTTGTTGTTGAGGATACGACTTTAAAAGTAAACATACAGATTGAAGATAGCAACAGACAATAAGCACCCATTGTTGATGATACCATGGCCAAAAGCAGTGGATCATCCAGCCTTAATTTTAGAAAAGCACCCGATAGATAAGAAAGACCTAATATGTTGTCTATGAGTAGTTACATAGATGAAATTCAGTTCCTCAAGGACATTTTATAAAAAATTCCATGGATCGTACCTCTCAAAGCATGCCGGTTTGTAGACAATCCACTTATAATGATTCAAGACCCACCTAGATAGCTGTGCAATGGAAATGTATAACTGCCTCAGATGTTCACTATTGGAAAAATTAGAAAACTGAGCTTCATGTCGAATTGAAGCAATTCGTAGTAGTGGATCATCAAATTCATACAGAAGTGAAACTAAAGGATTCAGACTTGGAAGTTAATGATAGATTCATATAAAATGTTGAGAAAGCGTATTTTTTGATTACACAGATAAGTGACGAACATAAGGGTCATTAGATGGGGTAGTGAAAATACTACAGAAACAGAAACATATCAACTCAAAGTCCTAAAATGTTCTAGTCTAGCAGAATACACCATCTACCGAAACAGCAGGGGTCAGTTCACGCGCATTCACCCCATGTTTCTAACACAACCGAGACGAGTTTCACAGCATGTAGACGCAATGGATTTTATTTCCTGCAAAGGGAATAAAGAATCAGGGTAAACACTAGGAATGATATAGTTGTGATTGATTGGAAGTAGTTAAATGTGGCGACTAGCATGAGTTGCATTGCAAAAAATTATGTTCCAAAATTTGTGATGGAAACAACTAACAAGGCTTTAATAATTGATCAAGCTGCATAAAATGATATGAATGCAACATCATTATTACCATGGTGCATGCGTTTAGTTAGGTAGGCTTCAAGGAACACGACTTGACAACAGGCGGACCCTGGGAGGACATCCTTCTCCACACTTGGGCCTGGAAAATTTTAATAGCATCTCCTGATTTTGCTTGAAAGGTAATGTAATATATGTAACCAGCGACAAGTCTACGGGTTGACTTGACAAGATCATCAAACACAAAAGTTTCACCCTAAATAAGAAAAACTATTAAGCATGAATGAAATAAACATATATACACATAAACAGTAACTCGTTTTAAAGGTAACCTGATTTTCAGCATTGTATTGGTCCAGAGCAAGATTGCACAAGCTAATAAGGATAGGGCGATTATCATCGGTTATTTCGAGGGGTCTGATAGAGCCCAGTAAATGTGCTATGGCTGGAGGGGCGATAGCATCATAGGCCTGTCAGTTCAAAGAGAATAGAAATAGAAATCACCAAAATATGAGCGAAACACAAATTATCGAAAGCTACGATGTGGATACGTACACTTAGGTTCCGCTTGCGCTCCCTGTACTCATCCATGGCCTTTTTGATTTCCTCATCTAGTCGAATCTGAGCCTTATTCCTGTACTCAAAGCGATTACGCATATAATAAAAAGGCTTTTCGCTATTGTCATACAACTCACGAATCTCGCTCTCTTCCATACTATATAAGCGTTCCGATAACGGTCCCGATTTCAGGTTCAGCCGCTTCCCCGAGGCTTCTGCACTTTTCGGCGGCGGTTCGGTGACGACGCGCTGCGACACGGAATCCGATTTCAAAGGAGTTTCCGGTTCCGATTTCGGCCGCTTCCCTGGGGCTTCAGCAATTTCCGGTGGTGGGTGAGTGACGGCGCACTGTGAGAGGGATTCCATCGACATGGGTTCGGCAAGACGGAGAAATCGCACAGCAAGCAAACAACAACAACAACCACGTTCCAAATGGAAAAGAAGGTAGCAGCAAGGGTACTTTTGGAGTTTGGGCTTTTATGTTTCGGGCCCTAACAAACTTAATATTTCTAAAAAAATAGGCCATGCTTTTCCCACATCCCCTCCTACTCACCACACACCCCCTAACTTCAAATATTCCAAAAATACTCTTAAGTAGAGGACGTGTTTACGTATGATTCGGTTGGGGTCAACCGAATATATTCGGCTAAGGCCAACCGAATATGTTCGACTAAAGACAACCGAACGTTATAAAAAATAACAAGGGGGGTGTTGTTCCGCTTTGGTCGTTCGGGGAAGGGAACTCAAGCTCGGTGAGGGAGTAATCTAATTGATGTGGTATAATAATTGAGCACCTTGTGTGATTATATTGTTAATTAAATACTATTGTGTATGATTGAAAATAATGGGGATGTGATTAGTAAACTGTGTAAATTAGGATCAGCCCATAATTCAAAGTCCAACCCAAGACCCACTATAGAGAGTGTAGTGAGTTGAAAACCATTTTTTCCACTTCATTTTCCAGAATTTTAGGTTTGAAAAAAACAAACAAAATGTGGGTACTTTTAGGGTGGGAAGATAGCTTAATTTTCCCACCAAAAGAAAATGTGTTTCTAATCATTGATTTAATTGTGCAGTGACATTTAGTGGATGTATATGTGGTAACTTTAGCTTGCAGTTTTATTTTTTGATAACTTGCAGGTTTTTGGGTAAACTCGGGTATCCAACACACGGACAGCAGTGACTAATCCCTCGCTCATTGTAGGTGCCTCGAGGGGCAGGACAGCTAGCCCAGAGTTTTAATGCTGCTCCGTACCCAAGGCGGGGATCGAACCCTCGACCCTTGGTTAAGGGAGGTTCAGCCCCAACCGCTGAACCCCACGCTCTGGGTTATAACTTGCAGGTTATGCAGCTATTTTAATTTTATGATATTAACGAAATTTCTATTTCAGCTTAAGTCACCGCCATAAACTTAACTCAAACCACCACTTGACAAAATTTTGCTCACAGTACTCTTAAACCTATATCATCAATTTGTACAAAACATTTCAATTCCCATGGCTCAAATTAGTTACGTTTAGGGTACATCAACATCAACATTCAAAAGAAAAAAAAGCCAAGCTAGAAAAATCTGAAAGGGAAAGGTGGAACTTTCAAAAGATAAACCAAACTCGTGGTAATGCATTTGCTTGTTATATGGTAATGCATTGTGAGAAGAAGGGGGAATTTTATTCAGGTGGAAAATTTTTATTTTACAAAAACACAGTAACTTGCAAGAGACATGAATCTTGAAGGGCTAACATAGTATTTTTCCAGATAGTGCTGGTCAGTATGGATGGTCTCGGTGGTGAAAAAGAGTTTCAGATGTGATTTGAGGATGAAAGATTAATTTTTTATTTTAATAATAATAATAATAATAATAATAATAATAATAATAATAATAATAATAATAATAATAATAATAACAACAACAATAACAATAACAATAATAACAACAATAACAATAACAATAATAAAATATTAATTTTTTTTAAGTTTTGAAAGTAAAAATTTGAAATTAAAATGGTTGTGCCTAAAATGATATATTTGGCTTTTTACCACACAAGAGTTAGAATTAATTATCTATGGTACAGTGGTGAGGGCCACAGTTAAAACAAAACTTTCCAAATGGGCACATGTTGTGAATATGAATAAATGTAGATGATGGAGTTGTAAACTGATGGAAAACTGGTGGGAACTGGCTATAACAAGTCAAAAGTTGTTTTCCTTTGGTGGGAAAATTAAGTCATCTTCCTATTCCAAAAGAAACCACAAAACATAGAGAGGAAGAGAGAGAGGCTTCGAGAGTGAGGTAGGAAAGGAGAAAGAAGAAGAGGTTGAAACCCTATCCACCCCATTTACAATCAAGCTAAGAACATCACTCTATTTCTCTTCATTCTCTCTACAAAATCGACTTTATCCTCTTCTAAAATCCACCCACATTCTGAAAAATTTCAAAGAACACTCTTTGGCTATTCTTTTGAAATGCATGTGAAGAATGGAGTTGGTATGGGTTTAGGAACTACTTGCATGCTGAAATAAGAGCTTGAATAGAGCATATTAGTAGCTAAATTGAAGTTTGGAGAGTAGAAGAAGGGTTACAAGGACTGGACCTGTTATTGGAAGTCCTAGAGCTTGTTGCTTGTCTTAAAATTCATCATTTTCCTCTTCACTTTGACACTTGCTGAATAATGTGAGCTCTTCACCCCTTTATTTCTTTCTTTGGTTAAGTTTGATTGGTGTTGATTGTGCTTCTATGTGTTGGTAACAAAATTGATTTAGTGTGTGTATGCTTGCTGAATATATTGTTTGCTGAAAATGATAAATAATGGTTGGAGCAAATTGATGAGTTTGAGTGTTTTGCTGAACCGTAATACAGTGTTTTGCCTATAACATTTTTTGTAAAATTAACTCTATTTTTCAGGATTATTATTTTTATGGAAACTAGACTTGTTTTGCTCCAGTTTAGGCATAAGTTTCGTGTAATTTGTCTGAGTCTTGATATTTTAAAATGTGTTACAAACCGAGCCACTAAATATGTCATGTTTCTGAGCCTATGTATATTGTTTTATTAAACTGCACTTTTGGGCTCATTATTCAGTCAAATTTAAATAATATTCATAAACTAGACTTTCATATCTTTCCAATGAATGATCGTGTTAGGAAGCTAGAGCTACCCTAACAAACTAATGAAATTAACCTAACAAAGGAAGAAGAAAGCTTAAAAGACAAAACTAGTTAATAGAAAATAAAAGACTTTTCATTTAATTGCTTGCCCTAAATTGTCTCAAAGAGACTACATATATAGTGACTACTAATGGACTAATAAAATAAAAGGCCTAAGGCTACAAGCCCAATTAAAACATACTAAAGTAAGCCCAAATAATTATACTTCTAACACTTAATTTTCTAATATTGCTCCCTAACATTGCCGACAGCTTCACTTGAACCTTATCCTCAAGGTTCTAAAAATTGCTAACCAGAACCCAAATTTAATTTTCTTTTCCTGGGATCCCATTGCTTAAATGATAACCACTTGAGTGTCTTCAATTTTCTTGGAGAGAACAAATAAGTCACAAAATTATGCTGACTCAGTGTCTTGCAAAAAAATAGCCCAGATTGAGTGAAAAGGTGTGTGTGTGGGATGTTGAATGACGTGTCTTCAAAATTGGTGGGAAGGTGGGAGCAGCTGGTGCAATTAGGTGATTAAATATCACATTGGGAACAAAACGGTTATGGAATTTGTGGAACCATGTGGAATTTGTGGAAATGATTAGAGTATAGACTCACTAGCGTGTGGGAATGAAAGAAAAAGTTGTGTAATATCTTGAGGAGCATTTGAAAGGACATGTGGGAGGAGTGAATGGACGTGCCTCGGAAAAAAGAATGAGGTTGTTGGAAGACTGTGCAGCAGTTATCAGGTAAAGTAGGGCCACATAGTGAAGGGCGCTGAATTTCGGGACAGGTGGGCCTCTCAAAGGACGAGACGTGGCTGGCAGTGAATGACTGAAATTGCTTTCTGCATATTGTAATTTGAATGAACGATGCAGATTGTTTTGAAGCTAACGATTGCAAATCCAATGGTGGAGAGTGGTCTAGAGGAAATACACATGAAACCTTTTCTTCTTTTCGCAAGAGGTCCATTAAAAATAACCATTGCTCAGACTGATGAAAAGCTTTCACGGAAATGGAGTTGGCCGGTGCTGGAGGCTTAGTTGTTGTGGTCATTGCGAAGTTTTGATATGGGGGTTTTGGAGGTGGTGGTGTTCAGGGCGGTTCACAACAAAAAATTTCATCATCTCTAATCACAATATTCCAAGTAGAAGATGGAGAAGGGAAAACAACCGCAAAATGAGGCACAATAGATAGTGGAGAACGTTTTTCACTTTCTTGGACTTCTGAAAATGATTTCAACACTAAACCTGGTTGTTCTTCTTCACCATCTAAATCAGGCTCTTCTTCCTCAGCATAAACGGGTAAATCCAAATCTGGTTTCGTGTCTTTATCTAGCTGGTTCTCTGGTTATTCCTTTTCATCTATTTGTTCTTCTGGTTCATCTTCTTCTATATCATCTTGCAACTTTATACGATTTTGCCTCAGATCTGCAAGTGATTTCTTCGTCTGCTCGAATGTTGTTTGGATAGAAATTTGAGATGCTTGGAATTTTTCATCTATAGCTCTCATTTCCTCTTTATATTTTTGAGAAATTTTGTCTAAACATTGCTGAAAACTTTCTGTACTATGATTTCCTCTTTCAGAATGTGAATGAGGAGGGTGTTGCAAAGCATGGTGTGTTTCAACGGATGCACGAGTAGCATCAATGGAAGAAGAACTGTTAGGAACCAGAGCATTTTGTGTATATGGATAAGAAGGAAAATTTGGATAATTGCTACTGTGAGAGTACCCTGAAAATCCTATAGGATGATTTCCGTATAGATCTGAGTAGCTGACATGTGTGTGTGGGTTAGGGGGTGGCGATAGAGGTGACATAGTTGGTGTTGGAAGGTGTAGGTATGTATGAGCTGTTTGAGGTTGAGTTTGTTGCTGAGAAGGGTATGGAGGATAATAGCTAACAGAGGAGGGACATGAGTTAGGTGATGGTGGTGTATAACCATGGTGGAAATCAAGAGTTATTGATGGAGGTGGAATATGGGCGTTGGTGGGATAAAGTGGTAAGCATAGAGTGGAAATGAAGCTGTATGTGTGGTGTTGGTGGAGTAACATGGTGGCGTGGAGGAGGAATAAAATGGATCACTGGAGTAAGGATAAGTCATGAGAGGCATGAAGTTCAAGAATGAAAGCACCAATTGTTAGGAAGCTAGAGCTACCCTAACAAAACTAAGGAAATTAACCTAACAAAGGAAGAAGAAACTTATAAGACAAAACTAGTTAATAGAAAATAAAAGACTTTTCATTTGATTGCTTGCCCTAAATTGTCTCAAAGAGACTACATATATAGTGACTACTAATGGACTAATAAAATAAAAGGCCTAAGGCTACAAGCCCAATTAAAACATACTAAAGTAAAGCCCAAATAATTATACTTCTAACACCTAATATTTTCTAATATTGCTCCCTAAGAGATCGTTTGCTCATTTCCATCATCATTTAATATTTTAATAAAATCACCGAGTCAATATACCACTGCAGAAAAATACTGCACATAAAGTATCCATTAAAATGCTTAATTATTTACTCCAATTGTTGATATGATGAATTCTCACAGGTTCCATGTGATCTTTGCATTTTGTTTGAGTGAATTCTCTTCGGTATTTTGATACTATGAGAATAGACGTATTATACATATGTATGTGCATAAGAGAAACATCACAAGATTGAACATCACAAGATTTGTAAATGAGTAACTTCAGGAGTTGGAAATTGAGTAACATATCAATTGTATTACTAGAAACAGCACAAGTTGAAGAGTTGGTAATGATAGTATATATAAGTTATCGGAGGTGTGAAGGAGGAGTTCATTGAGATTGTTATCTCACTGCTTATTTGTTATGTTTTTCAGATACAAAAAGTAAGTCCAAGAAAGAAGATGGGAAGTGAGGAGCTATACTAGTTCTTTGAGCTAGGGATCTTCCAAGATCAATTAGACTTGCTTATCTTTGTTTTACTATGATGTATGGTTTTGTACCTATAACTTGTGATAGTTTGGTATCAAGTTATTGTGTTAAAAAGTCACAACTTGGATTTGAACTTTATTTTGGTAATCCATATTGAGCTCGTAACTTGAGGATTGATTATTATTGTTGTAGTAATCTTTTGGAGTCAATTTCGGTTGTTTTACTTCCGTTATTTTGATCTTTAAATCTAAAGTTGTTTAAATCTCTGATTGCTTATAAATGTTAGGGTTCTACATATTTCCTTGACGATCAAAATATAAGGATGTTACACAGCCATTCTACAAGTAAAAGATGTTTTCAACCACAAACTATAGTTTGAGATGTTGGTGGAAAATCTATTCTATACAACTAAAATACGAAGATGCTTTTTTTTAGATTCTAGCCGAATTAGCAAGAAGTGATATAGTACAACAGAAAATGTATAAGCATTACCAATATGTATAAGTGTTACGAATAAAACAACTCATTATATTATACCCTAAGACATGCATACCTGATACAAAACCATACTCAACTTCCATGTGAATAAAAATATCAATACCTGCAACTTCCATGCAACTTCGGTGTAGCACTCGAGCAACAACGAACTAATGGTAAAGATTGCTAAAAGACTTAGACAACATAGCTAGACTTGAATTCTGAACACTTACCTCTCTTATATATCATTCATTTAGCTCATTCATAGTGGATGTGCGACTAACCACTCACACTTGATTTCTGAATAAAGTTCCCCTAAATTGTGAGTCATCCCACATTGCTAGACTTGATTCAAACCAGATCCACTTTTGCTTCCCCACAAAAGCGAACTATGGGTTTTATACCACTTGTTGGGAAGTCTGGGGGAGCACTAGGAGTAACAACAAGCCAACTTCCCGCTCTCCTACCAAGTCAAACCATGACTCTGATACCACTTATTGGAGAGTTTGGGGAGCACCAGAGCAACAATGAGTTAATGACAAGGATCACCACATCTCCATCCAAAACCTTAAAACAATGGGTAAATGGGTCACATCTCTTATGTATACACACACACACACACACACACACACATATATCCCCGCTTTCATTGTCTACACCGATAATCATAATTCAAAAGAATTATCACACTCTACTGTAAAGAGTATAATTATACAACATGTTTTAAATGTGTGCTGAAACTTAGGTTTTAAGTTTGAGTTCACACAAATTCAAAGTTATCGCTTAAAGAGGAGGCAAAACCAATGCAATACTAGGGTTGTCATTGGGATGCATGAAATAGGGATCCATCATATCTTGTTGGTAGTTGTGGTTGTCGGTGCCCTTGTTGAGGGAAAAAGCATATGTGGCATGATTCTCTACATTGAGATTTGAATTAGAAGCAAAAGACATGGGAAAAAGGATGAAAAAGATGGCAATCAAAAAAATACAAGAGAAATGAAAGAAATAGTTGATACCAAGTGAGTAATAGAAGGATACAAATTCTTTAAGATGAAGAAACTAGATAAAGTTTAGGTGAGGACTCTCATATCCATTGAGTTTTATAGGGTATGACGCCCAACATCTAATCACTTAATGACATTTCATTTTTATATATTTAAATATTTTAAAATAAATGCAAATATTATTCTATTTTTGCCTACTGCGTATAATACCCATCAAAGCTCAATGGGTATAGTAGAGTTCTCCTAAAGTTTATGAAATATCTCATTCGCTGATATAAATTTACACGATTGTTTATATGGTTCGTACCCCAAATCAAAAGGTAAAGAGTGAAGACTTATTATATATCAAAAATTTACAAGATTGTCTTAGAGAAATACTTGTTTTTATATAAAAAAAAAAAGAGAAATACTTGTTTGGATTAATGTGAATTTAAACCATCATGACTGCCTTCATTTGTAGATTTGGTTTGTACCTATGAAATACTAGATGTGTAGACCATGGAATCCATTTCAGATATAATTCCTTTCTATCTTTAGTTTTTTTTATTTTATTATTTTGTCTCTTTGTCATCTTCTCTTCTCATTGCAATTAGGGAGTTGCTTGAATATTAAATTGCCATGGTTTAATTGTGAGCTTCCCAATTCACCGATATTGGTAATGCACTATAATCTACGAAGCCCGGGTACGGGATACGATATGAAATACGACACGATACGGATACGGGGATACGGGAAAATTTTGAAAATCAAGATACGATACGGCTGGGATACTCTAATAAAAAATTAAATGAAAATTTAAATATATATAAACTTAACAGAAAAAATAAAATAGAATAGAAACACAAATAGAAAAAAACAAAGATGAAAAACTGAAATATTGCATTTTATAGATACGAAAAAACCTGCCCAAATAGATAAAACAAATCAAACAGAAAATATATGGATGAAAGGAAGAGGACAACCGACACGCCTATGTATGAGTGACTTGTCATAAAAAGTAAAGGTGGATGAAAAACTGAGACCATCCGAAATCGTATAATCTGAATAGTTGGTGGCAGAAATAAATGACTTTTTATAGACTAAGATATTCATATTAGTACATAGTTGCTCAATAAAACATAAGCATAGCATTAATCAATATATGATCATCACATTGTAAAAATAAATACTTGTGATCATATCAAGTAGAGATAATTACGTATATTTATCTCACTCATATCACAATGTATTATTTATTCTATTATTATATTACGAAAAAACATGTAATTTTGTCTTTCAGTTATTAAGGTATTAAAGTGTATCATATATGAGTGACAATCATGTGCTTAGTTGGTAAGAGGTATCGAAAAAGTATCTGAGAAGTATCATTAGTTGGTAAGAAGTATCAAAGATGTATCTGAAAAGTATCGAGTCAAATATTTTTTAAAAAGAATTAAAAATTTATTGGATAGTCTTTGGGTACGTATCGGGAAGTATCGGGTGCGTGTCGGTATCGAATACGTATCCGACACGGGTACGTCTCCATTTTTGAAGTATCGGGGATTAATAGACTATAATCATATAAATGCTTGGACTAGGAGGTTCCTTGATCATTCTATATGACACGGTTGCAAATGGATAATACACTTCTAAGGATAATACACTTCTATTATATTATTTTCCACAAAGCAGATCAGCTTACCCTGATCAAGCAATGTGCTAACTATCCAAGAGCATAATTGGATGTGATAGTAGGGGTCTCTTCCAACTTAATCAAGGTCCTGGTTTTGAGCCCAGTGTTGGTGCAACACTGTTAAATCTCTTGAATGAGAGCTTTGTCGGCTATTGTGGTCCTACCGACTCGAGAAATTAGTCTATGCAGTTGCGCGCAGAGATACCCGATTCATACAAAAAAGCAATGAGCTAACAAGAAGTGCCAAGCATTCAATTGCGTTTTAAACTTCAAAAGAGTGAAATTTAATTTTGTTTTTTTTTTCTTTGATGTAAAAGTAAAGTTTTTAAGCCTTAATCTAATTTTTATCATATGTTGACTCAAAAAACCGTTGCCTTAGCCAATAATGGCAACGATTTTTTGAACCCGTTGCTAATTCATTTTTTTTATTGGCAACGGCTGAAAATCGTTCCCATAAGGTCTACAACAACGGTTATTTGTTTAAGCTTTAACCAAACGGTTCATAAACATTACCATAGGGACAATTATTAAAAAATAAAAAAATTGGGCGCTAAATAGTAGCGCGTTTTCTGATTCCCAAAATTTTTGGTGCCAAAAAAATTTCAATCCAAAATTTTTGGTCACAAAAACATTCTAACACACTCAGCGATTTCATCAAGAAATCATTCACGCACTCAGCGATTTCATCAAGTTCATCTCAGCGATTTCTTGTTCTTCTCAGCGAAATCAAGTTTCTGGTTCTTCTCTCTCAGCGATTTCGTCAAGTTCCTCTATCTCAGCGGTCAAGCTTCATTTTCGTTTCTCTCTCTCTAACCCTCTCCCTCAGTGATTGTGATTTCAGGTTTGCCTCTCCCTCTCTCTCTCTCGTTTACAAGATTTGAAGATTTGTGTTTAGGGTTCGAACTGAAAATCAGAGTTAGGTTTTTTATGCTTCAAATTGGGTTTTTTAGGTTTAAGGTTTCAGTATATGTTCATTTGAATATGTTTTGAAGTTATCAAATGAGATATGTTCATTTGAAATTTGGGTCCTCTAATATATCTCTGTGATGAGTTATTGGATTTTTTTGCTTGGTGGGATTTGATATTGCACTCTTTGGTGACACCGTGACAATAGAGTTTCTATGAGAGTTGTTCAAATAGTTAGGGTTTCAGTTGTTTCAAGAAATAGATGGGATAAAAATTATAGATGGTCAAAGATGGTAGGAATTATTCAAAAACCACCTGAACTGGTTAACCAGGATCTGATTCAATGATGGAACCATGAATAGTAACCATTTATACTTACCTTAGTTTACTTCCTTTATACATTTGTGTTGTAAATTTTACAACTTTTGATGTTTTTAAGGATTGGGTCGGTTTTGATTTTGTTGGAAATTTAATAAAATGTGAGTGTTGGCGAAGATTCATGAAACTAAATGATGGATTTCTGCTGTTTAGTTTAACTTTTTGTCTATTATGGTTACAGAATGTCTCACAGCTATTCTTTTGTAAGATAATTAGCTTTTGGTATTTTTTTAGTTTTTAGATATGAGGTTGTCTCCTTCTTTATCAGGCTTCTTAGCTTCAATTGTTGTCGATCAATTGTTAGTATATTTTATCAAGGGCTTTTGGTTTTCACTATCTTGGTCTAAAGGGTAATACTGATTTTGGTTTTGATCTGTTTCGCCTTTTTTTTTGGCAGCGCTTTCTCTTTTTATCTCTTCACTCTCCTATGTCCATACTTCAATTTGAATTTGCTATCTTTTTTATGTGTGTGTAAAAGGTTGTATTTCTTCTTTAGTTTTCACTAGTGCAGAAAAGACATTTAGCGTTGGTTATTTTGAACATTTAGCGTCGGTTATCGCCCGATGCTAAATGTCGCGATGCTAAAAGTGAGACATTTAACATCAGTTAAATAACCGATGCTAAATGTCACATTTAGCATCGGGTGTTTAAATAGCCGATGCTAAATGTCTATTTCATCACTGTTTTTGATGTCTGAAAATGACATTTAGCATCAGTTATTTGAAACAACCGATGCTAAATGTCTTTTTTTTTAAAAAAAAAAAATTAACATTTAACATCGGTTATTTGAAACAACCGATGCTAAATGTCCTAGAAATGACTTTTAGCATCGGTTATTTGAAACAACCGATGTTAAATGTCTCTTTTTTTAAAAAAAATGACATTTTAGCATCGGTTGTTTAAACACCCGATGCTAAATGTCTTTTTTAATCTTATAAGTTCTACAAATTTCTTACAAACAAACAAACAAAGTATAACACCAAGAAGTTACCATTATCTGATTCAGTTGCAAATATTTACAGAAGTTAAAATTGCTAGAGAAAAATCTAGAGTAACGAAACGGAAAAACTGGAAGTACAATGCTGCAAAATACAAACAGAATGTACTATGAAAGGCAATCACTTTGGAGACTACTCCTGCACCAACTTTTCTGCCTCCCTCTCTCAATGCAAATATTTGTCCTGTTAATAAACACAAATGATTATTGTGAGATTATACTGTTAAGTGTGGTCATAAAAAATGTTGCATATACGAACTAATAAACAAAGACAATGCAAAAACTGTTTTAGCTACTATTAGTTAGTTACTACTTACTAGTACTACGAATAGTAAGACCCTAGTAGTATGTAGCAATATCAAAGATCACCATCAATAAGCAAATAGTTTATTAGTTACTACTTACTAG
Source organism: Astragalus membranaceus (assembly GCA_039519185.1). Taxonomy (NCBI): domain Eukaryota; kingdom Viridiplantae; phylum Streptophyta; class Magnoliopsida; order Fabales; family Fabaceae; genus Astragalus; species Astragalus membranaceus. The sequence continues at coordinate 25,835,066 of CM076848.1, read as the reverse complement.
TACTACGAATAAAAAAAATCTAAAATCAGAGGATACAAGAAACCAACAATCAAGATAATCCCATTAATTACCTTAAGCCCATCAAGATAATCCCATTAATCACCTCAACAGTGAATTCATGTCAGTTAAATCAAAACAGTAGAACAAAAGATTTAAGCAAAACCAACTGTTAAAGAACAAATGTAACATCCCCAAAATAATTAATCTATTTATTTTGAATTCAACCCAATTAATTTAGTTTAGCGCTTAATTAATGATTTTATTAATTGAGTGTTAGATTGACTATTAATTGGTGTAAAGTTTTAATTGAATAATTGATAGAAAAGGGTATTTTGAGATTTTCACCAATTTAAGTTAATTGTATTAACTTATATTTATGTAATTATTTAATTATATACTTATATATATATAAGTGTTATAAAAGAAAAGAAATAAAATTAAGAAAGTGAAGAGGAGAAAGAGATACATAACCGTGAGTGAGGGAAAGAAAGGAAAGAAAGAAAAGAGGAAAAGAGAGTTTGGCGTGAGGGAGAAGGGGAGGGGGAGAGAGGAGACTTCACCAAAACATCAACCTTCCTACACCAAAAATGATCCCCACATCCTTCTCTTCATTTTGACACCAAAATCATTATCATCCATTCACTATCCTCAAATCCACCATTTTCGAAATTGTGAAGAAAATGGGAGATCTTGGGTTTCTTGTTTCACCTCTTGTCTTGGAAGCCTAGAAAAATACCATAGAGAGGTTGGATTGTCATCTAAGAGTGAAGAATTCAAGCTTGAGTGAGTTAGGGTTTGTAAAATCCAATTTGGGGGTTTTTGTGAATAGTAGCTTTTGGAGGTTAGGGATGATGAATAGTGTTCATGGAGGATTTCGAGGAATTCGGTATTTTGGTCAAAAAGAGGTCTCGTGATCGAGTGGAAAGCTTTAGGAGCGGATTCGGATGACGCCGGAACGTGGAGTTGATTCGGGGAGCGTTCGTGTGGTTATGTCAGAAAAGCATTTTCGCGGAAAGTCTCGGTGCTTCGTGATTTTCATCACGATAGGTGAGTTTTACTCACGTTTAGGATTTTTGTTTTGAATTGATTGATTGAAACGAATTTTATGTTAATTGATTCGACTGTTTGTTTGATGTGATTGTTTCGACTTGAATTGCGTGTAAAATATCGTTTTGGTCGAAAAACCGTTAGATCGACGATTAACGGACTTTGAGGAAATTGTTGTTTGAGTGTTATGGATCGATATGTTTGATTGATTGATGAATATTATTGGATATGTGTTCGTACTGTTTTTGTGTTGGGACTGGACTGGAACAGGTACCGGAAGTGATCAGAATTGATCGGAACAAAGAAAAACTTAAAATGGAATGAAAACAGAATGCTGTCAAATGTGCACGATCCGCGCGCCCCTGGCGCACGAACCGTGCGTCCCATTCGGTTTCCATTCCTCAAAAATGCGTTACAGGGCACACGACCCGTGCGTATGGGAGCACGGACCGTGCACTGTGTTCTGATTCTGTTTTCCAAAATAGCCCGAAATGATCCCGATCGATTCCATTCCTCTTTTAATCCTTTCCTAACCCCTTTCCAATGATATTAGGCTTAAAATGACATGATTTTGAGTATAGTTAAAAAGGGCTTTATAAAATACTTTGAAGTTATAAATTGTTTCCATAAACCGAAATAATAGTACTCGTGTGCGGATATGTTTTAATAATAATAAAGCGGACTATGAGTCCTATGTGGTATGGTATGTTCTATTTATTGAGATATATAGTTGATGCGGGATGAATATGATTTCGTCTAAATCGATCATTCTATCTGTTATTGTATAACTGACGCGGGATGATTATTATTAATTCATCTAAACCGGTCTATGATTGTTGACTCCCAATCATATGATGTAAGTTAGGCATTTTTAGGACCAATTGTGCAGGGTTTTTATTGTATAACAGTCATTATCTGGGATTTAGTTCAGTTTTAGATCATTGTAGTAGGAAGTTCAATTGTAAGTTATTCCTTCACTTTTGGAGCTAAATGGGACTTGAAGACCTCTTAATTGGTCGTGGCATCTTTCGGCGAACCAGACACTTGCCCGGAAATGCAGCAATCTGGAGGAATTTTGGAAGTCAGAACTTTCTGTCATTCTTCGCGTCGCGACCAGGAGGGTTCGCGACGCGATCTGGAGGAATTTTTACAAGCCAGAACTTTCTGTCATTCTTCGCGTCGCGACCAGGAGGGTTCGCGACGCGACCTGGAGTAGTTTTGCGAGGCCTGAAGTTTCTGTCATTTGTCGCGACGCGACGGCCACGGGCCGCGTCGCGATGGTGCGTAAAAATTAGGGTTTTCAAAGCCGTTTCAGGAATTTTTAGAAAGTACTTCGTTTTGGGGGATTGGGAGCCACACTTTGGAGCAGCTGGAGGTGCGATTTTGGAGCCTTCTCACCACTTGGGAACAAGGGATTGAAGGTTCTAAATGTCTTCCTTTATGTTTGTTTTCTATTCTATGTTGGTTTCCACTCTTAGGATGATTTGTAACTAATTTGCTTAGATTAGGGAGAGATGAATCTCCCAAACCTATCATGTGAACCATTGATCTAGTTAATTCAGTTGTTATTCGATTTGCTTGTCTAATTACCTATGTTCTTAACGCTTTTCAATTACATATGATAATTGCGATGATCCACGCTAGTGATTGCATAGGGATATGAATTAGTAGCTGGAAATTGGGTATTTAGATCACATGCTAGTAATCATCATAGGAATATGTGGTAGCTTATGTGAATTCATTATAATTCTTAATCTTAATGCGTTACCCTCTGGCACGACTCACCTAAGGAATTAGGGTAACTCTTAGGGTAATAGGGGCCTTGAGACAAGGAATTGCCCTTGACCTAAATTAATGAATTGAATCTAGAAATTGAATAATTAACTTGAATTGGCTGAGGTTCATGTGATAGGCGAGGTGAGAGGATTCGATCCCTAGTCGTTTTTCTCGCGTTATTAATTCACGTTCGTGTTCTGTTACCAATTGCTCGATTTATCAAATATCTACAATCTACGAATTTACAATTTTGCTATTGTTGTCAACGCGCAATCCCTGTGGATCGACCGGTTCTTACCGATAAATTATATTACTTGCGACATTTGGTACACTTTCCAAATTGTTACCAAGTTTTTGGCGCCGTTGCCGGGGATTGTTGACTTTGTTGTCGACAAGGCAAACGAGTAAATTCTAAATTCTCAGTTTTTGTTTTATTCCGAGTTACGTAAATTTTGCTGCTTAGTTATTCTCTTAGACCTGTTGACGTCTGCTTGGTGTTTCCAAAGAACTGTTTATACAGGGGCACAGGTACGTTCGGTTGAATTAATGGCTGAAAATCCACTGGGCAGACGCACTCTCAATGATTTTGGGAGAAGAACTCAAGGCACACATACTCACACCTTCCAACCAGTGTGGGCGGCTACTTTTAATATCAAGTCGTCCGTTCTCTCAGCATTAAGGTCAAAGCCGTTTTCTGGGGCAGATACTGAAGACCCAAATCAACACTTATCTTACTTCCATGAAATCTGTGGGACCACCTATCCTGAGGGAGTAGATGAAAACTCCAAGCAGTTGCGCTTGTTTCCTTTCACTTTAACAGGCAGGGCAAAGGATTGGTTAAATACTCTTCCACCAGGAACTATTAATGCCTGGAGTGAACTTGAAGATAAGTTCCTATCAAGGTTCTTCCCAATTTCTAAGTTTATTGAAAAAAGAACAGAAATCTCCAACTTCGCACAAGAGGATAAAGAGTCCTTGTACGATTCCTGGGAGAGATTCAAGCTGTCATTAAGAAAGTGTCCGGGGCATGGTATTGACGATTTTGTGCAAGTACAAACCTTCTATCATGGATTAAAACCTCCAACCAGGATGATGCTAGACACCTCAGCAGGAGGGTCTTTGGGTAACAAAACCTGGGAAGAAGCAACACGATTGATAGACGATGTGACCTCAAATGAATATAGAATGCCGAATGAGGGTATAGCCGTACAGAAAGGGAAGATTTTGGAGCTGGATTCTAATAGCGCGGTGTTAGCCCAACAAAAGCTAATGTCTCTTCAAATCGAATCCCTCACCAAACAAGTGGCAGCTGCATTGGAGAGTAGGTCCCGGAATCAAACAATTACCCAGGTAAAACAACTCCATGACCAGGAGACTCAATTGCATGATGTACTCTCTCAATGTATGCAAACGACTCAGACCACATTGAAATCTCAAGAACAAGTCATACTAGGCATGGAGAGGAACCATGAGGTTTCATTTAAGAACTTGGAGAGCCAGATGGGTGAGATGTCAGGGAAACTTGCTGAGACATCCGATGGTAGTTTTTTCAATAGCACGGTGGAGAGCCATAAGGAAGAGAGTTGCGGAGCTATTTCATTGAGGAATGGAAAGCAACTTAAACCGGTTGAAGCGACCAAGCACAACTCTGAAGGGGAAGGTAGTGAAAGGGAAGTGCGGAAGGAAGAAGTTGAAAATGAGTTGAGTGAAAAAAATGAGGGAGTGGTGAAGTCTAACCAAAAAAATTATTTGTTTAATGAAAATTTGCAGGTGGAAGAGAAGCCTAAGGAAATGCCTTCCTACATGAAGTTGCCATACCCTCAGCGGAGTAAGAAGAATCATAAGGATGAGCAGTTTTCAAAGTTCATGGAGATCTTCTCCAGTCTCCAAATTAGTATTCCTTTTGTAGAGGCATTGGAACAAATGCCTATTTATGCGAAGTTCATGAAGGAATTGTTGAGTAAAAAGAGGAAGTTCAAAGAGGATGAAATGGTGGCTTTGACCGAAGAATGTAGTGCCATTATTCAAAGGAAACTTCCTCCAAAATTGAAAGACCCTGGAAGTTTCACCATACCTTGCACCATTGGGAACTTGACTATAGGCAAGGCCCTTTGTGATTTGGGAGCAAGCATCAACCTGATGCCCTTGTCTATGTTCAGGAAGCTAGGTGGAGGTGAGGTGAAACCCACTAGGATGAGTCTGCAGCTTGCCGATAAATCAATCAGACAACCCTATGGGATCTTGGAAGATGTTCTGGTAAGAGTTGACAAGTTTTTATTTCCTGTTGATTTTGTGATTCTTGAGATGGAAGAAGATGCAGAGGTCCCACTTCTCCTTGGTAGACCATTTTTGGCCACTGGGAGGGCCCTCGTAGATGTTCAACAAGGACAGCTACGACTAAGATTCCAAGATGAGGAAGTGATCTTTAATGTTTTTGAAGCTATGCGCCACCCGAATGACCAAGAAAAATGTTTTAAGGTGGATGTGATTGAAGATTCAGTGAGAGAAACTTTTAGACACAATTTACCCTCTCCTCCTCTTGAGAAGGTAATAGTGAATTCGATTGAGGGCGTGGACGAAAACTTGGGAATTGAAATAGGGGACTGCGTTCGCCAGTTTGAAGCTTCTCAGGTAGAAAAGGTTTTCAAGAGAAAAGAAGAGCTGAATAGGGGGGAAAGCACAGACAAGGGAACTCCCGAATTGAAACAACTCCCCTCTCATTTAAAGTATGTATTCCTTGGGAGCGATGATCAACACCCAGCCATCATCAGTAGTTCTTTAACTAAGCTGGAAGAAGAAAAGCTAATGAGAGTCTTGAGATCAAATAGAAATGCACTCGGTTGGACTATCTCCGACCTGAAGGGGATTAGCCCAGCTTTTTGCATGCACAAGATCAAGCTCGAGGAAGAGTTCAAGCCGGTGATTCAACCTCAGCGGCGGTTAAATCCCACAATGAAGGATGTGGTGAGGAAAGAAGTGTTAAAACTCTTAGATGCCGGAATGATCTACCCAATCTCAGACAGCTCTTGGGTGAGCCCGGTCCATGTGGTACCCAAAAAGGGCGGTATGACCGTTATTAAAAATGAGAGGAATGAGTTGATCCCTGCTCGCACAGTCACCGGGTGGAGAATGTGCATCGATTATAGGAGACTGAACCAAGCCACTCGGAAGGACCATTTCCCGTTGCCATTCATGGACCAAATGCTTGAAAGATTGGCCGGTCAGGCCTTTTATTGCTTCCTGGATGGATACTCTGGATACAATCAAATAGCAGTAGAACCAGAAGATCAGGAGAAAACTGCCTTCACATGCCCAATTGGTGTTTTCGCCTATCGGAGGATGCCCTTCGGTCTGTGCAACTCTCCGGCAACTTTTCAAAGGTGCATGCTTTCTATATTCTCTGATATGATGGAAAATGCTATTGGGGTATTTATGGATGACTTTTCTGTTTTTGGTCCATGCTATGATTCTTGCTTGGCTAACCTAAATGCAGTATTAAAAAGATGCATTGAAACCAATTTAGTCTTGAATTGGGAAAAGTGCCATTTTATGGTTCAAGAAGGAATTGTTCTTAGCCATAAAATCTCGTCAAAGGGCATTGAGGTTGATCAAGCCAAAATAGAAATCATAGAAAGGTTACCTCCTCCTATGAATGTAAAAGGGGTGAGAAGTTTTTTAGGACACGCCGGATTTTATCGACGTTTCATAAAAGACTTCTCCAAGATTACAAAACCTCTGTGCAATTTACTTGTTAAGGAAAATGAATTTGTCTTTGATGCCGAGTGCCTGCATGCTTTCAATGTATTAAAGAAAAAACTGATTTCTGCCCCAGTCATTGTCGCCCCTAATTGGGACATTCCCTTTGAACTAATGTGCGATGCGAACGATTATGCAGTGGGAGCAGTGTTGGGGCAGAGATCGGAGAAGTTTTTTCATGCCATATATTATGCTAGCAAGGTTTTAAATGAAAATCAGGTAAATTATGCAACAACGGAAAAAGAATTGCTAGCTATAGTATTTGCATTGGAAAAATTTCGCTCCTATTTGGTAGGGTCGAAAATAATTGTGTTTACCGACCATGTTGCGATAAAGTATTTGCTAACCAAGGGCGAGTCTAAGCCTCGACTCCTTAGATGGATTTTGCTTTTGCAGGAATTCGACTTAGAGATAAAGGATAAGAAGGGGAGCGAGAATGTGGTAGCAGATCATCTGTCCCGGTTGGATAATAAGGAAGTGACCGCACGGGAAAAAGAAGTTCTCGAAGAGTTCCCCGATGAAAAGCTGTTTGCAATTGAAGAGAGACCGTGGTTTGCCGACATAGCAAATTACAAGGCAGGTGGAACGGTCCCTCAAGACTTTACTTGGCAACAAAAGAAGAAGTTCCTCCGTGATGCCCAACACTACCTGTGGGATGATACCTTTCTCTTTAAAGTTGGGGCGGATGGAATTCTTCGAAGATGTGTTTACGGTAGCGAAAGTCAAAAGATTCTATGGCATTGTCATGACTCTCCATGTGGAGGACACTACAATGGGGAACGCACAGCGGCAAAAGTACTTCAATCTGGATTTTATTGGCCGTCCATTTTCAAAGATGCGCACAATCATGTTAAAAACTGTGACAGGTGCCAGAGGACAGGTAATATTTCACGTAGGGGGAGATGCCGTTGAACCCTATACTTGAAGTGGAGGTATTTGATTGCTGGGGCATTGACTTCATGGGACCATTTCCACCATCGCATTCTTGTCAATATATTTTGGTGGCGGTGGATTATGTTTCTAAATGGGTGGAAGCAATTGCCACTTCTAAAAATGACTCCCAAACTGTGGTCAAATTTGTTAAGAAAAACATCTTCTCAAGATTTGGAGTTCCGAGAGTTCTAATCAGTGATGGGGGTAGTCACTTTTGTAACACTCAGCTTAGCAATGTGTTATCCAAGTATAACGTCAAGCATAAAGTATCGACACCGTATCACCCTCAATGTAATGGCCAAGTGGAGGTATCCAACAGAGAGATCAAGAGGATATTAGAAAAGACAGTGGGGAACGCAAGGAAAGATTGGGCAGTGAAGGTAGACGATACCTTGTGGGCATACAGGACAGCTTATAAGACACCCTTAGGTATGTCCCCCTACCAATTGGTTTATGGCAAACCTTGTCATTTGCCAGTCGAACTGGAACACAGAGCATATTGGGCGTTGAAATTCTTGAATTTTGATCCCGGATCAAGTGGGGAAAAGAGAACACTTCAGCTTCAAGGATTAGAGGAGATGCGTTTGAATGCATATGAGAACAACAAGATCTACAAGGAAAAAATGAAGTTGTACCATGACAAACATATTGCAAGAAAAGAATTTCACCCTGGACAACAGGTCTTGTTGTTCAATTCAAGGCTCAAGTTATTTCCAGGAAAATTGAAATCCAAGTGGTCGGGACCCTTTGTTGTCAAGGAAGTAGCACCGTACGGAGCAGTAGAAGTGGAAGAGCCAAAGTCCCAGAGATCTTTCAAGGTCAACGGACAAAGGCTCAAGCATTATATGGGTGACGGATCGGAAGAGCCTCAAATGGTTCTCATGCTGAGAGACCCATAAGAGTGACAAAAAGCGTCAAGCTAGTGACGTAAAAGAAGCGCTTGGTGGGAGGCAACCCACTGGTGAGCGCCATTTTACTTTTTGTTTCAGACATTTTTACTCGCACTTTTGGTTGTATTTTGCCCTATTTTGGCTTTATTGCGCACTTTGGTCTGTACTTATTATTCTAACTTACTCTGTGATAGTGGGGCACCACTGCCCTATATTTTGTTTTGTTTTGTTAAAGCAGCTTCAATAGTGATGACCTGTGGCATTTGGGGTCGCATGTTTGCATTTTCCTTTTGACGCTCGCACTTCAAGTTTTATCATCAAGTAACAGCAGGGGTCATGACAAACGTTGCGGAAGTTCTTTATCATCTGTGAGCAGCATCTCTCGAGTTCCATCTCTATGATCCTAACTGTGAGGTTTGAGCCTAAACACGTTCTTATATATATTGTGTGTGTATTCCTTGCCTGCATTAGTCTGCAGAACTTGACATTGTGCTTAATTGTTTTTTTGCATTTGATTTTCATACACACTGAGGCATTTCTTTTGGCACCCCTGAGCCTTTCAAGCCAACCTATTAATGTTTATCCTCTGCTAGCCCCTCTGAGCCTATTGTTAAAAATTGTATGTTGTTTCTCTGACAATCATAGCCTAGTTAATTCTTAACTTGGAGTTAGGTAACAAAAGCTGTGAGAGTGGGGAAAGTTTTAAGTTTGGGGTTGCTCGTGGAATAGCAACGAACTAAGTTTGGGGTGGTATACAAGAGAAGGAACAAGAAAAAATAAAGAAAGAAAAAAAAAATACATATATATATATATATATATGTATATACATATACATATAAAAAAAAAGAGAAATAAATAAATAAATTCCTTCTCTTGTTTTGTTAAATGCTTTGGGAAAATGGGTGAGTATTGCGTGAAATGGACAAAAAGAGAGGTAGGCCTAACTCCAAGTGCAACCTACTTATCCAAATGTATCCACCCTTACCTAAGCCCCGCTATAACCCTTAAAGTCCTCAAAATGTGTGTATGCATTTCATTTGTCTAAGATGATATAGAACTCTGTCAAGCCTATGAAACGATGATGCAGGTACTGTGAATTGAGTGAATACCCGAAACACCTCAAGAGTGAAACACTGGTGAGATGTGCGTACAGAGAAAACTTGAGAATGCTGCCTGCTTATGATTCGGTATTTCCAATTCAGTTGTCCTGCCACTGCATTAGATTGATGATGATAATTGATGTGCTGATGTGTTTAAGGTTGATGTATTATATGTAATAGCTAAATAGAAAAACAGCCACAGTCTGAATTGATTGTTTGCTTGAGGACAAGCAAAAGTTTAAGTTTGGGGTTGTGTTGACTCCCAATCATATGATGTAAGTTAGGCATTTTTAGGACCAATTGTGCAGGGTTTTTATTGTATAACAGTCATTATCTGGGATTTAGTTCAGTTTTAGATCATTGTAGTAGGAAGTTCAATTGTAAGTTATTCCTTCACTTTTGGAGCTAAATGGGACTTGAAGACCTCTTAATTGGTCGTGGCATCTTTCGGCGAACCAGACACTTGCCCGGAAATGCAGCAATCTGGAGGAATTTTGGAAGTCAGAACTTTCTGTCATTCTTCGCGTCGCGACCAGGAGGGTTCGCGACGCGATCTGGAGGAATTTTTACAAGCCAGAACTTTCTGTCATTCTTCGCGTCGCGACCAGGAGGGTTCGCGACGCGACCTGGAGTAGTTTTGCGAGGCCTGAAGTTTCTGTCATTTGTCGCGACGCGACGGCCACGGGCCGCGTCGCGATGGTGCGTAAAAATTAGGGTTTTCAAAGCCGTTTCAGGAATTTTTAGAAAGTACTTCGTTTTGGGGGATTGGGAGCCACACTTTGGAGCAGCTGGAGGTGCGATTTTGGAGCCTTCTCACCACTTGGGAACAAGGGATTGAAGGTTCTAAATGTCTTCCTTTATGTTTGTTTTCTATTCTATGTTGGTTTCCACTCTTAGGATGATTTGTAACTAATTTGCTTAGATTAGGGAGAGATGAATCTCCCAAACCTATCATGTGAACCATTGATCTAGTTAATTCAGTTGTTATTCGATTTGCTTGTCTAATTACCTATGTTCTTAACGCTTTTCAATTACATATGATAATTGCGATGATCCACGCTAGTGATTGCATAGGGATATGAATTAGTAGCTGGAAATTGGGTATTTAGATCACATGCTAGTAATCATCATAGGAATATGTGGTAGCTTATGTGAATTCATTATAATTCTTAATCTTAATGCGTTACCCTCTGGCACGACTCACCTAAGGAATTAGGGTAACTCTTAGGGTAATAGGGGCCTTGAGACAAGGAATTGCCCTTGACCTAAATTAATGAATTGAATCTAGAAATTGAATAATTAACTTGAATTGGCTGAGGTTCATGTGATAGGCGAGGTGAGAGGATTCGATCCCTAGTCGTTTTTCTCGCGTTATTAATTCACGTTCGTGTTCTGTTACCAATTGCTCGATTTATCAAATATCTACAATCTACGAATTTACAATTTTGCTATTGTTGTCAACGCGCAATCCCTGTGGATCGACCGGTTCTTACCGATAAATTATATTACTTGCGACATTTGGTACACTTGCCAAATTGTTAACAATGATTCACGATATATAAATTATATCGAATGTAATTGACGGCCCAATGCGGGTGGATATATAAATTATATCGAGTCGGGGCGACGACCCCTATGGATTAGCATGCTAGGTGAGGGAACTCATGAGCCCTTGACCTAGGCCCCCATGATTTATGTTTTGCCTTTAGGAATTGTACACCTATTGGCCAGTTGGGGTTCACTTAAGCTTCCTTGGGTTGTTGGTGATGTGCTAAAGATTAAAAAGGAATCCTAATATAATTCATCGCTTAAGCTTCTTCGGGTTGTTGGTGATGCGTTAAAAAAATTAAAAGGATACCTTTGCAATTCAATAACAAAATTGCCAGTGAATAATTGTAATTCATAATATCGAATTACTAGTGAATATTTGTAATTCAATAACAGAATTGCCAGGTAAATGTTTCATAAATGAACCGAGAGAGTAGATAGGGGTCTCGGTAGAACTCACTGAGATGTTTATCTCACTGTTTATGTTTTGTGGTTTTTACAGAGAAGCAGGGGAAAAAGTAAAGGTGAAGAAGCACAGCTAGGTGGTGTGCTTATGAAGACGGTGAAGACTTAGTTTTCATTGTTAATGTCTTTCCCCTGAGGTCTTTGTAATCCCGATGGTATAACTTGTATCAGTAAAAGTTGTAAAACCGTTTCCGCTATTTCTTTGTATTTGGATATTGGACTCTAATTTATGAGTTGTTTTTAGTTATGTTCAATATCTGAAACAGGAAATTATATCTCTGATGTGTTACTAGTGTGCACTTGGGTACTTTTATAAATAAAAGTACCGGGGTGTTACAGTTGGTATCAGAGCAGTTCGACCTTGTCGGACTTAGAGACCTAACGGTCAAATGATTAGTAGATTGAGTCAGCTAGGGACTTAGACAATTGACTGTCAAAACCTTTTAGTATTTTGTGTGAGACGTTGAGTTTGGATCCACTCGATATTTCATGCAACGTACTGAGAATGATGACTATTAGTTGCCTCGGCCCCGAAAGTGTCTGAAGCCATAAACCGTAGGATTCCCAGACTTCATGTTTCATCAGTGTATGCAGCGGAAGTAGTGGCATCCTAATTGATTCAAGGAAGTTGGGACGACTGTTCAGTCATTGGAGTCGGTTTGATCATTGAGTCTTCACCGTAAGTTGAAAGAGGTCCCCCAGAGAGTTATCGGTTGAGGAATCTGTCGGTAGAAGAAAAGGGTAGTGTCCTAGAATTTCTTAGCACTAGCAAGCACTGTAAAAACCCAGATTGTCGTTAGATCAGTTCTCAGTTACTATGATGACGGTTGGTAGTCAACTCTATAGTGTAGTGTGGACTGATTCTAAGTTGTGGTTCATCCAAGTAAGATCTTTCGGAATAGTCAAGGTTCTCAGATAGATTTCTTTCCTAAGAAACACCCTTTTTTCCAAAGTTAGGAAACCGTGATAGTAAACCGTCACAAAGCTTGTTACTTTGACAAGTAGTACCACCCAGTGTTCATTAGACAAGTTAGTTTATCAGATTAGATACCTTATCAAAAATCTGAGTTGTGTTCATGTCACGACACTCCGATTAGGAGTATGTCAGTTTTCAGCTGTGAGAAATCTCGCTAGTCTTCCAACTTGTTTTATTCGTAACTTCTGATCCGGAACTCCAATTTAGATATTCCGGGAGGCGTTGAAAAGCTAACGAAATTGTCTACACATATCAATGGATTTGGTTTAGGTTATATCCTAGTTCCAAAAAGTAATTCTACTCTACCCAAGCCTTAGATTCTAAGTGCTAGTAGATGGACACCATAGTTGGGTAAAAGACGCATGTAGCGGATTACCAACGAGTAGGGATGAGAAAGGAAGACCCTATTAGGAGAGATTCCTTTTGGCGTCATAAGGAGGCTGTTTCTTGGAAATGGTCAGTAGTAAGAATATTTTTTTCCCTTAAGAAAATATTGAGGCACGGTAAAGGTCCTAAACGATTAGGCTCATAGTTGAAAGTTGAAGAAAGGTTAAGTTTATTTAACTACCCAAGTGATGTCGATCGTCCACGGGTAAGTCGAGTTTCCAGGTTTGTTTGACTACGATAGTTGTGATGATTTCGTCAGTATTATGTATGTGATTCGGAAGGATGGAGGATCTAAGGAATATGTAAAGTAGTTAGAATTCGTTTTCGAATCCACTCAGGATACACTCCTTGTGCGCCTGTTTGATTCCAAAAAGGAATTTTCCTATTTTATCATTTCTTTGATGCTTCAAATATCCCAGTACCGTACGTACTTAAAACGTAAATGACTACATCTAGACTAGCCGACAATCCATCCTGATAAGGATAGGTTTGTAAGGATTCTAGTGAACCCTATGTTTAGGGAAGCAGTTATGTCGCACCAATGAAATCCCTAGAGTATGGAGGTTCTTGTACCTTAGGGTATGGGTAGTTGAAACCCTAAGAGAGGGCTAGTAGTCCGAAAGGACAAGTCATAGAATTTCAGATAAGTTCTATCAGGATAGATAGCCAGTTTTATAGAATTTAATCGGGCTAGAAGTTTTTTCCCAAAGGTCCTTGCACGAGTTTTATGGTTACAAGTTTTGTAGTCATTGAGTTCAAGCTCAGTTTATGAATCATGGAGGTTCACTCCCACTGGTAAATTGGGTTAGTCGGTAAGAGTGACTTTGATAGGTCATGGCACACGTATATTTTAACAAAGTCCTATCAATAAATGAGTCATTGAGACATTATAGTCGACTCTGATAGGTTGTAAAAAGACTATTTTATGAAAATCCTATCAACACAAGAGTCACTGAGAACAGAGGTAGTTCCCGAGATTAACCCAAAGAACTAGAAGTATCTCCAAGAGGATCGAAAGGTTATGTCACGAAATTTTCTTCCGTTGCGAAGGAAATTTGGTTAGTACAATGACTAATAAGGGAAAGATAGGAGTTTAAGCATTGTGTGGGCATTAGCCCTAGGTCATAGTTCATCCGTTGTTCCCACTTCGGTGGCGAAGTTTTGATTTGTTAACCTCTCCTTTGTGAAGGTTAACAATCAGATTGTACTATGTGATTTCCGTCTGACACGTAAAACGTGAATCCAATTATGAAAGGTGAGGTGACCGTTGTCAAGGTTCGTGCGACGATTATTCATTGATAGGTAAAATGTTTGCTCTGATTGCAATGACTGAAATAAATTAAATGCGATTGTTAAGTAAAGACATGAAACGTATGCTTGTGTGAAATTGTATGTTGATTGAGGATAAGTTGATTGTGACTGAATTTCCAAAGTGAATATTGGCTTGCGGCATAGTAGTCTTTAAAAATCATTTTGTGAAAATCCGCATGCTAATGTCGCTTTTGGGAATCCATGTGACTATGATGATTTGTGATTGAAAGTTCAGGTTCGATGTTTGTTTCATTGAATTCTGATTGATTGTGATTGTTTTCCAAAGGTAGATAGTTCAGGCATTATGGCGAGAGAGAGAGAGAGAGAGATTGCTGTAACGAGTTATGGTTTAAGGTATAACTTAGGATAAGTGTGGTGACAAACGGAATACATGCTTTTGAAGTAAAGGTTGATTTTGAAAACTGATAAAAGAGCCGGCCTTGCCTTTTGGGCGCACGGACCGTGCGATATTTTTGTTGTTGTTACATATTTTCGAATTAAGATCAAACGTTCCGTTCCGATACCATTACTTGCCTACTCTTGTCCTTAACCTATGTTAATAGGATTTCATATTGAAATCAGACGATTCGATTCATGTTTAGTATCCCGAGAGTGTGCGACGGTTTACAGGTACAGGTTGGGATAGAGTTTGTGTAGTGAGATACCTTAGTGTGAAGTAGGAATGTGAGTTAGTTACGCTACATATATGAAAAAGTTATTTTGAAAACAACTCGGAAGTTATTTGATTGTTTCTCAAAAGGTATTTGGTGCCATCACGGCCTATTTTTGTGTTTAAGGAAAGAGTTTTTGGAAAAACCATCATCCCATCTTTTTAATATTTCGATTTTGAAAATTTGGGAACTAGTTAAGAGAATTCGCGGTTGACTTTTCCGTCACATTTTCAATGTGTACGGGAATCATTATGTACTTTAAAAGATTTTGGTAAGATGTGTTTACACCCTTCCGGGAAATCATTTTTCTTTTGCCTCAATAGGAGAAGTTCGGATATGTGAACTTGATGGATATTGAACTTCATTTTCAAACTAGTATCTCTATTAAGTGTCACATATTATGCATTTTGACTTAAGATCAATCAAAGTTGGGGTGTAAACCAAATGGATTGGAGTAAAGTTTCAAGTTACTCTATTATAAGTTCAAATGAATCTCTTTATTTTCAAGGTCGTTTCGGTTTTGTACCGAAGAGAAAAGCGAATTTCAGGTAACAAAACTGTTTTTCCGATAGTTAAGACCCATCTGAGGATGTATATTCTCGGTTAGCAAGTGGGTAAGCCTTAGGCAATTTTTGAGGACAAAAATCTTCCAAGTTGGGGTGAATGTAACATCCCCAAAATAATTAATCTATTTATTTTGAATTCAACCCAATCAATTTAGTTTAGCGCTTAATTAATGATTTTATTAATTGAGTGTTAGATTGACTATTAATTGGTGTAAAGTTGTAATTGAATAATTGATAGAAAAGGGTATTTTAGGATTTTCACCAATTTAAGTTAATTGTATTAACTTATATTTATGTAATTATTTAATTATATACTCATATATATATATATATATATATATATATATATAAGTGTTATAAAAGAAAAGAAATAAAATTAAGAAAGTGAAGAGGAGAAAGAGATACATAACCGTGAGTGAGGGAAAGAAAGGAAAGAAAGAAAAGAGGAAAAGAGAGAGTTTGGCGTGAGGGAGAAGAGGAGAGGGAGAGAGGAGACTTCACCAAAACATCAACCTTCCTACACCAAAAATGATCCCCACATCCTTCTCTTCATTTTGACACCAAAATCATCATCATCCATTCAATATCCTCAAATCCACCATTTTCGAAATTGTGAAGAAAATGGGAGATGTTGGGTTTCTTGTTTCAACTCTTGTCTTGGAAGCCTAGGAAAATACCATAGAGAGGTTGGATTGTCATCTAAGAGTGAAGAATTCAAGCTCGAGTGAGTTAGGGTTTGTAAAATCCAATTTGGGGGTTTTTGTGAATAGTAGCTTTTGGAGGTTAGGGATGATGAATAGTGTTCATGGAGGATTTCGAGGAATTCGGTATTTTGGTCAAAAAGAGGTCTCGTGATCGAGTGGAAAGCTTTAGGAGCGGATTCGGATGTCGCCGGAACGTGGAGTTGATTCGGGGAGTGTTCGTGTGGTTATGTCAGAAAAGCGTTTTCGCGAAAAGTCTCGGTGCTTCGTGATTTTCATCACGATAGGTGAGTTTTACTCACGTTTAGGATTTTTGTTTTGAATTGATTGATTGAAACGAATTTTATGTTAATTGATTCGACTGTTTGTTTGATGTGATTGTTTCGACTTGAATTGCGTGTAAAATATCGTTTTGGTCGAAAAACCGTTAGATCGATGATTAACGGATTTTGAGGAAATTGATGTTTGAGTGTTATGGATCGATATGTTTAATTGATTGATGAATATTATTGGATATGTGTTCGTACTGTTTTTGTGTTGGGACTGGACTGGAATAGGTACCGGAAGTGATCGGAACAAAGAAAAACTTAAAATGCAATGAAAACGGAATGCTGTCAAATGCGCACGAACCGTGCGTCCCATTCGGTTTCCATTCCTCAAAAATGCGTTACAGGGCGCACGACCTGTGCGTATGGGAGCACGGACCGTGCGCTGTGTTCTGATTCTGTTTTCCAAAATAGCCCGAAATGATCCCGATCGATTCCATTCCTCTTTTAATCCTTTCCTAACCCTTTTCCAATGATATTAGGCTTATAATGCCATGATTTTGAGTATAGTTAAAAAGGGCTTTATAAAATACTTTGAAGTTATAAATTGTTTCCATAAACCGAAATAATAGTACTCGTGTGCGGGTATGTTTTATTAATAGTAAAGCGGACTATGAGTCCTATGTGGTATGGTATGTTCTATTTATTGAGATATATAGTTGATGCGGGATGAATATGATTTCGTCTAAATCGATCATTCTATCTGTTATTGTATAACTGACGCGGGATGATTATTATTAATTCATCTAAAGCGGTCTATGATTCACGATATATAAATTATATCGAATGTAATTGACGGCCCAATGCGGGTGGATATATAAATTATATCGAGTCGGGGTGACGACCCCTATGGATTAGCATGCTAGGTGAGGGAACTCATGAGCCCTTGACCTAGGCCCCCATGATTTATGTTTTGCCTTTAGGAATTGTACACCTATTGGCCAGTTGGGGTTCACTTAAGCTTCTTTGGGTTGTTGGTGATGTGCTAAAGATTAAAAAGGGATTCTAATATAATTCATCGCTTAAGCTTCTTCGGGTTGTTGGTGATGCGTTAAAAAAATTAAAAGAATACCTTTGCAATTCAATAACAAAATTGTCAGTGAATAATTGTAATTCATAATATCGAATTACCAGTGAATATTTGTAATTCAATAACAGAATTGCCAGGTAAATGTTTCATAAATGAACCGAGAGAGTAGATAGGGGTCTCGGTAGAACTCACTGAGATGTTTTTGTCTCACTGTTTATGTTTTGTGGTTTTTACAGAGAAGCAGGGGAAAAAGTAAAGGTGAAGAAGCACAGCTAGGTGGTGTGCTTATGAAGACGGTGAAGACTTAGTTTTCATTGTTAATGTCTTTCCCTTGAGGTCTTTGTAATCCCGATGGTATAACTTGTATCAGTAAAAGTTGTAAAACTGTTTCCGCAATTTCTTTGTATTTGGATATTGGACTCTAATTTATGAGTTGTTTTTAGTTATGTTCAATATCTGAAACAGGAAATTATATCTCTGATGTGTTACTAATGTGCACTTGGGTACTTTTATAGATAAAAGTACCGGAGTGTTACAGCAAACATAGTAAAACAAAAAATGATAAATCCCATTAAGGTTAGAAGGTACTCAATGTGCATGCCACTCCAATATCATGAAACAACTTTCTCTATTGCACTGGTTCTTGAACCCAATCAATAAATCAAACCTCAGTAGAAGACCCCAAATTCATAGCCTCTCCTTTTAGGCCAACCTGTTCAACATACAGTAATTAAAGCAATTCTAGTTGGATTTAGATGTGCAAAATCTATGTACTAACTGGCATTCCAACTGTCATGCTGAGAAGTGCAATTTTATTTGTTCCAGCATGTAGGTTGATTGGCCCATTAAATGTGCAGCTTCTCTGTTTTCTTGTCCCAAAAGCTGACCTTGTAAAAGAAATCATTCATCATCACTTAACTCAGAATCAGTATTTGGAAACAAATGGACTAACATGTTTAACTGCATGTCGGCATACCTGAAGATTGCCCGTTAACAAACACGTGGACAACATGTCCCGCAGACTGCACATTAATGTTGGGTTTGTGTCCTCCTCGAAGAAATGATTCTGATGAACTTATGTCAACACTACAGCATGCCA
This sequence comes from Astragalus membranaceus, assembly GCA_039519185.1. Classification (NCBI taxonomy): domain Eukaryota; kingdom Viridiplantae; phylum Streptophyta; class Magnoliopsida; order Fabales; family Fabaceae; genus Astragalus; species Astragalus membranaceus. The sequence goes on along the minus strand of CM076848.1, from coordinate 25,816,484 downwards.
ACCAGAAAGAAGTCAAATTTCTATTGCTGAGAACTGATAAGGTAGGACAACAGAATCTATTAGACAAAGATTATAATCTGAAAGATGTCAAACAAAATTGTTCATGTTCAGGAATACTTAGAAACAAAAACAAGAAATTTTCTTCTGCTTGAGTATGCATACAAGGCACCTAGGAAATTATTATTTTTTCCACAGCTCAAAATAAAATTTATTCATTTCATCTTGTCTGAAATCTAGGAGATAATCTTTATACGACACATCTTACCTGGTTATGTACCATAAATAGTTGCTGTCATCTCTAGTAACATTTAGCTGTTCTAAGAGTCCACTAGTTGTAATCCTTGAACTTTCATCCAAAGAAGACAGATCTTCATCATAAGTCTCCACTGAAAACTTGGAGTTGACAGGAAGCATTTGTGCTAGTGAATTTTGATCTCTCACCTTCATGAAGACATAACAATACAATCAACTACTTGTTGCAAATGACATGGCTTAATATGAAAAAGAATTCTGATGGACAACAATTTCATCGCATTTAGTCCGCATAGCATAAAAGGTCTTGTGAAATATTCTTACTTTGGCAGTATTAAATACATCAGTTTTGCAATTAGGAAGAATGCTTATGGACCAAGGAGGCAAGTCATAGTGCTTGTGATATAATAAAACCGTAGCAGCAGGCTGTACATCATAATTTGCTAGAAAAGCTGCACATCCTCCAGTCCCTGAAGAGAATACACGAGCCTGGAAAACAACCAAGAACATAGAGAGAAGAGGGTGTAGTTGTCACCATAGATTAAAGTTATCACATAACAAAAGGGTTATTTGGTTCATATCAGAGACAACTTACCTGCTGACATTTTCCAAATGATGTAACAAGATTTTTTCCACAACAAAAAGAAGAACAATTGATTGAAGGTGACCAACCATGCAGTAATTCACATATGAGCCACCCTTCTGTATGAAACGAGCAACTGCAAATGCTAGATCCTGAACTGGTCATTGGTGAATTGGCCCACCAAAATCTGTAAACCTTATGATGATGGGAAATAGAAAAAAGAAATAAGAACAAAAGAGTAAAGAGACTATTGTCAAAAAAGGGTAAGGAAACTAGACAACTGAATCTAAAGTTACAGAACCAACTATTGTCAAAAAAAGGGTAAGGAAATCACCAATTTCTTAGCCTTTTCCAGTAACACAGCTAATTAGGCCTTTGTGAAGAAACGCATCACCTGCACAAAGTTATTAGTTGCAACTTGCAAGACAATAACTATGAAAAGGTGTAATAGAAAATATCAGGACAATCCAGTGCTATAAATAGCAGTTACTCACATCTGACCAAATTGCAGGTATAGCTTTTGAAGACCCATCAGCAGTAAGCTGTGAGAGATCTCCATCAACTTCGGGGCCATTGCTTGTGCCACAACATTGCTAAAGTCCATACCAGGAGGTATAACCTGCAGAAATTCCATTTAAGTAATGCCAATGTCCATACAAAAACATCAAAGATATAACTTATATTCTTGTAATTTAATAATACAAGAATACACCAGTCTATTTCAACCTATCAGCAAGTAAAGAATGAAGGGAAGGATGAAAATCCATGCTTGCCACTGTTGATCCCTGATGTAACGTACAAACAACAGAGTGCGAAATCGCCATTACTTCCGGAAAGCATAAATCCTCATCTTTCCGTAAGCAGTCATTTGTTTTCCAAACGAGGAGTGTGAAATGGCCTGTAATAAAATAGTCATTTTGCTCAATTTTTAGGAGATCAAAAACTACCAAGTAAGTTACAAATCCTTTAAAGTAGATAATCAAAATAGAAAACCCTAAACCCTAATATCAGATAATCAAAATCCCTAAAATCAGAGATAATCAAAATCAGATAATCAATGAATGTGAAACCCTAATATCAGAGAAGGGAACATGGAAATAGCGGTCCTGTGGCGACGACGTGGTGGTTACAGCGGCATCTCATGGTGGGGCTCCGAGTGACAGAGTTGTAGCGGTGGCGTCGTGGTGAGCTCGCTGTGATGCGTTCTGGAGCGAGAGGAATGAAGACGTTCCGGAGTGAGAAGAATGAAGAGGAGGCTCACGCACGAAGGAAAGACGCGAGGAGACGACGTCGAATAGAAGAACGGCGTGGAGGAGGCTTCGCGCGAGGAGGAGAACGGAGGAGGCAACGGCGTCGAATAGAAGAACGGAGGAGGAGGCTTTGCGTTTTTGATTTGTGAGGCTAGGTTTCGTAACATTGTGAGGAAGATGGAGAGATTTGAGAACGAGAGAGTTGAGAGTTGAGACTGAGAACGAGAACGAGAATGAGAGTTGAGAGATGAAAAAGTAGGAAAAAAATAAAACTGGACATTTAGCATCGGGTGTTTTAATAACCCGATGTTAAATGACCAAGGCAAGCACTTTTAACATCGGTTGTGAAAACAACCGATGCTAAATGCCTAACAGAAAACTTAAATTGTTGGTTTAATTGCAAAATTGCCACCGGTTCAACATTTAACATCGGCTGTCCAAACAACCCGATGTTAAATGGTGCTGTTTAATGTCATTTTTCCACTAGTATTTCATTCATGGGGAAGGTCACAACTTCTGCAACAAGGCCTGTAAATCAAGAAGCTTCTAATTATGATGAGATTTATATGCACCAGAGCTTGCCCTTTGATGATAGCCTCAAGGTACTTAGATTTTGTTACTTTTTAGACTATATAACTCTTTGGACTCAAGCCCCTGACTTCATTGTTAAGAATTAAGACTGTCTGTTTGTCTAATTCATCCGTTGCTTTAATTTAGAGTAGAACAGAATTTGTGTTTTGCTAATTTTTATTTTATTTTTCATCTTAGGATTTGAAAAATCTGAGAATAGAATAATATTCAGCAGCTGAATATTTTGAACTCTCATACACAAATGATGACCAGAAACAAGTGTGAGTGCTTATGCTTGAGCTGGTGTATAATTATGCTGATACTGTCGTATTCTTGATACGCCATCTTTATTGTTGCTTTCTTTTTCTATCTTGTGTTTGCAGAGTGGTAGAAACACCGAAGGATTATGCCATCAAAGCTCTTGTAAATACAGTGGACCATTTAGGTTCTGTGACCTATAAAGTGAATGACTAGCCGGATGAGAAAGTTGTTGAAGTTTTTGGAGCCGTGCTACGTGTATCTTGTATTGAACAGGTATAATTGATCATCTCCATTCAGCTTCAGATAAAGAAAGTCCACTAAATCAAGTAATCAACTCTGGAAGTAATTGCTCAGATTAATATTTGATTTACCACTATCATATATTGAAAGTGGTAAGTCGTCAAAATTTCTCGAGATAGGGAAAAAATATCCTTATTGCTTTGAGGTACTGAGAAAGTGAGAATTGATAATTCTAAGGTATGCTGAAAGCATTTCATGTCTAGGTCTTTTCCTTTTTCTAATAATCACCAGAACATTTATAGCAATATCGGAGTTGTAATAGCAAATGAGCAGCACAGTCATTGCCACAGGTGTTTATCACCCGCTAAAGCAATGTAAAGTGTGAACACAGCATCATGTTATTTTTCCCTAGCTTGTGGCTGCAACAATAAATCTAATATTTCAAAGGTTTGGTTTTTGTTTGCTATACAGTTTCATATGTAAGAAATTATGCTTCTGAATTGATTCTGAACTGGAGGTTGCAACTTTTGTATCTTAATTTATTTACCGCAAAATAGAGAGCAAACACCACTGGAACATAGCCTTCCTTTGGGTCAAAAACTCAAATGAAATCAACATCCACCGAAATCTACTGCATCTCACCATCATTTTTCTTCCTGATTTCTGCAATTTATCGAATAAATAAATGAAGCAAATGAAAAACCAAGTCAAAATTTGTTCCCTTGTTTTTCTTTTTGATGTCGTGAATCAGAATGATTTTTGCCATGGAACTCATGGAAAACACTGTGATTTTCCTGTTCATCAAGATAGGGAGTAAAGAAAATTAAACTCCAATAGCTATAGATTGGTCACAAACCAGGGGAAAATTAAATATTGTGATTTTGTACTAATCAGTACTTTTACTATAATATGAAACCTTTATGAAGTTTTGGTTTTTATTACAGGATCATTTGGTGGCAATAAGAATACTGTGGTACGCTACAAAACTTGTTTTTCTTTGAGTGAAATATGTCTTTGATTGCAACTCTTGTTTCTTAATACCCGCTTTCACTCACCTAATAGCTGAGTCAGCAAAAGTGATTTGAACTATTCCATAATGTTAAGATATCAAAAGGGTCTTCTAATATTGCTTCTTTGAATCTTAACAATTACAATTGGTCTGTGTCATTTCCTAAGGCACTAGCAGTGTTCTTATGTTGCAAACCTAGTAAGGTGGCAACAAAGAGAAGGATTGCATTGAAGAAGGGTGAAGAGAGATTCATTAGATAGTCAGAAGCAAATGGAAATGTATAATAATGGTGCAAATTTGAAATGTTCAAAGTTTGGTAGACAAATGAGTTTATATATAATAGTATGATTGTGAGTTGAAGTTGTGATAATGGTTATTGTGAATGTGAACATTAATACTTTGGAGTTTAAGTCAATTGATATAGTTTGATCGAGTACGGATATAAAAATTATTATTTGATTTGGATATATTTTTTGGCTTCTTGTGACTTTGAAATTCCATGTTTACCAACCTTTAGTGACATATGTAGTAACTATTTTTATTTAATTTAATATATCTACGTGTTTTGAATTTTTTGGTCCTTGTAAATTCTGCAGATATATTGAATTTTTTGGTTTTTGGAAGTTCTGCAGTGTGTGGCAGCGTGGTCAGCCTATTTGTGGCTCTGGTTTTGTATTGTTTCAGATTTTGAATATGAAAGGATCATTTTGATTATCCAATCTACTAAATTTTTTAAGTGTTTCTTGCTTGGTTTTGTTTATTTGATTGTTTTAATAGAGTTGTATATTGTATTAATCGGGTTTTCATTACTTTTGTAGGAAAATAATGAAGGTATATAGATGGTGTTGATGACTTGGATGAAGAAAGAGTACTTTGAAGACATGCCTTGAAGACTTATAAAGTTTTATTTTGAAAATCGAACGTTTTTTTGCAATATGACGATAAACTTGTTTTGTACTTAACTATGTCGTTTAATACTAAATACTTGAACCTTATCTTGAATTTAAGTTATGTATCATTTGAAATGATTAGAATTAAAATGCTGGCATTGATACCGAGTTCACGTTATAATAGAGAACAGTTGTCTAGTGTCATTAATAGCTACCGGATTTTGGTGTTGTCATTAATAGCAACGGTTATATAACGTTGTCGTTGCCATGTATTTTGTAAATAAAAAGGGAATGGTTTTTCGTTGAAATTATAAGACAACGGTTACTTAGTGTTGCCAACTATTGGGACTTTGTAACTTATAGGATAATCAGACTTGGATTCAGTGTATCCTAAGGAGATACCAATGGAAGTTAATTTAACATTCTATCGTCTGCTAGCCCGTTTAAGGTAATGTAACATCCCATTGGGAGACATGCATATAAAGCTCTCTTCATTTAAGCCACAACTTGGATTTGAACTTTATTTTGGTAATCCATATTAAGCTCATAGCTTGAGGATTGATTATTATGGTTGTAGTAATCTTTTGGAGTCAATTTCGGTTGTTTTGCTTCCATTATTTTGATCTTAATTTAAATCTAAAGTTGTTTAAATCTCTGATTGCTTATAAATGTTAGGGTTCTACATATTTCTTTGACGATCAAAATATAAGGATGTTACACAGCCATTCTAAGAGTAAAAGATGTTTTCAACCACAAATTATAGTTTGAGATATTGGTGGAAAATCTATTCTATACAACTAAAATAGTAGATGCTTTTTTTTTTTGAAGATTCTAGCAGAATTAGCGAAAAGTGATATAGTACAACAGAAAATGCATAAGCATTATCAATCTGTATACGCGTTAGGAATCGAACAACTCATTATATTATACCCTAAGACATGCATACTTGATACAAAACATATTCAACTTCCATGTGAATAAAAATATCAATACCTGCAACTTCCATGCAAGTTTTGTGTTCCAATATCTCAACAGATAGATAACAACCTCCTAAAAAAGAAATAAATATTAAAGATAGGATTGTTGTTATCAAAATAACCTAATTGTAATGAGAATTCATCTAACTTGATTTTACTTTGACAACCTAGAGCAGAATTAACACAATCTATAAGCATAGGCCCATAAACATACCATTCTAGTGCAAGCAATGAGCACAGGAGCTGAAGTTCTGCTTGTGGCAGATTACCCAAAACTTGCTGACTCTCACATTCTTTGCTACCAGAGGTTGTGGGTTTGGAGGAATCATCAACTTTAGGACATGCATCAAGTCCAGAAGAAATAATGGAATCTATATTTCCATCTGCCTCCATCGCAAAAATTTGTGGGCCCAACACAGGCTCTGTGGATATACAGGATTTGTCAGATGAATTACACTTGCTTCCGGCACTATCGATGATAACATCCAATAAATTTAGCAACTGAAAAACAGATACATACACAGCATATCAGGTCAGCACTGCCTGCAGTTACATAAACTCATTTGCCATTAAGATTTAAGAAAAACATTTTCAAATAACAAATGGCCACTAGTGAAAACAAGCAAGAGGGATAAGAAAACAGAAGCCCTTTCAGAAATGGCTTGTTCAAGAAGGTAAATTTCAAACTATGTGCATCACTGACTAAACAAAGACATTACTTGTTAGGAACTCAGTATCTTATTAGAAAGAATAGGGAATATAATTTGAGGGTCTGCAAACCTCCCTTTCCCAAAGGTTCGTTTCTCTCGCAAATGCCTGGATACTTCAACCTCTCTTCTTTTTTATAACCTACCTCATTTATTCTATAACTATCCCAGCCTAACTAATCTACAAACTTTTACTAGAAGACACTTAACGTTACTTCAGAAAATTAAAATCAGGACAAGGCCATGGTGTACATAAAAACTAATCAAGTCTGCTTACCATTAAAAGATTGAGGACGTGAGTACATTACATTGCTCTGACAACCATATAGGCTGTATGGAGGCTCAAATGCACTACAATAACTGACAGGCTTTCTTACATCAAGGATTAGTAAATTCCTCAAAATTTCCACAAGAGAAGTTCTAGTTTCACTATGGGCACAAAGATTCAAAAGTAGCCTCTGCAATTGACCTTTATATAATGGCTGCAAAATTTAAATACAAATCATCAGCAATACATTTGTGCTCCTTTTGAAGAATTTCCTAGTTCCTATCATTGAGTACTACCTGAACGATGCGAAATAATGCTTCGCCCGGCACCATTCAGGCCAGAACCAGTACCTTCACCATGCCCAGCATGTCTAGAAGTCTCACCTCTGCGGCTTCTGGGATGCATACCAAAGAGGGTACGGCTGTATCGATGTGCAAACCTTTCCCGTAACATATTTGCCTGAGCAAAAAGAGCAGGAGTAAGATTGGCAAGGACAGCATCGGATGAAGTAAAAAGAACCTGAATAAAAAAAAACATCAGAGACAAACTCACTTTTGTAAAGCTGGATTCAACTGTCAAACTTGCCTCTTCTCGTAATTCAGAAGGAAATGTCACAATTATTGAGACTGTATCCATTTCAACAGGTTGGCCTTCCAACTCTTGAGATTGATGTAGCCTATGTGCTTGCTGTTGAGCAAGAACTTCTGCTCTAATATCAGGGGGGGGGGGGGGGAGCTGAACATAACAACTACTGATTCAAATCTAAATCTAAATCAAACATTAACAGAGAAACCTAAGAGCCTGCACAATTTTTTTTAGGTGCAACATCTCTTTCAAAGTGTAAACTACAAGTTGAATATATGATGAAAAGAAAACAAGGAAACTCTACAAGCCTGCACAATTTTCCCAGCATCTTCCCAGCATATCCAACACAATAAACTCTAACAAGATGGTTTTGGTCCTATGTAACTTCTGTAATAATTTTCCTTGTTCAAAAGTATCTAAACCAATTATTTATCATCCACGTATCATCCTTTGAAAACAAAGAATAATAAGAAAGACTGGACTGAAAAAAATCATTAATTTCTACTCAGTGAAAATGTCATGCAATTGACAAGAAAATGTTTATAAGAAGCCGAATTCCTACCTGCAATTTGTGGAGAAGAACATCCAGGTCGAATCCAGAAATAATATGTCCAACAAGAACATCACTATCCAGCTTGTGCAATTCTAGCATCAGACGATTTAACAAAGCTCTCTCACTGAAAGACGACTTATTTATCAAAACATGTTTAATTGCAGGACTGATATATCATGCATAATTACTCGAACAAACTTGAACACGCAACACGAAAGACATGCAGACATACCAATTAGGAAGCTTCCATACACATAAAAAAGACTAACAGAATTGGACAAAAAAAAGGAGACAACTGATTTTTAATAAACATAGCAACCCCCTCCTCCAAACACTTGCAAGAAAATTGGAAAAGAATTGAAGTAAAAGTAGAGTTTGGTATGAAGACTTACTGATATGGCAATATGTCTAGTAGTACCAAAAGAAGCTTGGCCAATGTCAGGGTATGTCTCAAGCCAAAGTTATTCCAAAAATGAACAAGATGGAAAGCCCTATCCACCCACCTTCTTTAGCAGCATCAGGGGTAGAAAGGATTCCTACTCCACAATGAACCTTTATGACTTTCACAAACTCCATTGATACACACATACACAGAACCAGAGAGAGTTGAAAACAAACTAAGAGAGAGATGCGTAACTGAGAGTGAATTAGATTGATTAACTGTGTAACTGTTCTTGTAACCGAAATACTAGTATTAAAGTGCTAACTACATCAGCTAAGTAATTAGCTATCCAAATGAATATGAAACTCAAATACATCTCAAATGCAAAATGAAATCACACTAATGGTAAAACAGTAAAGCTGTATCAGTAAAATAGTAACTGTAAAACATGTAAATGACCAATATGACCTTGAGTTACTCTCAACAAAGATCTCAAATTATACTCAATATCCATATCCAAATATCAAAAATATTTTAATAGAAACTAATCAAACTGTTGCAACTTGAAATCAAGCCTATTAACATTGTAAATCATGTAATAATGCTTCATACAACAAGCTTCTGTTCTAAATACCAATGACTTCTTCAAATACAACAAGCTCCAAGGAAAAGTGAGTTATAAGCAATAGATGACTAAATATACAAAATGTTTCTAAAACTGTAACTGATACATATAGAAGGGTTGATACCACAGCCAAGCACCTCAACTGCTACATGACATAATCATTTAGGAAAAGGAAAGAAATATCACATCTAAAAATTAGAAAAAGACTTGTGGCCCCTCAACTGCCTGTGTTTGTTTGTGTGCTTTGTATCCCCTCACTAAAGCTGTACATGACATAATGACAAAATGCAACCGGAACAAACTTAAAATGGGAACACAATTACCTCACCAGTTCAAGAAAGAAGCAAACAAGTATTGAATAATAATCACACATTGAAAATCAGTAATTCATATGAAAACTGGAACAAACATTGAAAACCACACCAGTTCAAGAAAGAAGCAAACAAGTATTGAATCTAGAGTTGAAATTCAAGAGTTTTCTTAAGCACTCACATCTCTTCGCATTTGATTGAGGCCTTGTTAGCAATTCACTCTGATATATCCATTGGTTTCTAATGATAGAGCTGCACCATTTCAAGTATAAAAAAAGGAAAGCAATTGTCTGCAATGAAAGCCAATTAAGGTTGATTCAGAAATTAAAAAGTGAATCAGCAACGCTCGTCCCAGAGACCTACCAACATGTTCCAATCCATTCCAAATGGCAAAATTCGTAATTCCTTAGTTGCACTTCCAAGTTCCAAGATCACTGAAATGGCAAAATTCAGAATTCCTTAGTTTCCTATATTTGTTGAAATTAGTTGACGCATTTTCGTGAATACTCATAATTTAATAAAGGGCTTCTTTATAAACAAAATCAAAATTTCATAAACTTATTTTAATTGAGAAGACCAAGTAAGCCAGAAATTAATCCAAATTGGTCTGTTCCAAGTATTTTCCAGAAATTAGATCACTACAATTAATTATAGAGTATAGCTATTCCTATGAGACTTTGGCGCTAATTTATCAAGGAAAAAATGATTTGGTTAAGCAAAAAAAAAGTACCTATTCGTCTATTTGATGCCCTTACAGCCACCAATTGAAGGTCTCCATTCCATGGGTCTTCAAACAATCCATATATCCGCCTAAACAATCAATGACAATCAATGATAAGTAAAGTTTCAGTAAAACAGAAATAAAAGTAAGATTGATATACCTCAACAGTTCCTCCAAACCGAGAAGCAACTTCCTTAACAGATTCAATTGAATCAATGAAAACCAAATCACGGAGAAAGAAACAAATATCAATGGAATCAATGAAAACATAATCATGGAGAACATAACAAAAATCAATTGAATCAATGAAAACCTAATCATGGAGAAAGTAACAAAAATCAATAATAGTGAAAGAGACAAAAATCACCTAAACAAAAAGAGGGAAAGAACTGATTGGGTGTGATCCGATGATGAACAAGAGCAGAGATGATGAATTGTTTGCGTGCGGCGAAGATGAGTAGAGAGAAAGACTGTGAGGCGAAGATGAGCAGTCACGAGTCATTGGTTTAGGTTAGGGTTTGTATTGTGGATCTTGAGATTTGGGATCTAGGATATATGCTAAGAAGTTCTTCGCGGTTGTTGTGGATGAGAAGTGTTAGGGTTAGTAAAAGTGAAATTAGTAAAAGTGAAAAACAACATCTGGTTGTACCTTTCCCCTTTTTCCTCCATGGCAACAAAGATGGTGACGGTGATAGGGAGAGAGACGGAAACAACAGGAGATGGAGACAGCGACAGAGAAGACAGAGGGAGGATGACGACGAGTTGGCGGAGAGAGCAAGGGAAGTGCGATGGAACGTGTAGGGTTTCACTTTCAGTGTTGGAGTTGATTTGGGTTTTGGGAGAAGAGAAGAATGGAAGATGGTGACAGTGACAGCGACGATGAGAGAGATGAAGACGGCGGCAGAGAGCAGAGGAGAGGAGAGGACGATGGCGGTTGGCGGAGAGAGCGAGGACGATGGAACACGTAGGGTTTCAGAAGTGTTTTTTTGTTTTTTTTTGGCACAGCTAGGAACGTGTACATGTGCGAAGGTTTCGGTGTTGGAGTTGCACGCAAAAATTAATTAAACATATAAAGTCGGACGTATGTTTCCACCCGACTTAAAAAGGCGAGCACCAGAATTTCTATTCGTATTAATTACAAGTTTGCCATCGCGTCCACGTTTTAAGTCGGATAATTGAATGTCCGACTTAAAAACTCCAATTCTTTTCCAATTTTTCCACTAGTGTATCTATCATATGGTTTTACTACACAGTACACACTCAATCACTCTGCTGTGTCCTCACCGCTCACAGCCACATATTCTCACATATTGCACAGTGCACACGTTTTCATGCTTATATATATATATATATATATATATATATATATATATATATATATATATATATATATATATATATATATATATCCTTAAACTTATGGTATATTTGTTTTAATTATTTTGCTTGTAGGTTAAATACTGTTAGTTTTCTACTAGTCTACTTAAAGACATAATAAATTTGTGTAAACAAAAGAAAAACATAATAAATTCTACTACATTATGTAACTACTTTTGCAAGATTTAACCAAAAAATAATTGTAGCTACTCATTATATCAGTTTCTTTACACTATTATTTTCTATTGGTATTTTCCCTTCAAATATTTATTTACGTTAATGTGTATTTTTTGGTGATCATTTATGTCTCTTGCATATATATATATATATATATATATATATATATATATATATATATATATATATATATATATATATATATATATATATATATTATGTATTTATAACTTTAATTTTAAACATATGACCTAACTATGTGGGCCACCTCAAAGTAATTTGTCAAGATCCGTCAGTGAACACAAATAATTATTTCGTACGATATAGCTAGAATGCTACCATTGACTTTCATTTGTACAGCAAGGCCATTGCTTCATCAAAGAATCCCTCTTTACAAAACCCACCTCATTAACTAGGCAAAACACATACCATAACATATTTTAGCAACAATATCAGGTTTTACACATTCTTTTATCATTGTAAAACCTAATATTGTAACATACAATTCATTAATGGATGTTGCTTAGTTAATAAAGTGAACAAGCTAAAGATGTACTCAACAATATGGCTTGAATGGGAGAGGGTGACCAGTCGTGGCGGTGCGTCCAAGGGAAATTGTGTACTCAACAATTATTTATTTTGTTTATCTTCTTTATCTGCTAGAATTCACCACTTTGTCCCTTATCAAGGAGACATCAAAAATTCTTTTTAGCACAAAGAAGTATAGGGCATTGTATTGGTGAGAGATAACTTTATTTCATGGAAGAGTAAAATGCAGTTGCGAAAACAAGTAGGTTTTGTGAGCTGAAAGAGTTCAAAACAAGTATTTAGTTGCTTTAATACAACCAAAGAGAATATTGGTTGAATCACAAAATTCATTACTAAACTTGACTTTATTTTTAACATTGTGCATTCGACCGATCTCTAATGTTATGACAATGTAGGTTTTGTGCAGCTTATTTGTGAACTATGATTCTAGTTAAGGACTTTGTAATTGTAGTAATGGATTTTGTTGAATGTTAGACTTTTCTGGTTGGTTGTGGGGCTTGGTTGCAGAAAGAAAGCACTAAAAGGTTTTAGTAAATTAGGAGAATGAATAAAATAAAAATAATTTCTAGAATTCTTTTTAATATTAATAACTAGTTTTTTTACCCATACATACGCACGGGTGATACTATATTTGTTATAATTTGCTATGAAATTATAAATTAATATGTTGAAAGTTGCAAATGTAATACAAATGTAATACCCCCTGTGGAGTTTTTGCCTTCCGTGGGAATCGAACCATATACTCTGGGGCTTAAGTACATGCTCAATGCATTCCCACGGAAGGAAAAAACTCCACAGGGGGTGGAGAAGGTCATGAGTGCTTCTCTTCAACATCAATGGCAACCCCAAGACTTCAGCTTGATAGTCTCTATCCCATATGCACTCTCCTAACTTCATTTCCCAACTTCCACACTTACATGCAAGCTCTAAATCATCTATTTTGTAACACCCCAGTATTTCTAACATGTAGATATACTGTAATGCACAACTTAACTATAATCATAGGACACAATTCCTGCTTAGATATTGAACGTACAAACTTTTTCCGAAAATTAAACATAATATCTCGGATTATCCCGACTTCAATCACTACAAAAAAAACCGTTATTTGCGACGGACATTAGCGACGGAATATGATTCCCTCGCTAAAACTGACATTAGCGACGGAATTTGCGAGGGAATAAGGGTCTTTGTTTTTTTTAAAATTAGCGACGGAAGTTAGTGCATTAGCGACGAAACAGTCTGTCGCTAATTGTTTGGGGGGAAACTGAAATCAGAACAGCACGAAAACCGAAGCGATTAGCGACGGAAATACTGGTCCCTCGCTAGTGTTTTTGACCGTTCCACCTTGGTTAGCGTGAAGGGATTAGCGACGGAATAGTCCCTCACAAATTCCGTCGCTAACCCCAATTAAATAGAATCAGATCCCTTTTCCTCTCTCTGTTTCCTCTTCTCTGTTTCCTCTTCTCTCTCACTCCCTCACTCTTCTCTCACAAACCCCAACCCCACCACACCATTTACAGCACCACCACCCCACGACCACCGCACCACCGCACCACCCCCACCACACCACCGCTCACCCGTCGCTCCTCTCTCTCTCATACGCGACGTCGCTCTCTCTCCTCTCTCTCTCTCCTACGCGAACCTCTCTCTCACCGGAGCTCTCCGTTTTCGCCACCACCGGAGCTCGCCCTCCTCACCACCACTGGAGCTCGCCCTCCTCACCACCGGAGCTCTACCTTTGGAGGTTTTTTTTTACTGATATTTTTTTTTACCAACTGATTTTGTTTGATATTGTTTTGTTAGGATTTGTAAAATTAATTTTGTGATATTGTTGTTTGGTAATTTTAGTGAATTTAGTTTTGTGATATTGTAAAATTAATTTTTGATATTGTTTTAGTGAAATTGTGTTTAGGATTAGAAATTGAAATTGGGTAGAAATTGAAATTGTGTTTTAGGTTTTTGGATTAAGTTTAGGATTTATAGAAATTGTGTAGGATAAAAATTTGAAGTTGAAATTGAAATTGTTTGTTGAAATTGAAGAAGTTGTTTTATTGAAATTGAAATTAATAGTGAATTGATTTATGTTTTTTGCTTGAAATTGAAATTAATAGTTTAAATTGAAGTTGATATTGAAGTTGTTGTTGAAATTAATAGTTGAAATTGAAGTTAGTTATTGAAATTGAAGTTGAAATGGTTTAGGATTGAAATTGTTTTGAATCCATATTTCCCTGCATAAATGCATAGTGCATATGTTAATTGGAGACAGGGAAGAATTGCTCCAAGAACTTATTCTCGAGGTCATTCCAAGTGTTGACGGTCCCTGGGAGAGTGTTCAACCAATCTTTAGCCCTGCCCGTTAGAGTGAATGGGAACAGCCGAACCTTCTTTGCATTATTAGTCACCCCCTCAGGGTGTGTAGTACCACATATCTCATAAAATTGGAAGAGGTGTTGGTTGGGGTCTTCAGCATCAGACCCAGAGAACTGCTCTGATTTAAGGGCAGTGAGGACAGAAGATTTGATGTCAAACTGGCCCACGCCCACTGGTTGAAATGCTAAAGCTTGGGCACCTTGATTTCTTCGCCCGAAGTCACCTAGAGTACGTCTTGGTGGAGGTGGAGGAACAGCCATTTCTTCCTCTTCACTCGAAAAATCTTTCGATACCGAGGTAGAAGTTGATTGTACCTGTGCCAATTCCCTTGCTTGCTGCTTAGCAAGCTTAGCCTTTCTTCGATTTGCTTTTGCTAGTTTTTCAATTTCCGTTTCAAACAAGAGTTCTTGTGGACCCTTGCTCCGCATGCACAAATCTCTGAAACACTTTAGCAAACGTCAACAAATTCAAGAAAACCAACAAGTAGCAAAATTAAGTAACTATAAATAAAACAAAAACTAAAAATCTAGAATCAACTCGTTTGCCTTGTCGACAACAAAGTCAACAATCCCCGGCAACGGCGCCAAAAACTTGTTAAGTATTCAGCAAGTGTACTGAAAACGTTGCAAGTAATAAATTTACGGTAAGTACCGGTCGATTCCACAGGGATTGCGTGTTGTAACAATAGCAAATTTTATTAATTCTAGATTGTGAAAATTGGTTTGATTTGTAATTGAGTAACGCGGACGTAAAAACTATTTTTGCAACAATGCGAGAAAGCGATTAGGGGTCGAATCCTCTCCCTTCACCTATCTTATGAACCTTCAGCTAATTACAGATTAATTGTTTGAACTACCAGATTCAATTCACTATAGTAGGTTAAGGACAGTTCCTTGCCTCAGAACCCCTTTTACCTAATTGAGTTACCCTAATTCCTTAGGTGAATCATGCCAACCGGTAAAGCAATAAACTTAAGAAATAGAGAATTCATGCATCCAACCCCATATTCCTATGGTGATCACAAGTACATGATCTAATACCCCATATCCAGCATGCAACCCATATCTCTATGCGATCACATAACCTAGATCATTATAATTATCATATGTAACTATAAAGCATTACAATCAGAGGCATAGACTTATGATAATTCAAACAACTAATTGTATTAACCATAACAAAGTATCCATAACATAGGTTCGGGGAGAATCATCTCTCCCTAATCTTAGAAAATTAGTTACACATGGTGAATAGAGACATAACTAGAGTAAAAGAAGCAATACAAGTAAAGATAGACATAGGAACCTTCAACCCTCGTTCCCAAGTGGTGAAAAGCTCCCAAAATCTCACTTTCCTCTGCTCCAAGACAGCTGCGCTCCAAAATGACCAAACTCCCTGTCTTTTTCGCTGAAAATCCTTAAAACCCTAATTTTCTGGTCTCCATCGCGACGCGATGGTGCTGTTTAGTGACTGGTCGCGACGCGACACGATCTGGTCGCGACGTGATATTGAACAGAACCAACATTCCTCCTGCTTCATGCTTCCTTCGCGACGCGAACCCTCCTGATCGCGACGCGAAATTGGACAGAAACTTAAGTCTTCCCAATTGTGCAGCATCTCCGGGCAAGTGTCTGGTTCGGTGAATGATAACACACAAATTGGAGGTCTTCAAGTACAAAATAACTCCAACAATGCAGGAATGGCTTACAAAAGGACTTCCTACTACAAATTTCTAATACTAAGCTAAATCCCCAGATAATGACTATAATACAATCAAAACCCTGCACAATTTGATCCTAAAATTGGATAACTTACATCATATGACAGAGAGTCAACACAACCCCAAACTTAAACTTTTGCTTGTCCTCAAGCAAACATTCAATTCAGGCTGTGGCTACTTTTTTATTTAGCTGTCACACATTCTACACAAACCAATAACTACACAGTATATTAAAAATCATCATCAACCTAATGCAGTAGCAAGACAACTGAATCGGTAAGACACAAGATCATAAGCAGGCAAGCATTCTCAAGTTATCTCTTTTTCACACATCTCACCGGTGTTTCTGTCTTTGAGGTGTTTAGGGTATTCACTCAATTCACAGTACCTGCATCATCGTTTCATAGGCTTGAACAAGTACTATACAAATCAATACACAAGAAATACACACACACTTTTTGAAGACTTTCAAAGGTTGTAATGGGGCTTAGGTAAGGGTGGATACATTTGGATAAGTAGGTTACAACTTGGAGTTAGGCCTACTTCTCTCTGTGTCAATTTCAACAATCTCACTCACTTACCCATTTTCCCAAAGCATTCCACAAGAGAAGGAATTCTTTACTTATTTATTTATATATAACTTTTTTTTAAATATATATATATATATATATATATATTTTCTTTTTCCTTCTTTTCTTTGTATGTTCCTTTCTCTTGAATACCACCCCAAACTTAGAATGTTGCTATTCCATGAGCAACCGCAAACTTAGAATATTTCCCCACTCTCATGCTTTAATTTACCTAACTCCATGTTAAGAAAAATTCGGCTATGAATTGCAGGAAAATTAGAAAAAATAAACAATTAGGCTCAGAGGGGCTAACAAGGGATCGCAATTAGAGGGTTGGCTTGAAAGGCTCAGGTTTTCAAAAATTTGCCTCAATTTGCGAAAAATTCTGTTTTTAATTTTTTTTTTTACTTTTGGCAGCTTTAGTTTTTGTCTTTTTGTGCGAAATATCTAAAATGTCCAAAAAATTGGACACGTGGCGGCCTAGTAAAGTTTCTAAAAATGTCATTTTGCTGGTATGTGTTTTGATTATATTGTAGTTTTTTAATTTTTTTTTACTTTTGGCAGCTTTAGTTTTTGTCTTTTTGTGCGAAATGTCTAAAATGTCCAAAAAATTGGACACGTGGCGGCCTAGTAAAGTGTCTAAAAATGTCATTTTGCTGGTATGTGTTTTGATTATATTGTAGTTTTTTAAATATTTTTTTTACTTTTGGCAGCTTTAGTTTTTGTCTTTTTTGTGCGAAATGTCTAAAATGTCCAAAAAATTGGACGCGTGGCGGCCTCGTAAAGTGTCTAAAAATGTCATTTTGCTGGTATGTGTTTTGATTATATTGTAGTTTTTTAAATATTTTTTTTTACTTTTGGCAGCTTTAGTTTTTGTCTTTTTTGTGCGAAATGTCTAAAATGTCCAAAAAATTGGACGCGTGGCGGCCTCGTAAAGTGTCTAAAAATGTCATTTTGCTGGTATGTGTTTTGATTATATTGTAGTTGATTATTCATTTTTATAATTTACTCATACTAAAATTAATCAATTTATCCACTATTAATTGTCAGAAAAACCTATACCTTTAACAAAATTTTCAAAGACTAAAATTTCCAAAAAACTAAATTTATTAAATTGATATTATACTCAATAATTGAATAATCTAAATTTTTTTTATTTACTATAATCTCTCTACTAAAACTACTAAAATCAATCAATTTTTTCATAAAAAATAAAATCAATCAATTTAACCACTACAAAAAAATTACCAAATAACTATTTTATAATTTCTACAAAAGGAGTAAAATGCCAATGAGAGTGCCAACGGAAGTGGTAACGAGAGCGCCAACAGAAGTGGCAACGAGAGCAGGAGTGCCAACAGGACAACCAACGTGAGTGCCAACGGAAGAGGTAACGAGAGCGCCAACGGGAGTGCCAATGAGAGGGCCAACGAGAATGCAAACGGGAGGGTCAACAGAGATGCATATTGTAACACCCCTTTTCTACCCTTATTTTACACGTCATTTATCAGAGTAATCCCTTTCAAAAATATTATTTTCAAGCTAGAAAAGAAATGCTACAACTTCATGAAAACAAACTCATCAATTTCACTCTTCAATTTCGTGCAACAAACATCCTTCATGGAAAATCAAATCCTCAAAAAAAATTCACATCACAGCGGAATAAACAACAACTCTCAAACACGTCTCAAATATAACAATAAAATCGTTAAAACAACTAATTAAATCGATTATCAAGATTCACCCACGCCCCCTAGGGGTTACAGTATCAGAGAGTGACACAAAATACATCCCAAGAGCTAAAAGGAAGGCAGCAGATCCTTCACTCGCGATTACCTGCAGCGTTGCCACAATAGAGCAACATTCCAAGCAGAAGGGGTGAGAATTTTAACAAAACATAATCAAGCATATGATAGAGTAATGGAGACAAACAACTCTACAACATCATTATTAACATCACATCATCATCACCAAACACCAATTCACAACACTGTTTGGCAACAAGCCACAATCATGATCATGCATGTAAATGCAACCCCCACCAGGGCATATGCATGATGGTACCATATTCAACACAATTAAGAGGCCGAAGCCTATTCTTCACAGGAGGCCGAAGCCTATTCTTCGCAGGAGGCCGAAGCCTACTCTTCACATTATGCACATGCCATGAGACTCTATATACACATGTGCATTTCATCAAAACACTCACCTGGAGTACTCATCATTATCATCATCAAACACTCATAGAGTGTATTCGTCATAGTCACCATATTAATATCACAACTTCTTCATAACCATCACATTCAAAAATTGGGGTAACAACATCCTTAAATCTTACTTCATACCTTTGTGGTTAGGCATCGGATGCTACTTACCACAGATTGTAATCTGTGGTAAGCAGGACTTAGTGGCCACTTACCACAGATGGATGCTACCTACCACAGATTGTAATCTGTGGTAAGTGGGACTTAGCGGCCACTTACCACAGATTCCAATTTGTGGAAAGTGGAATCCAAACGGTTTGATCATGTTCTTGTTTAGTTGCCTTAAATCTTAAGTAACAATACACGCTCCTTTCATTTACAAAATGCAGAAATTCGGTTCACAACCGCAACAAATCAGAATGGAAAAACAGTAGCTTTTGTAGGCGCAAAACAACAGCATATTTAGAGTCCAAAAACAGCAACAATACAGTGGCCCTTTTTAGCGCAAAACAGCAGTATTTTTCGAGTCCAAAAACAACAACAAAACAGTGGACTTTTTAGCGCAAAACAGCAGTATTTTTCGAGTCCAAAAACAGCAACAAAACGGTGGACTTTTTAGCGCAAAACAGCAGTATTTTTCGAGTCCAAAAATAGCAACAAAACAGTGGACTTTTTAGCGCAAAACAGCAGTATGAAAACGGCACAATCTACCCACAAAAACAGCGCTTCATTTTTTGTAAAATAGTGGCGCATTTCTTTCATAAAACAGCAACTCCTATATAAAATAACAGTAAAACAGCAACCCTTCGTTTTGATAAACAGCAAACAGCAACATTTTTGATTTATGTACAGCAACATTTTAATTTAATGAAACAGCATACAACAACACTTTTATTTGACACCCAGCAAACAGCAACACTCTTAAGTGATATACAGCAACATTTTTATTTACATACACATGAATTCGCTACCAACCACACCAATTTTCACCACAAAATCGAAATTCATCTTCTTTTCTCATAAGGAAAAATCGCATATTAACACTAATAATTCATCAAAATCACACCACCATTAATCTAATCCTTCATCAATCTTAACATATACATCACAAAATCAATCCAACACCAAAACCCCACAAACCCACCATATACCCAATTACGTTAAATTGAAACGCTCACCCTTACCTCGAATTTGTATGACCCGGAACAACGACGAAGGAGCCACGTACAAAACCCAGCAACACAACGAGCCAAAGCCTTGAGAATGGAAGAACTCACCCACGCCCCAAGCCACCAAAAAAAAACGCAGCAGCCCTTCCTCTTCTCTTGCGCAAACCGAAGACTACTCTATGGCCATGGAGAAATAACAACAATGGAAAATGAGGATTGAAACTACCACACTTGAAAGAGGAAGAAAAATGGAAGGGAAGGATCAAAGAAACACATTACCTAAAGCCAAGATGAACAAACCCCTTCTTTCTCTCCTTGCTAGCCGTCGCGAGTTTCTTTCTTCTCTCCCTCTCTGATCAGTTTCTTTTCTTTCTTTGTGGAATGCGCAAATGAGACCCTTCCATAGGGTTTTGGGGTTTTAGGAATGGGTTGGGTCACTAATTGACTTGGGCCCTATTTGCACCACTCTTCTTAATTCATTTCACCTCCTGAAATAAAACAAATTCTAATTTAATTATTTCACTCAAATAATATTGTAATCCCTCAAATAACTTAATTAATTTAATTAATTAAATTATTTTAGGGCGTTACACATATTTCTCTACATGACATAATACCAATCTCTTTCCACTTTCAAATTCAAATAATACATTTTGGACATTGTTCACAACTTATAATTATCTTCCAAATTACTATTATGACTTAATGGCAATACACCGACCATACAGTATCACCCGTGCGTATGCACGGGTAAAAAACTAATACTTTAATAAAATAGAAAGGATGTCCCTTTCACCTAGAGTAGTCAATTTGGCCCATGTGGGCCAGCCCAGCCCCAGCCCCACATGGCCCATGCGCCTTTAGGCCCTAGGGCCTAAAAGCCCACTAACACAAGCCCCATATTGGCCCCAAGCCCCATAAAGCCCTGTGGGCCCAGCCCATCCCGCAGGCCCTAAATTCATTTTTTTTTGAAAAAAACCCACTCAACTTCCAAGATAGCTAATTTACTAGGATAAAAATAGAAGGAATGAGGTAACAGTGCCAGGAAAAATACAAAAATTCCCATGACCACACTATGGATGTTTACTAGAACAATGTCAAAAAATAAATGATATAGGCTTGATTTGTCCATATATCATTATTCCCTAGTTGCTCAATCGGAATAATGACAGTAACAGTGCACAAGGTTATGATAAAATGCACAAAGTTATTGCCATCTTCATATAATTAATATATTAATATATATAATAAAATTTAAAGACATATCTTTAGTTTATGGTGTTAAATAATAATTACAACTTGTCAAAAATAATAATATATACAAAGATTATAATATTAAATATCACTACAAGAATAACTATTGTTTCCTGCCATTTTTTCCGACGAACTCTTATTTGTCACAATTTCCGACGGATTTCCGATGAAAAAGTCGTCGCAAATGTTCAGGAAAAAAGGCGCTTAAATTCCCACTTGCGTTTCCGACGAAAACGTGTTTCGTCGCAAATTTCTGACGGACACTTCCGTCGGAAGACACTAAATATCCATCGGAAACCATAAGACACGAATTAAAAAAAACTAAAACCCTCGATGCTCTCTCACTCTCCTCAAACCAGCGCCTCTCTTCCTCACAAAACCCGAAGGCTCTCCTCCTCTCCTCCCTCTCACCCTCGAAGGCTCTCCTTCATCTTCTCCCTCTCTCAGCGCCTCTCCTCCTCTCCTTTCTCAGCGCCTCTCACCCCCGAAGGCTCTCCTTCATCTTCTCCCTCTCTCAGCGCCTCTCCCCTCACTCTCCTCTGTCGTTCTCTCCCTCTTCCCCTGCCTTCCACTCTCCCTCTCCTTGCGCCTCCACTGTTTCCATCGCCTCCACTGTTTCCTTCTCCTCCTCTTCCAACGCATCCCATTTCTTCTTCTTCGAAACCCCCCCCCCCCCACTCTCTCAGTTTTGACCACCTCACACCCTCACCCCTTTCCCTCAGCCGCGCACCTCCGTCTCAAGATCCACTCCTCAGTTTTGATCCACCCCATTTGGATGTATAATTTAATTTTTTTTTATTTTTTTTTAAATTTCCAACGGATTTGCGACGAAAAGGTGTCAGTGTTTGCGACGACTTTGCCACGGAAATTTGTGACGGGTTTCCGACGACTTTGCGACGGACTCATTTGCGACGAACATATCCGTCGGAAACGATTTGTGATGAGCGATTTTGCGACGAAAATTAGTGCGTTTCCGACAGATTTTGCCGTCGGAAATCGTCGAATTTCTTGTAGTGTATGTGAGCGGCAGTTGAAAAAATTGCGGTGGTTTTTAACGAAAAATAGAAATGGGCTATACCATAAAGAGGTGGTGGTGAGAGGGAAAATGAGGTGGTGGTGAGGGGAAGAAAGAGGTGGTGTTGGTTGTGTGAGGGAAAAGGAGGTGGTGGTGGTGGTTGTGTCATGTGTGATGGTGGTGAGAGGGAAAAGGGCACTACAACATTTTTGGTCTTTAACAACATTTAAAAATTGTTGCCAGAACTATAAAAAATGTTGCCCGAAAGTATAGGCAACATTTTCCAGGTGTAGACTAAGCCAGTGTTACCTATTGTCTATGGCAACATATTTTTGCACTTTCTGGCAACATTCTCGAAAAATGTTGCCTATAGGTTACGAAGAGGCAACATTTATCGTCCACACCTAACGCAACATTTAGAGAATGTTGCTACATTTAAGTACATGTCATAACTGTTCCCTAAACATTAACAAAACAACATTTTATAACTGTTGTCTTTTATATAGACAACAATTTTTATCTGTTGTACATGGTATATAAGGAACAATTTTAACATGTAACTTTGTAGCTAAAAGTACCAAAAATATTTTGCAACTCTACTCTTAATTTTATTTTCATTTCATAAAATTATTAAAAATACTATTACATTAAACAAACATCTTTACCTTAACATTATATATAATCCATAAACATACAAATAAAACTAAAATTTGATTATATATTCAACACAGTTAGCCTTAAATTTTAATGATATAATTGGTAAATTAAAATAAATGGATTAAGTGCAAAATATATAATGTATAAATTTTTTTAACAATCAAACTAGTTCAAACACCAATTCGAATCCATAATCATAAACAAACTGACATCGTAGTTTAATCAATTCCAATCCTAAAGGAATAACTTATAATAAAAAACAAATCCAAAATGAATATATAGGGAATCAAAGTTCTTCATCTTGAAACTCATCGAGATAATCTTCCAACACATCATCTTCATCTTCTCCAATGACATCGCCTAGCTCCAAACAGGTCCTAAAATTGCAAACAATAAGACAGTGTGAGGAACCAACATAACAAATAATCAAGTTTGTAGTAGTTAATGAGAATATACACAGATGCCAATTCAGATGGCTTCAATATTGCAGCACAACCAGCAGCAAGAGCTGGAGCGATTTTCCAGGAAGCCATTAAGAGTGGATAGTTCCTAATACATAACATCATTCAATTAGCAGCTGATATTTTAGATTCTGTGAATGCATCAGTTTCCTATGTAAGTAAAAACACTAGGACACTACATAAAAAGTTTATTAGTGCACTTTACATTAGCACATATTTATGCAATAACTAAACCAGATTATTTAATTGAAAAATAATGCATACATATAAGCAATGAAGAAAAAGCAGATACCATAGAGTAATTAATGCAACAACTCCAACCGGTTCTTTGAGAACATAGCTCTTGAAGGTGTCCATAGGAAGAGATACTTGAGCCTTTTGTTTTGCGTCCAACCCTTCAGCAAGCCCAGCATAGTACTCAAAACAACCAACAACATCATCCTAGATAGAATATGATGAAAACCACATAAATAAAAACTGTGACACTATGAATATAAGGAGCAAAGAAAAAGATTAGTTGTTTTATTGGTATATCAATTGAGAAGCACTTAAGATATTAAACGGAAGTGAAAAGCCTTTGAGAGAACCTACTGTGATGAAGGGCTCAAGGCTTTGGATATCAACACCCTGCAACTGTCCAAACCTGTCAAACACCACAAGTCAATCCAAAGTTAAAATTTGAACAATGCATGTCAATCTCTTATTTGAATTCTTTACAGCAAATGGAAAGGGGTGAGAATAATTTAGCAATTACACCAACTGATAGAACTAGAGTTTAAATTAACTGATAAATACAAAATGACCTGAAATAACATGTTTAATTCATCAGTAAAAATAATTTTAAAGATGCAACCAACTCCATTTTTAAGAGTGATAAACCTCTCTCCAACCAACAGTGGTCATTTACCATCTCTTTCACGCAAGATACTTGCATTGAATTCAATTTCACTCCCATTAGATCCAAACTCACCATTGAGAGCACAGATCTCTATCTTAATTGAGGAAAGGGGACTACCATTGACTATAGAATGAGATCTAACATCAAATAGAGGCTTTAATGTTCTTGGATTGCTACTTGTACCTTTGGTTCATAATCCGGACCAAGAAGAACATTAGGCTTTAATTCTATCTTATTTTTAGTACTAATTTAGTACTAATACCAGATCTCACAGAAATCTATCATGAGCTAAAATTTTCATTTATAATGAGTTTAGCAGTACCATGCAATGCACTGCGCCAACATAATAATTCAGGAACTGGATGAACAACTAAAACAAAATGAAAGAAAATTACACAATGGAATGAGAAGCTACTACGTGTAGGGAGGGACTAACCATTGAACTGTTGATCCTTGAAGCTAGACCTTTTATTCACCCTCAATGACTTCAATTCCTTTAATGTGAAATCAAAATGGAAACATGAGGACTTTCAAAAACATCAAGTAATACAACAAATTCTTTCAACAAGAACCAAAATTGTATACATGCCAAAGAGGACTTTCAAGACAAGTAGAGAACTTGAAACATGAGCTAACCTTAAGGGATACACATCACACTAAAAACAATGAAAATATGCATTTCAAGCTCACACACTTAAGTCTTTAACAGTAGACAGCAATCTGATTAGCCTCCTAAAGTATTTTACAGAGAAAATTTGTAAGGAAGCTTAACAAAGAATAGCAGCAGCACCTGTAAAACAAGCCAGTTATATTGACCCTTGGACTTCGTATGTTCTTTGAATTTCCTTCTAGGAAAATAACATTGTTCATCAAATTTTACAGCCATTTGCATACATGAAGAGAATAAAATAGAACACTTCCAGTTTTTGAGGCAAAGCTTATGCACACATTGAGAAGTATAATCAAAATACCATATGACCAGAAAAAACCATCCAAATTTCAAAGTACTCTCTGTCCTGTACAAAAAAACAAAGAGCATATTTAGAATCAAGAATATGGCTAACTAGAAAATATTAACTGGAGAGATGAATAACTAAACAAAGGGCAAAGCGAAAGGAGAAGTCGAAGATGACAGAACCGTTCAACTGGAGCGTGAGAGGTTTCTTTGACTCAAATGGAACAGGGTTTCACAATGTTGAAGGAATAGGGTTTAGGATGGAGAAGCTCGAACAGTGGATGGAAGAGAGAAGAATCGAGGTTTCAGAGTGGGGTTGCTACGTGAGATGGGAACAGAGGAATGGGGTTACTGCGTTTAGGGTTTGCTGCGTGAGATGGGAAGAGCGGAGGAGATGGGAAGAGTGGAGAACGAAATTGGTTTCAGCGTGAACGAAACGTGTTTTTGTTCTCATTTGGGACACGTGAGGGACAGTGGTGAAAGTTTAGGGAACAGTTATTAAATGTTGCAAACGAAACAGGATAGCAACAATCTAAAAATGTAGTCATCTAGAATTTAAGGAACCTTTATTCAGTGTTGCCAAAAGAGTGTGCTATAAAACATTGATTTAGAGGCAACAGTTCCCAAATGTTGTCTGATATGATTTAAGCAACATTTTTTGCATGTTGTCAAATGATGTGTTGCTAGAGACAAAAAATGTTGTAGTGGGGGGTGGTGGTGGTGAGAGAGAAAATGAGATGGTGGTGAGTGGAAGATGGTGATGGTGGTGGTGGTTGTGGTGAAAGGGAAAAGGAGGTTGTGGTGAGAGTGAAGGAGAAGAGGAAGAGAGTGAAAGAATGAAAGTGGAGGTGTAAATAGTGGGAAAATAGGTGGTGGTGGTGGTGGTGGTGGTGGTGGTGGTGGTAGTGGTGAGGGGAAAAAGGAAGTGATGGTGGTTGAGTGTGGTGGTGAGAGGGAAAAGGAGGTGGTGGTGGTGAGTGGAAGACGGTGGTGGTGGTGAGTGCAAGATGGTGATGGTGGTGGGAGTGAGGGAAAAGAGGAAGGGGGTGAAAGAATGAAAGTAGAGGTATAAATAGTGGGAAAAGAGGTGGGCGTGGTGGTGGTGAGAGGGATAAGGAGGTGGTGGTGGTGAGGGGGAAAAGAAGGTGGTGGTGGTGGTGGTGGTTGTGGTGAGTAGGAGATGGTGGTGGTGGTGGTGGGTGTGGTGAGAGGGAGAAAAAGGTGGTGGTGAGAGGGAGAGAGAAGAGAACGGGGGTGAAAGAATGAAAGTGGATGTGTAAATAATGGAAAACGAATGAGAATAAAATTTGGGGGCCAGCCCAGAAGGCCCTGGCCCTAGCCCACTAAAAAATTTAAAAGTGTGGGTTGGGGCTAAAAGAAGCCCCATTAATAAGGGGCTTCAATTTTGTGGGGCTTGATTGGGGCCAATAGGGCTGGGCTTGGGCCAAATTGACACCTCTACTTTCACCTAGAGGATCTCTAGTGTGTTCACGTGATGCTTTAAAGATTGAGAGAGTTGAGACTATTAGGGGTGGACATCGGTCGGGCTTGGGCGGATTCGGGCCCACTAACAACCATCCGGCCCAATCCACGGATTCTATATACAGGCCCAATTACGTCCATTTTTGAAAACGGGTTGTGCGGGTTCGGTTTGACGGATTATAACGGATCCACGGGTGGGTGTAACACCCCATTTTCTACCCAACGGTTTATTAAAAAAATATCAGAGTTTTTTCGCGCCAAAAGAGTGTCACATTTTTCGAACCGGAAAACCACTTCGCAAACAGAGTACTTTAATTATAACTAACTTCTTTTCAAAAACATGCAGCGGAAATAAAAAGGTTTAACTTGGCAATCATACTTCAAAAGGTTTACAACTTATAAAGGCATATACATAACACATAAGGAAAGACACAAGGACAACCCTCCCGAGTGCTACGTATCAGAGCCGACTCGACCATACTAGAAGAAGAATCTCTAGCCACCTTCAATCACCTCACCTGCAGGTTGCCGGCATACGAGGCAACACGACACAGTAGGGTGAGTCTCAATACATAGATAATAATAGATAAAACAAGAAACACAGTATAATAGGCACACCAGGGATACCATCAATTTAGCTACACCATCAATACAGTTACACCAAATACAGATTACGCCGAATACTGTTACACCAAGTACCGTCACACCAAATACAGTTACACCCAGAATACAGTTACACCATTAGTTCAAGAAGACGCAATCAAACACAGGACGTGTATGCAATGTATGAAATGCAACCCAAAACTCCACTGGGCATATGCATGTGGATCCATTCACCAAAATTGCCTTGAGGGCATTCACCAAACACCAAAATATTTTAGGAGGCCGAGGCCTATTCACCAGAAATTTATAATAAGGCCGAAGCCTATTCACCAAAAATGCATATGATTATGTGACACCATGACAATGCATCAAGCACAACAAAATCACCAAAGTACGCCATAGCATATTCACCAATAGTTTTACTTATTCACCAACACCAAAAGAGGATCATATACCCCATTCACCAATAATTTATATACTCACCAATCACCAAGATATATTCACCATTAATATGCATCATAAACATCACAATCACATCACGACATCGTCATAAACATCACCTTTACATTATTAGCCAGTTAGTACAGTTTTTAGAAACAACCCGAATGGTTCCCAGACTGGACAGATTCTGTCCTTCCACTTCAAATCACTCTAAACTGACTTACACTTGACCAAATGGAACAAAACCTTAGCCTTAACAAAAGCAATTTGAGTATAGTTTCTAATGGAAAAAGAATCGTTCAAATCAGAGTCCAATTGAAGACACAAGACCTGAAACACTGAACCTATACCTAGTTTAAGTCCAAAAATTTGACCTGACTTGGGACGCTCATAACTCGAGCTACACTACTCCAAATTTAACCAAACCAGTGCCAAAGTGACCAAAATTAAGTCTGTTTTCTAACAAAAAAAGTCCCATAATTTTTTTGACGAACAGAAAGTTCCCAGTTTTAAAAATGCCGAACCTATGTCCAGAATGCTTCCAGAATATTACCCTAACTTGTGGAATTCATATCTCGAGCTACACAACTCTAAACGCAACTAAACCAGTGTCAAATTAACAAGCATCAAGTCTATTTTCCAGAACAGTAAACCACATAATTTTTCAGTCAACACAACGTTCCCAGTTACCGAAATACTAAACCTATGTCAGAACATCTCAAAACAGTAAATTCAACAACACAAACAACCATCACACTTCAGCCACATATAGATATTATAAACATCAAACGATCACCCAATCACCCAATATTTCATGAACCAATTTAAACAACTACTCCTAACACGTAGTCCCCATGATTTCGTGGTTTATAAATTATTAACTATGAACGAGAGCCCCCTTACCTTATTAATTGAAGAACTCGAATCCTTAGGCTTAGAAACCTTGAAAAACCTAGCTTTTCTTCTCTCTCCTCTTTTCTTTCTTGGTCACGAACTCCTCTCTTTCTTTTTCTCTATGGAAGCCACGAAATTCCTCTCTTTTTCCTTGCCTTGGCCGCCACTCCTTAGCTCTCACTCTCTCACAAAAATCTAATTTTCTCAACTAATGAAACCCTAACTTAAAAACTCCTTATTTATAGGCTCACTTAACCAATCATGGGCTTTCTTAGTTTATGACTTAATCATGGGCCTCCACTAACACCTGTAATTCGCCACCACCTATCCACATATACTAACAACTAATTATTTCTAATATTCTATCACATAAAATCCCTAAATAATTATTCCTATCATTTTATTTTATTTTTCTCAAACACAAACCCTAGATAATTAATTAAATAAATTAACTAATTATTTTGGGCTGTTACAGTGGGTAGGAACGGGTTGGGCCTTCACTGGCCCAAACCATGTTTTTGGTCCGATTTTCACAAAAAACTTTGTTTTTAACAAAATCTGACTACATTATTGGGCCTAGAAACAGATTATAACACTATGAAATTAATGGGCCTAGGCAATTCTATTTTAAAAAATACTTCACTTCAATAATTTTATTTTTGCCTGAAACAAACAGATGGAAAATCAATGGACTAAATTTTAGGCCATTTTTGGTTCATTCTCTGGACATTGAACAAACACATGCAGCAACTAAAAATTGCTTGAGCAACTACAGCCTAAACAAACAAGCAGGAACTAAATTTTAGACCATTTTTTGATCATTCCCTGGACATTAAACAATACAAATGCAAATAAAACATGTAAACACTGAACTTTAAACAAACAAATCCGTATATAATCACAGTAACTAGACTATATACTGCTGCCAATTACCAAAGTATCTAGCAGTAACTAGATAATAATCCCTGGCTCATCATCAACCAAGTTTACCGTTGTCAATTACCAAAGTATCTAGCAGTAACTAGATTATAATCACAACCCCATTATCAACCAAATTAACTACCAACCAACTAAAGCAAACAACATTTAATACTAATAAATCTAAGTTTAAAATCTAAATTACATCATACACCCATGCAAGGGGAATTTCACAGCTTCTTTAAAGAAGCTTAATAAAGCTCACAACTTCAAACTAGCCTTTGGAATCTGCAATCTACATAATAAACAGTAACTTTCAGTAGTAAAAACAGTAATACTAACAGAAATTTTAAGATAAGATCATGCACTTAGCACTAACCTTGTTACTTATAGCCAAATAGCCTAAGTAACAGCCCATGACTTGACAAAATGGATACTTTTCCAGAATCTGAAAAACAAAACAGAAATACAGATGCTGAAACAGAAATAATAACTAAAACAGATGCTGAAATAGATATAATTTAATCAGCAATAACCTTGTTATTCATACCAGATTTTGTTCTCTATTCATTCTTGACCAATGGTCTCACTTCCAAACCAAAATTGGCAATTCTGAAACAGAAATACCAGAAACTAATTATGAAGGAAACAGAGACAAAACTCCATAAACTAATTTAATAGAAAGAACAAAAAGCAAACAAAATAGAAATCATTACTTTCATTTAAACTCGGAACATTTATCCATAAGGTGAGAAGTTGGATGATGTAGTGAGCCATGAATGACTCCAAAAGACCATAATGTTGCTATTTTTAATGCAATAGTTGGGAATAAAAGATGATGGCCATGTGACTCCAAAAAAGCAAAAAGTTATAACTGTATATTCAAAAGAGAAACTGTTAATACCTTCACAAATAATTATGCAACAATTTAATTAGAAATGCATTGGGGACTAACAGTGAAATTCTTCTCAGCCACTGCCAATATTAATTGGCCGTGACTGAGATGATGAGCCAACTCCAGCAGCTCCATCTTCCACAGAAACCCCTCCTTGAAATTCTATGGAACATAAAAAACAAATATTAGCTCATATAGAATTAGAAAGCAAATATTATCAAAAGACCAGAAATCATTAAATTTATACCTGCTACAATGTTATCAAAATCCTCATACTCTTCATCTATGTTGAGGTTTTTAATCTGGAAGTAAGAAGGCTTTAACCAGTTTTGAGTACATATCAGAGCTTCAGCCATTTATGGGCTTAAGGAGCTTCTATATGTATCTAAAACCCTCCCTCCAGTGCTAAATGCACTCTCAGATGCCACAGTAGAAACTGGTGTGGCCAAAAGATCTCTAACAAAGGTAGATAACACAGGGTACCGGTCTGAGTTTTGTTTCCACCAAGCTAAAATCTCAAATGTGGCTGATGCATCTATATTAGGTTCACCCAAAAACCTCTCTAGTTAATTTTTCTTATCAATAGAATCCTTTTCCCGCAAATGTTGCTTAAATTCATTTTCTCTTGCTTGAGTTGAGAGTATTTCAGAAACTGCAGGTGTTTCACCACCTACTGAAGGACTAACAGCTTGCTGCCCAACATTATTTTTCTTCTCATATTCATCCTTGTACCAATTGTACATCTTAAAAAGATTATTTTTAACTGAACTGAAAAGTTCAGTAGCAAAGGTGGGATTGGAAACATACATTGCTTGAAATGACCACTCAACATACCTCAACTTATACCTAGGATCAAAAATAACACCAAAATAGAGAAGCTGGTTAATATTTTCGACTTTCCCCCAATACTTCTCATATTTTTTCTTCATTTCCATACCCATGGTAGCAAGAATTGTGTTGAGGTTCATGGCAAAATTATTGAGTTCAATGAGGATGGAAGAGAGTTGGGAAAACGCAGCATGCAAAGTAACACTCTGTGAGGCTGAGAAAACTTTAGTAGCATCATAAAACAGTTTCAAAAACTTCTGAAACACACGAACTTTATCCCAATCGGATGCACTAGGAATTCCAGCAGCCCCAAAGAATTCAGCATAACTCACATCTTCATACTCTAGTTTATCAAAGGCTGGCTGATACTTTTCAGCTGCATTTAACATCATGTATGTCGAGTTCCACCTAGTGGAAACATCAAGACACAACAATTTTTTACAAGTTATACTAGAAAATTCTTTACATTCATTGAACTTGGCAGAACGTTGAGGTGAAGACCTAACAAACCTAACAGCTGTTCTAATGCTAAAAATAGAGCTGCTCATGTCCTTCAATCCATCGTTCACCACCAATTATAAAGTAGATAAACAAAAAGTTTCAAATTATAATTGAGTTAGTCCGAACATTACCCCGTGAACATTTACCAGCAATAAGTAATATTTCCCGTAGAGATTAGAAAACAAAATTGTATTAAAGTTTCAAATTTTCCAAATTGTAATATTTCCTGTAGACAGTAAATAAAACTTATTGATAGACAAAAATGGAATATTAAAAATGATGGAGACATGCAGATGAAATTAAAGTAGATATATTGTGAAAAATAGAAAAATGAGATAGAGTTAGAGAAAGAAAGAAGATGATAGAGAGTGAAAAAGTTTGAAAAAACTGTGAGAGTGTTAAAAAGTTTGAAAAAGTATTAGAGAGAGTGAAAAAGTTTAAAAAAGTGAAAAAGATTAAAAAGGTGAAATTACATAAATATCTTAAAATTGTTTATTTGAGAAAATAGTAAGATTTATATTTTAGTAGTAGCTAGATTAATGGTATAGATAAATAGTAGATATATATAAATTGAAATAAATTATATACATGTACTACCAACGTACACGGTGACCTATGCAAGGAAATTATTATGACAATGACCTATGCATATAATTTAAACAATTTTAAGATATTTATGTAATTTCACCTTTTTAATCTTTTTCACTTTTTAAAACTTTTTCACTCTCTCATACTTTTTCAAACTTTTTAACACTCTCACAGTTTTTTCAAACTTTTTCACTCTCTATCATCTTCTTTCTTTCTCTAACTCTATCTCATTTTTCTATTTTTCACAATATATCTAATTTAATTTCATCTGTATGTCTCCATCATTTTTAATATTCCATTTTTCTCTATCAATAAGTTTTATTTACTGTATACAGGAAATATTACAAATTGGAAAATTTGAAACTTTAATACAATTTTGTTTTCTAATCTCTACGGGAAATATTACTTATTGCTGGTAAATGTTCACGGGGTAATGTTCGGACTAACTCAATTATAATTTGAAACTTTTTGTTTATCTACTTTAAATTAGTATTGATTTTCACGGGGTAATATTCGGACTAATTAAATTATGTCTAAGTCTATTAATAAAAATAACACGACAACACCCATGAGTATGCATGGGTATCCGGATAGTTTTGTTAGCAATGAGCCTGAGGTACGGTACAAATTAAAATAATTGTATGAGCTAGGTAGTAACAGCCACTCAAATTCTGACAAGTGTTAGTAGTAACACTGATCTTTTGCGATTTCTCTTAATATATATATATATATATATATATATATATATATATATAGAGAGAGAGAGAGAGAGAGAGAGAGAGAGAGAGAGAGAGAGAGAGAGAGAGAGAGAGAGAGAGAGAGAGAGAGCTAGCTTCAACTACGAGAAGCTGCACACAACCACCCTTCTTAAAAACTCTTGCTTTCTTCCTCTCTTCCGTTCTAAAGAAGTCATTTCCGGTTGTGATTTTTGCATTTTTATGATTCAACAAGCTACTTACTTACTTTGGCTCTTTCACTCAAGCTTCAGCTATCATCAGAGTGGTAGAGTGGGTTCTTTCCAAGGAGAGGAGATCTATGCTCCCTTCAACAGCCTACTTCTAATGGTAAATCTTTCCCAAAAGGCCAAAACCTCTTATATGATATGATGACTAAGATTAAATTAAACAAAAAAAAGTGAAACTGCTGTTTTATTGTTCAAATACTTTATGATGAAATAAAATAGAATAAAGTTAAAAAAGAATATTTCAGTCCATATCTTGGAGTAAGAGAAGAAAAAAATGGACAGGTTTTAATTAGAATGAATTTTTTTAGTGTGATTTCATTTTCCTTTATTTATTTATGTATTTATTTTATGCCTAAGCTTACTGTGAGGAATTAGTGTCATGATTGAAGCTTTTGACATGTAATACTTTTATTTTATTTTAAGATTTGGAGTCCAATATGCCAATATGTTTTGATTTTTGAACTATGCTTGATAAACGTGACCTTATTGTTGTCTTTTTTTTTGACAAGTACACAGGTCAACCCTGATGACGTTGTTTTTGGTGGATCGGATATCAATAAGATGAACTTGGTTGATGCCATGGCCATGGCCAGAGCTGAAATGAGCATATGCGAATGCTGTGAGCTACTGAATGATGTTGTGGATGATAGTGATCTTGATTTAGATGAACCTCAAATTCAACATTTGCTGCAACATTTCACTAACCATTTCAAGAGTCACTTCACCCCACCACATCTCACTACCCTCTCTTTTTCCATTCCTTTGTTATTTTTCCTTCTCAGTTTCCTCAAAACTCCCTCTCTCAACATGACTACCGTCATTGATCAACTTGACTATTTTGGTGAAGGGTCTGAAGTAGAGGCAAAGACAGTGGAAATTAATGAGAAAGAACTAGTGTTGGATGGTGAATTTGAACAGGGTAGAGATGAGCATATGTGAATGTTGTGAACCACTTAATGAAGTGGTTGATGAGAGTGACCCTGACTCGGATGAACCTCAAATTAAACACTTTCTCCAGACTGCTGAAGCTATAAGAAAAGATTACCCAAATGAACATTGACTCCACTTAACTTACCTTATCCATGGTATTTAATTTGTAACAAGTTGGTTCTTTAAATTATTTAATCTAATATGTACATTACAATTTGTTTTTATACTAAAATTTTGCATCTGATGCATGTTCATTTATTAGCATTATTGGTGGGGTGCGTGTACAGCATGTATGCTACGGAAATACTTCATAAGTGAAAAAGATTGAGACAAGTTTTAATTGGCAGTCATTTCAACAAGCAGAGTTTGGTCTTTAGAGGAGTTGGAGCACGGGCATAGGACATAAACATTTTGTGACATTTAAAATAAGGATTTTGAATATTCACGAATGTTACATTAAAAAGAGTGCAAGAAGGTACGTAGCTCAGTTGGTAGCTAATGGATATCGAAGGAGTGCACCAAAAAGAGTACAAGAAGAAGGTCTCGGGTTCAACCCCCAGAACCTAACATTTCCCCCACCCCCACTAACATTGTTTAAAAAAAAATCTTTTGAATTTTTTTCCTTCCATTTAGGTACTTTAAGTTTCAAATTGCAAGCATTGACACCTCTACTTTCACCCAGAGGATCTCTAGTGTGTTCACGTGATGCTTTAAAGATTGAGAGAGTTGAGACTATGCATGCGTACAACAAAGACACATTGTATATAAATTATTTCACTTTATATATATCTACTATTTATCTATACCATTAATCTAGCTACAACTAAAATATAAATCTTACTATTTTCTCAACTAAACAATTTTAAGATATTTATATAATTTCACTTTTTTAAACTTTTTCACACTCCCTCTCATACTTTTTCAAACTTTTTAACACTCTCACAGTTTTTTCAAACTTTTTCACTCTCTATCATCTTCTTTCTTTCTCTAACTCCATCTCATTTTTCTATTTTTCACAATATATCTACTTTAATTTCATCTGCATGTCTCCATCATTTTTAATATTCCATTTTTCTCTATCAATAAGTTTTATTTACTGTCTACAGGAAATATTACAATTTGGAAAATTTGAAACTTTAATACAATTTTGTTTTCGAATCTCTACGGGAAATATTACGTATTGCTGGTAAATGTTCACGGGGTAATGTTCGGACTAACTCAATTATAATTTGAAACTTTTTGTTTATCTACTTTAAATTAGTATTGATTTTCACGGGCAATATTCGAACTAATTAAATTATGTTTAAGTCTATTAATAAAAATAACACGACAATACCCCTGCGTATGCACGGGTATACCGCTAGTTTAGTTAGCAATGAGCCTGAGGTACGGTACAAATTAAAATAATTGTATGAGCTGGGTAGTAATAGCCACTCAAATTCTGACAAGTGTTAGTAGTAGCACTGATTTTTGCGATTTCTCTTTATATATATATATATATATATATATATATATATATATATATATATATATATATATATATAGAGAGAGAGCTAGTTTCAACTACGAGAAGCTGCACACAACCACCCTTCTTAAAAACTCTTGCTTTCTTCCTCTCTTCCGTTCTAAAGAAGTCATTTCCGGTTGTGATTTTTGCATTTTTATGATTCAACAAGTTACTTACTTACTTTGGCTCTTTTACTCAAGCTTCAGCTATCATTAGAGTGGGTTCTTTCCAAGGAGGGGAGATCTATGCTCCCTTCAACAGCCTACTTCTAATGGTAAATCTTTCCCAAAACCTCTTATATGATATGATGACTAAGATTAAATTAAACAAAAAAAAAGTGAAACTGCTGTTTTATTTATTGTTCAAATACTTTATGATGAAATAAAATAGAATAAAGTTAAAAAAGAATATTTCAGTCCATATCTTGGAGTAAGAGAAGAAAAAAATGGACAGGTTTTAATTAGAAAATTTTTTTAGTGTGATTTCATTTTCCTTTATTTATTTATGTATTTATTTTATGCCTAAGCTTACCGTGAGGAATTAGTGTCATGATTGAAGCTTTTGACATGTAATACTTTTATTTTATTTTAAAATTTGGAGTCCAAGATGCCAATATGTTTTGATTTTTGAACTATGCTAGATAAACGTGACCTTATTGTTGTCTTTTTTTTTGACAAGTACACAGGTCAACCCTGATGGCGTTGTTTTTGGTGGATGGGATATCAGTAACATAAACTTGGTTGGTGCCATGGCCATGGCCAGAGTTGAAATGAGCATATGCGAATGCTGTGAGCTGTTGAATGATGTTGTGGATGATAGTGATCTTCATTTAGATGAACCTCAAATTCAACATTTGCTGCAACATCTCACTAACCATTTCAAGAGTCACTTCACCCCACCACATCTCACTACCCTCTCTTTTTCCATTCCTTTGTTATTTTACCTTCTCAGTTTCCTCAAAACTCCCTCTCTCAACATGACTACCGTCATTGATCAACTTGACTATTTTGGTGAAGGGTCTGAAGTAGAGGCAAAGACAGTGGAAATTAATGAGAAAGAACTGGTGTTGGATGGTGAATTTGAACAGGGTAGAGATGAGCATATGTGAATGTTTTGAACCACTTAATGAAGTGGTTGATGAGAGTGACCCTGACTCGGATGAACCTCAAATTAAACACTTGCTCCAGACTGCTGAAGCTATAAGAAAAGATTACCCAAATGAACATTGACTCCACTAAACTTACCTTA
Source organism: Astragalus membranaceus (assembly GCA_039519185.1). Lineage (NCBI taxonomy): Eukaryota > Viridiplantae > Streptophyta > Magnoliopsida > Fabales > Fabaceae > Astragalus > Astragalus membranaceus. The sequence continues at coordinate 25,779,123 of CM076848.1, read as the reverse complement.
TCCATGGTATTTAATTTGTAACAAGTTGGTTCTTTAAATTATTTAATCGTAACAAGTTGTAACGAGTCAAATATGTACATTACAATTTGTTTTTATACTAAAATTTTGCATCTGGTGCATGCTAAAATTTTGCATCTGGTGCATGTTCATTTATTAGAATTATTGGTGGGGTGCGTGTACAGCATGTATGCTACGGAAATACTTCATAAGTGAAAAAGATTGAGACAAGTTTTAGTTGGCAGTCAGTTTCAACAAGCAGAGTTTGGTCTTTAGAGGAGTTGGAGCACGGGCATAGGACATAAACATTTTGTGACATTTAAAATAAGGATTTTGAATATTCACGAATGTTACATTAAAAAGAGTGCAAGAAGGTACGTAGCTCAGTTGGTAGCTAAGGGATATCGAAGGAGTGCATCAAAAAGAGTACAAGAAGGAGGTCTCGGGTTCAACCCCCGGAACCTAAGATTTCCCCCACCCCCACTAACATTGTTTATAAAAAAAAATCTTTTGAATTTTTTTCCTTCCATTTAGGTACTTTAAGTTTCAAATTGCAAGCATGGACACCTCTACTTTCACCCAGAGAATCTCTAGTGTGTTCACGTGATGCTTTAAAGATTGAGAGAGTTGAGACTATGCATGCGTACAACAAAGACACATTTATATGCATAGGAAATTATTATGACCTATGCATATAAATGTGTCTTTGTTGTACGCATGCATAGTCTCAACTCTCTCAATCTTTAAAGCATCACGTGAACACACTAGAGATCCTCTGGGTGAAAGTATATAATTTATTTCACTTTATATATATCTACTATTTATCTATACCATTAATCTAGCTACAACTAAAATATAAATCTTACTATTTTCTCAACTAAACAGTTTTAAGATATTTATGTAATTTCACTTTTTTAAACTTTTTCACACTCTCTCTCATACTTTTTCAAACTTTTTAACACTCTCACAGTTTTTTCAAACTTTTTCACTCTCTATCATCTTCTTTCTTTCTCTAACTCTATCTCATTTTTCTATTTTTCACAATATATCTACTTTAATTTCATCTGCATGTCTCCATCATTTTTAATATTCCATTTTTCTCTATCAATAAGTTTTATTTACTGTCTACTGGAAATATTACAATTTGGAAAATTTGAAACTTTAATACAATTTTGTTTTCTAATCTCTACGGGAAATATTACGTATTGCTGGTAAATGTTCACGGGGTAATGTTCGGACTAACTCAATTATAATTTGAAACTTTTTGTTTATCTACTTTAAATTAGTATTGATTTTCACGGGGTAATATTCGGACTAATTAAATTATGTCTAAGTCTATTAATAAAAATAACACGACAACACCCATTAGTATGCATGGGTATCCGGATAGTTTTGTTAGCAATGAGCCTGAGGTACGGTACAAATTAAAATAATTGTATGAGCTAGGTAGTAACAGCCACTCAAATTCTGACAAGTGTTAGAAGTAACACTGATCTTTTTCGATTTCTCTTTTTATATATATATATATATATATATATATATATATATATAGAGAGAGAGAGAGAGAGAGAGAGAGAGAGAGAGAGAGAGAGAGAGAGAGAGAGAGAGAGAGAGAGAGCTAGCTTCAACTACGAGAAGCTGCACACAACCACCCTTTTTAAAAACTCTTGCTTTCTTCCTCTCTTCCGTTCTAAAGAAGTCATTTCCGGTTGTGATTTTTGCATTTTTATGATTCAACAAGCTACTTACTTACTTTGGCTCTTTCACTCAAGCTTCAGCTATCATCAGAGTGGTAGAGTGGGTTCTTTCCAAGGAGAGGAGATCTATGCTCCCTTCAACAGCCTACTTCTAATGGTAAATCTTTCCCAAAACCTCTCATATGATATGATGACTAAGATTAAATTAAACAAAAAAAAGTGAAACTGCTGTTTTATTGTTCAAATACTTTATGATGAAATAAAATAGAATAAAGTTAAAAAAGAATATTTCAGTCCATATCTTGGAGTAAGAGAAGAAAAAAAAATGGACAGGTTTTAATTAGAATGAATTTTTTCAGTGTGATTTCATTTTCCTTTATTTATTTATGTATTTAGTTTATGCCTAAGCTTACTGTGAGGAATTAGTGTCATGATCGAAGCTTTTGACATGTAATACTTTTATTTTATTTTAAAATTTGGAGTCCAATATGCCAATATATTTTGATTTTTGAACTATGCTTGATAAACGTGCCCTTAATGTTGTCTTTTTTTTTTGACAAGTACACAGGTCAACCCTGATGACGTTGTTTTTGGTGGATGGGATATCAATAAGATGAACTTGGTTGATGCCATGGCCATGGCCAGAGCTGAAATGAGCATATGCGAATGCTGTGAGCTACTGAATGATGTTGTGGATGATAGTGATCTTGATTTAGATGAACCTCAAATTCAACATTTGCTGCAACATCTCACTAACCATTTCAAGAGTCACTTCACCCCACCACATCTCACTACCCTCTCTTTTTCCATTCCTTTGTTATTTTTCCTTCTCAGTTTCCTCAAAACTCTCTCTCTCAACATGACTACCGTCATTGATCAACTTGACTATTTTGGTGAAGAGTCTGAAGTAGAGGCAAAGACAGTGGAAATTAATGAGAAAGAACTAGTGTTGGATGGTGAATTTGAACAAGGTAGAGATGAGCATATGTGAATGTTGTGAACCACTTAATGAAGTGGTTGATGAGAGTGACCCTGGCTCGGATGAACCTCAAATTAAACACTTGCTCCAGACTGCTGAAGCTATAAGAAAAGATTACCCAAATGAACATTGACTCCACTTAACTTACCTTATCCATGGTATTTAATTTGTAACAAGTTGGTTCTTTAAATTATTTAATCTAATATGTACATTACAATTTGTTTTTATACTAAAATTTTGCATCTGGTGCATGTTCATTTATTAGCATTATTGGTGGGGTGCGTGTACAGCATGTATGCTACGGAAATACTTCATAAGTGAAAAAGATTGAGACAAGTTTTAATTGGCAGTCAGTTTCAACAAGCAGAGTTTGGTCTTTAGAGGAGTTGGAGCACGGGCATAGGACATAGACATTTTGTGACATTTAAAATAAGGATTTTGAATATTCACGAATGTTACATTAAAAAGAGTGCAAGAAGGTACGTAGCTCAGTTGGTAGCTTAGGGATATCGAAGGAGTGCACCAAAAAGAGTACAAGAAGAAGGTCTCGGGTTCATCCCCCAGAACCTAACATTTCCCCCACCCCCACTAACATTGTCTATAAAAAAAATCTTTTGAATTTTTTTCCTTCCATTTAGGTACTTTAAGTTTCAAATTGCAAGCATTGACACCTCTACTTTCACCCCGAGGATCTCTAGTGTGTTCACGTGATGCTTTAAAGATTGAGAGAGTTGAGACTATGCATGCGTACAACAAAGACACATTTATATGCATAGGAAATTATTATGACAATGACCTATGCATATAAATGTGTCTTTGTTGTACGCATGCATAGTCTCAACTCTCTCAATCTTTAAAGCATCACGTGAACACACTAGAGATCCTCTGGGTGAAAGTATATAATTTATTTCTCTTTATATATCTACTATTTATCTTTACCATTAATCTAGCTACAACTAAAATATAAATCTTACTATTTTCTCAACTAAACAATTTTAAGATATTTATGTAATTTCACTTTTTTAAACTTTTTCACACTCCCTCTCATACTTTTTCAAACTTTTTAACACTCTCACAGTTTTTTCAAACTTTTTCACTCTCTATCATCTTCTTTCTTTCTCTAACTCTATCTCATTTTTCTATTTTTCACAATATATCTACTTTAATTTCATCTGCATGTCTCCATCATTTTTAATATTCCATTTTTCTCTATCAATAAGTTTTATTTACTGTCTACTGGAAATATTACAATTTGGAAAATTTGAGACTTTAATACAATTTTGTTTTCTAATCTCTACGGGAAATATTACGTATTGCTGGTAAATGTTTACGGGGTAATGTTCGGACTAACTCAATTATAATTTGAAACTTTTTGTTTATCTACTTTAAATTAGTATTGATTTTCACGGGTAATATTCGAACTAATTAAATTATGTTTAAGTCTATTAATAAAAATAACACGACAATACCCCTGCGTATGCACGGGTATACCGCTAGTTTAGTTAGCAATGAGCCTGAGGTACGGTACAAATTAAAATAATTGTATGAGCTGGGTAGTAACAGCCACTCAAATTCTGACAAGTGTTAGTAGTAGCACTGATCTTTTGCGATTTCTCTTTATATATATATATATATATATATATATATATATATATATATATATATATATATATATATATATATATATATATATATATATATATATATATAGCTAGCTTCAACAACGAGAAGCTGCACACAACCACCCTTCTTAAAAACTCTTGCTTTCTTCCTCTCTTCCGTTCTAAAGAAGTCATTTCCGGTTGTGATTTTTGCATTTTTATGATTCCACAAGCTACTTACTTACTTTGGCTCTTTCACTCAAGCTTCAGCTATCATTAGAGTTAGTTCTTTCAAAGGAGAGGAGATCTATGCTCCCTTCAACAGCCTACTTCTAATGGTAAATCTTTCCCAAAACCTCTTATATGATATGATGACTAAGATTAAATTAAACAAAAAAAAAGTGAAACTGCTGTTTTATTGTTCAAATACTTTATGATGAAATAAAATAGAATAAAGTTAAAAAAGAATATTTCAGTCCATATCTTGGAGTAAGAGAAGAAAAAATGGACAGGTTTTAATTAGAAATTTTTTTTAGGGTGATTTCATTTTCCTTTATTTATTTATGTATTTATTTTATGCCTAAGCTTACCGTGAGGAATTAGTGTCATGATTGAAGCTTTTGACATGTAATACTTTTATTTTATTTTAAAATTTGGAGTCCAAGATGCCAATATGTTTTGATTTTTGAACTATGCTTGATAAACGTGACCTTATTGTTGTCTTTTTTTTTTTACAAGTACACAGGTCAACCCTGATGACGTTGTTTTTGGTGGATGGGATATCAGTAACATAAACTTGGTTGGTGCCATGGCCATGGCCAGAGCTGAAATGAGCATATGCGAATGCTGTGTGCTGTTGAATGATGTTGTGGATGATAGTGATCTTGATTTAGATGAACCTCAAATTCAACATTTGCTGCAACATCTCACTAACCATTTCAAGAGTCACTTCACCCCACGACATCTCACTACCCTCTCTTTTTCCATTCCTTTGTTATTTTTCCTTCTCAGTTTCCTCAAAACTCCCCCTCTCAACATGACTACCGTCATTGATCAACTTGACTATTTTGGTGAAGGGTCTGAAGTAGAGGCAAAGACAGTGGAAATTAATGAGAAAGAACTGGTGTTGGATGGTGAATTTGAACAGGGTAGAGATGAGCATATGTGAATGTTGTGAACCACTTAATGAAGTGGTTGATGAGAGTGACCCTGACTCGGATGAACCTCAAATTAAACACTTGCTCCAGACTGCTGAAGCTATAAGAAAAGATTACCCAAATGAACATTGACTCCACTTAACTTACCTTATCCATGGTATTTAATTTGTAACAAGTTGGTTCTTTAAATTATTTAATCGTAACAAGTTGTAACGAGTCAAATATGTACATTACAATTTGTTTTTATACTAAAATTTTGCATCTGGTGCTTGCTAAAATTTTGCATCTGGTGCATGTTCATTTATTAGCATTATTGGTGGGGTGCGTGTACAGCATGTATGCTACGGATATACTTCATAAGTGAAAAAGATTGAGACAAGTTTTAATTGGCAGTCAGTTTCAACAAGCAGAGTTTGGTCTTTAGAGGAGTTGGAGCACGGGCATAGGACATAAACTTTTTGTGACATTTAAAATAAGGATTTTGAATATTCACGAATGTTACATTAAAAAGAGTGCAAGAAGGTACGTAGCTCAGTTGGTAGCTAAGGGATATCGTAGGAGTGCATCAAAAAGAGTACAAGAAGGAGGTCTCGAGTTCAACCCCCGGAACCTAAGATTTCCCCCACCCCCACTAACATTGTCTATAAAAAAAAATCTTTTGAATTTTTTTCCTTCCATTTAGGTACTTTAAGTTTCAAATTGCAAGCATGGACACCTCTACTTTCACCCAGAGGATCTCTAGTGTGTTCACGTAATGCTTTAAAGATTGAGAGAGTTGAGACTATGCATGCGTACAACATAGACACATTTATATGCATTAGGAAATTATTATGACAATGACCTATGCATATAAATGTGTCTTTGTTGTACGCATGCATAGTCTCAACTCTCAATCTTTAAAGCATCACGTGAACACACTAGAGATCCTCTGGGTGAAAGTATATAATTTATTTCACTTTATATATATCTACTATTTATCTATACCATTAATCTAGCTACAACTAAAATATAAATCTTACTATTTTCTCAACTAAACAATTTTAAGATATTTATGTAATTTCACTTTTTTAAACTTTTTCACACTCTCTCTCATACTTTTTCAAACTTTTTAACACTCTCACAGTTTTTTCAAACTTTTTCACTCTCTATCATCTTCTTTCTTTCTCTAACTCTATCTCATTTTTCTATTTTTCACAATATATCTACTTTAATTTCATCTGCATGTCTCCATCATTTTTAATATTCCATTTTTCTCTATCAATAAGTTTTATTTACTGTCTACAGGAAATATTACAATTTGGAAATTTTGAAACTTTAATACAATTTTGTTTTCTAATCTCTACGGGAAATATTACGTATTGCTGGTAAATGTTAACGGGGTAATGTTCAGACTAACTCAATTATAATTTGAAACTTTTTGTTTATCTACTTTAAATTAGTATTGATTTTCACGGGTAATATTCGAACTAATTAAATTATGTTTAAGTCTATTAATAAAAATAACACGACAATACCCCTGCGTATGCACGGGTATACCGCTAGTTTTGTTAGCAATGAGCCTGAGGTACGGTACAAATTAAAATAATTGTATGAGCTGGGTAGTAACAGCCACTCAAATTCTGACAAGTGTTAGGAGTAGCACTGATCTTTTGCGATTTCTCTTTATATATATATAGAGCTAGCTTCAACTACGAGAAGCTGCACACAACCACCCTTCTTAAAAACTCTTGCTTTCTTCCTCTCTTCCGTTCGAAAGAAGTCATTTCCGGTTGTGATTTTTGCATTTTTATGATTCAACAAGCTACTTACTTACTTTGGCTCTTTCACTCAAGCTTCAGCTATCATCAGAGTGGGTTCTTTCCAAGGAGAGGAGATCTATGCTCCCTTCAACAGCCTACTTCTAATGGTAAATCTTTTCCAAAACCTCTTATATGATATGATGACTAAGATTAAATTAAACAAAAAAAAGTGAAACTGCTGTTTTATTGTTCAAATACTTTATGATGAAATAAAACAGAATAAAGTTAAAAAAGAAAATTTCAGTCCATATCTTGGAGTAAGAGAAGAAAAAAAATGGACAGGTTTTAATTAGAATGAATTTTTTTAGTGTGATTTCATTTTCCTTTATTTATTTATGTACTTATTTTATGCCTAAGCTTACTGTGAGGAATTAGTGTCATGATTGAAGCTTTTGACATGTAATACTTTTATTTTATTTTAAAATTTGGAGTCCAATATGCCAATATGTTTTGATTTTTGAACTATGCATGATAAACGTGACCTTATTGTTGTCTTTTTTTTTGACAAGTACACAGGTCAACCCTGATGACGTTGTTTTTGGTGGATGGGATATCAGTAACATGAACTTGGTTGATGCCATGGCCATGGCCAGAGCTGAAATGAGCATATGCGAATGCTGTGAGCTGCTGAATGATGTTGTGGATGATAGTGATCTTGATTTAGATGAACCTCAAATTCAACATTTGCTGCAACATCTCACTAACCATTTCAAGAGTCACTTCACCCCACCACATCTCACTACCCTCTCTTTTTCCATTCCTTTGTTATTTTTCCTTCTCAGTTTCCTCAAAACTCCCTCTCTCAACATGACTACCGTCATTGATAAACTTGACTATTTTGGTGAAGGATCTGAAGTAGAGGCAAAGACAGTGGAAATTAATGAGAAAGAACTGGTGTTGGATGGTGAATTTGAACAGGGTAGAGATGAGCATATGTGAATGTTGTGAACCACTTAATGAAGTGGTTGATGAGAGTGACCCTGACTCGGATGAACCTCAAATTAAACACTTGCTCCAGACTGCTGAAGCTATAAGAAAAGATTACCCAAATGAACATTGACTCCACTTAACTTACCTTATCCATGGTATTTAATTTGTAACAAGTTGGTTCTTTAAATTATTTAATCGTAACAAGTTGCAACGAGTCAAATATGTACATTACAATTTGTTTTTATACTAAAATTTTGCATCTGGTGCATGCTAAAATTTTGCATCTGGTGCATGTTCATTTATTAGCATTAGTGGTGGGGTGCGTGTACAGCATGTATGCTACGGATATACTTCATAAGTGAAAAAGATTGAGACAAGTTTTAATTGGCAGTCAGTTTCAACAAGCAGAGTTTGGTCTTTAGAGGAGTTGGAGCACGGGCATAGGACATAAACATTTTGTGACATTTAAAATAAGGATTTTGAATATTCACGAATGTTACATTAAAAAGAGTGCAAGAAGGTACGTAGCTCAGTTGGTAACTAAGGGATATCGAAGGAGTGCACCAAAAAGAGTACAAGAAGGAGGTCTCGGGTTCAACCCCCGGAACCTAACATCACGTGAACACACTAGAGATCCTCTGGGTGAAAGTATATAATTTATTTCACTTTGTATATATCTACTATTTATCTATACCATTAATCTAGCTACAACTAAAATATAAATCTTACTATTTTCTCAACTAAACAATTTTAAGATATTTATGTAATTTCACTTTTTTAAACTTTTTCACACTCTCTCATACTTTTTCAAACTTTTTAACACTCACAGTTTTTTCAAACTTTTTCACTCTCTATCATCTTCTTTCTTTCTCTAACTCTATCTCATTTTTCTATTTTTCACAATATATCTACTTTAATTTCATCAGCATGTCTCCATCATTTTTAATATTCCATTTTTCTCTATCAATAAGTTTTATTTACTGTCTACAGGAAATACTACAATTTGGAAAATTTGAAACTTTAATACAATTTTGTTTTCTAATCTCTACGGGAAATATTACGTATTGCTGGTAAATGTTCACGGGGTAATGTTCGAACTAACTCAATTATAATTTGAAACTTTTTGTTTATCTACTTTAAATTAGTATTGATTTTCACGGGTAATATTCGAACTAATTAAATTATGTTTAAGTCAATTAATAAAAATAACACGACAATACCCCTGTATATGCACGGGTATACCACTAGTTTTGTTAGCAATGAGCCTGAGGTACGGTACAAATTAAAATAATTGTATGACCTGGGTAGTAACAGCCACTCAAATTCTGACAAGTGTTAGTAGTAGTACTGATCTTTTGCGATTTCTCTTTTTATATATATATATATATATATAGAGAGAGAGAGAGAGAGAGAGAGAGAGAGAGAGAGAGAGAGAGAGAGAGAGAGAGAGAGCTAGCTTCAACTACGAGAAGCTGCACACAACCACCCTTCTTAAAAACTCTTGCTTTCTTCCTCTCTTCCGTTCTAAAGAAGTCATTTCCGGTTGTGATTTTTGCATTTTTATGATTCAACAAGCTACTTACTTACTTTGGCTCTTTCACTCAAGCTTCAGCTATCATCAGAGTGGGTTCTTTCCAAGGAGAGGAGATCTATGCTCCCTTCAACAGCCTACTTCTAATGATAAATCTTTCCCAAAATCTCTTATATGATATGATGACTAAGATTAAATTAAACAAAAAAAAAGTGAAACTTCTGTTTTATTGTTCAAATACTTTATGATGAAATAAAATAGAATAAAGTTAAAAAAGAATATTTCAGTCCATATCTTGGAGTAAGAGAAGAAAAAAATGGACAGGTTTTAATTAGAAATTTTTTTTAGTGTGATTTCATTTTCCTTTATTTATTTATGTATTTATTTTATGCCTAAGCTTACCGTGAGGAATTAGTGTCATGATTGAAGCTTTTGACATGTAATACTTTTATTTTATTTTAAAATTTGGAGTCCAAGATGCCAATATGTTTTGATTTTTGAACTATGCTTGATAAACGTGACCTTATTGTTGTCTTTTTTTTTTTGACAAGTACACAGGTCAACCCTGATGACGTTTTTGGTGGATGGGATATCAGTAACATAAACTTGGTTGGTGCCATGGCCATGGCCAGAGCTGAAATGAGCATATGCGAATGCTATGAGCTGCTGAATGATGTTGTGGATGATAGTGATCTTGATTTAGATGAACCTCAAATTCAACATTTGCTGCAACATCTCACTAACCATTTCAAGAGTCACTTCACCCCACCACATCTCACTACCCTCTCTTTTTCCATTCCTTTGTTATTTTTCCTTCTCAGTTTCCTCAAAACTCCCTCTCTCAACATGACTACCGTCATTGATCAACTTGACTATTTTGGTGAAGGGTCTGAAGTAGAGGCAAAGACTGTGGAAATTAATGAGAAAGAACTGGTGTTGGATGGTGAATTTGAACAGGGTAGAGATGAGCATATGTGAATGTTGTGAACCACTTAATGAAATGGTTGATGAGAGTGACCCTGACTCGGATGAACCTCAAATTAAACACTTGCTCCAGACTGCTGAAGCTATAAGAAAAGATTACCCAAATGAACATTGACTCCACTTAACTTACCTTATCCATGGTATTTAATTTGTAACAAGTTGGTTCTTTAAATTATTTAATCGTAACAAGTTGCAACGAGTCAAATATGTACATTACAATTTGTTTTTATACTAAAATTTTGCATCCGGTGCATGTTCATTTATTAGCATTATTGGTGGGGTGCGTGTACGGCATGTATGCTACGGAAATACTTCATAAGTGAAAAAGATTGAGACAAGTTTTAATTGGCAGTCAGTTTCAACAAGCAGAGTTTGGTCTTTAGAGGAGTTGGAGCACGGGCATAATAGGACATAAACATTTTGTGACATTTAAAATAAGGATTTTGAATATTCACGAATGTTACGTTAAAAAGAGTGCAAGAAGGTACGTAGCTCAGTTGGTAGCTAAGGGATATCGAAGGAGTGCACCAAAAAGAGTACAAGAAGGAGGTCTCGGGTTCAACTCCCGGAACCTAACATTTCCCCCACCCCCACTAACATTGTCTATAAAAAAAAAATCTTTTGAATTTTTTTCCTTCCATTTAGGTACTTTAAGTTTCAAATTGCAAGCATTGCTATAACTTTGTTTCAACTTTGTTTCAAATTGCAAATGGCTTCGGTCTCAAGAGGGGGGGGAGTGAATTGAGATTTTAAAAAAAAAATCCATTTTAACGACTTAGATTAATTTTTCGGGCAGGTTTATGGAATGAATGAAAAAGAAATAAAAACAGTAAAGAACACAGTAGATTTTATACCGGTTCAGTCACCTTCCAGTGACCTACGTCCAGTCCTCACAACCCCTGTGAGATTTTCCACTAACAAAAACAAAGCTTAACCGGGTGCTTTAAAACCCTTGCAGACTCAGGCACTCTTCACCTAGGATACCCCACATATTGCAAGAGCCATCAAGATCTATAACCAACAAGAGATACCCCACCCTTGTTACAACCACAAATCTTAGAGAGATACCTCACTCTTTAGTACAAACAAGAACCCTAGAGAGATACCCCACTCTCTAGAATAAAGCAATTACAATGATTAAAGTAGATTACAAACAAATAACAAAATACCTCTATGAAGGTGGATACAACAACTTGAAGATTCCCAACCCAATCTAACCCTTGAGAGAGATCAGCTCTGACAGATTGAAAAACGTGAAGAACAAAAGTGTGTGCTAGGGTTTTTGCGTTTCAGCTTATGAGTGAATGGGTTGTACGTTCTGTGCAGCACTAGGTCCCTATGTATAGATTAGGAAAAATATGACCGTTGGACAGAATATGCTGTGATAACGTTTAAAAATAAAATCAATTCTATGCTTGAAATAGATTAGTGTGTCAATCGATTCTTTGCTTAAAAATATGACCGTTGATGGCTTCTAACACTAAATGAAAAATCGATTATGTGCTTAAGTGTATAAGTAGAAAAATCGTTTTTTAGCTTGAAAGTGTTCAGTATATGAATCGATTCTTTGCTTGATAAAAATAAGGAGCAAATCGATTTTTAGCTTTATGTATTTAAGGAGAAAATCTATTTGTTACCTTTAAAATGTGTTTGGAAATTGATTTTGGGCTTTAAGGAAGAAGGCTATGAATCGATTTCTATTTTTAAGGGAAACAAGTGCAAAATCGATTTTGTGCTTGGTGTATCAGGTGCAAAACCGATTTTGTGCTTTCAAAACTTACTTTCATGTTACGTGTAACAGCCCAGGTACATTACGTGCCTTACCTATGCCTAACCTATGCATGCATATGTACTGTGAGTGTAACACCCCGGTATTTTTATTTAGTAAAAATACCCAAGTGCACCATCCCTAGAACATCAGAGATCTATTTCCTGCTTAGACACTGAATATCACTATAATTTTTCACTGAATTTAAACCAAACAGTCTTATACACATACAAGACGATACGGTTCACAGACCATAGACCATCAGCAACTATAGTATTCAGTATCATACAAGAAAGCGGAAGAAAGATAAACACTACAGACATAGTGTTGCAGTACATAGACAACAAAAGGAAATATAAACTTAAGCATAATGCTAATTCGTCAGCAACCATCCGAGCTCAACCTACTCGTGCCTCTGTGGTTCTCTCTTTCCCTCTTTCTCTGTAAAACAACAACATATAAACAATGAGATACAATCTCAGTGAGTTCTACCGAGACCCCTACTAACACTCTCGGTTCAGTTATGAATTTCTTTTTAACTTAACACGGCACCGACTGCAATCCATTGCTATATACCCGGTGGACCGCATTATATATCTTCTAACAGATCACCGATTGCAATCCGTTGCTATATACCCGGTGAACCTGTTAATCACACAACAAACAAAGTACGGCACCGACTGCAATCCGTTGCTATATACCCGGTGTATCGCACGACAACTTTTAACATAACACCGACTGCAATCCGTTGCTATATACCCGGTGAACCCCCTACCAATAGTACATTCTCCCATTGGCATGGAGCCTAGGGAAGGGGATCATGACTGCCCCGCCTAGTATGTTACACATGGGTCGTCACCCAACTCGATATATATAAACATATATCTACAATCATATGAACTCAGTGTTCCATTACATTCAGACAGAAGTTTACCTTTTAGTTCACATTTACTCTCACATACTAACTCACCACTTTTCAACACAATTTACGACTCCAAAAGCAGTTCATTTTGCCTTAAAAAATAGAATATCCAGTTATGCCTCTGAATAAGCTTTAAAACGCATCTTAGAACACCTCAATCGGGTTCCCGGATCAAAAGATATCGCGAAAATAAAGTCAGTGAATAGTTGCTGAAAATCTGCAAACCGTCGCGACTCGAAAGGATACCGTCGCGACGCGAAAAGCATCAGGAATATTTTCGTTGCAAAATCAGGCTTGGTCGCGACGCGATGAGAGTGGGGAGCGACGCGATGGCAGTCAGCTGTTGCAGAATTTTAGGCGGTTTCGCGTGAAATTCGCGATTCCGCTCAATTCCGATTCTCGTTCCGATTGAAAACAGATTTGACAACCATAAAAACAGTCTCAATCCAATTCACACAATCAATCAAATCAATCAAAATCTCAATCAAAACGAGGTTTATCGAAATACGACATATTTTCAAAATATCGGTTTTCAAGTCAAAATCTCTCGGAATTAAATCACATAAAATTTATCGAGACACAAAAACATCCTAAGCGTGAGTAAAACTCACCGATTGTGATGAAAATCACAAATAGTCGAGACTTTCCGCGAAGTTGTTTTTTCCGTCATAACCACACGAACAATCCCCGCATAACTTCCACGCTCCGACGACGCCCAAATCCGCTTCCAATCTTTCCACTCAATCACGTGACATCTCTCGAACCAAAATACTGAATTCCTCGAAATCCCGCCATTCGAACCCTAAACACCAACTAGCTTCCAATTCGCGGAATTGAACTTTGTTCCGCACTCAATACGCTTCGGGTTCGTTCCTAGTCATCATTGAATCATCAAACACTATTCATCATCTTCAACCTCAATCACTATTCACACATAAACCCCAAATTTGAACCCTAACCTTTAATTCGTCAAAAACCCCAAATCAGACTTCAATATTCGCGTAATCCACCTTGAGCTCGCTCCTCACCACCATTCTAGGCTTCCCTTTGAGCTTGAACCCCCAAATTTCGAAAATGGCAAAGTGAGAGAGAGTGAATTGATGGTGATGATGTTGGTACCAAATTGAAGAGGAAGGAACGTCGATCACTTTTCGTGTTGGAAGGAAGGCGTTTTGATGAACCTATGTACCCCCTTTTTCCTCTTCTTCTTCCATACCCATTCTTTTCTCTTCTTTTTCCTATTCTCTCTTTTCTCTCTGTTTCTCTTCTCTCTCGCGTATCCTTTCTTTCTTTTTAATTCTCTTTCTTTTCTTTCACTCACACACACACATATATATTTAATATATAAGTGGTAACGTGGTAAAATTACCATATTGTCCTTAATTTCTTATTTCGATTCTAAATCGTCATTGACCCGTATTATCCGGTTAACGATCCAATGACAACCAATAAATAATTTTAACACTCAATAAATTTACCAGTCAAGTACTAAAATAATTCAATTGGGTTAACATCCAAATAATTCCATTAATTATTTTGAGGATGTTACAGTGAGATTGTGAGATGAGTGACTTGAGCCGACCCTCAAAAGCGGTTTATAGTTTATTCCTAAGACACGACCCAAACTCCTAGTGACTACCCTTGACACGGACTTACTTCTTGAGTCTTGTTTGTGCCTTGGAGTTCCATTTGTCACCTTGTCTTAGATTACTTCATCATCAAAACTTAACCTGCAGCACAAGATATCCACATTCTCCCCATTTTTGATGATGACAAAATTTTGATTCATCTTAGGTGGGAGATTAGTTCATCAAGCAAAACAATGCACTATTCATGATATGTATCTAGACTCCCCTTTACTTGATGCTCCCCTCTGACTAAATGCAAAGTGACAATCCTATATGCATCCTGTAACAATCCTATATTTCTCCCCCTTTTTGTCATGATCAAAAGGGTCAATGTGAAACTTAGTTGGTGAGACGAAAACGCAGCTAATAGTAAAAGTGAGTCCATTGCATTTTAAAAATGGCATAAACCACAAAATGGTTTGAGAGTCGGGTTGCAACACAAGATAACCAAACAGTTTATACTTCATTCAGATAAGTGATAAAACAATGATTTAATGTTCTCTTCGAATGAAAAATAGACTTCTTTTTGCAATGGTTTTAAAAAAAATATCAGCTAGCAATTTTGAATACTCAACTAAATCAATCATACAAAATCACCTTTCTGAACATGAACTTTAAGAAAATTAATCTCTATATGCTCAGTCCTAGAGTGTTGAACGGGGTCCTTTGTGTTGTTGCATTTTAATCACACTATGATCTATATAAATGAGATGTTGTTTACTCCGTTTCCTATTATTCTAACATGCCTTACACATATTGTTCTCAATGATGCATGAAACAAGATCAAAGATTACTCTATTTCAATGATCACATATTTGTCTAACGCTTAATAAATTATGCTTAACATCTTCTACATAAATCATGTTATCAATAGAGGTGAATAGATGTTTACCAATCTTACCTTCACCGAGGATTCTTCCTCTATTGCTGTTATCACAAGTCACATGACCGCTTTTTCTGGGAGGTGAGTGTTAAGAGCTTTGTTATATCTCCAGTCATGTGCTTTGAGCATTTGCTATGAAGGTATTAATCTGTCCCCCATACCTTGAAGCATACCTGCAATAAGATCAAGTTGAAAATTTTGGTACCCAAATTTCTATGGATCCTTGTGGGTTAGTGTTTGGTAGGGTCCCTTTGGGAACACGCATCTTTTTCACAACTTGTCTTCCTCTAGCCATGCAAACAGATGCAGTATGTCCTAGTTTGGCACAGTAATAACATCTAATATATGGACTAGTAGTAAACTTAGGCCTATAATGCAAATTTCTTTTCGTGGAAGTGTTTCTTTGTGGCCTTGGATGCACAAGTTGTTTGTTTTGTACATACATTTTTCCTAATGTCCATTCAAGCTCATGGATTTTCTTTTCATATTCAGTGCACTTATCACATACATAGTTAGCTTTAAAACAACCAAGACTGTTATTTTCTTTTCTAAGTTCTAATCTTTCCTTAGTCAAGGTGATAACTTCATTTTGAAGATGAGCAACTGTTTTCTTAGATTGTGTTAATGCTTTAGCTAGTTTCAAAGAGTCTTTATGCAATTCAAGAAATGCTTCATGTAATTCATCATATGCATTTTGTGAAGTTTCAGAGTTAGAATCTACCTCAGTTTCATTTTCACTGTCGTGGTCGACCATGAGAGCAACTTGCGCATCTTCACTTTTTGAATCATCTGATGAGTCAATGTCATTTGCTTCCCATGCTATGTAGGCTTTTCTACCCTTGTTTCCTTTGGGTCCCTTTTTCTTAAAGTTTGATAGTTTTCTTTGTAATTTCGAGCACTCCATCTTCATGTGTCCGGATTTGCCACATTCGTAGCAAGTTGGTGGATTTGAGAAGTTTTCCTTGCTAGGGACTCTTTTGGATGGAGAATTCTTTTTGAGTAAGCTTTTCCTTCTCATGAACTTTTTGAATTTTCTAACCATTAGATCCATATTCTCGTCATCTTCATCATCTTCATTTTCCGAATCATCACTATCATCAGGTGGATTTGAACTAGAAGCCTTGAGAGCTAAACTTTTCTTTTTCTTGTCTTTTTCTTCATGCTCTGCTAGACGAGTGAGTTCTAACTCGTGCTCTAGTAGTTTTCCAAACAGTTAAACTCCTTGATTCAGCTATCGCAGTTACCTTTGGTTGCCATTCTCTATTTAGGCATCTCAACACTTTGTTGATCAAGTCTTCGGCAGGAAATGATTTTCCTAATGAACTGAATTTATTCACCATGTGAGTGAACCTCTTTTGCATTTCTTGTATAGTTTCTCCTTGATTCATTCTGAATAATTCATATTCCCGGATGAGAGTATTTGTTCTTGCTCTTTTTACCTCACTAGTACCTTCATGAGTGACTTGAAGGTTGTCCCACATTTCTTGAGCAGTTTTACAATTTGACACTCTGAAGAATTCATCTGGACTAAGTGCGGAAGTGATAATGTTTTTGGCACGAAAATTGTGTTCAACTTTCCTTTTATCATTATCCGTCCATTCATTTCTTTCTTTGACTATGAGTGCGCCATTAACCATGTGTGTGGGAACAAAAGGTCCATTTTCCACAGCATCCCATAAATCTACATCTACCCCTTCTATGAATATTCTCATTCTTTCTTTCCAATATGCATAGTCTTCCCCGCTGAATCCCGGAGGTCGGGTAAGAGATGCACCCTCTTGCGTAGACCAACCTGAAGCCATTTCTCTTAAAGCTGCTAGGCCCTTTAAACAAGAGTCTAGCTCTGATACCACTTGTTACCAAGTGGCTTCAGTCTCAAAAGGGTGGGTGAATTGAGATTTTAAAAACTTTTCCCCTTTTAACTTCTCCAAAGGGAAATATAGAAATACTATACAATGTAATAGAAAAAGTTTCAATATCATAAGAGAAGAAATCAAAAATCTAACTTTTTACTATACGACAAATATATACTTATATATCGGACACAAATTGGCAAGACTTTAATGATAGATTAAAACTGAAAATAGCCCACTCATATTTTTCCATATCAAGTAATAGAGAACACGCCAAAGATTAGAGGCATAACAACCTATCTGTGTTCTTGAGTGAGTTTGAATATTGGGGGAGTACACAGACTAGCCAAAATGTTTCCGCAAATAAATACTCCAAATATATTTTCATATGTTCATTAGAAAGCTATGTTTTGCATGCATTATTTGTTAAAACAGGACACACGATATTGTTTACGCAGTTCGGCCAAACTTTGCCTACGTCTGCGACTACAGAGTAGCTGTAGTTCCGTTTTATTGATTGTCTTGATTCTTGAGTACAAACACTAAAGCGTTTAAATAGGCTTTTCTCTGAGAAAACCTAACGGGCCTGGGCCAAATAGATATAAATAAATCTACAAATCTACTATTTACAACTTTCTTATTTCCTTATTCACATTATTTTCGAAAGCTCCTACACATCTATGTTAGAAATGGAAGTGGAGAAGGAAGTCCACCACTTCTTCATTGGGAAGATGATAAGGACAACACTATCCTTGAGCTCTCCTAGCCTCAAGGTTGTGTACTCAAAGTTCTCATCTCAAGAAACCTTGGAGAATCCATGATGAACCTTCACTAACATTAGCCACTAGCCACTCACCACCCACTTAGGTATTAGGGCACTCTCATGCTCAAAATGTAAAAGTGAATTTCTTTCATCAAAGTTCTACCAATTACACTTAGAGTTCAAGTATTTATATTGTGGGTTTAATGGATCCTAGGCCCACACTCTAAAGTCCAAGAGAGACACAAAACAAGGCCCAATGCGACAAACTAAATCTATTAGGCCATAGCCACTAAACCAAGGCCAACATGGCTCAAATAAAAGTATCTTTAGAGCTATTAAATGAAAATACAAAGCATAGGAAACACTAGAGTTGGTTATCTAGAAACTCCATACTATTTACGTGGTCACCTTCAATGTGTTCTTGTCTTAATGATTAGGTTGAAGACATTGAAGTATATTCCCTTGAATTCTTATTGAGACTCCTTCTTTTGATTTTGATTATTTATCTTTGTGGCCTTCATCCAAGCTCCATGTGGGATCACATCAGTATTGGGACAAGATCGTTGAGACAATATACCTTTTTGCTGTAAGAGCTCCTGAAACTCATGAGACATATACTCATGAGTGAGACAAAACAACAGAGTTTGGATGGCCCAATTTCCTATGTCAATCCTCACATGCATTCAAAACACTATTACAAGCAAGAGATAAAGGATTTGAAATAAACTTGAGTGGAAACACTCTTCCAACTTTAGGCCCCTTCGCGATCACCTTCCCCGACACCCGATCCTGCACAAGACAACCATCCGGAGTAAGATTAACATCACAACCTTCATCTACTAATTCACCAGCAGACAATAAATTTGAGGCAAACCCGGGTGCTACCAGCACATTTCGAAAATTAGAATTTATGTCACCTAAGTTAGTTATAGGAAGAGTACTGTCATTAGCAATTTGAAATTTCTGATTACCAATATAAGAACGTAAATTGTTCAGGAGTTCAGAGGAACCCGTCATGTGATTCGATGCACCAGAGTCAAGTAACCAAGATATGAAAGAAGACATACCAGTAATGCCCAAGGCAGAAAGAGCAGATAGTACCATTTGTTGAATTAATTCAGGCTGTAGAGCACCACCATCAGATGCACCAGCTGTAGAGCTAGTAGTGGCATGGAATGCCTGCACCGGACGCTTAGCCGGTCGAGGAGGACCCGTAGGACATGCAGAGATGATATGACCCTACTGCTTGCAGTAATTGCAAAATTTCCTAGGACAACTACGAGCAACATGTCCAAATTGTTTACAAGAGAAGCATTGAGTTTGTCGCATATCATGGCCCACGCCTCTATTTTGCGCAGCATATGCAACTGTCACAGGTTCAGAATGGACGGGATCATTAAACATGGTGCCTTGAGTATTAAGACGCTGTTCTTCCCTGAGTAGTTCACCAACACAGATATCCAAGGAAGGAACATGGTTCCTATTCAACAAAGCACCTCGAACGGCCTCAAATTCCGGACGGAGTTTCATGAGAAATTGATCCCGTTTACTAGTATCATAAACATCACGAATGGTCGACAGTGACGGCTTGGGAACAACAGCATAGATAATAGCAGAGTGTTCTGTCCATAAATTCAGAAATCCAGAATAATATTCTTGAATTGACAAATTACCTTGTTTGTAATTGGCGATCTCTAACTCCAATTGAAAACACTTGGTTGTATTGTCCTGGTTGTAAATACGCTGCAAATAATTCCACATTTCTTGAGCTGTTGAAAATGCTCGCAAATTATTGATCATCTGAGGATCAATAGTACTGGGGATCCAAGAAATAATTTGAGCATCTTTTACTTCTCACGCATCTAAAGCAGATTTATCTTCCGGCGCCTTAGAAATCCCATCAAGGTGACTCCATAAACATTTCCCTTTGACATACATTTTAAATTGAAATTCCCAAACAGCATAGTTCTTACCGGTAAAGCGAACACAAAAAGTATCCATTTCTTTTTCAGCCGCCATTAATTAACAATTAATAGGAATCGTACGAACAGCCCGAAGCAAAAAACCAAAGAGTACCAAACGAACAGCACAATGGCATAGAAACGAACAAAGCAGCACACAAATCAGAACGAATGAAGAAAACCTCACAAGTCAGCAAGCCGCTAATAAGCTGCGAACAACGAACAGAAAAAAATCAAGCAACAACAGCAGAGTTTCACAAACGGCGACAGCAGCCGAGGGTGCGAACCAAGCCAAGCCACGAATATCGAGCAGAGATCGAAACGAAAGACGCGAGCAAGGGACGTGACCGGAATCACGAACAGAACCCAAACACGAACGGTGGGAAGAGGCCGCGCACGGTGGGAACAAAAAACGAAGCGTGAACCGTGGGTTCACAACAGATCTCGCGCACGGAGAAGATGAACAGGAATTGGGCAGAAGCGCGAACAAGAACCAAGAGGAACCCAACCAAGAATCAACCGCAGGTGAGCAAGACGCAAGAGAATGGAGTAACTAAGACGGCACAGGTTTGAGTAAACTGGCTGATACCATGTTAAAACAGGACACACGATATTGTTTACACAGTTCGGCCAAACTTTGCCTACGTCTGCGACTACAGAGTAGCTGTAGTTCCGTTTTATTGATTGTCTTGATTCTTGAGTACAAACACTAAAACATTTAAATAGGCTTTTCTCTGAAAAAACCTAACGGGTCTGGGCCAAATACATATAAATAAATCTACAAATCTACTATTTACAACTTCATTATTTCACATTATTTTCGAAAGCTCCACCACCTACACATCTATGCTTCTTCCGAATTCGTAAGCTAATCGCTAGCGTTTGGTCCAACGTTCAAATGAAGTTTTTTATCAATGAAAAGGCCGACAACATAAAATATCAAATTAATTGGTACCTACTTCCTCCCCCTCCCCCTCCCCCTCCCCCTCATATTTTATGTACGTATAATGACGTATGCATTTCCTTCAAGAGTCAATTAGGTGTGAATCAGGATACACCGTGAACAGAAAAAGCTCGCAAAAGTCATCAAGACCTCTTGTTGAACCATATAAGATGACCAAGGTAAAAATTGACTATACCTTATATTAGTACTTCTTCTTTATATACTTGAATCAATTTTAACACATAGCTTATTGTATCAGCCCCTGACCATAGCTTATTGCATTGCCAAATGTTACAACCTAACAACTAAACAACACCGGTCCCTTTTGCCCCAAGTCCACCCCACTTGGCCCCCTATTAAATCCCATTAAAACTAGGCCCCCTATAAATGGGGTTTGTTTTAACCCCAGACCAATTTTTTAATTTTTTGAGTGGGTTAGGATTGGGGCTTGTTGGTAGCCCATTTCTCCTGACCCGAAATTGAAATTTCTCACATTCTCACCGTCTCACACTCTCGCATTCTCACATTCTCACCTTCTCACACTATCGCATTCTCACGTTCTCACTGTCTCAGTTCTCACACTCACTTCTCGTATTCACGATGTAAGCTTCACGATTCTAATTTCGAAACCCTAACATTTCTGATTTCGCAAACCAGTTTCTTCCATCGCAAATCCTAACGATTCGTTCTTCAACGATTCTTCCTTCGCAATTCTTCTTCTCTGCAAAGGAATTTCTACTTTGTGATATTTGCTTCGTGATTCCTCTCTCTGCTCAACGAATCTTCTTTTCATAAGGTATTTCTGATATTTCAAGGTTATTCTGTTATTGTGCTAATGGGTATTTTGCTTTTGGGTATTTAGTTAAGTGTGTTGAAAGATATCAACAATATCATATCATGGGGCAAATGGGTATTTAGTTATTGTGCTATTGGGTATTTCACGGTGGGTATTATTGCTATTCTCTTTCTTTTAATTTTAAATTCCCTTCACGCGTTGCTTCTTTTTTCAGAAATTACCATGCTATATATGAAGTCTCATGATATGACAACTAGGTTTCTTAATTAAGGTTTTTAATTAGAAGAAATTATTATGATCTTAAGTGGATTTAGTGGAGTATGAATTGAATCTGATAACTGTACTAAATAAGTAATTCTAAGAAAATTGCTCAATTTTAGGTTTGATTTCTGCTTCATATTCATTTATTCTCTTCTGGACATGTTGCATATTATGCTTTCAAAGTCTTAAATATTCTGTTTAGCATAATTGGTATAATGCTATTTCAATAAACTAACTTCCTCAATGGTTAAAAAATATCTTATTTCATTCTGCTTCAACTTGAGGAAAGCTTCATTTAATGATAATGCAATTTTTATGCCGTCATTAATCTGACATTACAGCATATTAATAGAGCAAACACATGACCTGGTATTGATTTCTATTTTTTTGAGTTTTATGGTAATGGGTTTTCTTTGTTCTTCATCTGAATGAGTTTTATGCTTTTGGGTATTTAGTTAAGTGTAATTTCTTCTCATAAAGTGTAATTTCTTCTCTCAGGAGCTCCATTTTTGTTCCTGTTGGTGTTGATCAGCTGCTAAGAAAATGGTATATGCAGCTTCACTTGATTCTGATTGGTATTCTGCTAATAATTAGTATTTTGATTCTGCTAATAAACAAGCTATTGAGTTGTGAACCTCTTTTGTAATGTGTTTAATTTTTTTGAAAGCACTATATATCTAAGATTTGATTATAAACTGTTTTGATTACTAGAGTTGGGCTTAGCTTCATGTTTAATCTTCATTTCTTGCTTTTGTGCCTTTTAACAGTCTACGCATAAAAGCACTGTGAATGTAGATGATGAAGTTATGTCAGAAACTCCTACGAAAGAAGGTGGAGGTGGCGAGACTCCTAGGAGCAGATCGAATGTGTGGAAGAACTTTACTAGAATTGGTAAAGATGAGGAGGGGTATGAAAGGGCTACGTGTAATAATTGTAGTCATGCTTATAAAGTTGGTAGAAACCCCGTCAGTGGCCAAAATTATGGGACTTCGCACCTAACTCGCCATACTTGTAAAGATACTGATGAAGTCACTAGTAGTAGAAAGATTAATCTTAACACTCATCGTAATATGCTTGCTGAAGCCATTATTAAGCATGATCTTCCTTTTAGTTTTGTGGAATATGATAAAATTAGAAAATGGATTCATTATCTAAATCTCGATGCTGAAATGACTTGTAGAAATTCTACGGTATCGGATGTAGAAAAAGTATATGCCATAGAGAAAAACAAACTAAAGGAAATGTTGAAAGAACCAAAGATCGATCTTGATGAAGAACACCCCGAAGAATATGACGTTCTTCAATATTGGAAGGTTAATGAGAAAAAGTATCCCATACTCTCCATTATGGTGGGCGTGTTCTTACCAAATACAGAAGCTCTACACTTCCGGAACACATCCAAATGCTAATTTGCACTAGGAATTGGTTGCATGGATATGTCGAAAATCCTAGTGGTAATACTTTGTCTTATAAATTTGCTTTGCATAGTTATCTGAAAATTGGTTTTGTAATTGTATCTCAATTTTTGCATTTTTAGATGAAGATATGTGTGCAAAAGAGGAGTTCGAGTTCGATGTGAACGATGTTGATTTGTATTGATTCAGGTATTGCTCTATCATATTCACATTCTGGAATCTCTATCATATTCACATTCTGGAATCTCTATCATATTCACATTCTGGAATCAGTTTTGGAATCAATTTCTTGGATTGAAATGTCAGTCCTAGTGTAGTTTTTAGCCAAGGCATCTCTATCATATTGACATTCTGGAATCAGTTTTGGAATGAGTTTGCAATTTTGAATTTGATCAATAACTCTCACATTCTGAGTTGTCCACTTTTGCACAACTTCACTTGCTATAGCACTTTAGTTTTGGAATCAGTTTGCAATTGAATGATACTTGGTTGAGTTTGAGTTTCCTTTATCACATTGTTGTGCTTTCTATTATCTTGAATTTGATTGCCTAGGTTAGATCTTATAGGATGATGAAATGAAGAACTTAGTTCAGGTTGGCTTCTGATGTTCAAATGAGGTGGTTCTTTAAAAGAATTAGCTGAATGACTGTGGCTGTCTGTGCTTCCTCCATTTGAGAAAACAAATGAAAATTAACATTAAACATGAGATAATATTATCTTTACCCTGTATGCTTGCAATTTGTTGGTTGTTGTTTTTGTCCTCATTTTAACATAAGAATCTTATTCTTATTGAATCTGTGAAATGATGAAGAGTCTCAGTTTGTGATAATTTTTCTGTTTCCTTGTATTGCAGTTGAGAGGGGGTGTACAGGAGTCAGACTGATCTTGTTTGAAGAGAGGGGCCAAGTGACGGATCTAAGTGCTTTATGAATTTTTCTGTTTTTTCTTTGATGTTACATGGATGATATTTTGACCCGACAATGAATTGGTTTGATTGTTTAAAAATCAAAGCTTGCAATATACATGAAAGATAGATGAAGTTCATTGTATTATATTTAGTTAGATGATGGCATTTGGTTTGATTGTGTTTAGGGCTCATGGGCTAGGTTGGGCCCATGAAGTTGAGTGGGCCTTTTAAAAAAAAGGAATTTAGGACCTGTGGGATGGGCTAGGCCCACAGGGCTTTTGGGGGCTTGGGGCCCATATGGGACTTGTGTTAGTGGGCTTTTAGGCCCATGGGCCTTTAGGCCCTAGGGCCATGTGGGGCTGGGGCTGGGGCTGGCCCACATGGGCCAAATTGACGGCTCTCTGTCCCTATATACAAGGTTTGACACTTTGATGTTTGCTGCATATAGTGCTCAATAACCAAATTTCTATAATTCAAACCCTTTGGACCAAAAAAAAAAAACCCTGAACAATAAAACATCTCAAGCACAAAAACCTACACAACTTGCGCAATAAATATTTTCCGAATAAACCTCATAACAAAGTAGATCCTAAATTCCTAATCAAATCATAATTTCCAAAAACACACCAATTAAAACCATAACACGGAATGATCAAACCAATGTTAAAGCTAACCGGAATGAAATTAATCATAATTCAAATCTGAAACCCGAAATCAACATAATAGAATCAAATCAATCAAATCAACTGGACTTGGAAAACTCAACTAATCTAATTGAACAAATTGCAAAGAAAACAAAAAAAAAAATTGGCAATAATCTAACCTGAAATTCTCTCTCTTGGATGATTGTGATTTCGACCCAGTTCAACAGCACCAACAGTAAAAACAAAAGCAGCACAAAGAGAATAAACGAAACCCCACTTCCAAAAATTCATTTTTGCTTAACCCACAGAAACCCTTTGATCCAAGGAAGAAAAAACAAAGCTGAGATTATAAGGAATAGGAAGTCAATTGAAGTCAGCAAAAGAAGAAAATGGCGGTGATGATTGTTAACACGTCACAAGAGAAAGTAATTGAGAGAGATTTCTTAGCAATGGGACTTCAGAAGCTCTTTATCTGGAAGAAAGGGACATGGGTTCTTCCTCATCAGCAACGAGAGGCACAGATGTGAAGAAGAAAATGGATTTCATTGAAGGAAAAGTGACAAAGGGTTTTTTTCTTTCTTCTTTTCAACAACTATGAAGAAATGAAAAAGAAAACAATGTCTTATGGATTGGGCCTCAATGGCCAATCCACCAAAAAGGCCCAACACCAAAGGGTCCAATTCATCCAAGGGTGGAGATTGCAGACCTAGATCCAACAGCCCTCCTCCTTCCTAGATACCTATAAATAAGCATTGAATGCTCTCATTAATGGTATTCATCTCTCACTTACTCTCACTTGTAATTGACTCACTCACTGACTTGAGCGTCGGAGTGTCATTGCAGGTACCACCCCACCTCGGACCGGAGCACCAACTCGGACAACCAAGGATACACGTACCAACTATCTCGGACCGGACTACCTATCCCGGGTCGGATACGTAGCAGGAGATACGGTACCGAACATTGGCGACCACAGTGGGAGAGCCTTATACTCTAGTCTTTCCCCCAACCTCCTTGATCATAGATGGCTCCGGAATTACGACGGAGAAACGTCTCCAGCGTCGTGGTCAGACCCGACCAGCAACAGGAAACCCCGGAGGGGTTAGCAATTACTCTTCCTCGCAGCTCGGCCCATGGCCGGAACTCATCCAGGGCAGTGGTCCCTATCAGCTCTGCTAGGAACCAGTTCCCACCTCCAGCCCCGACTGTCCCGGTACCGATCGATGCTGTCCAACAGCTCATCCAACTGCTGACAAGGCGGGCTGAGGCTGACGAAAGGAGCCAGCGTTACTCCCAGCTGGAGGCCGAGATGGCCGAAGTCCGGGCCAGAAATATCCCGGATCGTTCCTCCCCTCAAACTTACTCCCCTAGCAGAAGGACCTCCAGTAAGAGACGTCACCGGTCCCCTGCTTGGAGGAGACACCACCATCGTTCACCACCACGCAGAAGAGGGAGGCAAGAATCTGGAACTCCCCCAACCGAGACTTATGACGAGACTTACTACCCTGGGGACTCAACTCACCAGAGCTCGTCATTAGCATCTTCGTCCCCAAGACGACGTTCTATAAGCCGGGGAAGTCCCCCGAGGCCTGAACGTCGGCGCCCTCCATCTCCCAGGTCCCCCGTCCGACGCCCTACCAGGAGGCCTCCTCCGAGGGAGAGGTCCGCAACTAGGAAGGGACCCTTTACAGCGGAAATCGACTATTTCCCGGTACCCAGACACTTAGAGAAGCCCCCGGAGGGCTTAAAGATGCATGACGGGACGGGCGATCCCGACCGACATCTGGATTACTTCGACACAATGATGCAGTACCGGAATGTTCCGGAAGAGATCAAATGCCGAATCTTCCCCCTCACCCTCGAGAAACTGGCCCTGGACTGGTTCAGAGCCCTCAAACCAAATTCGATATCATCCTGGGACCAACTTGCAAAGCTATTCTCGGCCCAGTTCGCCCACTCCAAGATGAAACCCAAATCTCGGAAAGTCTTACAAACCATCCGCCAAGGAGAGAACGAGTCTCTTCGAGACTACATTGAAAGATTTAACAAAGAGGCGGCTCAGGTCCGGAACTTAGACGATTCATTTCGACTATTCTTCATGGAAGCCGGTTTGAGGGAAGGAAGTCTGTTTCAGATCGATGTCGGAATCAACCAAACTGAGTCGCTTGCCGAGTTCCTCCAGCGATCTCAAAAATACATTGACCATGAAGAAGGCGCTGTCGCGAGAAAGACAGATACCGACCCCGGAACGAGCAAGCCTCGGTATGAAAAGGAGGCTCCGGCGCGACAGGCAGCAGAGAACCGTTATGAAAGGGAACCCCGGAACGACAGGCTCCGACCTCGGAATCGACACCAACAGTATTCCGATCTGAATGAAACAAGGGCCAGGATTCTGGCGGAATGCATGAACGCCGAGTTCAAAGAAGTCAAGTTCCCTGACCCGCTCCCACACAGGCCGGGACAGAGATCCAACAAATACTGCCGGTATCACCGGAGCAAAGGGCACGATACCAATCGGTGCAATGCTTTGAAAGATGACATCGAAGACCTGATCAAGAAAGGGAAGTTAAGCCAGTACGTGGCTAAAGCACCCAGGCACGAGGGCGAGGTTAAGGAAGAAGAAGCTGATCCGAAACGAAAGGGTAAGGCCCCACAGAAAAGAGAAGAGAGCTCAGAGGACGAGCGCGACTATCGGAAATCAAAGGGCCGACCTGTGATGATGATGATATCTGGAGGCTATCCCGACGAGGCATCGGGCAAAACCATGAAAAGAAAATGGAAGGAAGTCATGTGTGCCGCTTCCACCTCTGCAATCATCTCAGGCCCGGAACGCCCGCCCTTGGCCTTCAGCGACCGAGATTTGTTGGATGGCAAGCCAAATAAGCACATACCCCTCATTATCAGGGCGGTCATGGCAAACCACGAGATAAGAAGGATCCTGGTCGACCAGGGAAGCTCCGCCGATATCATCTTCATCGACCTGGTAAGAAAGCTGCAGATCTCAGAGGAAGACTTCACCCCTTACCGGGGATCGAATCTTTCGGGCTTCAACGGGTCTCGGACCAAACCTCTTGGCTATTTGGAAATGATGGTCACCTATGGAGAGGAGCCATTAGAAAGGACGGTCAAGACCAAGTTCTTAGTTTTGCCATGCCCCTCGGTGTATAACTGTATCATCGGGAGGCCCACCCTTGGGAGGCTGGGAGCCGTAACTTCAACGGTTCACCTCAAGATGAAATTCTACTCTTTGAGCGACGAAGTTATCACTCTGGACGCCGACTTAGAGTCCGCTCAAAGATGCTTCTATCTTCATGTCAAGGCGGACAGGCAGGCCTCAGAAGAGGGGGTTCCCCCCATAGCAGCTAGGACTCAGAGGAGCCCAAAGAAGAAGAGAGCCGGTCCAGCGGCCGAGGTCAATGTGACGGACCTCGACGCAAGATATGACCCGGACAGCTCTGAGGAGGAAAGCGACGACGAGTTGGCACGAGAGCTAAAGAAGAAAATTAGGCGACCTCAACCTGATGGACAGTTCATACAAGTCCAGCTGGGAGAGAACCCGACCCAATTTGTCCAGATCGGGTCCGATCTCCCCGACGAGATAAAAGCAAAGCTCACCCTCTGCCTCAAATCCCACGCCGATCTCTTCGCGTGGTCAGCAAAGGACATGCCCGGGATTCCCCCCGAGGTCGCCTGTCATCAACTAGCGGTGAACCCCGGTGCAAAATGGGTCGCCCAGCGTAAAAGAGCTCAAAGCCGGGAAAAGGCAGCTGCTACGGCTAAGGTCGTTGAAGATTTAATTAAGGCTGATTTTGTAAAAGAGGTCAAGTATACAACTTGGCTCTCAAACCCTGTACTTGTTAAGAAAAGCAATGGAAAGTGGCGAATGTGCGTTGACTATACCGATCTTAATAAAGCCTGTCCTAAGGACGCTTTCCCTGTTCCTAGCATTGATCGGCTCGTCGATAATGCTTCAGGTTTTCGTTTACTGTCATTCATGGATGCCTATTCCGGATACAATCAGATTCCGATGTTTCACCCCGACCAAGAGAAGACGGCCTTTATGACTGACCGCGGTAACTTCTGCTACCGGGTCATGCCATTCGGTTTAAAAAATGCGGGGGCCACTTATCAAAGGATGATGAACAAGGTATTCCGAAATCAGATCGGTCGAAACGTAGAGGTCTATCTCGACGACATGATTGCCAAGAGCGAAAGGGAAGACCTCCACATATCCGATCTGGAAGAGATTTTTGCTGAAATCCGAAAAAATAACATGAGGCTAAACCCGGAAAAATGCACTTTCGGGGTCCGGGCTGGAAAATTCCTGGGTTTCTATCTCACGGAAAGGGGCATTGAAGCCAACCCGGATAAGTGCCGAGCGGTAACAGAAATGCGGACCCCGTCCACTAAGAAAGAGCTCCAGAAACTCAACGGTATGATAGCCGCATTATCTCGCTTCATTTCCAACGCCGCCTTCAAGTCGCTCCCATTGTTCGAACTGCTTAAGAAAGAAGCAACTTTCCAATGGACACCAGAACGGGACGAGGCACTCTCCCGGCTGAAAAAGGTCCTTTCCGAACCACCCATACTAAGTCGGCCGATCCCAGGGGAAGATCTATTTTTGTATCTAGCCATCTCAGATGAGGCCATCGGAGCCGTGCTTGTCAGGGAGACCGGAGCCGGCCAAAGCCCGGTATACTTCGTGAGTAAAGCTTTGCATGGACCAGAAGTGAGATATCAAAAAATAGAGAAGATCGCTTTTGCTCTACTCATCTCAGCACGCCGCCTCCGACCTTATTTCGTCGCCCATCAAATCGTGGTGCGGACGAATTATCCAATTCGGCAGATCTTGCACCGACCCGACTTGGCGGGAAGAATGATCAAATGGGCAGTAGAAACTCTCCGAGTTCGGGATCAAATACGAAACAAGACCGGCCATGAAAGCCCAGATACTTGCCGACTTTATCACAGAAATGGCACCCGCCGACCCGGATGACGGGATGTGGACTCTGCACGTAGACGGGTCCTCAAACCCGAAGGGAAGTGGTGCCGGGTTGATGCTCGAAAGCCCGACGGGCGTCGTAATCGAAGTATCACTCACATTTGGTTTCCCTACCTCGAACAACCAGGCGGAGTATGAGGCATGCATAGCTGGACTCCGGCTTGCGATCGACCTCAAGGTCTCCCGACTTTCCCTAAATACCGACTCATTATTGGTGGTATCCCAAATCGGGAAACAGTACGAGGCTAAAGATCCGATCTTGCAAAGGTACCTAACCCAAGTGCAGGAGCTGCTCTCCCTTTTTACATTCACGGAAGTGAAGCACGTTCCAAGATCGGAGAATATCCGGGCTGACATCCTTTCCAAGCTTGCCAGCACAAAAGTTCCGGGAAATCACCGGTCAATCATCCAGGAAACTCTGAGCAAGCCGAGCGTAATCTTGAGCCCGGAAGCAAGTCTTTCTATTAATGTAGTAGAAGAAAGCCAGGGCTGGATCGCTCCACTAATAGACTATATCAGAACGGGGAACGAGCCTCCGGACCCGAGTAAAGCCAAGATCCTCCGGAGGAAGGCCTCCTCTTTTTCCATAATCGATGGAAGCCTCTACAGAAGAAGCCTGTCGGCACCACTGTTGAAGTGCATTGAGGGAGGAGAAGCGGACTACGTCCTGGCCGAGATCCATGAAGGAATATGCGGCCAACACCTTGGAGGTCGATCCCTGGCTCGAAAGGCATTAAGGGCGGGATACTTCTGGCCAACCATGGAGACCGATGCAAGAAATTACGTAAAGAGGTGCAGTAAGTGTCAGATCCACGCCAAGGTCCACATAGCACCCCCTACGGAGCTCACCAGCTTAAGCTCGCCATGGCCATTCGCTTGGTGGGGAATAGATCTCTTAGGGCCATTCCCAACTGCCCCCGGCCAGGTCAAATACCTCATAGTAGCGGTGGATTACTCCACCAAATGGATTGAAGCTGAGCCCCTGGCCATCATCAGCGCTAAGAATTGCATCAAATTCTTCAAGAAAAATATAATGACTAGATTCGGGATCCCCGAGGTAGTAGTCACGGACAATGGAACACAGTTCGCCGATAAAGGCTTCAGGAAACTCATGTCAGACCTTAAAATCAAACACCGATTTACCTCGGTAGAGCACCCTCAGACAAACGGTCAGGCCGAGGCCGCCAACAAAGTCCTTCTCAATGGACTGAGGAAACGACTCGACGAAGCGAAGGGAAACTGGGTTGAAGAGCTACCTTACGTGCTGTGGGCCTACAGAACTACTCCACAGAGCTCAACAGGGGAAACTCCTTTCCGACTTTCTTACGGGACTGAGGCCGTGATCCCGGTAGAGATCGGGGAGCTTAGCTGGAGGACACTCCACCCGAAACCTCCGGGGGACAATAGCCAAGCGTTGAAGGAAAACCTCGACCTCGTCGACGAGGTCCGAAGTCAGGCTTTCCTTAAAGAAGCAATAATAAAGCAGAGGGTAGCGGTACGGTATAACTCGAAAGTGATCCCCAGAGATCTTGAGATCGGTGACTTAGTTTTACGAAGAGCCGATGTCGGTTTGAAGAACGCCGCACAGGGCAAGCTCGCCCCCAACTGGGAAGGACCTTACCGAGTTTTATCTAAAACCGGCAGAGGTGCCTACGAATTGGAGACCTTGTCCGGCAAGGCGATCCCAAGAACTTGGAACGCCACTAAACTGAGAAAATACTACAGCTGACGCTCATCTCACCTAAAAGAACGGTGTATACCGATGTTGTAATTCATTTATCTGAAGAACGGTGTATACCGATGTTATATTCATTTTATCTGAAGAACGGTGTATACCGAGGTTATATTCATTTTATCTGAAGAACGGTGTATACCGATGTTATATTCATTTTATCTGGAGAACGGTGTATACCGATGTTATCAATTATGTTTGCGGTGTATACCGATGTTGTAACTCATCTTATCTAAT
This sequence comes from Astragalus membranaceus, assembly GCA_039519185.1. NCBI lineage: Eukaryota > Viridiplantae > Streptophyta > Magnoliopsida > Fabales > Fabaceae > Astragalus > Astragalus membranaceus. Next base: position 25,746,733 of record CM076848.1, on the reverse strand, counting down.
GAACGGTGTATACCGATGTTACCCGATATGATTGCGGTGTCTACCGATCTTATCGCCTATTCTATTTTCCTTTAGCTGACCGAGGTTTGTCGCTATCCTAAGGGGTGAGTTCGATCTGGGCCGAGTCCCGGTAAACTACCCCGAAGGCGTTCATTTTACGATTATTTGGCCGAGGTTGCCACAAACCTAAGGGACGAGTTCGATCTGGGCCGAGTCCCGGTAAACTGTCCTTAAGGCGACGTTTACCACTTGAGCGAATCAAACGCAAGTGCACAAACGAAAAACAACAGTATAAAAACTAAAAACCGAGGTAAATGAAACCGGAAGCACATCAAATTACATTACAAATTATCCCGGATGCGGCCGGGTCCTCTGGTTCAAAAAGGTAATGGCATATTACAAAATTCCGGTTCCGCCCGGAACCCGGGGCTTTATTTCCCCACCGGTTCCACCCGGAACCCAAAAAAGAAGAAACAGCAAATTCAGAACCTCCCCATCAGCAGCAATCACGACCAGGAAGGGGGAGGGTAAATGATATCGAGTGCATCAGAGTCACGATAGGGCCGGACAATACGCCCATCGGCTACGGTATGGTTCAGGCGAATAAATTCCCGTTTCAGAGGAAGGGATGGATGGATGACAGCAACTTGAGAAAGGGCTTTTTCAAAGCTCTCCTCGGCCACTTCCAGAGCCAGTTGAGCCGTCTCCACCACCTCGTCCTCCAAAGTTTCTACTTTGGCACGTACCTCCTGAAGCTCCCTTTCCAATTCAGCAATCCGAGGCAGAGAATCAACGCCAGACCCAACCTGGGCCTGCTTCGCCTTCTCCAGGTCGGCCTCGAGTTCCTGAATCTGAGCCCTCAGGGAAGAAATAACCTCGGAAGACTGCCTATCTTGACTCTCGAGATCCTGGATCCGAACCTCATGTTCCATGCACAAGTTAAGGGCAGAGTCCCTCTCCCTCTCAAATTTCTCCGCAGCGGCCTTGAGCTCAGCCTGATCCCTCTCCAGAGTCTCATACTTCTTTTGCAGCTCCTCCCGGGCTCTTTTTTCATTGTCCCTCTCCACCAGGGCTCCTGTAATAATAGAAACAAGGAAGTCAACAACAGAGATAACCAAGAAAGAAAGTCAAAGAGTGAACCTCGGAACTTGGGGTCACCTTTTGCCTGATTCTCAGCCTCGACCTTCTGAAGCTTCGTCACGTCAGCAAGATGCCGGAATAACTTGAGAGACGCCTCAACCGGGTCGACCCGGGAATCCTCCAAATGCTTCTGCAGGAAGTCGGCGTCAATAGAAAGACCAGAAGACCTAGAAGTCCGGTGCTTTCCATGACGCCCCTTCTTTGAAGCCCGAGCAGCCGGGGCATTGGAGGTAGAAGCAGGGTCTGCTTGCGTTAGGGGGCGCTCCCTTTTTCGGTGCGAGAGATCCGCAGCCCGATCCTCTGCTCCAGCCGAGACTGCCTCCAAGACGGTGCTAATCGGGATGGCAGCAACGGGTTTTTCCTTTTGCACCCCGGCCTTCCTTTCTGCAAGAGCCGTCAGGCGAGAGAACTTGTCCGGCCCCATGCTATCTGCAAAGAAAGGAGAATAAACAAATGTTAAAAGAAACGGCAGTCAAAAAATTATGAATGGGCGGAGTTATCTACCAAGAAACCTACCAAGAACGGCGACTACTTGAGATTTCGACCCAGCCCCGACCAATCAGGCTACGTCAATCCCAAATTTCTTGGGATCACGGTAGACGATCAGGTCGGCAAAGTTCGTCAAGATCGCCAACGATTCCTGGTCCACCTGGGATAGCCGCCCTAAGCCGACGGTGTAAGAATGAGGCCTCCGGTTAAAATGAGAGAGAGACCATCCCAGTTGAAACTTGGTGAACTCCAATGATTTCCCATCCGCAGAATATTGGCCGACGTGCCTCACTGCCTCCTCATTCACGGGCTCCACAAAGAAATACTTATTTTTCCAGTTCTTAAGAGAGTCGGAATAAGGCATGAAAATCTTTAGCCCTCTCTTAGCCCGGAAACTTACATGTTCCCACCGATCTTTGGTTCCGTCCTCGTGCCTCCGGTTAACCTCAAAAAGGTGGAAGAAGAGGTCACAGGAGATCGGCCTCTCCAGATGAATGCACATCAACTCAAAGGCCCGGAGGAACGCCCATGAGTTGGGATGTAGTTGGGAAGGAGCGAGGTTCAGGATCTCCAAAGCCTCTTGTTGAAAAGCAGTGAACGGGGGGCTAACGTGCATATCAAGGATCGTCACCCCGTACATAACAAATTTGAGAGCTTTCGGCCAGACGGCCACATGCTGGTCTTCAGCCATTCCCTCCACATTCCAGATCTGACTCTTCCGGGAAAGGCGGTTGACGAAGAAACTCATATCGTCCCCGATCCTGTAAAGAGACGGGATCCCCCTCAACGCCTCCGACACCCAAGAATACTCCCGGGGAACCGCGAGAGGCAGGGACACGGGAACATTGACCGGCCCTACTCCGGCTTGGGGATATTGGTCAGAGTCACCTTCTTCATATGCGGGCTCCCCGCAAGGCCCGAGACCATCTTCATTGTTTCGGCTCTCAGCCACCTCCTCCTCGCTCTCCTCCGAACTCCAACTAGTACTGCCTTGTTCCTCACGGTCGGGCTCGGCATCAGAATCACCCGATTCAAGAACCACCACCTCTGTGTTGTCTTCACCTACCGGCTCGTTGCTGGGAACCCCGGGAGACCGGTCTTCAGCTTGAGTAGGAGCGGAACCCAAGTCGTCTTGAACCTCGGGAATAGCTGACCCCGGGGGACTAGCACGAATTTCCATAGACTCTCCAAGTCCGGAAGCCATTGTTTGCGCGAAATGAGGGCGATCTGTGTTAGCAACCCGACGGGTTTGTTTCGTCCTCGCCAGATCGGTCCTGCAGAAATGGGGGCTTGATGAGTCAGGTTGATACGTAAACAGTGGGTCCACAACCAAGTCGGAACCCGACCTGACGACCCCCACTCTGTATCTACAAATGCGGGTCCAGAAAGAACCCGGTCGTGATCTAAAGGAAAAAGCAACAAAGAGAAGAGGAAACTAACCTTATGAAAATCGAAGCTCGTCGAACACTAGAGGCGGGTCGCGAACAGCAAAGGCGTCACCGAGACTCAGCACAACTCGGAAGAATGAAACAAGCTTCGGAACGACTTTAAGACCAGAAGCAGAGCGATTCGCAGAAAAACAATCCAAGTAAGGGGGATCCCCCCTCCTATTTATAGAACATTAAGAAGGCCACAAATGGGCCTGGACTTAGGCTACGTTTCCCAAGACTAGCCCCTGGACAGGCGCGTCGTTCCAAGCGCCATCATTGCCCCAATCTTCCTCGAACGACGTGTCCCATCAATGACGTTGCCAGCTGGCACAGAAATCAAGACATAGCTATGACCGGAACGCTCCGTTTCCGTTGACTCGCCCCGGTCTCTTAACCCCGCCGTGCCCGGAATCTCTCAAAGCGGTCAGCCTCGAGTCACTCGGCGCGACCTGAGTCCCTCAGATCGGCCCGGTAGGTCATAAAGTGTTTCAGGCCCGGTGAAGTCTCTAAACAACAAGTCTAGCTCGCCTTAAAGCGACCCGACTTGGGGGGCTACTGTTATGGATTGGGCCTCAATGGACAATCCACCAAAAAGGCCCAACACCAAAGGGTCCAATTCATCCAAGGGTGGAGATTGCAGACCTAGATCCAACAGCCCTCCTCCTTCCTAGATACCTATAAATAAGCATTGAATGCTCTCATTAATGGTATTCATCTCTCACTTACTCTCACTTGTAATTGACTCACTCACTGACTTGAGCGTCGGAGTGTCATTGCAGGTACCACCCCACCTCGGACCGGAGCACCAACTCGGACAACCAAGGATACACGTACCAACTATCTCGGACCGGACTACCTATCCCGGGTCGGATACGTAGCAGGAGATACGGTACCGAACACAATGGAAGATTTTTAATTGTTGAAGATTGGAGGAGAAGTAGGTGACCGGTTTATGCAAATTTTTGGTGGTTTTTTGTTTATGCAAGGTTTGATGAAAGGTCAATCTCAGAGTATGTTGCCAAAACCCAAATACGCGGCAAAAAAATGGTATTGGGCCAAAAAAAAAATTATTTACCAAAATAACCTAATTTTTAGATTAAATACCAAAGTACCCCACTTTTTAAAATTAGGCCAGAAGTCGCCCCCCACAGAGCCGACTTCTGAACATGAAATTTTAATTTTTTTTTTCATTTTCAGTTCAGAAGTCGCCCCCCACCAGGCCCCCACCAGGGTGACTTCTGAACTGCGTTTTTTAATTTTTTTTAATTATTTATTTTTAATTTGATAAAAATATAAAAAAAATATAATTGAAATACAAAAATTAAATAAAATATTATAAATAATTTAGATAATTGCTATTGTGAAACCAAAATTACTAATTAAATTGAAGGGTCGCAAAGAGATATTACAAGACATTAATTGATTTAAAAGACTAAAACGAAAAATACAATAGTAGTAAATGCGACTAGTTTACATTGCGGTTAGGGCAGTTGTTTCTGTTGTGACCCTCGTTTCTACAAATTCCGCATCTTTTGGTGCGGGTACCCCTTTCTCTTTGATCCATCTCAGTACGAATACGGGTAGACTGTGGACGACCCTTTTTATCTCTCCGTTTAGTTGGATCATGCTGTAGTTCTAGAGTATTGAAATCAGGCCACGAGGTCTCAGTTGGCAAGGGTGGGAACTTCACAATGTAAGTATTAAAAACATTACGCATTGTGTAAGGTTCATCCACGAATTGCAAGTGGTCGAAACTGCATTTTGCGCATGCTGCGATGGCATGTGAACAGGGGTAGTGAAGTGTCTGGAATTCGCCACACTCACATGTTCTAGCTCTAATGTCGACCACAGCTAAGGGATCCACGTGCTGGTGTACATGTTGGTCATGTCAATGAAGAAAATGAAGAACAGGTGCCACCTCCCCCAACAACTCAAACCGAACGTCGAGAACGTAACCGTAATCGTCATCGACGTGGGACACAAACTCAAGCTACTCCCCAAACCTTTACTCAGACAGACGATTATGTCCCTCACCGCCACTCTATCTCCCACCCACCATCATTTCAGGACTACCAACCATACAACCAGTCATTACAATATACACCGTTTCAACATACCAATCGGCACTCTACGGCTAATACGAACGATGATTTCTTCAATAATCTCTTTGGTGTCTACCCCGGTACGCCGGAATCTATGATTTTAGCTCGTTCCCTTCAAGAGCGGGCCGGCGGTGCAAGTTCATCATCAGTTCCCGCATTATTTCCAGTTCAACCTGCACCTCCACCTGCCTCGACTGAGGAAGACCAAGAACAACCACAACCTCGTCAACGTCCACAGCGTCATCCCCGTCCACGACAGTGTGGAACTGGGTCTCATCTTCTTCGTTAAATTTTAATTCTATGTATTATTAGTTTGATTTTAAGCTTTTAATTTTAATTACAACTTAATTTTAATCTAACATGTTCATGGGTTTTTATTCGCTTTAAATCACTATCAATAGCTATATATAAATATATAACTGAATAATTGAGTTTAAAAGGAATTGTAACGATTATATGAATTCTTCTTCAATTAATTTAACATAATGTAAAAACTTTAAAACAATGATATAAATGCTTAATTAAAATTGTAACTGACTGTTTCAGGCAAAAAAACGGTCTTAGACAAAAAAAAAATCCAAAATAACCCACTTTCTAATTATTCTACTTATTTAAATTAATTATTGTAATTAAATTTAATTAATTCATATTTTTATCAATTTAAATATAACAAATTGATTTCACTACTAGAAATTCGCTAAATAGTGACTGATTTAGCGACCAAAAAAAATTGGTCACATTAGCGACCGATTTAGAGACCGATTCAATAGGTATAAAATACTTTTTGCTTAGTGACCGATTTTTCGGTCGCTAGCTTTAGAGACCGCTTTTTCAGTCACTAGTAGCGACCGATTTAGAGACCAATTCAATTTATAAAATACTTTTTGCTTAGTGACTGATTTTTCGGTCGCTAGCTTTAGAAACCGCTTTTTCAGTCGCTAGTAGAGGGGGTGGTGCAAAGTAAAATGCGGGGTGCAAGGAGCAATCTGCTGTTTTAACCCTCTCTCTTGTGATCTCATCTCAAAAAAAGAAAAAAACACTCACGTTCTCATCTCATCTCACGCAGCTCCCCTTCCTTCTCATCTCACGCTCAACCCTATCTCTCAGGTCTCACTCACGGCGCTCAACGCACACTCGCACAACGCCTATCTCTCGCACTCATCTCACGCTCACGGCTCTCTCAGTTCTCGCAGAGTCGCAGTCTCTCACAGCCACAGGTTCGATTTTTTCTTCGTTTTACTGATTTCGTTTTGTGCTTCGTTTTACTGATTTCGATTTCTGCCTTCGTTTACTGATTTCGTTTTCTGCCTTCGTTTTACTGATTTCGTTTTGTGCTTCGTTTTACTGAAATAGAAGAGGATTGATTTTTGTTATTTTTGTTCCCTTTTTATTCTTCACACCTGAGTTTGAGCAATCTGTATTTTTTATTCTTCTTGTTTAATTTACTCCTTATTTCTACATATATAACACCAGTTTTTCTTATAAATGAAATGAAATGAATATATGATGTAATACACCGTGTATGAAATGTGCAGGGGATATTGATAAATGGGCAATTCCCAGGGCCACAGATCGATTCCGTTCAATTCCGTTTTCAACAGCTTGGATGAACCTTTCCTATTCTCTTGGTTAGTATCCTTTCTTGTTAGTTGTTATATTTAAAGTTCAAGCTGCATAATAAATTGTAGACAATACTTTTATTTTTTCCTCATTTTTGTACCATTTATTTGACCCTATTTCAGACGCTAGTGAAGGCAGGAAAGAAATTCTTTAGACAATCCTAGTACATGTTTTAATAGGGATATTGAATAAGTTGGATTCTGGTTAGTTAGGGCATATTGGAGATTTGAAGTATATAGCCTGCTAGATCTAGATAATTTGGAAAGCTGCGGAACTGCAACTGAAATTTTTAGGGACTTTCTTGTAACTGAAGAACCATGGATTAAAATATTGAGAAACTCTCTTAAATTAAACATTAATCCGACCAATATGGATCCTGATTCTCTGTAGTTAGGAAATCATGCATTTGATGTAGTCGAATGATCTAGACCGTTGGATCAACATTGGATGCCCGTGTTGCAACTTTGGTAAATTGAGTCCAAAATGTAAAGTCTGGGGAAGCCTTGTGGTAATGTTTGTTATGTAAATTAGTGAGAACCAGACTAATAAGTAAATAACAATATCAGGACTAGGACTGCAATGTACTTATAAGTTTTATCATTCATGTGCTGAGAGTTCATTGTTTCTAGATATGTGACTCTACAGGAATGGAGTGCAGCAGAGGAGAAACTCATGGCAAGATGGAGTCTATGGTACTAATTGTCCAATCCCACCAGGGCAGAACTTCACTTATGTTCTCCAAGTCAAAGATCAGTTTGGTATATATTTCAATCATTTAATTCCTTTTGTCTTTACAGTTATTAAGATGCTTCAGCTGCTGATTTTATACTACTCCAAGTTATTAAGAAAAAGGTATCCTCTTTGAGAGGTGATGGATGTTTGTTCATGCCATATAGAATGGAAAAAAGATCAATATTCAGTACCCGTTAATAGGTTTTGCTTCTTGCTTTATTCCCAAGATTCGTATCCAAACGCTGCAACTTGAAAACCTTTTGGACAAAAGGATTATTGTGGCAGTTGATTCTTGGGATCGTCAATCTCGATATCCATCAGGCCATTATGTCCGAACAATAGGAGAGATAGGGGATAGAGATACTGAAAGTGAGGTATGAAATATTGGGTTGGCATGCTTCTTTTGCTCCTCATATGGAGAGTTGGAAAGTAATGATTATCTAGCACTTTATGCTTGAATGCTATAATGTTTTTGATAAAGCCATGCATATAATCATATTTAATTTCTTTTTCTTTCTCCATTTCATTGTCTTCTGGCTTTTTGAGAATGAGTGATTTTAAATATAAGAAATGTGAAAATTAATGTAATCATCAAATACTTGAGCAAACCATTAGGAACCTTTACCTTGCTCCATGCTTATATGGTCTTGCTGATCACTCACTTGTTGATATTTTGTGGATGACTTAATTAAACATTAGGGAAAGTAATAGATAATGCACATAAATACATGCATGAAAGCAGGGAGTCAGAATTTCCCTTTCGTATGGTCAAGGAAGCATATGGATACTTCAATATGTTTGCCATACATACTGTTTTAGGATAGTACTTATCCAATACTCTGTGTCTGCAGACCACTGGACACAATTAGATATTACTATCCTGCAATATATCCTACATTTTTTTTATTCTTTTGTTTGTATGATATGTTGGTTTTATTGTGTCTGTAATAATGCTGAATATAACCCCCCGCTTTGTTATTTATTTATGATGTGCTATGATGGTTTTATATGTTCTGTGGATCTTGTACAATATATAGGTGGTTTTGATAGAAAATGATTATAAGCAAAAAGCTTTTATAAGAAGTATATAGAGGGATGTCTACGATGCTTTTATATGCTTGGAATTGCTTTAATCTTGGTTGGGTCAACTAGTATTTCATAATCAAAATTGAAGTGCTTATATATCTACAGATTCTTTAAAAAATGTCACAAACATTACCAAAAGTCAAAACTTTCAATTGTTAATGTATTACGGCAGAGTTTAAATGTTCTAAAAGGATGCCAACAAGCAAATGGTATTTGGGCACACTATTTTCATTTCAAACCCAAACTTGAACAATTTACTTATGTTCACAAAATGACACCTGAAGCAGACATTATATCCACCATATACACAAAAAGTATCATAAAATCTTCTGCAGCATTGTCTTATGTTGAAGCACAGGCTAGGATGGATGATAGGTATGCTTTTATTCTGCTTAGACCCTTGATGATTTATTGATCGATTTGTCTTTAATTTAGCACTATTCATTATAACTCGGATGAAAAAAAACAGATTAAAATAAGATTTGTTTCTATTCTGTGATTTTGTTATCCCAAATTATTTGCTTTCTATAAATGTTATGAAATTGCTGCACTGGCTTGAGTGATTTTCACAAGATAAAGAAGGATAAGTTGGAGGGAATGCAGTCTGACCGTAAAAAGCCTGTGCTAAATGACTGGGTTCAGGTTCATGCTAACAGTTCAAGTTGATAATTGATTTATGCTTTTCTGATCAATTGGTTATGTGCCAATGTGACTATTTCTTTTGTTGACCCCAAGGGTAGGCATTTTGTTGATGATGACTAATGTTTTATTTTACTCGGATAAATAATACATATTGTTGTATTTATACATCCTATATAATGAAATTGCCTGAAAAGTATATATTTGTTTATGATCTATCAGAAAATGAGATTAAGGCGTATTGAGAGAGGTGCTTTGACTCTTGCATCTGCAGATCTATGACTATGGAAACAATTGATGGAAATGATGAAGTCTCAACAATCTCCATTTAATGAAGAGCTGGATGACGAAGATGATGAAGAGTCTGATTCAGAGGGACAAAGATGAAGAGAGTTAAACATTTGATGTTGTTTGTTACGATTTAAAAACTAATTACAAACTCAAATTACTGCTATGTTTTTTTATTAAGTACATTATGTTTATAATGCAATGAAGTGTTGTTATTGTGCAAATAATTTGGAATGAATCAATCAGGTATAAAAATATATATTAACCATCTATATGTTAGAAATTAAATTAGTAAGTAAAAAAAGTTACAATATAATCATTTTGTTCATTAAGTTGAATTTGATATGTTGGAGATCGAATTAGTGAGTAAAAAAAACAAAAAATCTGATGAATTTGGTCATACAATATGGTCTCTTGACAACTTTCAATCTCTAAATTGGACACTAATTATGTTACTATATTTAGTCACTAAATTGGTTGCTAAAGCAGTTGTTGCATTCAGTCACAAAATCGGTCACTAAAATTCAGTCACTAAATCGGTCGCTAAAATCAGTCACTAAATCGGTCACTAAATCAATCACCAAAATCGGTCACTAAATCGGTTGCTATAAATCAGTCACTAAATCGGTCACTAAATCGGCCGCCAAAATCGGTCACTAAATCGGTTGCTATAAATCGGTCACTAAATCGGTCGCCAAAATCGGTCACTAAATCGGTCGCTATAAATCGGTCACTAAATCGGTCGCTACAATTAGCGACCAGTGATATAGCGACCGATTTTTTTGGGTCGCAAATTCAGTCACTAAACTGTGTAGTGACCGATTTTTCCCATATAGTGACCGAAAAATCGGTCACTAAATGTCGTTTTTTTGTAGTGTTTGTGCAGAGTGTACATTGTGCAGAGTGTGCATTGTGTTGCATTGTGCAGAGTGTGCATAGTGCTGAGGTCTTATTTTATTGAACGGCCTAGATTTTGCCGACATTATTTAACGGCCTAGATTTTGCCGACATTATTAAACGGCCAAGATTTTGCCGACACAATTTAACGCCCTAGATTTTGCCGACACTAAACCCTACAATCAACGGTTATGATCATCCTAAATCAACGGCTCGCACACGATCACCTCTATTATAAATACATTCTCAAATTACAATAACATTCACACCAACAGTTTACCCTCAACCTACCCTTGGCTTCTGAGTCATCTTCTCTTCTCTGCTTCTGCCCAAAAACCATCGCCCCACCCGCTAAAATGGAATGGCAGTTGTGCCAAACCCAGTACTCAAACGACAAATTCCTAACCGCCCTTCATCACAGTGGAATTGTCACCACCGACGAACATGGTGTTGTCTTTCGTTGTCCTAACCATGTCTTCTGTAGAATGAATAAGGACATCACCTTCGCCCAACTGAAGGAGAAGGATGAGAGGAAGATTCGTCCAGAGGGAGCGTGGCGTAAAGACGTTGAGCGTATACGTTACCGAAAGTACGAACATGGAGAAGACGGGACTGGCTATTTTTCAGTTATGGAGATCCGCAGCGACAACGACGTCCACACAATGATGGAATATCATGCTACACTTCCCATGGGGCGACAAATCTTAGAGCTGTACGTGGACACAAGACGCACTCCAGAAGAAGTCATTCATCTTCTTCAACAAAGACCACCCGCACCACAAGAACCCATACCGGAAAGAGTCATTACGCACACCTGTAAAGTTGACTATCAAGGCACTTACCAGTCCAGGGAACAACATGGTGTGGTGATTCATGGTAGTAAAACTAAACATTTCAGGCTTAAGAACAACATCACCTTCGCCGAATTGAAAGAAAAATTAACGGAAAATTTTCACGTAGATGGTGTCGAGCAAGAAATCACTAGTATCGTTTCAAACTCCCCCTACATCTGTAGCGGCCCACGTAATCGTATTCGGATGTGCCCCGTGCCTATCAAGAAAGACAAAGATGTTCGTGAAATGTTTGAGAAACATGAGAGCTTCCAAGGTTTGATTGAACCTTATCTAGAATTGTCCGTCGAAACACAAGAGTCTGCCGAATCCATCGTCCGTAGAGTTATCCCTCCAGTCATCCGATGGCCACTACCTGAGAATGTATGGTGGAAGTAGAAGTAGTTTAAATCATGTTTGCCTCTTCTTGTTTTATGTTTTCCTGTCGTTTCGTTTTAAATTTCCTATCCTTGTATTTTTGCAATTTGTGTTTTTCATTTCTGTTCTTATCCAATATTAAATTCTGTTCCACTTTTTAATATCTTCATTTTTTACCGTGATTATTACCGTAATTACTTTATAAATAATTTTACTAATTATTCTAATTATTTCAATTAATTATTCTAATTAAATTAAATTAATTTACATTTAAAAACAAATAATTAAAAAAAATTAAAAAACGCAGTTCAGAAGTCACCCTGGTGGGGGGCGACTTCTGAACTGAAAATGAAAAAAAAATTAAAATTTCATGTTCAGAAGTCGGCTCTGTGGGGGGCGACTTCTGGCCTAATTTTAAAAAGTGGGGTACTTTGGTATTTAATCTAAAAGTTAGGTTATTTTGGCAAATAAATTTTTTTTTTGCCCAATACTGTTTTTTTGCCCAAATACGCTACGCTGTTAAGTTAATTTCAACTCATAAAGTAAAAAATGTTAGGAACTGGTAAAGAGAGAGAGGGAAAGTGTTTCTGCGAATCAGTCTCATTGATTGATTCAGTTGCAAGAAGCAACTTATATACAAAGGATCAATACACCATAGAGTTAGTTGGCTTTACAATTTGTTAAACTCAGCACAACTAACTAACTGAAACTATAACAACCAGAAACTACTTATTACACTTACTAACTAACAGATTGAAGGATAGCTAACAATGCCTCCCCTTATCTGAACTTGCTTGGATAGCAGCTCAGATTATTCTGTCACACACATGATTCCTAGTTTCTGTCTCAGCTTGGAGAAAGCATTCAGCTTCAATGGTTTGGTTAGAACATCAGCATACTGATCCTGAGTATTGCAGTGTTCTAAACTGATCACCTCTTCTTTGCACAAGTCTCTAAGAAAATGAAATGGCACATCAATGTGCTTACTCCTTCCATGTAGCACTAGATTTTTAGATAACTTGATTGCTGAGCTGTTGTCACAATAGATGACTGTTGCTTTGTCTTGTTTCAGTCCAATGTTGTCCAGGATTCTCCTTAACCATACTCCTTGACAAGCACAGGCAGCAGCAGCAATAAATTCTGCTTCAGTAGTTGACAAAGTAACCACTGGTTGCTTCTTTGATGTCCAGCTGATAGCTCCAGTCCCAAGCATATAAGCATACCCTGATGTGCTTCTTCTATCATCGAGGTCACCAGCATAGTCGCTGTCAAAAAATCCAACCAGCTGCACATCACTCTGTGATCCTTCTATCTGTCTTCTGTATAGAATTCCCAGGTCTGTTGTATTCTGTTGTTTTTTTCTGCAGGTACAGCAGGTAGTGTGCAGCCCGATAATTCTGATGCGTGCAATAAGATTTGGAAAAATGACGTGCCGTCCAAAGTTCAAATTTTTGCGTGGAGAGTCATCTTGAAGCGTATTGCTACTCGGAGCGCGCTGCATCGAAGAGGGATTATTCAGTCACAAAATGAATTGAGTTGTGTTTTATATTTTCGGGAAGAAGAAACAGTGGACCATTTATTTTTGGATTGTGGAATTGCTAAAGCGATATGGAGGAGTGTTTTTGCTTGGATTGGAAGATCGATAGGTGATACGGATAACATTGCCACTCATTTTGTGGAATTTGGAAACTTAGTGAAGGGAAAGAGACAAAGAGGAGTAAAACATCTTATATGGATGGCGGTTATTTGGAAACTATGGATGACTCGAAACAACGTCATCTTCAATGGGGAGGTGGTCTCCAGCCCGAGCATATTAGACGGAATCAAGGATACGGCATGGAGTTGGTTCAAGGCAAGGCGAGGGAGGAATTGTAAGGCGACGTGGGCGGATTGGTATAATTGCCCGATGGGCTGTTTTTCTATGTTGTAATTCAATCCTGTAATAATTGTTATTGAGAAATCTGTAGTAGGGGGAGAAGCAGTGGGTTAGGACATTTGTCCCACTGTTGTACGTTTTCCTTCGTGCGAGGTACTCTTTTTCCTCTCTGAGTCTTTTTCCCAAGGGGGTTTTGGCTCAGGGAGGTTTTGAGGAGGCCCTCCCCCTTTCCTTTGTAAAAGGCTGGGCACGCCCTGTGCTCCGTTTAATACAAAAATTGCTTATCTAAAAAAAAAAATCTCAGAATACGCTTTACAGCAACTAAGTGAGCATCAGTGGGTCTTTCCATGAACCTGCTAGTGAGACAGACTGAATACATTAGGTCAGGTCTGGTGGCAGTGAGGTAAATTAAGCTGCCTATCATCTGCTTATATGTTGTTACATTGACAGTTTTACCATCTTCATCCTTTGACAGTTTGCTCCCAGGTACCATTGGATTAGTCACACCTTTGCAGCTTGTCATTCCAAACCTCTCAAGAATATCTTTGGCATACTTCTGCTGACTGATGAACACTCCTGAATCATTTTGACAGACTTCAACACCTAGAAAATATTTCATTTTTCCTAGATCACTCATTTCGAACTCTCTCTTCATAGATTCCTTAAATGCAGTACACATATTCTCACTGTTTCCTGTGTAGATTAAGTCATCTACATAGAGGCTTACAATGAGAAGATCATCCTTGTTTCCTGATTTCGCGAATAGGGTGTGTTCATGAGGACACTTAGTGAAACCTTCTTTATTGAAGTAGGATTCAATCCTGCTGTACCATGTCCTTGGAGCTTGTTTCAGTCCATATAAGGCTTTATTCAGCTTGTATACCTTGTCTTCTTCTCCCCTTTTAACATATTCAGCTGGTTGTTCTATGTACACATCTTCATTCAACTCTCCATGCAAGAATGCACTCTTTACATCTAGTTGAAATATTGTCCAGTTTCTGATAGCAGCCACAGCCAAAATGGTTCTAATTGTATCCCACCTTGCCACAGGTGCAAATTGTAACACCCAAATAATTTAATTAATTTATTTAATTAAATTATTAGGGATTTATTTTATTTAGTGATTTAATTAAATTTAGAAAATAATTGAGTGGGTGCATATTATTATTTAGGGCATGATGTTGGCTTGGAGCGCACATAGGGCTTGAGTTGGATAAGCCCATGACCCAATACCCAACATAGGCGAGTTTGGCTAAGTGAATGGGGTTAGGGTTTGAGGCTTGGCATTGGCGAAATCCCTAGAGAGAGTGGAGAGAGTGAGCCGTTTTGGAGAGCAAAGGAAAGGAGAGAAAACGCAAAACTTCAAGAAAGAAAGAAGAAGGAAGGGCGAGGATCAAGAAGAGAAGGGGGCCTCCATTGTTGCTGAATTTTTGGTGGTGATTTCCTCTCAAGAACTCCTACTTCTTCTAACATAAGGTAAGGGGGGATCATCTTTCTCTATAATAGATTGTGTGATGGGTTTTAGGATGGGATTTAGCCTAGATCTATCCATATTATTGTTGATCCTTAATCATTGCTATCTTGATGAATATATGCGACTTATGATCTTGGTGATTGCTTGATGTTTATGTGTTTTTGATTATATTCATGTTGATTGAGATTAATGATATGATCATATATGTGTTGTTGAATTCACTGTTTTGAGATGTTCTGACATAGGTTTAGCATTTCAGTGACTGAGAACGTTTTACTAATTGAAAAATTATGTGGTTTGTCATTTCGAAAACTTGATTGAATGCTTGTTAATTTGACGCTGGTTTGGTTGCGTTTAGAGCTGTGAGGATCGAGTTATGAATTCCACAAGTTAGGGTAATATTCTGGAAGCATTCTGGACATAGGTTCGGTATTTTTAAAACTGGGAACTTTCTGTTCGTCAAAAAATTATGGGACTTTTTTTGTTAGAACACAGACTTAATTTTGGTCACTTTGGCACGGGTTTGGTTAAATTTGGAGTAGTGTAGCTCGAGTTATGAGCGTCCCAAGTCAGGTCAAATTTCTGGACTTAAACTAGGTATAGGTTCAGTGTTTCAGGTCTTGTGTCTTCAATTGAACTCTGATTTGAACGATTCTTTTTCCATTAGAAACTATACTCAAATTGATTTTGTTAAGGCTAAGGTTTTGTTCCATTTGGTCAAGTGTAAGTCAGTTTAGAGTGATTTGAAGTGGAAGGACAGAATCTGTCCAGTCTGGGAACCATTCGGGTTGTTTCTAAAAACTGTACTAACTGGCTCATTGTTTTGAAACTTTAAATATATGTTCAGAAACTACACATCTGTAGCTTTCCAACGAGGGGTCTTTTGTAATTTTTCGATGTCGTTTACTATTTTAACTAATTCGCCGAATTCTGGCTGCCGTGTTCGCGTAGCCCAGGGTGTTGCTGTTGTTCCCAAATTTGTTTTTCAAATATCTTTTGACTCGGGACTCCGTTTTAGGCGTTTCAAAATGTTTTGGAAAGCTTATTCAGACGCCCATCTGAATATTCTAATTTGGGGCTCAGTAAAGTATTTTCTGGAAGAAATGTTGATGATTAACTCAAACCCTAAAAGTTGTCATTTTGAGAAAATGTCGAGTCGCAATCATTTTGGAAAATGAATCATTCTGAGGAAAAATATGTTAGTTGCTGTTGTATGGACGCCCGTGTGGCTGTCCCGGTTGAATAATGAAATTTTATGAATAAAGTGACGAAAATGCCCTTGGTGGCCAATGTGTGAGTGTCTTGACGATGATGCCCTTAGTGGCTAGTTTTGTTGACAAAAATGCCCTTAGCGGCCAATGGGTGAGTAACATGATTAGCGATGATGTGATATAATTGGCGATGATGTGATATAATTAGCGAAGATGATTAGCGGTGATGATTAGCGGTGATGATTAGCGATGATGATTAGCGATGATGATTAGCGATGATGATATAAATACTGATGTGATATTTTTAGCGATGATGGGATATAATTGATGATGATGATGATGATGTAATGTGATTGATGCATGTTCATAGTGTCGCATGCATCCATGTGCATTCAGCGGTGATGTAGGCTTCGGCCATGCGGTGAGTAGGCTTCGGCCAAAGCGGTGATGTGCCCTCAAGGCTTATTGCGGTGATGATGGATCCACATGTATATATTGCATTCTCATACATCTACATGCCATAGTGACGGATTGCCTTAATGAGTGACTTTCGAGTGATTATGTGATGACTGTAGTATGGTTGTTCTAGTCCTGTAATTCTAGCCTGAGACTTATCACATGTTCTATTATATGGTTAGATTGAACTCACCCTTTCTCTGTTGAATGTTACCCTACGTGGTAACTGCAGGTGATCACGAGTGAAGGTATTCGTACTCTTCACTATTTGGAGTCGGGTCGTCATGCTCTGATACGTAGCACTCAGTGGGGAGGGATGTACCTTAGTTTTCTGATGACTGTTTAACTGTTATGATTCATCGATGATTTAATGATTTTCCGCTGCTTGAATAAATGAGAATTTAAGTGCTATGCATTAGCTTTTCGGAAAATGACGTAATTAAGCTATTAGCGTTTTGACGAAAATGTGACACTCCTCTTGTTGAAAATAAAAGAAAAAGATTTTTGTAAACTCTTGTTTTATAATAATAAATAACGGGTAGAAAAGGGGTGTTACACAAATACCTCATTGTAATCTATCCCTTGTTTTTTAGAGTAGCCCTTGGCTACCAATCTAGCCTTGTACTTCTCTACTTTTCCAGATTCATTAAGCTTGGTTTTGTAAATCCACTTGACACCAATAACTGAAGCATTCTTTGGCAGCTTCATCAGTGTCCAGGTGTTATTTTTCTTAATGCACTCTATCTCAGTGTCCATTGCTTGCTGCCAGATTTGGAGTTGTGATGCATCTTCATAATTTGTAGGATCTTCTGTACTATAGACTGCAAAGCTCATTTCTCCTTCATCAATTGTCACATTATTGGTTTCATAGTCATTTAGCCAAGCAGGGGGTTTCCTTTCTCTTTTCTGATTGACATCAGGACCTGTTTCTTCTTGATCACTATCTTGAGCAGCACTGGATCCTTCTCCAAATTCTTCATTCAGACCAGTCACAGCTTCTGTTTCACTATTATCAGTGATGGTTTCCTCAGTCTCCTCTACATCACTGCTTATTGCTTCAGCCTTCTTGTTGTCTTTTGAGTCATGCCATTCCCATTTAGCTGTTTCTACAAACTTCACATCCCTGCTAACAATAACTTTTTTTGGTGATAGGATTATATAACTTGTATGCCTTAGACTCTTCATTTAAACCCAAGAAAACACATTTAATGCTTTTATCATCAAGTTTTGATCTATGTACATCAGGAACATGAGTAAAAGCAATGCATACAAAGACTCTAAAGTGACTGACAGAGGGTTTTATACCAGACCATGCCTCTTCTGGTGTACAATTTTTGACAGCAAATGTAGGACTTCTATTACGCACATAAACAGACCATTTGAGAGCTTCAGGCCAAAATTCTTTAGGAACATCTTTTTCAGATAACATGCTCCTTACCATGTTCATTATGGTCCTATTTTTCCTCTCAGCCACCCCATTTTGTTGGGGTGTGTATGCTGCAGTTAATTGTCTTTTGATGCCATGCTCATCCCAAAAAGACTTAAACTCATGAGAATTGTACTCCCCTCCCCTATCAGTTCTTAGGCATTTAATTGTTTCACCAGATTCCTTTTCAACTAGTGTTTTGAACCTTTTAAAAATTTCTAATGCAGCAGATTTCTCAAATATGAAATATACCCACCCTTTCCTACTGAAATCATCAATAAAGGTTATAAAATACCTCTTATGACTCTTAGATTCAGGTCTGATGGGTCCACAAATGTCAGAGTGGACAAGTTCAAGAACTCTGAAAGCTCTCCATGTACTTGCTTTGGGGATGACTTCCCTGTTCTGCTTTACCTTGAGGTAGTTAGTGCACTCCACATCAGATTCTGATAGCTCTGGCAGTCCTTTAACCATTCCTTTCTGATTCAGTGTTTTCAACCCCTTTTGGCTTAGATTCCCGTATCTGCAGTGCCATAGATGGTTGAGGTCACCATGTTCTGTCTTGTGGCAAGAAGGAATGATTGTATCTACCTGTCCAGTTATGACAAACATACGATTGTTTCTCATAACACTAGTGATGAGCAAACCTTTTTCTTTGTGATAAACTTTGCATTTGTTATCTTTAAACACCACAGCTAGGTCCCTTTGTTGTAGTTGCCCAATGCTTAGGAGATTGCTCTTCAATTCAGGAATGTAAAATACATTTGAGATGATTTGCACTCTCCCTTCTATCCTTATTTTCACACTTCCTTTTCCTTTAACAGCTAATCTTGATCCATTGCCTAGCTTTACAGATTCAGTGAAACTTTCATCAAGATTAAAGAACCATTGTTTCTTACCACACATATGGTTCCTGCAGGCTGAATCGAGAAACGATAGGGCATTCATTCCTTCACTTTCTGTCTCATCTTGCATTGCCATGAGCAACATCTCTTCCTCTTCATCAAATTCAGCTAAATTGGCATTTTCTTCCCATGCTGGACACTCATTCTGATAGTGTCCTAATTTGTGACATTTATAGCATTCTATATGATCTTTGCTGTTGGATAATCTTCCCCTGCCTCTTCCACGCCCTCGTCCTCTGCCCCTTCCTCCCGATCTTCCACTGACAGTGACTTTGAGGGCTTGTTCCTCTTCTTTCTTCCCATTCATTCTTCTTTCATGTACAAGTAATTTTCCATGTAGTTCTTCTACTGTCATTGTGGTGACATCATTTGACTCATCAATAGCACACACTACATGCTCAAATCTTGACGTCATAGATCTTAAAATTTTCTCTACTACCATAAGTTGTTCTATCCTTTCACCATGGATAGTCATTTTATTGACAATTGCCAATGTTCTTGACATGAATTCATCAACTGTTTCACCTTCTTTCATCTTCAAGGACTCGAATTCTTGTCTCAGAGCCTGCAAATGTGCCCTCTTCACCTTCGTTGTTCCTTGGTACTTTCTCTTCATCGCGTCCCAAATCTCTTTGGATGTGTTCTTGATCAGAATTGTTTCAATGATTGTGCGATCAATCGCTTGAAACAAGTAGTTCTTTGCTTTTAGGTCTTTCAATTTGGCGTCTTCGATGGTCTTCAATTTCTCAGGTGTGGATTGTAACACCCCTTTTCTACCCGTTATTTTGTTTATAAAAATCAGAGTTTTCAAAAATTTCTATTCATCGCAAAGGATGTTACACATACTTCAATAAAACAACGCTTCTCAATAAAACAGCTCAAAAACATAATAATCATGCATCACGTAGCACGTCACTAAAAGGAGAGTCTCAAGACCACAGATATCATCGCAAATAAAACTTAACGTCACTAAAGCCAACTACGCAGCGGAGTAACAAAGTAAAACAGAATTATCAACAAACATAACAACCGAAATCATTCATAACATTAAGTTCGTCCCCCCCCCCTGAGTGCTACATATCAGAGAGTGACGACTCGACTCGAATTAGTGAAGGTACCTAGTCCTTCACTCGCGATCACCTGCACGTTACCGCATAGGGGTAACATTCAAACAGAAGGGTGAGTCCAATTCAATCCATATAATAAATCATATGATAAATAATAAGTCAAGTCACAGCTCTAAAATAATCACATCACAATCATCAATTACATCACTATATTAACTCATCACTATGTCATGTAGGCATATGAAATGCAACCCACTCGCGGGCATATGCATGAGGTACCTTTTCACAAAGGTCGCTTAGCCATTATGGCCTCATCGTCACTTAGCCTTTTGGGCCTCAAAACGTCACTGGGTTTATGCATATGGGATGCATGAGACACTATAACATGCACCACGCACAAATCACACAATCACGGTCAACTATGTGACCCGTCACTTACCAATTTTCCCACAAGAGGCACAGCACCTGTCATTTCACAATTACTCACAACAACATCACTTAGCCTTTCGGGCCTCAAACGTCACTGGGTTTCATCGTCACTTATTCACAAACATCATCAATTCAAACAATAGCCACTGAGGGCAAAAACGTCATTTACTAACCACCAAGGGCATCATCGTCATTTACACATCATTATCAACAATGTTGGCCACTAAGGGCAAAAAGGTCATTTAACTAGCCACTAAGGGCATCATCGTCATTTACACATCATTATCAACAATGTTGGCCACTAAGGGCAAAACGGTCATTTAACTAGCCACTAAGGGCATCATCGTCAAAATCATCACTTTTGACACTAAAACGTTAAAGCCACTGGTCATACGCAAAAGAGGATTTTTAAAGACACCAAAACGGTTTTTCAATATCACAGCAACGACCCCAGGGGACAACCACTTGGGCGCCCCAGCAACCTTCAGAAATAATAAGTTTTTATTTTTTAAAAATGGGACACACAGGTAGGCAACTGAAAAAGCTTCCAAACACTTTTTGAAACGTTCAAAACGGATGTCCGAGTCAAAAGATATAGCGAAAACAGTTTTCATAAAAATTTTGGGAACATCCTGAAAAACTGGCGCCCAGCGCCCAGGCACCTGGCGCCCAGCGCCCAGCAAGACGCAACACGCACACACACTGGCGCCCAGCGCCTGGCGCCCAGCGCCCAGCGCAACACACACACGCACACACGGGCGCTCAGCGCCCAGCGCTGGCACCCAGCGCCCAGCGCAACACACCCACTCACACACACGGGCGCTCAGCGCCCAGCGCCCAGCGCCTGGCGCAACACGCGCAACACTGAACACAGCGCACAGCACCCATGGGCGCCCAGCGCCCAGACACCTTCAACAACACAATTTCAGCACAATTTCACATATACATTTTTTTTTCTTCAAATTTCCACATGACCAATCACAACCCATTTTACAACAATTCATGAGCACTTGTAAAATCATCAAATCCATCTATCAAACATCAAAATTCAACAACATCCCAAGCACAAACATGGAATCACGCATATATCAACAACAAGAGCATGAATTCGCAAACATCATCATGATCATGGTTAAAATCTAGGCCATCACTACTTAGAACCTATCATAGGACCTATTATAGAAATTGATAGGACATCCCCTTACCTCGAATTCGAAGAGTAGAAGCCTTAGAGATAGTCAAGGACAGAACCCAGCAACAAGATCCCGTTCCTCTTCTCTCCTTGGTTGGGCGACTTTTTCTTCTCCTCTTCCTCTTCTCTCTACGGCGCACTTCTCCTTTCTTTCCTCTCTTCTCAATTTCGCAAATTGCTAACAAAAAACCCTAACCCCTAGGCGCCTTGGCCACTTCGCATATGACAAGAGTCATGGGCTTGGGCTTCTCACTTAAGCCCAAGTCCATCTAGTTTGGCGCCTCCACCTCCTAATACCACCTACACAATTTTTAATATAATTTCCAATAATTAAATTACATCCAATTAATTAAATCAAATTCCTAAATACTTAATTAAATAATTTAATTAAATATTTAGGGTGTTACATGGATTCTGGTGTTGCAACAGGAATTCCAGAATCTACCACAAACCAGTACTCTTTTGATCGCAATAGGTTTTCCATGATAAGCGCCCAATGATCGTAGTGACCATCGAACCTGCATGGGAACTGATGGTTGCAGGTATTCACGCTCCATTCTTTCAGCCATATCTCTGATTCTTCGTTCACGATTCTGGACTTTCTTCTTTCTTTCTTTCACACGATAACAGCGTTTACAATGGATCAGGCCCCCAAAGGAGCTTTGATACCAGTTGTTAGGAACTGGTAAAGAGAGAGGGGGAAAGTGTTTCTGAGAATCAGTCTCATTGATTGATTCAGTTGCAAGAAGCAACTTATATACAAAGGATCAATACACCATAGAGTTGTTAGTTGGCTTTACAATTTGTTAAACTCAGCACAACTAACTAACTGAAACTATAACAACCAGAAACTACTTATTACACTTACTAACTAACAGATTGAAGGATAGCTAACAAAAAACCTATATCTTCGCCTCTAGAGACGGGTAGGACTGCAGTAGATGGCAAAACTCTCATTCAAGAGATAAGTTGCTAAACTAAAACAAATTGTAATCGGTTTGCTGAACTAATATAACTTTTTTCCATTAAGACCTACTATTATATTACAGTTAGTCAATACTTACGTGACATTAACAATTTATAAATAAATCACTGAACTAAATAACAATTTGTAAATAGATTATTAAATTACACATATAAAAATTGGTCCTCGAGAAAATTAATAAAAAATAATTTAATATATCCAAGCCAAAACTAAGCTACTAAGCTCCTTGACCAAAAAAAGACACAATTAAGTCAAAATATAAGTGTCAATTTTTTTTATATATTATTTTATTCAAAAGATATTAAAAATAAAAAAATTCTTGAAAATCCAAAAACAAAAACACAATGAAAAACATATATTTTTTTTGTTAACGTGTTTTTGGTGCGCAGTTTCCACCGACTTTGCCGGTGACTAATCTACGTCAGGGAACCTGGCTGGCCACGTGTAAACCCGACTTTGCAAGTCCGCGTGGTCCCCCCTCCCAACAGAGTTTTTGCCACACCCAAGATTGGGGTGGGATCCGAATTCAGTTACCACTCGGACCAACCATTGTTGGTACAATGAAAAACATATTGTTATGTACTACTTTAGTCTTTATTACAAGAAAAATTTCCAGTTTTAGATTCATTGAATAACTGATGTATCTAGTGTATAATATAGGCGAGATGCATCAATTATTCAATTAACCTAAAATGACAAAATTTTCTTTTAAATAAGTATGTAATTAAAAGTAAAAAGTAATAATGCAATTAATGCATTTGTAAAAAAAAATACTCACTCCGTCCTATAATATAAGACCCCATTGTACTTTTCACAATTATTAAGAAAAGTTGGTGTAATTAATATATTAAAATTTTGTATTATTATTACTAAATTACCCTGAACATTTAATGTTAACTTTTCATATACCAACACAATTTAATACTATTAATGATGATATATTTGAAAAATGGGTAACAAATGTATCTAGAAAGTTGTAAAGGGTCTTATATTTTTGGACAAGTAAAACTGTAAAAGTGAAAAAAGGGTCTTATGTTTTGGGATAGAGAAAGTATTATTCAAATGTAATTAATGCACTTCACAAAAAAAATTGTAATTGTTTTGGTAAAAAAAATTATAACTGATGCATTTTGTCAAAAAAAAGTACGTAATTAATGCATTAGAATATTTGTTCCTATTTTTCCCAATTATTCATACAGTAATCTTTATATTATACCATAAAAGAATAAATGAAAGTTATTCCTTAAAGCTTTGTTAAACATTTAATATTTATTATTATATAAACATTTAATATTTCCTTATCTGATTAATTGAAAAATAAAATTATATTTTTCTAAGTATACAAATTTTTAGTTGAAGGATAATTTACAAAAGTTTTAAAAAATAAACCTTTTATTATTATGTATATGGAAAAGAGAAAATCCAAATAATATATTTAAAACTAAATATATAAGCTACAAATATAAAAATAATACAGTTATTATTTTTAAATATCATGTTTTTCCCACTTCACAAACTGAAATTATCTTTTGCGAAAAATAATATAATTTAAGTATATTTTAAAAGATATATGTCGTTTATTTAGATCAAATTAATAAGGATAAATAATTTTTCTTTATCAAAACAAGAGTAAAACCTCACACAAAATGTGATAAGTTGTAAATATATATATATATATATATATATATATATATATATATATATATTTTAATTACTCAAGTAAAAATTGAATCTAGACTTTTAAAATGTTACAGATGTTTTACGAATGTAGTTTTCTATCATTTTTAATATATTCATAATAAAATATATATCAAACTGTTGACAGTTATACGAATGTAGTTTTCTATCATTTTTGATTATTTTTTTAAGGATCAATTTTTATATGTTTAATTCAGTTTTGGGACTTGTTTAAAAATTGTTAAATAGTACATAAACTTGTTTACAAATTGTCAATGTCATGTCAGCATTGACTAACTATAATAATAGGTTGACCTAATTAAAAAATTATATTAGTTCAGGGACCGATTATAACTTTTTAATTTAAGGACCTATTTAAAATATTTTAAATAATTCAGGGCCTACAAAGTAATGAAACAAAATGAGTAAAACATCATCTTATCATCTTACCCCCTGAAATTACATCTTCTCTTTTATTTGGGTAGTGTATTACTAAATTATATAAAAATATTAGGGTAAAACTAAAGAGTTGACCCTCTAGAGCATGATAAGATTTATATTCAATATGTTGGGGAGTGATGGCTGCAAAACTCGCCTATTTCTCAAAGCAAGTCATGCAGTGTATTACTCGACCCAATGAGGTCAACATTGATCAAACTTTTCAATATTGCAAGTATTTTACCATCCTCATTTCCGATTGATAAAACTCCAACTAGAGATCAAATGAGGCTTAAAACACTAATAGAAAGGGAACGAGATTCCCATTTTAATCTAGGACAGAATCCAAAAAAGAAAGACGCAGCCAAGAACAAAATAAATTGTTTTTGAAGTTTTTATATGAAAAATCAAAATGAGTTAGTAGTTGATGACTGGGTTTACGCTTCTTAGAGACTCAACCTACTTTGCCATTTGTGTTTGGGAGTTTGGAGGGGTGGGTATGAGACTAATAGCGTAAATTCTTTAGTGATTGAGAGAAAAATTATCCTCCTAACCCCCTCCAAACTCCTCCCCATCACTAAAAAATCTACACTATTAGTCTCATGCCCTTCTCTCCCACCCCTCCAAACTCCCAAACACACTCTTAATACCACTTAGTAAAAGAAGAAGAAGAACTTGGAGGCATGAGTTTCATGCCAAGACTAGAGCACACAATATGAAATATTCATACAAAAGCCCAAGTGTTGGGATGAAGCTACGTTAGCGATACATTCAACAAAGTAAAAACATTGTACTAGAAAATTGTAAATGGGAGAATAACGCCCGAATGTCTAAAACATTTAATATAAATACACAAACTCGACCCCTTACTCGTTCGTGTGACACCAATACACGTTCTCCTACTGTAACATCCTTAAATTTAGACGTCATAAATTTAGAATGTTAGCCATTTCAATATAAATCAGAGTCGCGAACCTACTTAAGGAATTTGAATATAACATTACTCAATGGAAGAAACCATCAAAAACTTACTCCAAAGAGTATAAAATACCGAAATGAGTACTTAATGACATAACTGAATACAGTTAAACCTGGGTCATTACTTAAAACTTGTTCAAATCCAAAAGTACGGTTTGCTAAATACAACAACTTTGATCATACAATCAGTATGAAAAACTTGTAATAATGCATATTACAATACTAGGGTAGACTAAGCAAATGTAAACTCGACCCCGTAGGATCCTTCAAACTTTTGTAGCCCAGTTCAGCAGCTACTCTTCTCTATTTGTTTGGTCGTACCCGGCTCATCTGTGAAAACACCACAATATATACAATGAGATTTACAATCTCAGTGAGTTCTTTCGGGACCCCTCACACTTAATCTCTCGGTGTTTTATTATTTGTCTTTTCTCTTGCTCTTAGCACAACTCCGGGCAAGGACTACACCCTTCCCCCGGAGAACCCACCCAACAATATCTGATTGCCGAGTCATTCTTGTCTGAGGCTAGGTTCTGGGTTCATGACTTCCCTCCCCTAGTGTGCTATTAACTAGGATCGTCATCCCCTTGGTGTTTTATGATTTTACTTTAGATTCTTGGTTTTCTCACTCGATTGGAACATAGATCACAATAAGGCAACGATCGTAATGTTAACCATCATATGTATACACACATCATCACATTCATAAAAGACTGGGTTAGGGTTGTTAAACAATGAATTTGAAGGTGGAAAACCAAGGAAACAAACTGGGTGACAGAAGAAAACACGGCCACCAGTGTTTTGGAAACATGCCCGTATTTTGTAGAAACATGTCCGTGTTTTTAGAAACATGCCTGTGTTTCAGTTTTTAAGAAAATTTTGCACAAGGACCAGAAATAAACACGGTTTCCCGTATTTTTAAAACATGGGCATGTTTTCGGCTCTGATAGTAATTTGTTCCTTTACTCTTCCAATTTCAACCACTTGTTACTCAATTTTGTTTCAATCGAAAACAACGGCAATACACCAGCAAATAAACACATTTTCATACATCATTGGAAGAATTTAGATTTATCAAAACTTCAGTTTAATCCCAACAACAATTAAACAATTTAAAAACCATTTTTCAGTATCATTGATTTCCCAAATGAACATTTCATCAATTTGAACAACCCAAATGTACATGCATTACTGAATGTTCAGCACAAACCACATGCATTAACCAAATCATCAAAGAAACAACAAAATTGGGTAAAGAACTCACCTCAATCGTTGAACATCAACAATTAACAAGCGAGTTAAACTTTGAGCACAAAGCAAGCTCTTAAGCACACCATGAGCTTCTAATCTACCACCTCAGATGTTCCTAGCTCACATGCAATTCCCCAACTTTTATTCTCGACTTTCCTTCCATGTGCAATACGAAAAGGGTGATGGAGAGGAGTCTCCATATTCTGTTTTGGACAGCATCTGTGACCGATATTGTAATACGCATGACTAACTCCATACTCAACCAAAATTACCCAAACAAGTCCTATTGTAAAGATAATTTTGTCTAGTTTAAGTGGGTTCAAGTCCCATACTGACACAGTAAATATTTAGGGAGTTATGGACGAAACAATGTGACCGGGTGAAAACTGTCACTGATTCAAAAGCCGAACTTGTGACTATAATTTCTCTCTCAATACTTAATGAAATCAGATGGTTCTTGTGCCTATTTTGAAGGGTTTTGAGTCTAGTTTCTAAAGAAACAAATAAACTTCAAAGGAGGTCTGTGTAGTGAGTTACAAAGAAAATACCAGAGGCACTCGAAACTGTATTGTTGTGAACTTTGAAACTTCTACTTCCACAACCAATGACTACGAATTTGAGCTTCAATCCACAATGTGAGATCCCAAAACCCTAATGAAGTGATGTCTCATCTCTAATATGGTTCCTAAGAACCTATTTTAGTTATCTAATCCAACATGCAAGCACCATTGAAGCTCAATCTAGCATCAAAGGTTCCATGCAACTCAAAACTTGAGCACAAGGGGGTGAGTTGTTCTTGATGAAATTTCTGGTTTTATGAGTAAGATATGGTAAATTGGAGAAGGAATGTAGTAGTGTGAAGCTTAGGGTTCCATTACTTGAAGGTGTAGAGGAGAATGGTCTTAATCAAGTTCCAATTTGGACATGCAAGCCAAAATTTCTTCTACTCAAAGCACTCAAGCTCACCATTTTCGAAAATGGTGGAAAGAAGGGGGTTGAAGAACTGAATGTTGCTATCTCTCTACTCACTAGAAGCCATTTCGAGTTAGAGGGGAGAAGAGGTGTGGAAAAATGACTAAAATCAAGGAAGGATCAAGACACATGAAGTAGGGTTTGAAGTTTCTCCTTCTTTTCTTTCTCCTCTCTTCGACTTCTCCTTTCTCTCCTCTCACCCTTCTTTCTTTTTAAAATGCAACCTAAATGAAAATGAGTGTGTGTGTGTGTGTGTGTGTTTTTCTTTGGAAATAAGAATGTGGGTGGGTGTGTGTTATGTTTTTATTTCGGCTGAAACTAAAATGAGAGTAAATGGGTGTTTGAGTTGTGAAATCTCTTTCTACCCTCATGATATACGCACCTCTTATACACTACCCACTTCAATATACTTAAGCTAGCAAACAAGCATACAAATAGTTCATTTGACCACTTATTCAAGCAGTTTAAATTATCAATCATGAACTCAAACAAAACAATCAACCACTCAATTAGCAACCTTTACTTAAAATTGGCCACTAATCAAAACAACTACAACAATCACTATAGGGGGATGTTACACCTACTCTCTTCAAGGATGGCATTGAGTGTTTTTCCGAGGGAGATTTCGTTCAAACAAATAGACCCTCACCGAATCCTAAACTTACTTACACTACAAGAAAAACAGGATTTTCCGGCGGACAAAATCCGCCGGAAAAGCCATATTTCCCCCGCAAAATTGGACTTTAAAGGCATTTGCGGCGGATTTTAAAAAAAAAAAAAAATTTTCGAAAATTTTTTTTTTTAAAATCCGCCGCAAATGCCAAAAAAAAAATTTAAAAAACCGCCGGAAATGCCTAAAATCCGCCGTAAAATCCAAAAAAAAAAATTTAAAAAATCTGGCGGTAAAAAATTTGAATTTTTGAATTTTTTTTTCCAATTTTTTCGAATTTTAATGTTTAATTTGTATTTTAATAAAAAGTAAGAAAAATGAAAATGAAGTAGAATATGAGAAAAAATGATATAGAAAATAATGAAAATAAATAAATGAATGAGAATGTAGAAGTAGGAAGGAATAAGAATGAAAGAGAATATTAGAAGAGAATGATACAGGAGAGAATGTGAATAAAGAAGTAAGAAGAAATAAGAATTAAGGAGTGAATGAAAAAGAATGAAGAAGGAAGGAGAAATATAGAAGAGAGATATGTAGAGAAATTTATGGAGATGAGAGTATAAGAAATATAGAAGAGAGATATGTAGAGAAATATAGAAGAGAATGAGAATGAAATAAATAGTGAAATGAGAGAATGAGAGGAGTGTAGGAGAAATTTTTATTTATAGGCGAATTTGTTCCCTCCGAATTTTCCGGCGGATTTTTGAAATTACAGGCGGATTTTTTGAAATTTTTTTAGGCTTTTGCGGCGGATTTTTTGGAATTTGCGGGGGATTTTTTTTTAAAAAAAATTTTTTTGGCTTTTGCGGCGGATTTTTAAAATTTTTTTTTTTAAAAAAAAAAAATTTTTTTTTTTAAAAATCCGCCGCAAATGCCAAAAAATCCGCCGGAAATACCCCAAAATCCGCTGGAAAAGTTTGCGGCGAATAAAATCCGCCGGAAAGTCCTAAAATCCGCCGGAATCTTTTCCGGCGGATAAAATCCGCCAGAAATTCCTAAAATCCGCCGGAATCTTTCCGGCGGATTAAATCCGCCGGAAAGTCCTGGCCGGTAAATCTCATTATTCTTGTAGTGTTAGTAAGCAATCCCCGTCAATTAAACCACACCAACCAGAGTTTCAAATTTTTAGACAAGCACTAGAGAAATTCACTACCAAATATCCCCCGTGATAAGGCCAAAGGTCAAGTTGAGCATCAATGTTCCCGTTACCTTTTTAAGCTCTTTAACTCATGGATGTTAGAGGATTCGCCCTATGTATGGTATCAACCATGTATCAGTCCTATATAATGCAAAACACTACCACTGAAGAGCAATTTGAGGCAATGGGAAAGAAATTAAATATTATAAAAACATCTTAATTGTAAATATAATATTCAAAATAGAAGTTAACTACGAAAAGTTACAAAAATTTAGCTACGAATTTATCAAGGAAGGATCAAGACACATGAAGTAGGGTTTGAAGTTTCTCCTTCTTTTCTTTCTCCTCTCTCCGCCTTCTCCTTTCTCTCCTCTCACCCTTCTTTCTTTTTAAAATGCAACCTAAATGAAAATGAGTGTGTGTGTGTGTGTGTGTGTGTGTGTGTGTGTGTGTGTGTTTTTCTTTGGAAATAAGAATGTGGGTGGGTGTGTGTTATGTTTTTATTTCAGCTGAAACTAAAATGAGAGTAAAAGGGTGTTTGAGTTGTGAAATCTCTTTCTACCCTCATGATATGCGCACCTCTTATACACTACCCACTTCAAGATACTTAAGCTAGCAAACAAGCATACAAATAGTTCATTTGACCACTTATTCAAGCAGTTTAAATTATCAATCACGAACTCAAACAAAACAATCAACCACTCAATTAGCAACCTTTACTTAAAATTGGCCACTAATCAAAACAACTACAACAATCACTATAGGGGGATGTTACACCTACTCTCTTCAAGGATGGCATTGAGTGTTTTTCCGAGGGAGATTTCGTTCAAACAAATAGACCCTCACTGAATCCTAAACTTACTTAGTAAGCAATCCCCATCAATTCACTACCAAATATCCCCCATGATAAGGCCAAAGGTCAAGTTGAGCATCAATGTTCCCGTTACCTTTTTAAGGCTACGGCTTGTGATTCTAAGTCATTTACTTAGTGACTTATACTAAATTAATACTAGCCATTGGATTCACAAAATTTCAATGAAATTCAATCTAATGGCTAGTATTGAATAAGGGTATTTGTGTCACATCCTTTTTTTGTTTTAATTACATTAAATAATTTAATAACGCTCATCTTCTCTAGTTTTCACTTCTTCTTCTTCTTCTTCTTCTTCTTCTTCTTCTTCTTCTTCTTCTTCTTCTTCTTCTTCTTCTTCTTCTTCTTCTTCTTCTTCTTCTTCTTCTTCTTCTTCTTTTTTTGAAACATCACAACTTACATATTTCCGGAATAGCAAGTAAGGACGAATTTTCATTTTTCTCGGAATTATCTCGTTTTACATATTTCTGGAACGATTTAGTCTTGGAAACATCACTAAAGGATATATCCGGAAGTATTTTGGTTCCGAAAATATCCATCTGAGATATATCCAGTACACAAACATACATCTGGATATATCTTTTTGTGATGTTTCCGGGACAAACGTTGAAGATTGTCAACCACGAGCTCATTTCAGCATTTGTGGAGAGGTGGCATCTAGAGACTAGCTCATTTCACCTACCCTTTGGTGAAATGACGATCACGTTGGACGACGTGTCCAACTTGTTGCATCTTCCCCTTACAGGCTCATTCCAGCAATTCCCTTTACTATTGACATGGCCATTCAGACGGGGATTGATTTCATGGGGATATCGCACCTAGACTGTCTGATTGTGACAAATCAAACTAGAGGGCCATATTTCCGGTTCAGTTTTTTAGAACACTCCTACAGAGCATAGTTGGACCCGGGTAACTGAGATTTTGCTGCATGTATTTATCTCTTGCTTCTGGTGGGTTACACCATCTTTGCAGACAATAGTGCTGCAATTGTACCGGTGAAGTGGGTGATGTTGTTTGAGACCTATGAGGATTGTGGCCAGTGGGTGTGGGGTCCAATTGCCTTGTCCTTTTGGTATGAGCAGCTAAATGATGGGTCCATCTGGAATACCGCTCAGTGCGGAGGTTACGCGACGTTGCTCCAGGTAAAATTTGCTATTAACTATTAATTTTTTGTTAATATAATAGTTACTAGATTGTGCTTTACAGAGGATTTCTTCCATGGGATGACATTGTTGTGCCTTACATGCCAGACAGGTGCTTATGGCAGTTTGGCTACATTTAGGACATCCCAGATCCCCCCGATTGTGGAGCGTTAAGGACGTTAAGTAGGGGTGGAAATAGGATGGGATGAGCTAGGCTTTGCATGACCTGAGCCTGGCCTGCATTGAAAGTGTTGGACCTGAGCCTGGCCTATGGCCTGTGATAGGCTGACTTTTGAGGTCTGGCCTTTTGGAAAGCCTGACGAGGCCTGCAAGTCTGTTTAAAAGTCTATTTCACCAAAATAATTTACGAAAGTCTACAACCTTTCAGTAGTGTAGACTTTGTAAATAGACGAACAAACTAATCGATCAATGAGATTAAGATCTAATTCAAAATCTAACAAAATCTTTTAGAGAATTATCTTTATAGGACATTTTATTTAAATTTTATTTTATAATAATACTTTTAAATATGTTAAAACTTGATGTAGGTCAACATCATTTTGAATAAACATAAAATGTAAACAAATTTATAAGTTAAACAAGGTAGAAAATTTAATATAATAATAGTAGTAATAAAAAAATATTATTAATATTTATTTAAATAGCCTGGCATTTTTACCTAAATGGGCTTTTAAAAAAGTCCCGGTCTTATCTATTTAGAAAAAAGCAGTGTTATCAGACCCGGACCGGCCATCGACCCGGTCAAGGCACCGGGTCACTAGACCCGGGGTCGGACCGCGGGTCTCTAGTCGGACCGGCATGACCCGGTCTATATTAAATAAATTCAAAAAATTATAATATATACTAAGAAAGTATATATTTATTAATATAGAAATTTTATTATAATTTTATTTATAATTATACATTTACTAACATGTTTATGAGTGTTGAACTTGAATCAATTTGTCAAAAAAATTTGTGTTTAATCAAAACTATTAATGAAAGAATGTGCAAAAAAAATTAACATATCCAGAATTGATTATATTTAATGAATGCGGGATAGTATCAACAAATAATAGATAGCGTAGTGGTTAAAATGTTGAAATGTTGAATACTAGGGAGGGGGTTCGAACCCCACCCAAGCCTTTTTTGTGAAAACATGCAAAATTTATAAATGGTTCATCTTAAAAAAAAAGAAGAAGGATCAACCGGCCCGACCACCGGTCCGACCCGGTTTTCACCGGATTTTCACCGGTCCGATGACGTCATCACCGGGCCAACTGCAGATCCGGTCATGCACGCTGCCCGGCCCGGGAAGACCACCGGGTCCCGGTCCGACCGGTCCGACCGGCCGGTCCGGTTCTGATAACTATGGAAAAAAGTCTGGTCTGACCTGTGCTTGATGTAGTCTGGGCCGTAGGCCCCTGTAGGCCGGTCTGGCCTATTCCCATCCCTAAGGTCAAGCGATGATGACGAGATGGCTGTACTACATTCACCAGGTTCAGACTGACCAGGAGGGCTTCTCAGGCCATGTTCCTGGGTGAGTGCCACGAGAGATACCTATTAAATCCGGAGTTATGTTTCATACATAAATCCGGAGTTAAAAAAAATAACTCTCCGAATTTACCTATTGAACATATATCCGGAACGCAAAGTTTTTTCATCCCCCATAATTATGGTTTGGAACATAAATCCGGAAGCCATAACTATAGTTCCAGATTTATGTGTATAGGATATTTCCAGGAACTCAAAAATTTTACTGTTCCGGAAATAATCTATAATTGATAATTCCAATAATAGTCTAGATTTTAAGAAGTATTTTGGGATTAAATGAAAATTGGGGGTAAGTGATCTAATATGGGAGGTACAAAAATGGCCAGCCGATTAATAATTGCGACCTCATATTTAGGCAATGAAAATTAAAGCGTGGACCTAACCCAATTGGGTAGTTGTTGAACACAAATAAAATCACGCCAAATGCTATTATTTAATACTAGGGGACAAAAACTCAATTGCCTTCTTCTCCACTTATTTATTTTTATGTGCTATAATATCCCACATAACACGAACCAGCAAGGTGTTTGGGCAAAAACAAAGGGTAATGGAGACAGTGAGTCCTGGAATTTCGGCATTGGATAATTCCAAAGAAGAAGCAAAAGTGGGTATAGATGAAAGCGCATTGAAAGATAGCACAGAAGCCGAACTCACCAAAATTCGCCTCATGAGAGCTTCTGTTGAAAGCCGTGGTGATCCCTCTGCTAAGGTAGAAAACAGCTAAACTTGAAATTTGACTTTTTAAGAACTATCTAAGAGTAGACTCATTTGGTAGTTGGATTTGACAATTGGTGGTGTGTAGGAAGTAGATGATTTGATGATTAGAAGATTTTTACGCGCACGTGATTTAGATGTGGAGAAGGCTTCTGCAATGTTCCTTAAGTACTTGAAATGGAAGCATTCATTTGTTCCAAATGGTTCTATATCTCCTTCAGAGATCGTTGATGATATTGCACAGGAAAAGATGTATGTGCAAGGAGTAGATAAGAAAGGTCGACCTATAACCGTTGCCTTTGCTGCTAAACATTTTCAAAACAAAAATGGCTTGGATTCTTTCAAACGTATGTTTTTCTTTCTTTAATTGTGTTGCTGTTATTACAATTCAATTATCACACTTTGAAAAATCCTCTTACTTTATGACAACTCAAGTACTTTTTTTTGGGTATATAATACTACAGGGTATGTAGTCTTTGCTCTGGGGAAACTATGTTCAAGGTAAATAATGTTTTTCCTTCGATTAATTCATCCATATCTTTCCTATAATTAGCTTAATCCTTGTATATAAATGATGTTATACTTTGTAATTGTCTGTTCTATAGCTGAAAACAGAATTCAATAATTTTGCTCTGCATCTATATAATATACATTAGAATTTAATAATGTGTCAGGATGCCAGCGGGGCAAGAAAAGTTTCTTGCTATTGCAGATATAAAGGGATGGTCATATGCAAACAGTGATCTTCGTGGATACCTTAATGCTCTAACCATTTTACAGGATTACCACCCGGAGAGATTGGGGAAATTATTTATAGTCCATGCACCTTACATGTTTATGAAAGTGTGGAAAGTTGTTTACCCTTTCATTGATGACAATACCAAGAAGAAGGTGACACTTCAATATTGTATACTACATATATATTTTTGAGAATGATCTAGGAGCATGTGTTAACGTTGAATCATCTTGCACTTGCTTGCAGATAGTATTTGTGGAGACCAAAAAGCTGAAATCAACACTACTTGAAGAGATAGACGAGAGTCAGCTCCCAGATATATATGGAGGCCAACTTCCACTAGTCCCAATCCAGGATTGCTGATTAAATTATCACAGACTGCTAAATAGGGAGGAGAGGCATATATACATAGAATAAATAAAAAACAAGACACCCCTTTATATTATGTTTATTTTTTTATTCTGATAATTTCAACTGATGTATCAGCAATTCTTACATATTGATGCTTATAACAGACTATTTGACATGACCTTGTTCATTGTCTCTGCTGTAAATTGCAACATCATATAATCTATTATATATTCTTATCTCATAAAAAAAGTTTTAGTTTTTTAAATTGAAGCTGATAGGAACCACATACAAAATTGAAGAAGAAAACTGATACATATTGATAGAATTGTTACAGTGTAGAAAACTGATTGACTTAAGGGAACAGATTGTTTCTCCCGAGTCATGGATGGAGAACTTGGTATCATTTTCCAACAATGACTTTGATTCTAGTGATTCACTATCATTTTCCTTTGACTCTAACTGTCCAATCATCTGTTTCATTGAATTTGCATGCAAGGATGGTTCAATTAAGGGAATGGATTGTTCCCCCTAAGCAATAGATGTAGGAAATTTAGAATCATTTCCACTGATGCCTTTGATCCTAATGATTCAATCTGCCTCCAACTCTAATGATCCAGCCTCCTTTTCTTTTGATCCTAACAGTCCAATCTCTTTCATAAAATTTGCATGGATGTCATATATTGCTCGTATGAAATTCATATTATGCAAAATGGATTAGCCTGGTTCATCACAAGACTTATTTATGTTGATATTATAACAGCTTGATAGTTGGATTTAAGATATGGATATTATTTATGGTATGATTGATAATTTGATATTTTACTTTCTATCAATAGGTTTATAAGAGGAAGGTGATTTCATTTTGTAAGTTTTGATTAGGCTAAATATATATTTTGGCCCTTTATCTTTGGGGTTGTGGTCACTTTGGCCCTTTATCTTTTTTTTTTCTCATTTTAGACCCTCATGTTTTTTGTGTGTGTCATTTTGGCCCCTGCCGTTATGTTTATGTTTTTTTAGGCAAATTTTTAAGGACGAAAATGAAATCAATTAAAAACATAAGGGCCCAAAATGAAATCAATTAAAAACATAAGGGACTAAAATGAAATCAATTAAAAACATAAGGGTCCAAAATGATAACGGCAGGGGCCAAAATGACACACACAAAAAACATGAGGGTCTAAAATGAGAAAAAAAAAAAGATAAAGGGCCAAAGTGACCACAACCCCAAAGATAAAGGGCCAAAATATATATTTAGCCTTTTGATTACAAAAGGTCCGACTAGGTCCGACTCCAGTAGATTTTTAAGCAGTGTTTTAAAACTCGGACCGGTGACCGACTCGGTGAAGGTACCGGGTCACTGGGTCAATGGTCGGACCGATGGGTCGACAGTTGAACCGCATGACCAAAACCGGGACCGCATGACTCAAAAGTAAAATATAAAAATAGTTATTTTGACAACACCTAGTGTTTTCTTATCGAGACCCAAAAATAAAATGTTCCTTTAAAAAATGTAAAAACATTCATGAAAGAAAAATATAAAAAATGATTATACCAAGTACGTGTTACGTTTCTCCGTAAGAAATCAAAAGTAATGAAAATACTTTCTTTATAATGGCGAAAAATAAAAATGGATAAAATAGAGATTTTAGTAGTGAGAGTAGAAGTAGATTAAATAAATACAGTGTAAAAAGATTAGTTAGAGCTCAAAACCAATGACACATTTGTATGATAATTGTAAAGATATCTATGAAGTCATAATACAAAAATAGTTATATCATAAGTAATGTATAATTGTTTCCCGGTGAGACTCAAAATTAAGTAAAATAATCATATATAAAAAAATAAGACATTTGTATAAATAAAATATAAAGTATTTTTAGTCTGACAACGTGGAATGTTTTGTCATCAGAAATTAAATGCTAGGAAATTTAACAAATTTAACCAACTAGTATGTATGACCCGTGCGCTGCACGGGTATACATTTTCTGTTATAATAGTGATTTGAGTTTTTTCGATAATAAATTGAAATTATTTAATTAATAATATACTTTTCCTGGATGTTTATGATTATGTAGTCGGAATTTTTGTTAAATAAACAACACATATTTGTATATTGACTTATTTTAATCAAAGTCGTAGTTTCTGGAATTTTTTAAGGTACATATTATGATTTTGAATTCGAATTGCATTTTTGCGGGAGAAATGCCATTATATTTATTTTCATTTTCATTTATCACAATAGCAAGTTATGATCTCAATTTGAAATATAAATTAATTGCTAAAATGCATTAAGAAGGTAGTACATATTTTGATTTCGAATTGCATTTTTGCGCAAGAAATGCCATTACATTTAGTTCAATTTATCACAATGGCAAGTAATAATCTCAATTTGAAACATAAATTAATTGCTAAAGGAATTAATGTCGAACCCGGTGCGAAAAAAGTGTATTATTGTTGGAAATTTGAGATTTCAAAATGACAATTGTAAGTGAATTATTTAATGTGATTAGTTGTTTATTCAAATAGCATTATATTCCTTCGTTTTTCTTCAGATTTTATTTCAGCCAAGAAATGTTTCTGTGGATTTTTCTGGTCAGGGTATGCGTATACGTAACAGATTAATATGGGCTTTTATTTGCTGACATGTTATCCACATATTATTAATTTGATTGCGTGGCTTTTTATTAAGTTATGCATGGCAGCCTACTTTATTAATTTGATTTTATATAGTTATGATTATGATTACTCAATGCTGTATAGTTTTTGTGTGCATTGTAAAATATAAGAATTGTAATAGTTTTATTATTGTAAGGATAAATATAGAAATTAAAAAAAAATAATTATCCTGAAAATAAATTCTAAATCTTTATTTAGAAAAAGTTAAAAACTAAAATTAAAATTTAAATGATAAGTAGGAAGTTAAAACTGAAAAAATCTTGGTAATTTGAAGAACAATAAGGTTACGTGCAATGTTTTAGAAACAAAAATAGTAAATCCTATGTCAAACTTTTCATAGTTCAAAATACACTTTAAACCATTGCTTGATAAAGAACTGGTGAAATATAACCAATATTTGAAGCATATCATGACACACAAATCATAGTTTTATAAAGAACTGAAGATTGTTATATTGCTCTAGCTACACCCAACTTCCTTTCAAGTCTTAGACGTATATATTGCTTTGGTTGTATAAACTTCATGCATCAACAATTGAAAAACTTAGAAAATTACATCTTGGATCGGCTCAAAATCATTTATTCCAACTACATATACTCCATATTTGGTAAACTATCTTGTCATTTTCTATGTCTACATATAGTCTCTATGTAACATGGTTTGAAGTCTTCCACTCCCAATCCACCTCTATTGAATCACAAATGACAACAGTGATGTCCATTGTCGTCTGCATAACAACAAACATAGATATCAAAATAATAGAATGAATAAGATATGTATAAAATATACCAAATCAAACTTCAAAACAAAGAAAAATCCATAGGTAAATCCTTGAACTCTATTAACATATATTATATCATCTTAATTTTGAAGACTCAAAATGTGCTCCAATTAGTTACCCCCACCAGCCATCAAGCAATAATTATGAGTCGTTGTCTTCCAACAGCTCCTCGTAAGCCATCAATATGCCTCCAGCTGAGACATCAAAACATCACAGCAGAGAAAAAGAAAATGTAATTAGAAAAAATGCTTGTGATGAAATTTACTGTTAAAGAGGCGATTCATTTTGGTTGTAAAAACCTAGAAACAAATATTTGAAATATATAAATAGAAATAGAACAAAAAAGAGGAAGCTATAGACCAAAAGAGAGAACAAAAGAGAAGCTAGATGATAACATTAGATATAAAATAGTCTAAAAGAAACAGAATTATGGAGTTAAAGCAGAAAGTAACATCATAAGTCTAAATAGGCGGTCTAAACTTTTCCAGTACTATTTGTCATTTTGCACAGCCATCAATTTGACAAAATAGCATAGCACTAAAATTTTAAACGAAGAATTATCTCGGCAAGAGTAAAAAAATTGCAAAGTTAAACAGCAACACATGTCTGTTCGATTCATTGCTCCAGAAAACTCAATTACCTTAAATGAACATTTGAACGTTTATAAATGATTCTACTTACCTTGAGGAAAAAGCAGATATTTATGATATTCTACCTACCTTGAATTAAAGCAACCTCATCCAACCAAATTTGCCAGTCAAGAGATGTACATTAAGTTAATAGAGGCCTCAGCTGACTAATACGGGAGCAAACTGTTAATCATTCATTCACAGTTCCTTCAAACCTTGTCAAGCAAACTAATACCTTGAATTACAATTAGAATATTTGCAGGCATATTCTAAAGCATTAATGACAAATTTTTTACTAAACCATATATCTACAAACAGATAGAATAAATCTTATAGGTGTTAAAACTGCAGTTGGGATATAGAATTTTTTATCACTATTATAACAGATAGGAATAAATTGGCATTATATAGAATTTTTTAATTTTTAATACGGTTGGAGTGTCCATTTGCACTCCTTTAATATTACTTTTTGCTTATCAAAAAAGAATATTTTTAAAGTTTATTTTTTCAGATGTGTGAGTGGGGTAAATATTTTAAATTTTTTTTTTGACAACTATTTCAAAAAATTATTTCAAATTTTTGAAATTCCAAGTAGTGAAAAAATTCAAAATCGGTTTTTTTAGCGATTTAGTGAAACTTCGAATACATGATTTTTTTTTAAAATTATACGATTCAAATGTATGCATCAGGATTGTCCAAAACTATGAAACGCATTTAGCAATTAATGGTGCAAATTATGATAAGAATAAAAACAGCTACAGGTACCATTATATATTAGGAATATGGGAGCAAATGTATTCAATTTGCATTAAACTCTTTTTTTTGACCGCCAATTTGCATTAAACTCCATTCGGAATGCATTTAAACGCAATTATCATTACCCATAAAAAAGGAGCCGCAATTTTGTGAAATGATAGTCGTCCAGATCGCCACACATATGTAACTTTGAGACTGGGCCGTTCAGATTAGACAGATGGATGACTTGGACGCCACCTATTTTTAATTTTTAATACATGGCTTTTTGGATTAATGACATGGACTGCTGATTTGGACCATTCGTGAATTTATATAATTATGATTATGATTATGATACATCTAACATTTCGCCGTTGAAACTCAAAGGCAAAATATAAAAGAATTTATAAATTGGAGAGAGTCGATAAAATTATAGAATAGTAAAAAATTTAGCGATAACAAAAATTATAAAATCAGATATTATATTATAGCGGTAATAAATGATATTTTCCCGTTGTAATTGCTTAACAGCAACGAATTTGTAGCAATAAAAGAAAATATTCACATATATATCACAAAGATATTATAAAGAAAAATAATAGTTATATTAATAATGTGTAATTGTTTCCCTTGGAGAGTTAAAAGTGAAATAATCAATTATAAAAAAATAAACATACTTGTGCAGTTGTTTTCCGTTGGAACTCAACGAAAAAATATAAAAAGAATTTATAAATAAGAGAGTCGATAATATTATCCAATAAGAGAACATATTCATTCATATAAAACAAAGATATTATAAAGGAAAAAAATATAAAAAATAATTATAAGGGTAACAAATGGTTACAATAATAAAAAATTT
This sequence comes from Astragalus membranaceus, assembly GCA_039519185.1. Classification (NCBI taxonomy): domain Eukaryota; kingdom Viridiplantae; phylum Streptophyta; class Magnoliopsida; order Fabales; family Fabaceae; genus Astragalus; species Astragalus membranaceus. Next base: position 25,705,909 of record CM076848.1, on the reverse strand, counting down.
ATCGGATAAAAAAGTTATAAAATTAGAGATCAAATTATGGCGATAACAAATGATATTTTCCAGTTGGAATTGCTTAACAGCAATGTATTTGTAACAACAACAAAACATATTCATTGATATAAAACAAAGATATTATAAAGACAAAATTTAAAAGATAATTATAATGATATCAAAAATTTTAAAGGCAGAAATTTTTTAGTGAGAAACATTTTTTTATGGCAAAAGTGCTCCCGGAGTCCCTTATCTTTATTTAAAGTAACGAATTAGTCCTTTATGTTTTTTTTGTCTCAAATAAGTCCTTTATCTTTCAAATTTTTGACACATAAATCATTTTCCGTTAACGGTGCTGATTTATGTGTCAAAAAAAAAGGATTTATGTGTTAAAAATTTGAAACATAAAGGACTGATTTGGGACAGAAAAGGATTTATGTGTCAAAAATTTAAAACATAAAGGACTGATTTGGGACAAAAAAAGATAAAAAACCAAATCGTTACTTTAAATAAAGATAAGGGACCCCGGGAGCACTTTAGCCTTTATTTATGAATGAGGAAAAAAATAGTAAATCTAAAATATAAAAAAAATATTATAAAGACAAAATATAAATTATAATTATAATGGTAACAAAAATTATAAATGAAGAAATATTTGAGTAAGAAACATTTATTTATATATTTATTTATTTTGACACAAAAAATTATTTATGAATGAGGAAAAAATTGTAAATATAAATGTAAAATATAAAACAAATATATTATGAAGACAAAATATATAAGATAATTATAGCAGTGGTAACAAAAATTATAAAAGAAGAAAGTTTTGAATGAGAAACATTTGTTTAAATGGGGACTAAATAGTAAATCTAAATTAGTATAAATACTAAATAGAGAGACATGAAAGTGTGGATGAATTTGAGAGAGAGAAATTAAAATTTTAAGGAGATAAAGAGAGAGAGAGAGAGAGAGAGAGAGAGAGAGAGAGAGAGAGAGAGAGAGAGAGAGAGAGAGAGAGAGAGAGAGAGAGAGAGAGAGAGAGAGAGAGAGAGAGAGAGAGAGAGAGAGAGAGAGAGTATACAAATAAATAGTAGATGAGAAGATAGGAGAGAGAGAGAAAGTGAAAAGTTGTTTTTGTTTTTTAGTGGGTTATTTACATTTTTATCTTTAATTAGTATAGGTGTCACTTTTCTCAAATGACTATATAGGTAATTTTAGTAGAGTAGTAGTTGTATAAATATATATTAGAGAGAGAGAGAGAGTATACAAATAAATAGTAGATGAGAAGATAGGAGAGAGAGAGAAAGTGAAAAGTTGTTTTTGTTTTTTAGTGGGTTATTTACATTTTTATCTTTAATTAGTATAGGTGTCACTTTTCTCAAATGACTATATAGGTAATTTTAGTAGAGTAGTAGTTGTATAAATATATATTAGATTAGATTAGATTAGATTAGATATATTAGATATTAGATAGACATATTAGATTAGATAGATATATTAGATATTAGATTAGATTAGATAGATAGATAGATAGATATATTAGATAGATAAATATATATTAGATTAGATAAATATATATTAGATTTTGTCACAATTGTGTGACAGAATGAACAATTCTATCACCTAATTTAATTGTATGTCGTCACTAATTCCGCCTCACTATTGCGAAAGAGTTAACTTTTCCGTCCCAAAATTTAAATTAATTTTTGTCTGCGTTATTCCATCGCAACAGTGTGACAGAATGGACTATTCCGTCCCAACAATTTGCAACGAAATTGTTTGGTTGCAAAATCCACCCTGAAAAAGTTTTGGGATGGAAATTTCTTGTGTTGTGCGACAAAAATGTCCGTCCCAATTTTGTTATTTTTCTAGTGGTGACTTGTAACATCCCCCAAAGTGATCGTTCCAGTTGTTTTTGTTTCTTAGTGACACTTATATTTTAGTAGAGTAGTAGTTGTATAAATATATATCAGATTAGATTAGATCAATTCTACAAATTAAAATAATGTCAAAATCAATTTCTATCACCACAAATCCAAACGCACACTATATTCACTATCCCCCCTAATAGGGTACCTAACAAATTGGACATCTTAAGTGGTAAAGCAGTCCCCAATGGGGTTGCTCTTAAGTATTGGATAATACTTATTTTTGAAACTTTAACAACTATTTTTTCCAACTCGAACCAACCCACTCATCACCAAATTGGTTTGACTTGGACATAATAGAGAATCTACGACTGAACCAATATGAACTGAGAAAATTTGATTGATTCGTACATCGGGTTTGGCTCGATCAAAATCGACCCAACCAGACTGTGTACAAATGCATATTCTTACATTAGTTCTTGAATGTAAGAATTGTTCTTACCCATTGTACCATTAAAGACTCTCATATGGATGTCAGCGTGTAAGAATTGTTCTTCTATAAGAACCACATCTTAAATTTAATGGTCCACTCATCACCGAAATGGTTTGGTCTGGGTTTGACAAAGAACCTATCAATTTTGAACCTACCCAAATCGCGAAATTTTGATTGGTTTGTGCATTAGGTTTGGTCAAAACCGACCCTACACGACCCATATACAAATGTAGGTTATTAGGGTAGTCCTTGTACATACGGATCGATTCGTAACTAACTCTTCATCATGACCATATATGCGGAGTTCTATAGTTATGATTTGCTCTTAAGTGATTATGATTGAAAGTTATTTAGTAATCTCATGACCACTTTAAAAAGTCACATGGTTTTTTGTTTTAATCTTAACCGACTTGATCTACAACGACACGAGTTATTCATCTCACTCTCTTGTTATAAAACTCATCTGATTTGATACCCTCTCTACATATCAAATATCCGGTGGGTAACTCAATTTCTTGACTTTGGGAGTCGGCAAGCACTGGGTTTGAATAAAGACAAAACTGAGAATCTGGTGAGTGATATGAGATGAGTGACACCGTAAGGACTTCCCCTCTACTAGTATTAATATTTATATTTATGGTTCCACCCAAAAAAAAAAATTTATGGTAGTTGTGTCTTGCTTGTTGGTATGGGTTGGTGTTGGATTATTGAAGTGGTCTTCGGAAGTACACACATATCACCAGCCTTTTCTACTTTGCAGTTTACAGTGCTTTAAGACCAACTGGAACAATCTGACCTTTCCTGTACTTTCCCTGCATCACTGTTTCACATCGTCATGGCATGGCAGCGGCATAGTATTAATATTAATCTCATTACTTCTTCTTTATCATTTGTTTCCCATTAATTACTTTACTGTTTTTACGTCCTTTTTTTTGTCTGTTGCCTTAACTAGTCTTCCTGCTCTGTAAAAAAGCTAAAAACCTCAGTGAGATTTTCTCTGATTCCGTAACACCACAACAGTAACAGAATCACTCGTGAATGCTCTGCAATGAATGAATGCAAGTTGCAACCGACCCTTCTCCATCCATACTCTATAATGGACCATGATTAACTACAGTCATTTTTTATTGCAGTCGCTAAATTTAAAAAATATGGAACCATTGGATCATAAAACAGACAATCTCAACCTTTAATTTATTTTGTTTTAAAAATAATTAAAAACATAAAAGAGGAGAGAGAGTTAGAGATGACCGACCTTAGAGAATCAGAACCCCTCTATAATTAAGTCTATCTATGTCTATACTCTATACATACATACAAATACAATTCATTGCCTTAATTTGTCTATACTCTATACATACTCTGTACAATTCGAAGTACATATACGGCCATTAGCTTAGATTACATCGCACCCAATTTTAAAAGCTTACATATACTAGTACAAGAAAAAGCTTACAATCCTGGCAAAAAGACAACAATGAACGTAATGATTCCAAGTAGGTAGCTCGGTTGGTGAGTTAAGAAATACCGAAGAAGTGCACGTAGGAAGTTTCGGGTTCAAACCCGAGAAACTAATATTGCCCCTCCCTCACTGATATTGTCTATAAAAAAATGAACGTAATGATGTTGAATTTATTACCTTTGAGTGAGTAATTACGATAAACCATAATTATTACTCCCCCCGTCCCATATTATATGTCGTTTTGGGTCATTTCACACATATTAAAAAAAGTAGTTAATTTTGTATGGAAAAGAGAAATTGCGAGTAAGTTTACCAAATTAACCTTCATTAAAAACATTGAAAAGATAAATTAGTAGAGTTATGAAAGATATATTATTAAATAATGAAGATTATGGTAGGGAAAGAAACATTAATATTTCTTTGAGATTTTAATAAGTCATGTATTATGGGACAAATTTTTTTAGCTAGAAAAGTCATATAATATAGAACGGAAGGAGCAGTAACTTCAGGTGATTCTGTCAAAAGAAAAAATTAAGATAAACCACAATTATTAGCTTGTTACATGGCATTCACTGAATTGGGCCTTAAGCCACATAATCTTTGTGTATTTGGTTTGCTTAGACGTTCGTCTAGCCATGTTCTTGTCGCAGAAATTTTGAAGCTACAATATACTAGTACATAACTTCTAGGTGCCATGGACGTGAAAAATTTCTCGGTGGTTTCGGATTTGGATCCTCTAAAGCAAATCCTCTAAAGCAATCCTCTAAAGCAATAAAAAAGACATTATCCCAACGTTGGGATAATGTGAAACCAGTGGCAAACCTCCACAACCTCAAATAAAATACTTTATCCCACTGGTTTCACATTATCCCAACGTTGGGATAATGTCTTTTTTATTGCTTTAGAGGATTGCTTTAGAGGATTTGCTTTAGAGGATCCAAATTGCGGTGGTTTCAGTTAAACGTAGAAAGGCTACTGCTGTAACAGAAATAATTTCCAAATTTCCAATCAAATATTTCAATGGATATTGCATTTTCATAACTCAAAAATGTCCTTTCGATCAATTACATTTTTCTAGAATCCAAAATTTTATTTTTCGATAAGGCTAGCATAACCGACAAAGTCAGTGTTGTTAAGCTGAAAATTTTTCGTGGTTAAACGAATTCAAACTACAAATTTCTACTTAATTTGTTTGAATTTATTGGCGATGTTTACTACTAAGAGGAAAAAAAGACTTAATTAGAGTTTTGGTCCCCCTATTTTCCCCAATTCACGATTTTGGTCCTCAAAGTTTTAATTTGACGATTTTAGTCCCCCTATTTTCCCAATTTGTAAAATCAAGGTCCCCCTCTTAATTGGTCAAAATTGAAAGTCAATTTTGACTGACTTATTCTACGTGGCAGCCCACGTGGACTGCCACGTAGGCGCACCCCCCCACCCCCCACCCTCACCTTCTTCTTCCTCATGAACCTCTCCACTGTTCCTCTTCCCCTCCCACCGAACAACTACCACACTCTCTCTCTCTCCTCGCGAACCACCTTCTCACTGTCGCCACAATCGTAGCCTCACCCTCACTTCGCCATCACGCATCCACCCCCACAATCTCTGTTACCTCCACCATCAACAACACCGAACCATCGAACGCCTCCCCTTCGCAACCATTACCATCGTCCCTCACCTTTCCCCTTCGTTCATCACCCCCTCTCCCCATTTTTGCCATCAGCGGTGGTGAAGTGACAGAGAGCGATATTAGGGTATGTAAGAGGAGAAGAAAGGAGATCGGGGGGGGAGACGAAAACGGAGCCACGTTTGAGGGAGAGAGCAAACGGTGGGAGAAGAGAGAGTGGGGAACGGCGCTCAGGGGGGAGAGAGGAGTGAAATTAGGGTTTGCTATTTTGGGGGTGGAGGCGCCGTGGAGATGAGAGGTTCACGGAGGGGGGGTGGGAGGGGAAGAGGAACAGTGGAGAGGTTCAGGAGGAAGAAGAAGGTGGGGGTGGGGGGTGGGGGGGTTGGTGGGTGCGCCTACGTGGGCTGCCACGTAGGATAAGTCAGTTAAAATTGACTTTCAATTTTGACCAATTAAGAGGGGGACCTTGATTTTACAAATTGGAAAAATAGGGGGACCAAAATCGTCAAATTAAAACTTTGGGGCCCAAAAATCGTGAATTGGAAAAATAGGGGGACCAAAACTATAATTAAGCAAAATAAATAAATAAATGGACTGTTAAGAGTTTTGGTTCTGGTTATTACAGTCAACCAAAAAGATCTTTTCAATTGGGTCCTTACTATGAAAAAACACATGTATTCGTTGGAGTGTTTTTACTATTTGGAAGTACTGTTTGAATATTCACGGTAACGTATATGGCAGATAAATCCGGGAATATTTTACGTATGAAAAGGTGAACAGAAATGCTATTCAGCCAAAAATGGTAGCCAAAATACAGCCAAAAATACAAAATACGTATGATACAATGGAAATACAGTTGTGGGACCAGCTGATTTAATTGGGAAAAAAAAAACAGAAGCCCCCTCACTCCCTCGCACTCCCTCATCTCTCGCTCTCACTCCCTCGCACTCCCTCCTCTGTCGCTGTCACTCCGTCGCACTCCCCTCTCCCTCGCGGTCTCTCCTCCTTCGCCTTGCTCTCCCGTTCAAGCGCTCATCGCCCTCCGCCGCCATTCAAGAAGGTAGCGTGTGTGTCTCTCTCCAATCGCGCGTCTCCTCTGCTCCATTCCTCTCCGTTTTTATCTCCGCCGTGACTCCGCCGTTTAATCGCTTCTCCACCTCTTCTCCACTGCAACCTTCTTCCACTCAGGTAATGGATACTGATTTATTCCTTAATTTGTCCCTAATTTGACTGATTGCAAAAACCCCAATTTAATTTGAAAGGAAACCCTATTGTTTCTTCATCTTCGTACCAGATTGTTGTCTTCTTCAACATGCATGTTAACTTGTGATATATTCATTTTCAACTCTTCTGGGCATATATACTCTCTGGCACAATGAAGGTATTTGGATGAAGTTGTGTAACCCCTAAGCAAGTTTTCACAATTTTGATTAACATGCTTTAGTGTATATTGTAATGTATAATTTGTGTTACTTTAGTTAAAAATGAATTATGGTCTGCTCTTTGGTCTGATTGGTTTAATAATAGTGAATTACTTTAGCATAAAATACAGTTTGATAAGCTATGTTAGTAAATCAATAATGTTATTCATAATTGTGCCAGAGATTGGGTTAGATAGAGCCCTCTTGTCCATAATTGATGTTTTCTATCTTTCTTATTCTAATCTATACGACAAACATAATAAAGATTTTAAGCTTGGTTTTGCTGTAGCTCATATCAGCTCCTGGAATGTCTATTGTTTGGTTATGTTTCAAAAAGTGTAGGATTTATTTTGATTGTGTTATGTAGGTCTGTTCTAAAATTGAAATCATGATGTTTTTCAAGTGCTAGACTTCTCGTTTGTATAATTCACCAACATTTTTTCAAGTGTTAGACTTCCTGTTTTGTGAAAATTTGTCCATTTATTCAAGTATACAGCTCCTTGTACATCATGGGAAGACTGAGGCACGTTGTGAATACTGAATCTTTAGTGAAGATGAATGCATCTTTGACTCCAAAACAAAAGAAATGTCTTCGAATGACACCTTTTAAATCCCTCATTGATCTTGAGAAAAGAAACAAGATTTCTTGTGTCTTACTTAAAGAGTTAGTGCATAGGTGGGATATACACAGTCATGGTATCCGGGTTGGGAATAGGATTATTTCCTTCACGACCTTAGATGTTTGTGTTGGGTTGGGGCTTCGCATTGTTGGAGAGCCCGTTCATGTTGATGATGGGAATGAATCTAGAGTCAAAGATTTGTTCAATGGGGGGTGATTACAGTGTCAACCATAGTTGAGAAAATGGGAGAGTTGACCGATGATAATGATGTAGAGGATTTTTGTAGGTTGTACATTCTTCTTGCTTTCAAAACCTTATACTTTCCAAAAACTACCACAGATGTCCATACCCTACCATTTAGGCTATTAAATGATTTAGGTAGCCTTTGTAAATACAATTGGGGTGGTGAAGTTTATAGGGTATTAGTTTCTAGCCTAGACCGTGTCGCTCCTCGTTTAAATGAAGGGAAGAACAAAGATTCGTTCTATATTGCAGGCTGTGCAGAATTACTACAGGTACAACTAAAAAGTTACATTAGTTTAAAGTTTTTATTACTGAGTATTAAATTTTGACTATTGAACTATATGGTGAATCGGTGATGATGTAGATTTGGACGGTTGACCACCTATCATTGCGGGATAGTTCAAAAAAGACGCGTTTTCCCCGTCTTTTAGATTGGATTGATGTAGGGTCCGGCAAGTGTTTAGTTACAAAAATATTCGATCCCGAAAAGGTTAGAAAAGGTTATTTAATAAATGATTTCCTATGGTTGTTGTAAAAGCTGGTGATTTATAATGATTTATTTTATATTTTTGTTATTAGGTTGTTGAGGATTTACCTTTAAATGATGAAGATTGTACAAATGAAGTTGTCATTGAAGTCATTGAAAACGTCCAAAGGGGCTGCTCATCCCAAAAGAAAAGATTATCAAAAAAACAAAAGGACATTGGGATGAGGCTGTCAATGATTGAGGATGAATTGAAAGTTGCTACAAAAGCTGATGGTAGCAAAGATATTGTTGGAAACCGGAGTGAATTGAACAAATCGTTGGTTGATTTGTATCGATTTTGCACCCGCCGAGTGACAACGTCAAACCGGGACGAGTAAGTGTTAATCTTTTTGATAATTTGACTTCTGAATAAGTACATTTATTGACAATGGTTCGTCTAATTTATGCAGAACTTTGGTTGACTTGAAGGGCAATATTCTTACAAGATCTAGCCTCACAACCTTTAGTCCCAGGAGTTGGGTTGACAACTTTGTAAGTAGTAACACCCTTTATTGAATATGAGTTGTTATTTTATTTTATTGGATTTTTTAATTATTTTTATGAACTAGTATTTTATGTGTGTTCATTTTTTCCAGGTGTTTGCATTTACTTCGGTTTGGATGATGGAAGAAGAAATTAATAGAACGGGTGTTGTCAGCCGTTTCGTATTTAATTCATTCTTTGCTGTGAGGAAATCTAAAACTCTTTTATTTAAGGCATTTCATTTATGGAACATTTTGTTAATACAGTTTGACTGAGCGTAGTGATTTATAATGTAGGAGAAAGTTATTCGTGATATACCAATGTTCCAAAATGGGTCCCAAAAGCGTTGGACTTTGAAAGATTATTGCCACTATCAGAAGTTCCCGGGAAAACCCATTTATCACTTACGGTCTTCCAATTTGGTAAGCGTGTATTTTGAGCTCTTTGGGTCCCATTGTTGTACATGTTAAAATTATGAAAATTACCTAATTAAGTTGTATATATTTTTTAGATTTTTGCACCAGCCGTCTTTAATGGGCATTGGGTGTGCTACGTGCTAAACAAACACGAAACGAAGATGTATGTGTTGGACTCATTGGAACACGAAAGGGATGAGAATTGGTATTTGGTTGATTTGGCAATGGTATTGTGTTATGATAACACTTTTTGATTTTCAGGTTTTTCATTTTCATTTAACACTTTTCAGGCCTTCCAAATAAATTGACAATTTAAATAATTGTGATTTTTTAGTGCTCCCGTTTTGAAGAGTTGCTGAGTATCATTGTTCAAAGGGAAGTTGTTGACAATGCTGTGAAGATCCATCATGAAAATTTGCCCAAACAACATAATTGGTAAGTCATTTAATTGGTTTCTTCTATAAATGTTTCATTTGTTAGTTGGTTTTGATTATCTTTATTTTTATGTTCTGAAATGCATCTTGTTTGTCGATACAGCCATGACTGTGGAATATATGTGTTAAAATACTTGGAATTGTGGAATGGTGAAAATACAATGCCTTACTACTCGGAGGTAAATGAAAATTTGTTTTGTATTTTGTATTTGAATTAAAAATGTTAGACTTTTAGTGATTTCGTATTAACAAAAAAAAAACATTTGTTTAGGACGATGTACTTAAATTTCGTCGAGAGTATGTGTTGAAATGGGTACTTGATGAAAGAAATACATTTAAAGAAAAGGTATTGGCAGACGCGAAAGTTCCGGAACATTTGATGTATTAGCAGAAGTGGTGTATCTGTTAGTAGTGAACCTGAGAATACAAAAGTCAGCAATGGCAAACAGAGGCGCGACAAAAAAACCTCAACAAGAAGTCGACAGGGAACAGAGAAATAAAGCCTGATGGTCACTGCCTCTATGGAGCTGTTGAAGCAAATTCTGATATGGTTGGACAGGTCCTTCCCTCATGTGGAAATGGGGAAAGAGTATAAATTGTTATTTTGGCAGAAGTTTTGATGAAAGCAAAATTGTATATAATTTATGATTTTGGCAGAGGTATAAATTGTTATGCAGAAGTATGAATTGTACATTAATTAACTGTAATTTATATTTTGTCAAAGATTATGTATCAAATGCTCCTTCGGTATCAATTGATTTTGAATGTTTTCGTAAATTTGATATTGAATGATAAGATTTTATTAAGCAGCTGAACTTCTGTTGACGTAGGCTCGTTTGTTATGGTCAAAAATTTCACCCAGCTGAGCATTGCACAATGCTGCCTCTAAAAGTTGGTGAATGCATAATGTGCATTCGGTTTGATTATTAATGTCTCTAAAAAGTTATGAATGCATAATGTGTAATTCTCCATGTAGCTAAGATTATAGACTTTACTATGAGTGTGTGCTCTGTACTGAAAAAAATGAAAGCTAAAACAGATTGAACAATGATCAATGACCAATGACCAAGGTAGCCAAACAATTCACCAAATTTTTTAACACGATAGCCAACCCTCCTTAGTCGAAAACCATTAAGACATATCACTGTGTGGATACATGGGACACCAAATAATGGTACTCTAAACCTTGATATGTGAGCATGTGAGCTTGGGGTTAGGTCATGTCCTTTCATTTGAGTTGTCAACACCAATGACCAAGGTAGCCAATCAATTCCCCAACTTTTTTAACACAATAGCCAACCCTCCTTACTTCAATACCATTATGACATATGACTGTGTCGATACATGGGACACCAATGTAGGGTACTATGAACATTGATATGTCAGATATTCGCACAGGGGTATGCATTCTCTAATAAGGGTCCCATTCCTCTAATTTAGGGTCCCACGTCAGGGCACGAGTAATTGAGACATATATAAATACTAGCACAACACACTTATTTCTTGGCAAACAAACACAACTTGAAAATCATATGCAACCTACAAGCAGAAGTGGACCGACCGATGCCCCTTTCTCAGGTAACACAATTCCAAATTGGCACAAAGTTGGGCGTTGTTTATATTGATGGGGAACATAAAGACTTGATTAATGGAGTAAAGTTTGAAAGTCATAAGATGAAGTCCATCAGGATCAAGGATGACATGAGCTTTGAAGAACTGAAAACCATAATTCAACAGAAGGGTGGAGATGAGTCAAGGATATTGCGTTCAATCTTCTATCGACGTCCAGAGCCAGCTTATGGGAGTGTTGAGTATGTGAGCATGGAGATTATAACTGATTTATGCGTACAAAATATGTTAGCACAATATATGTCCTTTCGCTCTAAAGGTCCAATAGAGTTGAGTGCTAAATTTGCTAGACGTATTGATATTGAGCGTCAAAATGAGTTATCTCCTTGGCCGCCGGGGTCAGTGCTGTCTTATATATACTACAGGTGCGGAATAGTTAATGCAAGGGATGGAGTCAAGTTTGTTGCTTTTGATTCAAACCCACCTGAACCACTTAGGCTTCAACACAATATAACTTTTGAGGAGTTGAAGCAAAAGATTCACCATAAATTGAGGCTCGAACAACACGTGATCAGTACTATGAAGTACCGTTATCCTCGATATGATCGAGAAGGAAGGTGTATGTGGTCCATGTATGATGTACTAACAACTAACCATGTTCGTAGTATTATCTCGCACCACTGCAGACACAGTTATAGTGATTTCCCAATCGAGTTGTGTATTCGCACGACACTAGCTCCTTCGGTTGACCCACCAGTTACGAGGTCCGTAGAAGAGATCATGGAGTTGTTCCGGGAACCACAGTGAAGGTCATACAATTAGTTTACTATGCTAAACGTATTGTAGTTTGCCATTTCTTTTTTTTTTTCACATGTCTTTGAACGTAGGAGTGTTAAAGTTTATGTATGGATTATATCAAAGTTGTCAATAATTATCAGTTTTTCTTAAATTAACTATATCAGTGTTAAAAACAACCAACTTTTAAGACTGGGATAAACATATTTTCTTAGCACAACATGATATAGTACAACTAAATACAAAGGAAGTTTAAACGTCGTTGGGGACGACGACATACACTTAACGTTGAAGTTCACTCTTCATCGGTATTTGATAAGTACTCATCTGCGCAAAGTATGTTTTCTTCCTCTGCTTGAGACATACGATGACTATTGGCGTGTAGAAATGTTTTGCATACATGGACCATCCCAAATCGTACTCTCCTTATTGCCATAATGTTATTCTCAATCCTAAGGCGATTTAAGGCTTTCTGCATTTCAACGTATTTATGCTGTGCATGTTGCCACATCTCCGCCGCTTTTAAATCCGGAATTGGTGCCTCCAACTCTCTTAAGTCTGATTGAAGAGAAACAGACTCTCGAAATCGGAGGCGCCATTCCTTTTTAATGGCCTTTTTTCCTGCGAGTGTATTATCTGTGTTCTCATAACACCAATCTAGTTGAAGTAATAGGTCTCTATAATCTTTCATTATGTAGGCAATTTGATCAAATTGATAAAAGAAATATTGTGGGTTCAAAGAAGACCACCAGTTCTGTATATATAGAAGACCACATTGAACAATGACCAATGACCAATGACCAATGGCCAAGGTGTCCACGCAATTCACCAACTTTTGTAACACAATATCCAACCCCCTCAGTCTAAAAACCATTATGACATATCACTGTGTCTTCACATGGGGCACCTAATAATGGTACCCTGAACCTGATTATGTCATATATTCGCATAGGGGTTAGGTCATGTCCTTTAATTTGAGTAGCCAAGACCAATGGCCAAGGTGTCCACTCAATTCACCAACTTTTGTAACACAATAGCCAACCCCCTCAGTCTAAAAACCATTATGACATATCACTGTGTCTTCACATGGGGCACCTAATAATGGTACCCTGAACCTGATTATGTCATATATTCGCATAGGGGTTAGGTCATGTCCTTTAATTTGAGTAGCCAAGACCAATGGCCAAGGTGTCCACTCAATTCACCAACTTTTGTAACACAATAGCCAACCCCCTCAGTCTAAAAACCATTATGACATATCACTGTGTCTTCACATGGGGCACCTAATAATGGTACTCTGAACCTGATTATGTCATATATTCGCATAGGGGTTAGGTCATGTCCTTTAATTTGAGTAGCCAAGACCAATGGCCAAGGTGTCCACTCAATTCACCAACTTTTGTAACACAATATCCAACCCCCTCAGTCTAAAAACCATTATGACATATCACTGTGTCTTCACATGGGGCACCTAATAATGGTACCCTGAACCTGATTATGTCATATATTCGCATAGGGGTTAGGTCATGTCCTTTAATTTGAGTAGCCAAGACCAATGGCCAAGGTGTCCACTCAATTCACCAAATTTTGTAACACAATAGCCAACCCCCTCAGTCTAAAAACCATTATGACATATCACTGTGTCTTCACATGGGGCACCTAATAATGGTACCCTGAACCTGATTATGTCATATATTCGCATAGGGGTTAGGTCATGTCCTTTAATTTGAGTAGCCAAGACCAATGGCCAAGGTGTCCACTCAATTCACCAACTTTTGTAACACAATATCCAACCCCCTCAGTCTAAAAACCATTATGACATATCACTGTGTCTTCACATGGGGCACCTAATAATGGTACCCTGAACCTGATTATGTCATATATTCGCATAGGGGTTAGGTCATGTCCTTTAATTTGAGTAGCCAAGACCAATGGCCAAGGTGTCCACTCAATTCACCAACTTTTGTAACACAATAGCCAACCCCCTCAGTCTAAAAACCATTATGACATATCACTGTGTCTTCACATGGGGCACCTAATAATGGTACCCTGAACCTGATTATGTCATATATTCGCATAGGGGTTAGGTCATGTCCTTTAATTTGAGTAGCCAAGACCAATGGCCAAGGTGTCCACTCAATTCACCAACTTTTGTAACACAATAGCCAACCCCCCTCAGTCTAAAAACCATTATGACATATCACTGTGTCTTCACGTGGGGCACCTAATAATGGTACTCTGAACCTGATTATGTCAATGTATCTCCCAAAGTAGTATAAATATGTAGTTGTTGTTATTCTAATATGTAGTTGTTGTGTAGGAAAAAAACGCAACTGACATGGATTACTTCGAATTTTCCTTCTATTCAAATTTAATTGGAACAACATATAGACCACACGAAATACTAGAAAGTATGGGTCGAGTATGGGTGTTAGAGCGAGGCTTGTTTCAATATAGTTTGTGCCCCCAAGACCGATACTCAATATTAAACATGAATGAGTATCGTAGAGAGTGGGAATATCGTCTTGAGGAGTCTATAAGGATGAGACAAGAGCTACGACAATGCTGCATTAAGGCACCAAAGCAAAAATCACTTGAAGTCACTGAAGACAACGATGAGTCTCTAGAAAAGGCAGTTAACATGGTTAGGCACGAAAATAACCAGATGCAAATTCGAATTAACAGGCACCAACTTGTACACGCTGCATGTAGAAGACATGATTGGGCACGAACCATTCCTGACGAAATGGACTTACAAAATTACCCGGAGTATTGTACAGATGGGGACTTATCTGACGAATAATAGCATGAGGATTTACCCTGTTATGGTTGTATTCCTCACGAAGGCCGTTTTAGTTTATTTTTCCGTATGTAGTAAGTATCAAATAAATATTGCATTCAATATCATACATGCATTAAAGTCAGTAGCATTCCCAGTTCATACCATAGCATGCCCAGTTCGAAGCTGTGGAGGTGCTGCATACAGAACATACTCAATTTCATAATGGGTTTGATAACTCGGGATTCAGATATTACATTTTGCATTCTTTTGGGGACAGGGGAAAGTAAAACTCTTCAAATGCATTAGTTTAAGTAAAACAAAAGTTGGGATAAAATACCAAAGAACCTCATTATAAAAACTTTGGATAATAACTAAAAAGTTTTGTTGTGCATGCACCACAACCAGAATGTAGTAACAACCATTACAACAACTCGTGGAATACATATACGTCTAATGGACTAAAGGTTTCAAAAAAACTCCTGGAAAACATAAATATCTTTAATTAGAACAAATCGTGGAATACACAGCCTACTTCTTTTTCCCCCTGTGGAAAGCCTTATATGGTGTTCGCATTGCTGTACTATCTTGGATCTTTCTTGGATTCTTCCTTCGTCGAGTCTGCATATTTGATTCATCATGGTCATCATCAACTAACTGTCTTTCAATGTTTAGGTGCTCAAC
The DNA here is from genome assembly GCA_039519185.1 of Astragalus membranaceus. Lineage (NCBI taxonomy): Eukaryota > Viridiplantae > Streptophyta > Magnoliopsida > Fabales > Fabaceae > Astragalus > Astragalus membranaceus. Next base: position 25,690,498 of record CM076848.1, on the reverse strand, counting down.
ATTTTGTGGTTCAGGAGCCGGTTGACTTGACTGTTCTTCAATACACTGTGAATGTTTAGCTTCTTTTGCTTCTTTTACTTCTTGTAATTCACGTTCAAGTTCACATATTTTGCGTTCAAGTATTTCCCTTTCTGATTGAGGTAAGCTTTTTAGCTGACTTAAATCGCGTTCAACTTTAGCTAGTCTTTCTTCAAGTAGCTTCTGCTCCGCCTCTAGCTGTTCATTCAGGGCATTTTGATTCTTCAATTCAATTTTCACCTGTCGCAAATTCTGAAATCCATTTGGTGCCTCTTTTAATGCTTCTCTCACAACATCAATTTCAATCTCTTGTTGTGTTGCATTCAAGAGTTGAAAAACCTAGTAACAATATACCAATATGAAAAGAATGAGTTGTCAAGCCACAACTTATGACAGTTGCCATGTCAAAATCAAATACAAAGTTACTGACATATGTTTCCCAATAGTATTACCTGGTTATTCTGAAATGAGGCCAAAACTTGTTTCCGATCAAGCCAAAAATCAGGCCACTTCAAACAACGCGGAAACAACATTTTAACTTTCGGACTCATCTTGCTGTTTGGCCAGACATGTTCAATTCCCCACACCTATAGAGTAATATATATTGGATGGTAAAAGATATAACATACAAGGAAAAAGAATTGACATATTTTATGACAACACAATAAAATACCTGTAGCACAACCACACAGCCCATAAGATACAAAATTGTTGAGGTATTTGATTGTTCCAAAGTATGCAAAACTTTTGTCAACTTCTGCACCAAATTATTATACACTGCAAGACCCCAATTAAATGTTCCAAGGTCATCTAGATTGTCTAATAGCTTAATGCATCTACAACTAATACCAGTGGATGAGTTGGGGAAGTAAAACTCTTCCATTGCAAGCAGTATATACAGTCTACAAAAATCATCCACATTCTCATCCCCGGTAAGCGTCATCAGTTTTTCATAAATTGCGGATGTACTCATATTTGTTCCTTCAAGTAAAGTGAGGGTATATGAACTAATGTCATCCTCAAAAACCACTTCTTCTCCCACTATGCCAAGTCCTACGGCATAACACACATCTAAAGGACTAAAATCAACTATCTTATTCTGTATTCTAAACCCCCCTCTTTTTTCGTCCCAACGTCTACATAATTCTTCCAACAGAATTCCAGATATGTTTATTTTTCCCGGTAAGAACATTAACCATTTAAAAGGGGTACCATCAATCCTTTCCTTTTGACATTTTGTAAGATTCTGATTAACTTTGCCTATATAGTTTGTTGTACACTTGTGTCGCAAACGCACCGACATTATACCTGTCCGACATTATATCCCAATCAATCACATTTGCATTACAGACACATAACATTAAGATTCAAATGGAACCTGAGTACAAAAATGCAAACATAAATAAATCCATTGTTTTTTTTAAAGACCTATAATTTGTACGGATATCAAAGCCCAAGCTGAATGGGAACCAAATGTTTAGTCTAGCCAAATGTTTACTCCAGTTACTCATAGGGTTTCGTTTCAAATTAAATTGGGGTTTTTGCAATCAGTCAAATTAGGGACAAATTAAGGAATAAATCACTATAAATTACCTGAGTGGAAGAAGGTTGTGGAGAAGAGGTGAAGAAGCTGCGAAACGGCGTAGTCACGGCGGAGACACGACGGAGAGGAATGGAGCAGAGAAGAGGCGCGATTAGAGGGAGAAAATGATGCTAACTTCGTGAATGGCGGCGTACGGCGGTGAGAGCTTCAACGGGAGAGCAGGGCGACGGAGGAGACACCGCGAGGGAGGAGGGAGTGCGTGTGAGAGACCGCGAGGGAGGAGGGTGTGCGTGTGAGAGACTGCGAGGGAGGAGGGAGTGCGTGTGAGAGACAACCTTATTTGTTTATTTGCTTTTGTTAATTATTAAATAAATTAACAAATATTACATTATTTTTTTTAATTGTAAAATTCGCACAGAATTAAACAGAGAATCAGAAGGGTATTTCAGTAAAAAGGAGTTTCATTTAGGTACTGCGGAGGGTTCCTAATTTCTTCTACATTCTTTTTTTTAATTGTAAATTTCGCACAGAGAAAACAGAGAATCAGAAGGGTATTAAAATGGTTTTTTACCTAAGTTTAGGACCATTTTTCTCACGAATTTTTTTTTTTTTTTTTAAATATTATACCTTGTAGACAAAGTATAATACTAAACTGTAGTGTTGGGAAAAAAGATATAAAATTTTTTTTTGAAAGTACATGACCTAACCCGTATGCGAAAATATGACATACCAAGGTTTAGAGTACCCTTCTTTGGTGTCCCATATGAAGACACAGTGATATGTCATAATAGTTTTCGACTAAGGAGGGTTGGCTATTGTGTTAAAAAAGTTGGTGATTTATTTGGCTACCTTGGTCATTGGTCTTGCCTACTCAATTGAAAGTACATGGCCTAACCCCTATGCGAAAATATGACATACCAAGGTTCAGAGTACCCTTCTTTGGTGTCCCATATGAAGACACAGTGATATGTCATAATAGTTTTCGACTAAGGAGGGTTGGCTATTGTGTTAAAAAAGTTGGTGATTTATTTGGCTACCTTGGTCATTGGTCTTGCCTACTCAATTGAAAGTACATGGCCTAACCCCTATGCGAAAATATGACATACCAAGGTTCAGAGTACCCTTCTTTGGTGTCCCATATGAAGACACAGTGATATGTCATAATAGTTTTCGACTAAGGAGGGTTGGCTATTGTGTTAAAGAAGTTGGTGATTTATTTGGCTACCTTGGTCATTGGTCTTGCCTACTCAATTGAAAGTACATGACCTAACCCCTATGCGAAAATATGACATACCAAGGTTCAGAGTACCCTTCTTTGGTGTCCCATATGAAGACACAGTGATATGTCATAATAGTTTTCGATTAAGGAGGGTTGGCTATTGTGTTAAAAAAGTTGGTGATTTATTTGGCTACCTTGGTCATTGGTCTTGCCTACTCAATTGAAAGTACATGACCTAACCCCTATGCGAAAATATGACATACCAAGGTTCAGAGTACCCTTCTTTGGTGTCCCATATGAAGACACAGTGATAGGTCATAATAGTTTTCGACTAAGGAGGGTTGGCTATTGTGTTAAAAAAGTTGGTGATTTATTTGGCTACCTTGGTCATTGGTCTTGCCTACTCAATTGAAAGTACCTGATGTCATTTACAACATTTACATCAATACTAATCAAAAGATACATATATGTCTAATTACAACAACAATTTCTCATGACCATCCCCTATACATATATCTTTAATTACAACAAAAAATACTCATGACCATTAATATGCAGGGAGGTATCCTTCAACCTAAAGTCATAGATTTGTAGTCAATTGTGACAATCCTGTGAAGTCTGTTTCCATGTTTGCCAAAAGTTCCATGAATGGAATCTCACCTCCTACCTGTTAATAATCACTTATTCTGTTTAACAACATGAACATATAAATAAAAACTGTAATAACAGACAATCAAACAACATGCCTGACAAGAGGAAGTAAAGTTGTTAGTTGCATTGTCTAATTTTAAATACGTTGCTTCTGTAACGGTTGGACATTGAGAAGCCCAACTGTTGTGCGCAAAATCTGAGACTCCAGCTTCATTGTTTATATATACATTTCCTGACTGTATAGAGGAATTGTTAAATAAGTTCAACTAAACTTGACTTCAGGTCAAAGTGAAGATATGTAAAATCACTAATCCACAAATGCGAAATAACTAATTTCATTGAATGATGAAAATGATACAGAAAAAACTTAACGTTGTAGTTAACATACTAAATGAAGTTTGCACAATCATCTGATGCAAACTAAACCACATTGTTTGCATCCAACAACTCTCCACGAGTTATAAATGAATCCAACCCAATGACCTCCTGATAAGTCTTGAAATTATGAACAACAAGTTACAACTCAAACTCAACAATAGTACATAATAGCTCCCGAAATTTTCTGACGGATCAAATTAGTCCGTGAACAAATTGAAAATTGGAAACTCTACACTGAAAGTAAAAACTTATAATGGACACGAACCAAAGTAGTTGCTTCCGTCACATCTCCACCAGTAGTAACCTCAATAGTTGATTCCACACAAATGTCGGTGTTGACTTCCATACCCACCGTCCCAATATTGCCGGCCTACACATTATACAAAAAACAGTAAGATGCATGTGATATAGAGTTTAATGCTTAATACATAATTTCTTAAAAAACAAGACAAACCTCCGTATTGTTTTTGTCATTAGCTCGCTTGGTTCGCTTATTCACTCTCTTTTTAACAACTTTCTCAACTGTTGATATTTTTCTGTTTGCAGGAGGACGACCTTTACGCTTTACCCTCAATGGACTGTGACAAGTAGGGAGACTGTCTGGGATTGAGTCATCATTCAAAACCTTGCTTTTAATATTATCCATTGTAGGATCCATACTTGGCAAATCAGAACTAAATTGATGCAATAGTTCATGGAATGCTTTTGTGGCATATTCAGACTCCGCTGCTGCTTCAGCAACCTCGTAGAAATGCTTGCACAATTTCTCAAACCTATCCATCTGTGGCATCAATTCCTTCACACCATAATTGATCTTAATATATGCATGCTTCCTTTTAATATTTTTCTTCCATCTTGTCAAAACATACTTCTCTGGAACTTTTTCAACTCTCTCTTTAGCACAAACACATAATACATGGCAACACAAAATTCCTCTAAACTCAAAGAACGAGCATTCACAGTTGACATCATAGTTGTCACGATTGAACAATACTTTAAGGTAGCGCTCTTTTGGTCTATCTCCAACTATTATCTCCTCCAACACATTATATGTAGCAACGCAACCCTCCAGTGACTCCAAGGAGGGGACACAATTCATTTTACCTCTAAATTCAGTTTGAACCTCCTTAAATTTTGCATGTGTGTAATCACGTTGGAACTGCCTTTCAATAGAGGAGGTGGACCCACAATGAATTATTGTATCTATTGATTGAAAATCAGCTGCAAATTCTTTTTCTGCTTTATTTTTTAGAGCATTGCCATATTGTTTTACAAATTGACCAAGACTTGTTGTTGAATTGATATATCCATCAAAGAAAGCATGTATGCTCTCACTGCGTTGTGTTGTTGACATGCCCGCCCAGAAAAATTTCCTTAACAAAGTCGGTGCCCATCTATGTCGCTCCTTATACAACCCACTTAACCAGTCATTCTCTTGAAGCTGAAATTTGTCTATGAAGGAACGCCATTTATCTTCAAAATCAACAATTGTGTAAGTATCATAAACTGCTTCTTTCATTGCTGCCTTTATCTTGTAATATTCACCATAGCCACTGAGTTTTTCGGGAATTTTTTTCATGATATGCCATAAACACCACCTATGGCGAGTAGTAGGGAAGACTGTCTCAATGGCATTTTTCATAGCCTTGCATTGGTCGGTGACAATACCCAAGGGGGCCTTTCCTAGCATGCAAGAAAGCCATGATTGAAAAAGCCACACAAATGACTCTTCGTCTTCACCGGAAACTAGGCCACACCCAAGTAATGTTGATTGACCATGGTGATTGACACCTACAAACGCAGCAAAAGGCATCTCATATTTATTGGTCAGATATGTTGTATCAAATGTCACGACATCTCCAAAATATTCATAAGCAGCTCTACTTCTCGCATCGGCCCAAAAGACATTCTTGACATGAAAACCATCATCCAAATCAAGATCATAGAAGAAATTTGAATTTTGTTCCCTCATTTCATAAAAGTAACTAATCAACGCCTTCCCATCACCGCCTTTACCAATTGAACGCCTTTCCTTGTTGACAAAATTCCTTACGTCCTTTTCACAAAATGGTATATTTTCATGCCCTCCTGCATCCGTGACAAGAGATTGGAAAGTTTTGTTGATCCTCACGCCCGCTTCATCGTTGATTTGGATTGTTCTCTTCACATGCAGATTTATTTTCTTGTTTGCCCTAAACAACCTTGACTTTGTGGGGCTCAACTGGTGACAATGCTCATCTACAAATTTTTTTATATGCCATACTCCATCTGTTTCTAACTTGAAACATATCTTGGCAGGACAATTGCTCACCCTAGTCGGAAGTGTCTTCAATGAACATGGAATTTTTGACATTTGCGCGCTAGACCCCTCTCTCGAGCATGACAGAATTCTGTAGTTGATTCCCCCATCCTTTCCCTTTACTGATGTTCTAATTTTCCATCCAAATCCTTTTTTTAAAGCATACTCACCATAATATGATATCCCCTCATCTAATGAAGCAAAACACATCCCAATTGTTGGCTCCCAACATGTATCATCATTGTTGGGGTTGTCGACTGTTATACCTTCAGCCTCAGCACTATCACCCTCAACGAATGTATCACCACCCTCCATGAAATTTTAGATGTCGGTGTCACAGCAGTACTGCACAATAAAATCCAATTATGTATAGCTTATATTAAATTTAATATAGTGTATAGATGTAAACTGAAATTTCTTAACATATCAGCTAAACAACCCCAATTAACCAACTTTTCAACCCCAATTTCTTAAGTATAACTCAAATGTTCTTGGTGTGACATGTACAAAATCCATTTCAACCAGATAGCCACATTACTACCCCAATTAACCAACTTTTCAAAGCCATAAACCAATCTGGTATTTCACAATTATTTCTTTCAATCTAACTGTAAAGGACAAGAGGCTCAATCTAACCCAAACTTGGTTTTTCACATGCTATTCTTCCCTACTCACTATGAACAACATGAGGACTCTATTTAAGTGCTAAATAGGACAATTAATGTAACTATAACTAAAAGATTTCTAGTCTGACATGTACATGCTCCATTTGAACCACATAGCCACATTACAACTACAATTAACCAACTTTTGGATGTCATAAACCAAGTTGATTTTTCAGAGTCTTTTCTTTCTAACGAGTAACCAGAATACAAACACAAAGTCAAATGTCCTTAATAGCACAAACATCAATGGTTTTCTTGTTTTCTTGTTATATCATGTTGAAGCACCCTAACAAAACAAAAAGAAATGCTAATTTACAAAATATACTTGGAGAAACCCTATAATCGCGTTAATTGAAAGAAGTAAATAAACATTGTACCATCAATTAATCTACCATCATCTTGAAGAAGAGAACGATCTCACAATGGTGCTGGATGGTGAAGTAGAGTGATCAAAGAGTCGTGGAACAAAAGAAGAAGCGTGTTTCTTGGAGTGGTGGTCTTTACGGCGGCGGACGACTAACGGGGGAGGAGGTCAGGGGTGAGAGCAGAGGTTGAGGGAGGAACGAGAGAGGGTGGGAGCTTCCATGTTTTCGTTGAGGGAGGAACGAGAGCAAAGTTGTTTTGCGAGAGACGATGGACACTGTTTTCCTTTTTGCCTCATTTCTTTCTTTTATTATTTATAAAAAATATTTTAATATTTCAACATATGGGTCCCACCAGCATATTTTGCAGGTATTTGGTATTTTTGGCTGTATTTTGGCCAAATGTTTTGGCTGAATATCATTTCTGAAAGGCGAATCCTAATTTCCATGCATGACCATGCCTTTGGCTTTTCATAAATTAAACACTGAACTAACCAACCCCCAAAAAGATCTCACTTTGCTGTTTAAGCAAGCTGTAATACCCTGTTAAGTATGTATCGCTTACATACATCAGGGGAACAGCTCTATGAAAAATCTATACGAATGAGGAAACACAAAAGTTAAGAACAGTCAAATCATAGGTCAAACGCAACTGAGCCACCCATCTGGTCGGTTGGGTAACCACATCCACCCAGTTAGTTCAGTTTGTTTTATGGAAGTTCAGTTTCAAACCAAGGATGATCTCACTCACATTGTAGAACATAAGTAACCCCCAACCCCAACTAGTCTCGGGACAATCAAATCATACGACAAAAAAGGGTAGTTTCGTAAAAACACACAGTTTCTGCACAGGAAATTAACCCGCATCCTTCTCTCACACTCTCACTCTCTCGCCACCTTTACGCTTTCTATATCTCCACCTAAACAGTACCACACGCCTCCCACTTCTCACTTCATTTCCAAAACAATGGATCCCGACGCTTTCACTGCCAGCCTATTCAAGTGGGACCCACGCACCGTCCTCCCACCCGCTGCGCCTCCTCGCCCTCCACTTCTTGAATACACCATGCCTCCAACAACCGCTCCGGTACCATATCATCCGGTGAGAGCGCCAAGAGAACTTGGAGGACTTGAGGAACTGTTCCAAGCTTACGGTATCAGATACTACACGGCGGCGAAGATAGCTGAGCTAGGTTTCACCGTGAGCACGCTGATTGACATGAAAGACGAGGAGTTGGACGACATGATGAACAGCCTCTCTCAGATTTTTCGCTGGGACCTCCTCGTCGGTGAACGTTACGGCATCAAAGCCGCCATCAGAGCTGAGCGGAGACGCGTCGACGATGAGGAAATCAAACGCCGTAGCCTTCTCTCCAACGATACCACCACCAACGCACTCGATGCTCTCTCTCAAGAAGGTTCGCACATGACTCCTCATATATCTATCTCGTTATATTATACTATAAATTAATGCTAGTTTATAATTCTAATGAATGTACATATATTATGGTTTTGACTAACTTATTCACTGTTATATTAAACTACTGTTCTAATGACATAAAGTCAACTACACTAGCTTATTAAAATGGAATTGACGGGTAAAGAAATGATAAGATATCATATTTGATGTGAAAATTAACGATGAAGTGATGCAATATGTACGTATAGGTTTATCGGAGGAGCCGGTGGTGCAAAGAGAGAAGGAGGTAGTGGGAAGCGGAGGAGGAAGCACGTGGGAAGTTGTTGTGGCGGAGGAGAGGAGGAAGCAGAGGAGAAGGAGGTCTAGAATGAAGGGGAATGTTCATCGTGATGAGAATGAGGAAGCGGAAGATGAGGAAGGAGAAGATAACAACAACAGCGGTGGTGGTGGAGTTTGTGAGAGGCAAAGAGAGCACCCTTTCATCGTGACTGAACCTGGTGAAGTTGCACGTGGCAAGAAAAACGGTCTCGACTATCTGTTTCATCTATACGAACAATGCCGTGAGTTCTTGATTCAAGTTCAGACCATCGCTAAGGACCGCGGTGAAAAATGCCCCACCAAGGTATTCAATTTTTTTATTCTTGTTTTTTAATTAATTTCGTACTTCTCAGTCATATCTATCTATCTATATCTCTGTTCTCTCTGACTCCGACCCCGTCAGAGTTGCATAGTGTGTATAGTTCCTTCATTCATTAACGTTCTACTGAACACGTGACGAGTCAGGGACTCTCGTAAATGGGCCCACCTTCATGTAAAACTGGGAATTTTGTGTCCGTACGGTTTCTTTAATTATCCGGTTACAACGCTTCAACCATAACAATCCTTGCATTGCATTACCTCATTTCTCCTTACACCCGCTGGATATATACTTGCATTTCCTCATAGGAATGGTGGGGTGGGGTTCATTGATAATTATATTATTATTAATTAATTAATTAATTAATTAACAATTAATCTATGATGGAGTGCGCAGGTGACAAATCAGGTATTTAGGTACGCGAAGAAAGCTGGAGCTAGCTACATAAACAAGCCAAAAATGAGACACTACGTGCACTGCTATGCATTACATTGTCTGGACGAGGAGGTGTCGAATGAGCTGAGAAGGGCATTCAAGGAGAGAGGGGAAAATGTTGGGGCGTGGAGGCAAGCGTGTTACAAGCCACTTGTGGCAATCGCTGCACGTCAAGGTTGGGATATTGATGCAATATTCAATGCGCATCCTCGTCTTTCCATTTGGTACGTGCCTACCAAGCTCCGTCAGCTTTGCCACGCTGAGAGAAACAGCGCCGCAGCTTCTAGTTCCGTCTCTGTTGGAAGCGGCCACCTTCCTTTCTAATTTCTAATTAAAAATCTTGTACTCCAGTAATAGATCGTTTTAGAATTATTTATGTACTCGTAGAACCCCCCCCTCTCCCATTATTAGGTTTCTAAATGAAGGGCGCGCATGTAGCAATGGAGGACTTTTTTAAGTTATGAAAAAAATAGGGTTGTTGCGTATCTTTATGCTCATGCATCATAAATTACTTGCTTTGTTCACTGTGTCATTATTCTAAATCAAATACTATATTTGAGTGCTTAAATTCAAAGATTGGTAGTCGTCTTCGATTGGATCCTTAAATCCAAAGATTGGTGCGGCATTCTATTTTATGCTGTCTCGGAGCATTTACAATGGGAGAAAAATAAGCAAACAATGACTTAAAAGTAGGATCACAATGCCACGTAAGTCGTCATAAGTAATTTTTAAACAATTCATCCATAATTTACTCAAACAGAAATGCTATCTTGACCACAAAGTGGACCAATTAATCAATTTTAAATTCGTTTTTATACATTAATATTAATAATTAATTTTATATTAAAATAATTAAAAACACAAAAACATCTGTCACCTCCTCTGCGAAACCCCTCCACGCTCTCACTCTCTCAATGAAACCAGAAACCCGTCGACCATCAAGCCAAACCCCTCGGCGCTCAACCCAAACCCCACCACGTCCAGTCTTCTCCGCCGTAATCCGCGCTGTCCTCCGCCCTTCTTCACCGCTCAACCCAAGCCCTTCTTTCTCTCTCACTTTCTCTGTTAACACAAAACCCATTTTCTCAGGTTCTTCCTCTCTCTGAAACCCTCAGCTCCTCCATCACCAACACCGTAAAAGGAAAAAAACGAAACCACCACGCACGCAGAAACCTGAAATCCACCACCTGAGTCTTCCCTTCGAAGGAGACCACCACGCCCAAACCTCCCCTTCCTCTCTGATTCCTCTTTGATTCAGATTAAAATCTTCTCGTTACTCTGTTTGTATTTGATTGAAGGTGATAGACGATTCTCCTAGGGCACGCGATCACTCTCCGGCAACACCTTCGTGATTTTCAAGCGCCATTGCCGACAACGGTCACTGCGTAGAACGTACCCAAGTTGCAGAGTCAAAGAACACCAGTTAAGGTAACTGATTTTCTCCTCTTTCCTCTCATTCTCGCAAATCTCTTCCACGGATTTGTTCGACATTTGGTTTCTTCCCGTTGTAAGTGCATTTCCTCTGTTTTTGATCAAATAAATTTTATTGTTTTCCTTAAATTTCCCCCTAATTTAACAGAATCCAGAAACCCTAAATGTGTGATATTTAGTTTTTGAAGCCTCATTTTGTTATAATTTTTTGTTTTGTAAAATGGAATCAGTGAATATGATAGTTTTTGAGGGCCCATTTTTGGTATTTACGATTTAACAGAGATATTGAGATTTAGTGAATATGATAGTTTTAGTGAATATGATGAATCTCCTCTAGTAAGTAATATGATAGTTTTAGTGAATATGATGAACAACATAGTACGCATTGAGAAATTTAGACAAATCTAATGGTTTATGCAATGACACAAGACTTGCAAATTGATTATCACCAGAATCATATCCTTGCAAATTCATATATGATTTAAAACTGGATTCTCTTATTCTTGCTATTTTTGTTGGAGAGATTATGAATTTCCTTTGTTGTACAACAAATTAGTACCAAAATGTTCCCTTTACTGATGAAGTTAATTTAGTATCAGGAAAAATGTGAGTTGAGATTATTTAGAAAGTTCAGATTTATAATTCTAATGTTCTGCTGTGTTTTGAAATGTCCTGCTATTCTTATTTAGTGTTGTTCCATTTTCTTTCGTATCTGTGTTTTCATTCTTGCCAGAAATATAAAACGTAGCCGAGAAATACAAGAGAAAGAGAGAGAAGAAGACGGGAAAGGAAAAAGAAAGGGAGAGACGAAGAGAACAAGCGAAAGGGACATTTCATATGTGTAAGCTCTTTTGGGAATGACCAAGGAAAGATATTGTACTCTTTCCAAACACAATATCATTGTGTTTTGTATATTTGACTTTTACTTTTGCTCTTTCCTTTACTATTGAGTTTCATTCAAAAGCGTTCTTTTAGGAAAGTTTGTTCTCCTTTGAATATTTTTTTTACTTGATTATTATAAAGGATGATAATGGGCTGTCAAAGGGTTTCATTTTCAAATCATATTTACCATGCTTATTCTAAAAATAGATTTTTTTTTACAATTGGTGGTGACTGATGCCATTTGGGTGACTAATTATTATAGGCAGGCAGGAGGCACTTGAAGCAAAAGAGAAAGAGTTGCACAAAGACAAAGGAAAATGTTGCACAATGCAAATGATCTTCTAAAGGCATCAACAAATAGTGCATATAATGAATTTGAAGCACATAGAAGCTGCACAAAGATAAAGATATGCACAAAGCCAAAAAGACTTCTAGAGTGTTTAAGATTTTAGTTGTAAAGTAGTTTTAGTACATAATGGATATAATAAATTATAATTCATTTGTAAACTATTTCCTTTCTAAAGTTTGTGTAATTTATGTAAATGCCTCACGGTTGATGAAAATGCCACTATGCCATCAGGTTGATTTTTTGCTACACATTATATAAACGGTGTGTAACCTCTTAGGTTTCTCAAAATTATTCAAATTTTGGATGAAGACAACATATGGTGTCCTAAGGCATTCATATTAGTGGTTGTTAGTTTGTCAAATAGTGTTCAAATAAAATCTAATTTCAGTTTGAATTAAATAACCAAGTCACCTTCACAATTACCCAAGTTTTTCTTATACATGACCAACCGGTTATTTTCATCTTTTTCTTGTGAAAGTGACCATGAGACTACAAGAGGGTTATAAATGAGTGGCTTAGGACCCACAAATGAAAGTACATAGACAAGAGGTGTTCAAATGACATCTAATTTCTGACTTAGAACCATATCACCAACCTCCCTTTACAAGTACCCAAGTTTTTATCGAAATTCACCAACTTGTTATTTTAATATTTTCCCTGTGAAACTGACCATGAGACTTCAAGTGGATACTAAAGGAGTGGGTTGGGTCCCATAAATGTATGCAAAAGGATATGAGGTGTTCAAATGACATCTAATTTTTGATTTTGAACCATATCACCAACTGCCATACACAATTACCCACCTTTTTATTGAAATTGACCAAGCTGTTATTATTATTTTTTCACTGTGAAACTAACCATGGGACTTCAAGTGGGTACTAAAGGAGTAGGTTCGGACCCATAATTGTAAGCACAAAGACACAGGGTGTTCAAATGACATAATTTTTAAATTTGAACCATATGACCAACTTCCCTTTACAATTACCCATGTTTTAATTAAAATTGACCAACCTGTTATTTTCATATTTTCCTTGTGAAACAAACCATGAGACTGCAAGTGTGTACTAAATGAGTGGGTTGGGACCCATAAATGTAAGCACAATGACATGAGGTGTTCAAATAATATCTAATTTCTGATTTTGAACTATATCACCAGTCCCCCTTCACAATTACCCAAGTTTTTATTAAAATTAACCAACCTGTTATTTTCATATTTTCCTTGTGAAACTGACTATAAAACTTCAAGTGGGTACTAAAAGAGTGGGTTGAGACCCATAAATGTAAGCACAATGACATGAGTTGTTCTAATGAGAACTAATATCTGATTTTCAACCATATCACCAAGTGGTCTTCACAGTTACCCAAGTTTTTATTAAAATTGACCAACCTGTTATTTTCATATTTTCCTTGTGAAACAAACCATGAGACTTCAAGTGTGTACTAAACGAGTGGGTTGGGACCCATAAATGTAAGCACAATGACATGAGTTGTTCTAATGACATCTAATATCTGATTTTCAACCATATCACCAAGTGGTCTTCACAATTACCCAAGTTTTTATTAAAATTGACCAACCTGTTATTTTCATATTTTCCTTGTGAAACAAACTATGACTCTTCAAGTGTGTACTAAACGAGTGGGTTGGGACCCATAAATGTAAGCACAATGACATGAGGTGTTCAAATAATATCTAATTTTTGATTTTGAACTATATCACCAGTCCCCCTTCACAATTACCCAAGTTTTTATTAAAATTAACCAACCTGTTATTTTCTTACTTTCCTTGTGAAACTGACTATAAAACTTCAAGTGGGTACTAAAGGAGTGGGTTGAGACCCATAAATGTAAGCACAATGACATGAGTTGTTCTAATGAGAACTAATATCTGATTTTCAACCATATCACCAAGTGGTCTTCACAGTTACCCAAGTTTTTATTAAAATTGACCAACCTGTTATTTTCATATTTTCCTTGTGAAACAAACCATGAGACTTCAAGTGTGTACTAAACGAGTGGGTTGGGACCCATAAATGTAAGCACAATGACATGAGTTGTTCTAATGACATCTAATATCTGATTTTCAGCCATATCACCAAGTGGTCTTCACAATTACCCAAGTTTTTATTAAAATTGACCAACCTGTTATTTTCATATTTTCCTTGTGAAACAAACCATGAGACTTCAAGTGTGTACTAAACGAGTGGGTTGGGACCCATAAATGTAAGCACAATGACATGAGGTGTTCAAATAATATCTAATTTCTGATTTTGAACTATATCACCAGTCCCCCTTCACAATTACTCAAGTTTTTATTAAAATTAACCAACCTGTTATTTTCATATTTTCCTTTTGAAACTGACTATAAAACTTCAAGTGGGTACTAAAGGAGTGGGTAGAGACCCATAAATGTAAGCACAATGACATGAGATATTCAAATGACATCTAGTATCTATTTTTGAAGGGTTGGTCAATTTTATGGGTCTCAACCGATTCCTTTAGTACCCACTTGAAGTCTTAGGGTCAGTTTCACAATGAAAATATGAAAGTGACAAGTTGGCCATTTATAAATAAAACTTGAGTAATTGTGAATGTTGGTGATTTGATTCAAACTGAGAAATTAGATGTCATTTGAACACTCCACTTCATTGTGCTTACACATATGGGTCCCAACCCACTCCTTACACTTGAAGTCTCATGGTCTGTTTCACAAGGATGATATGAAAATAACAGGTTGGTCAATTTTAATAAAAACTTGGGTAATTGTGAAGGACAGTTGGTGATATGGTTCAAACTCAAATTATATGTCATTTGAACCCTCCATGACCTTGTGCTCACATTTATGGGTCCCAACCCACTGATTTAGTACCCTCTTATACTCTCATGGTCAGTTTCACAACGAAAAGATAAAAATAACAGGTTGGTCATTTATAAGAAAAACTTGGGTATTTGTGTAGAGGAGTTGGTGATCTGATTCAAACTGAGAAGTTATATGTCATTTGAACATTCCATGTATTTTTGCTTACAGTTATGCGTCCCAGCCCACTCATTTAGTACCCACTTGTAGTGTCGTGGTCAATTTCACAAGGAAAATATGAAAATAACAAGTTGGTCATTTATAAGAAAATCTTTGGCATTTGTGTAGGTGATCTAATTAAAACTAAGAAATTTGATGTCATTTGAATACCTCATGTCCTTGTACTTGCATTTATGGGTCCCAGCCCACTCATTTAGTACCCACTTGTAGTCTCGTGGTCATTTTTCTATTAAGTAATCATATGCTTAAATAGTCCCAATGGGCCGGGCCCAAACTGACACCTCTACATGTGTGTGCCTTTTTGCGCAACATTAAATTCCACGTGCCATTCTTTTTCTCAGACATGACATCACCCCCCATTCCCATTTACTTTTTCTCTCTTTTTTCTTCTGTCATAGAGCTTCTAGTCCTTTTAGGAAACCGTCTTTTTTATTACACCTCAAATGATAAGATTGATCTTGAATGAGTAGATAATGATAGAAATTGTTACGCCTAAACAGATGATTAGAAATATATGTTACATTTAAGATTTTAATTAGTTGGGTTGTTAGTTAGTTGTTATTTTGGTTGGGCTTAAAATTGTTTGAAGTAAATTTAGGGTTTTTTTTGTACCCCCACGCTTCAACTTGTACCCCCACGCTGGGTGTGAAAGGACGAAAATACCCTTAAAATTTTTACAAAAGTCTAAAACATTTACCATTTTTCACTTACATCCGTTGGAGAGAAGAGATAGTTGCGTTTTTCACCCTCACGAAATTACCTACTTCTGTTTTTCTCCGCGACGGAATTACCTACTTCCGTTTTCACACTCACGGAATTACCTACTTCCGTTTTGTTGCCTATGGAAGTACATAGATCCGTTTTCAGCTGCGCACAGAAGTAAGTAGTTCCGTTTTTGTCTCTGCGGAAGTACCTACTTCCGTTTTCACTGTATTTGCCTGCAGAAGTACCTTACTTCCGTTTTTGTTTTTTAATTGATTTTTTTATTTTTTTATTTTTGGCAGTGCTTCGTACCAGAGTTGGTGGTCGAATTCCCCGTGATTCACCAGGATTGATATTGCGAGGGGAGTCTTCGTCACGACCGGGTGTTGGTGAACCGGAGGAAACTCCGTTGAGTACACGCACTCAGATTAGAGAGGTTGGACATGGGTCTAACCGACATAGACGCATGCAGAAACAACAACAGTATACAGAGTATGAGGTACATGAGGAGCAGTAGGAACTGGAGTACCAACAGGAGCAGTATCGGCATTACCAAGAGCCGGAGTACCAGGAGGATCAGTACCAAGAGCAGCAGTACCAGCATGATATGGAGGTTGATGATGATCACGCTCGCATAGGACCTATGGATGGTGTAGCGACCGAAAAATCCGAAGGAGGGATTCTTCGTTGTTTTTGAACAATGGAGTCGCCATCAATATTTATTTTTAGGAAAAACATTGAAAAAACCTTTGTTTTTGGGTTCGGGGGTCGATTAAGTGCGGGGAAGGTACTAGCACCCCGCAACATCCTAAAAAGGTTACCTTTTAATTTAATGTGTAGAAAAATTAGTTTAAAGAAAACATTTTAATTTACCCTTTTTATTATTTGCAAAAAAACGGAAAGGAAGACTTAATAAAATTTTAGTTTTTTTGCGCTTGACAGGAGTGGGCCCCCGCTCCTACGTATCTCCGGGTGCGATGGAGAAATCAAAGCTACGTAGTTCTCGGGTAGAAAATATTTGTGTGTTGGTATTTTTTTATTTATTGAAAAGTTTGCGAAAACTAGAGGCCGTTCATGGTGACCAAACAGATAAATCCAGCGTTCAAACGAGCGGGGCTCAGAGTGACCATTATAAATACCCGGTTTGTGATCGAGCGTTTTGTTTGAAAAAAAACGCTTACTGGGAAGCGTGATTTTTTTTTTTAAAAAGGGAGTTGAGATTACGGTGTATTCTATTAACTGAAAATTTCTTGAAGTTTAAGCGGGTGTTTGCGATGATCAAACGAATAAATTCAAAGTGATCACCGCTACTAATCCGTTTTGAAAAAAGAAGGTTAGCCCTATCGGTCAAACAAGCTAAGCTCAGAGTGACCATTAGTAACAACCTATTTTTTACGCGAGTTTGATTGTTTGAAAGAAAGAAAAAACTGTTTGGAAACATTATGGTGTAAGTAAAAGCGGAATGGGTGGTAGTAAAAAAAAGGAGGTACAATTAACAACAAGGAGTGTTGTATCGAAAATGGGGGGTGCGAACAGTGAGACCAAATCGGTTTTTGTGAACTAGGTTGTGTTTAAAAAGATGGGCTTGTAGTAAAAAAATGGATGGGTTTGCTGTCAAAAAGGGTACTGTATTACTAAAAACGTGGGGGTGCAATTAACATGGGTGTTTAAATCTAAAAACAGGGGTTGTATTATCAGAACCTGGGGGGTGTCAATAGAAATCTGATGTGAAAAAAAAAGTAGTTGAGCGTTCGATTACTTGGAAAAAAAAACGCTTTACTTAGAAAACATGATTTAGGGAAATGGGTTGTTTGATTAAGCGGTCTTCTATTTTGAAAATTGATTTTTGGAACATGGTTTCCGCTATTATTATTTTGAAAAGAATTACCATTGTTTTTTTTTTTGTATTATTATTGTCATGGTTATTATTTTTAAAAGGGGTGTTTTTGCTGCTTTGTTTGGGAAAATGATTATAATTATTATTTCTCCTTTTTTTTTAAAAAGGGGGTGGTGTTAGTAACCATTTATTTTGAGGAAAGAAAACAATATTTTTTACTTTAACAGAACTTTATTTAAATTCGAAAATACAGCATCAATTAAAAAAAACAGCAACAATTTTAAATAAAAAGTAACAATAAAAACAGCAACTATTTAAAAAAATAAAAAAAACAGCAACAGTTTTAAAAAAAAAACAGCAACAATAATATCTAAAAAAACATGACAGCAACAATTTTTAAAAAATGAAAAAACAGCAACAGTTTTAAATAAAAAAAAACAGCAACAATAATATCTAAAAAAACATGAATTTACGAATTTACAGCAATAAAAAAAAACAGCAACAATATTAACAATAAAAAAAACAGCAACGGTGTATACGAATTTACATTACAGCAACTACGAAAATAAAAAAAACAGCAACAATATTTACATGAACAAAATTACAGCAACTAAAAAAAATAAAACAGCAATAATTAAATAAAATGTCACATTACAATACCTTAAACAAAAATCCGGAAATGTTGAAGGAGAAGTTTTCTTCTTCGGATTTCCTCAATACAACAGAATTTGAAACTAAAAAAATAAAATTTGTGAAAAGGAGAAAAAGAATAACAGTGAGCAAAAACTCTCACACTCTCTTTTCTAAACAAAACCTAGACTCTCCTTTTCTTCTTTTTTTCGAAAATTATCTTCTTCTCCTTCTCCAAAAACGTGGCCTCTTCAAATTCATGGCCCTCTATTTATACAAAAAGGACCCCTTTTTTTTTCTCTTCGTTTTTCTTCTGACTGCCCCACCATACCTTGTACAGTGTTTTTCTGAGTGTGGCTTGACATGATGAAATAAAAAATTATGAGGAGCTGCGAAGGGTATGGGTGTAGCAGAGGAGAGATGATGGCTTTTTTCTTGTGTGAGAGAGAGGGGGATCCGTGAGTGTGTGAGGAGTGATGTGAGGGAAAGAAAAACTGATGGAGTTTGGTGGGAGGGGTGTGCGTGGAGATGGGAGAGTGGGGAATGGGAGGATGAGTGAAAGAGAAAGAGAAGAAGTGAAGTGTGTGATAGGAGAGTGTGAGAGAGAAGGGGTCGTAGGGATGGGAGAAAGGAAAGGTTGAGTGTGAGTGGGAGAAAGAGAGAGAGGTAGCGTGAGATTGAGGAGAGAGAGGGATTGGAGCCGTTGGGAAGAGAAGAGAGAGGGAGGAGGCGTGTATGGGGAAGAGGAATGTGGGGAAGTGGGAGTTGAGAAAAAAGAGGAGAGGTGGAGTGTGGGAAAGGGAAAAATGCGAATTCCAAGGAAGAGAGGAGTAAAGTGTGGCCGAAATTTAGGGAAAGGGAGTGGGGTGGTTTCGAGTTTGACTAGGTTTTAGTGGGGTAGTTGAAATTTTTTAGGGTTAAAGGGGGGGGGGGGTGGCCGAATTAGGGTTTTGGTGGAGGGGAAATGGGTATGGGTTGGATAGTAATTAGGGTTAGGAGGAGTTGGGTTATGGGTTGGGCGAATTGAGCTAGTTTTCTTTTTATTGGGTTGGGTTTCTGATGGCTCAATCCTGATTGCACCTCATCCTTTTTTTTTACAGACCCCCCTCCATTTCCTCCTTTGCTTATTTTTGTTTCTTCACTTCTAATTAATATATATTTTTTTGGTTAAAAACTTGTGGCAACTAAAATAAAATAATACATGACATGAAAATAAAACTGATTATTATTTTTATAAAATCTCTCATTTTTGAACGGACAAAATTAGGGTATTACAGATGGTTCTTTGCTCACTGCAGCTCACACTACTGTGGATCATGAGCTGCTATCTGTCTTTGTACAGAGATGGCACCCAGAGATATCGTCATTTCACCTACCATTTGGTGAAATGACGATTACTTTGGATGATGTGTCGTGTCTCCTACATCCACCATTGGCTTGTAGATATTTCAGATCTCCCGCTCAGCCTGTTACTATTGATGATGCCATCCAGCTGGCTATGCATCATCTAGGGGTTACTTTTACTGAGGCGACACAGGAGACATTGGCCAGCAGGGGGCCATATTTCAGCTTTGATTGGCTACTGGAGATAGCTAGGCGTGACGTAGGATAGGGACAAGACTTGTGGTGTCAGGGCATTTATCTTGCTTATTTTGGGGTGGAGCATTTTTTGTAGCAAGACTGGCACAAGAGTTGAGGCAAAGTGGTTGCTATTACTGGAGGATGTCACCATAGTGGGCGGATGGGCATGGGGTCCAGCAGCATTAGCTTTCTTATATGACCAGCTGAACTTTGCCTTCCTACAGAAGACTAGTCAGTTAGGGGGTATGCAACGCTGTTCATGGTAAGTTTATTTTTTAATTTTTAACGAGTTTGTTTTAATGTTAAATATTTTATTTTTAACGATATTGTTTGATTGTGCATTTCAGTCATGGATCTTTGAGTACTTCCCTCGGCTAGCTTTGCGGGGGGAGACGGGGACCACGACCGGGCCACGGTGTGGGTTTGGAAGAGGAGGAAGACGGACCAGGTGAAGATGGAGGAGTATCGCAGGAGGATTGATGCTTTGACACCTGACGATGTCATCTGGAGACAATTTGAGGACCACCGGCACGAGAGAGCCTTTGACGAGATCTCATTATATAGGGGTTTCCTGATCTGGGAGGACATCCCTGTTCCCTACATTCCGGATAGGTGCCTCTGGCAGTTTGGATACATTCAGGTCATCCCTCGTGACCCGCTTCACGGTCGTCCAGCGTATAGTGACATCATGATGCGTATGACCAGATGGAGGGATAGTGTTCGGGAGGTTATGAGCACTACTACTGCTGCCAGGGAGGTGGGTGAGGTTCATCGTGATTACTTGCCATGGTACGTTAGGGTATCAGTTCCTCGTCTCCTTCCAGCACCACCACCGCCACCAGCAGCAGCACGAGCATCAGGTGTGAGGGGACCTGAGGAGAGACTGGTGATTGTGAGCGAGCAGCTGCGGTTGGCGCTTGCGTCCGGAGGCAATCATCCTGAGTCTCGGACGTACAGACGGCTCACGAGGTTGCTTGATTTGGTAGATGGACGTGATTGATTTTTTTGGTTGTTGTATTGTACGATATTTTCACGCTAGACTAATTTATTTCTTATTAGTATTGTTTTTTATTATATTTTCACGTTATTATTTTCGGTGCAATCTAAACCATTAAAAAATTTGGTCGGTGCAATCTAAACCGTTAAAAAAATTTGGTCGGTGCAATCTAAACCGTTAAACAAAATAAAACTTAATAAATCCACTGTTGATATTGTCGGTGCAATCTAAACCGTTAAAAAAATATCCGTTGGGCGACACTTATCACGACGAGAAATAGATAAATTCGTCAAAAAATAAATATTAAAAACAGATTTACCTATAACCTAGATAAATCCGTTTTCATAAATAACAAAACGGATTTACCCTATAATTAGGTAAATCTGTTAGCACCGGTAATAAAAACGAATTTATGTTTAAAAATTTTAATTTCGTCTTTTAAAAATTATAAAAATGGATTTATGTTTTATTCAATATATCTTACGGTAAAATTTTAGAGGAAACGGATTTACCTAACCAAACTTAAATCTGTTTTGTTATTTTTTTCAAAACAGATTTATGTGTGGTTTATGTAAATCCATTAGTAACAATTTTATCCGGGGACTACAACCTCCTTTGTTTCGTTTTTCATCTCCCCAAAGGGGGAGGGACCATACATTAGAATAGAATAGCCTTTATTATTTTTATGATGTGTAATTTTCTCCTGCGTATTCCATCCCACATGGTTCTTTAATTTTGTTTTCTAATTAATGATGTTGTCAAGTTTGTGTATGCAGGTATGAGATTGAAGAAGCAGGATAGCTCTTTTTTGCAAGGAAATTATTATGATATGACCCATGGTGACATTTATCTTGGGAAGGGATAGATCTTTTCCCACCATGAGAGGGTTAACTACTTACCTTTAATAGTCTGTTTTTAAATTTTACTATAATTATATTTTTGACCCTAAATCTAATTATATTTATGGTTTATAGCTAAGATAGGTTATTTTGAAAAAAATATCACTCAAGCGAGGGCCTCGCTTATTGTTTAAAATTATGTCTGTACTTCATTTTCAACAAATATTTTGTTGAAAACTTCCTCCGTAGTCTGTATTGCAGTACAAATTGTAATCCTATATTCCTATCACTACAAAGCTTAAAACCAAAGCACATTAACAATAAGCTCTCACGATCTCACCTGATTTGTGCTTTGGTATCAATGCATATTGAACATTAATTCAGGAGGGTTTTGGATTATAAGGAGGAGAGTAGAGGGATTTAATTTATTCAAAAAAATAGCAGAGGGATTTAAGGTAAAGAAGTGAAAATTCTAGATATTTTGTTTGGTTAAAGGGAAAAGGAGAGGAGGAGAAATAGCTATTCCATTGTTTGATTTGCAAATGGGGAGTTGCAAAAAAACAAAATTAGTTTACCATTATACCCTTTTGTTATAAGTATATTATTTAGTTTTTTTTTTGGCAAACTAGATATCTTCTGCGCGTAAATGCGGAGACTAATCTTTTAAGCTGGGTAGGACGACAATGAGCGATAAAGCTCTACATCAATAGTTTTAACGTTGCTGCATTCCCAATTAAATTATTTAGTTATTATATTTAAAATGTAATAAACCTATTTTCAATCAGTGGCGGACCCAGGACCCCGGGGTCAGGGGTGTCAAATTTTTTAAGGCCGGTGTCAAATAGGTGCAAAACTTGGTCTACTAGTACAATTTCAAATTTCCAGGGGTGTCAAAATTAAAATTTCAGGAGATTTAGGCTATTTATATAGGGTATTTAGTGCAAAAAAAAAAATTCCAGGGGGTTCAACTGAACCCCCTGGATATATGGCAGGTCCGCCACTGTTTTCAATCCTTCCAACTTTTTAAATATTAGAGTCAAAATTGAGAGAAATGAAACTTTGTCCCTTCCTCCCCCTTCCTTTAAAAATTTGAGTCACACAACTAACTCATTTGTTTTCACGTTGAAATCTCGATGACACTATCACCGTGGAACTTACAATATATAGTGAGTGCTTGGGACAGCATCAGGGATAGTCTAAATGGACGACAAACAATACGCTACTAACTGTAGCTTTTGATTCAATGTGGATTTCTACCGTGGAAAAAACTAGTTCCAAACATACACACATTATGTTTGGATTAGCGGCTAAAACCGTAAATCATGATGGATTAGCGGCTAAAGCCATTCGGGGTGGTTGTGAGTTTTTGGTTTTTGATTTTAAAAGTCAATTTCAAAACCAAAACATGTTCATGTAAAATGAGGTTGAGTTGGGTTTTTTTTTTTAATTTCAAAACAGTTTTCCATCGAAACTCAAAACCACAAAAATAGGTTTTATAATTTTTGTTTCTGTTTTTGTTTCATTCACATCTGATCATCAATAGATCTGACCACCACCAACTACCACTCCGATCACCGCCAACCACCACTCCGGCCACCGCCAACCACCACTCCGACCACTGTCAACCACCATCAACTACCACTTTGACCACCAACCACCACTCCAACCATCGCCGACCACCACCAACCACTATTGACCACCATCAACCACCACATTGACCACCATCAACCACCACACTGACCACCGTCAACCACCACTTTGACCACCACCAGCCGCGACTCCAACCACAGTCAACCACCACTTTGACCACCAACAACTGACACTTCGACCACCGTCGACCACTGTCAACCACCACTCCGACCACCGTCAACCACCACTTTGACCACCAGCAACCGATACTTCGACCACTGCTAACCACCGTCAACCACCACTTTTATCACCAACAACCGACACTCCGACCACTGCCAACCACCACCGACCACCACTCTGACCATCGCCGAATACCACTTTGGCCACCGTCAACCACCAGTTTGACCACCATCGATTACCACTCTGAAAGGCGTATGTCGATAACTACTACTCTCAACCTTTTTTATTAGAATTATTACTAAACAAATAGATTATATAGTTGTAATATTTTAATTTTTTCAAACCTAAAGTTATATATTGTTTTGATTAACATAAGTTTATGATGAATATTTATTCTTATGTTTATGTTTAAAAGTGATTTTGATTTTTGAAAATTTCTTAACTGAAAACAGAATTTTGTTTTGGTTTTTGATATTTTTAAAACTAAAAATAGAAACTGGTTTTGGTTTTTAAAAATTTCAAAGCAGAAAACAGAAAACCACCCCGAATAGGGCCTAAACTAGTGTTGTGTAAGCTTGTGTTTGTATCTTCTAAAATTTCAGGGTTAAAGTGCATGACGTGATCGTAAATTCACCACCCATAATGTTATCAAATAACTAGGTTATAAAAAAAAAGTGAGATTATGACATGTAGGTGCCTGCCTATAAGTGGGATATATAATTTCATGGTGTTAAAATATTTTCAACACAAAAAGGTCCAAAGCAACCACAAAACCTGTTAGTGCCACACTGCCAAAAAAGCTTTTTGCTAAAAAAAATAATTACAAAAAAATTAGATTATAAACGTTACTAAAAAAATTAGATTCAAAATTGTAAATATAAAGAGTAAATTCATGAAAATAGAGGGATCTTATAATATATATGGTATACTTGGCAAATTACGTGTTATAAAGGTTGAAGGTTAACAATGTACCTAAAAAAAGGTTGAAGGTTAACAATCCTACTCATTCAATATTTTAATCATTATATCAATAGTTATAAAGGCATTTTCCTATCATGAGAAAGTTTTTCTCCTCTCTCATTTTCCTATCATAATTTCAGTTCTATTCTAGCATTGAAATAGGTCCTCTAAGTTTATAATTTTATTTTGTTCCTCTAAGTTTTTATTTTGTTTCAAATAGGTCTTCTAACTTTGTTTAAAGTTTCATTGCAGTTAATAACATTTTTTGATCTTTTTTTGTGTGTTGTTTATTTACATAAGTTAAAGGAGTTGATTCTTGATGCTCTTTTTTGATTGGTATTCAGAGCCACGTGATGTGTTTTTGGCTTTTCAAATTTTTTGGTTGAAATCATTTAGGGTATGTTTGGATTGAGGGTTGGCGAGGGGAGGGGATGACTTGAGTTTCAATTCTAAATTGAGGAAGCTATCAAATGTTTCTAAACAAAAATGAAGTGTGATATCTATCATGTTATTCTTTCAATTTTTCAAAATCTCAAGTAGATAATATTAAAATATAGACCAAGCCCTCCAAAGTCTTCCCCTCCCAAAATACCCTTAATAAAAGGAGGTAAAAGTACATCATTATCCATCTCAGAAATTCTAGAATCCATGCCCATAATCCCCTCGAATCCCTGGAACAAATCATTAAAATTATCACGTGCTACTCTACCCAACCCACCCTGTGTCTCAACCAAAAGTCCATCATCTCTAGTCAATGTAGTGATGGTATTGCTCTGCTGGCATCTCTCACCTGGTCATACAAATGTACCACGGCCAACCCCCCAGGTGTAGTTGCCAACCTGCTCTAGATCAACAAGCATCCTAAGATGCCCCAGCTTCGCCTTTGACCCTAACTTGTCGGTG
This sequence comes from Astragalus membranaceus, assembly GCA_039519185.1. Taxonomy (NCBI): domain Eukaryota; kingdom Viridiplantae; phylum Streptophyta; class Magnoliopsida; order Fabales; family Fabaceae; genus Astragalus; species Astragalus membranaceus. The sequence goes on along the minus strand of CM076848.1, from coordinate 25,664,917 downwards.
AAGAGAGTGGTGCCCAGCAGGTACAAAAGATATTCCCTAGCAGCATCCTCACAAGTCATAGATGACTGCAGGGTAGACCGTAGTCCTCAGCCACCTGAGGTCAACATACAACCCTTTAGCTGAAATCTGTGCCTGAGCATTCTCGGGGCCAGCTCCCAAATAATCAACCAGAAGATTTTGTGCCTTGAACTTCGTATAGTCCGACGTGTCATAGAAGCTGCCCATAATGGGAATGTGCAGGATCTGCAAGACATCATCGAGGTGGAAGTTGGAGGTGTCTGGCTGCCATCGCTCAATAAAGGCATTAATAAGCCTGACATAGATGTAGGTGAACCCTAAATCCTAAGGGGATACAGTCCAGATGCCTGTACATAGTCCTCAATCTCTGTTCGGATGGCCAAAGCACTCTTCCCATGAGAAGGAATCTTCAGTGGCTCACGTTCCTGTATTTGTGATGGTATCCATTAGTAAAACACTTAAGAAAACTTAACAATTGAAATAACTATTAAAATACTTATGCTATAAACTTACCTCCTCGTTCCATATCTTCCGGGCTATGTGTGACTCGTATGTAGCCAATACTGACCCGTCATCCGGACCACCCGGGAATGGGTAAGTAGGTGCTGATGTGGAGGGGTCCCCAACTGGAGCAGCAGCAGCCGCGTCAGCATGAGCAACCTGCTGAATATCATCACCAGCAGGAAAATGAGCAGCATCATGCTAAATATCATCATACTCAATAGGAGCATCAGCATGTGATGGGTGTTCAATATACACCCCAGACCAGCCGCCCCGTCCACATCCTTGTGTCTTCCTATTGCGACTTTGTCGTCACCGTCCCGTTCCTAACTATAAGAACCACCCCTAGCCTTTGCCATCCCTAAAACAACCATTAAACATATATTAAAATTAAAAAAAATTTAAATCAGCAATTTGGAGCAGTAGGTAAAAACAACTTTGGTAAGACAGTATAGCGTCGTAAAGGTTCGACACTATACTGCTGGACCGTGTATTGCAAGAAGTTCTCCAACAAAGGTACGCTGATAAACTTTCGGACCGGTTCGGTGATTTACTTCCGGACTCAATGTTTTTTTTTTAAAAAAAATTACGGGTTTGGTACTATAGTACTGAACCAAGCTCAGATCCAGAAAAAAACGCAAACACATAAACGAAGAAGAGAAACAAAAGACATACCTGTAAGTGAGAGAGAGAGAGAGAGAGAGAGAGAGAGAGAGAGAGAGAGAGAGAGTGAGTGATAGAGAGAGACGAATGAGAGTGAGTGAGAGAGGCGAATGGGAGAGTGAAGTACGGTGGTTGGTTTGAAGGGGGGTGGGGTGTGTGAGAGAGGGAGAGTGTGAGAAAGGGGGATTTAGGTTAGGGGTATTTTGGGGATATTGAGAGATTGTGGGTGTCCAGTGAGTAGGAGGATTGTAGGAAGTATGAACCATTTTTTTTGTCCAAATGTGTAAGTGAATGGTTAGTCCTCGCAATGTGAGTGTTTGTATTTCCAGAAAATTAAGATTTTGAAGATTCGTAGATGGGTTTTGTTGAAATATAAGAGGGTACAATTGCGAAGAAAAAAGTTCGAAGGGAAATGGTATACAAGTAATTAGGGGGTATGAAGTAAAAAGCCCTTTCTTTTTATGGCCGGCACCATCCATAATCTGTGCTAAATTGCATATATATATATATATATATATATATATATATATATATATATATATATATATATATATATATATATATATATATATATATATATATAGAACTCTTGATCACATGAAGACACAATTCTTCAGCACGTTTCAAGTCAAAGAAATGTCAACATCCTCACAGGGATCTATTGAACAAAGCGAAATGGATTGCTTAGCTGGGGAATCGCAGCAAGAAGATGAACCTTATCCAGAAGATTTCTGGGATGCCATGATCCAATCCATGACTAAGCATGTGAAAGGAAAAGGACAGGAATAAGCGCCATGATTAAAAACATAATCACGTGCTAAAGATTTGGTGGAAGACAAGCAATCATGCTGTCGACGCTTTTACTTTTTTAATTTTGTATTTTTGTCTTTTGATTTTTGTCTTTTTCATTCAATTATGTGTCGATGGGGCCCAGAGTGTACCCGGCATAATTAATGATATTTTGTCGCCTTTTGTAACCGGCTACCGGAATCTACAGTAGCCCTTTTACCGGCTTAAATAGTAAGCCTTAGTTTGCCTATATAAGGCATTTTATTTTCCTTTCTTAGGCAAGAGCTTCGGCTACCCCTCTCTCTCTCTCTCTCTTGTAACATACTTCTCTCTTCTCTCTTCTCTTGTAAACACTTCTCTTATAAATATAATCTCTGAGTTCTGAAGATAGATCTTCTCCTCTTCTTCTCCATTCTGAAGGCAAATAAGGTAATACTTTACATGCTTTTCCATAGCTAAGCTTGTGTTGTGGTGAGCTGGTTCTCATGAACTGGCCTTATTAGATGAATATCGTATTCTTTCCGCTGTAACCTGGTATCAGAGCCATTTTAAACTTAAGGATGTAAGTATAAGGGTGAGTTATTTCTTCATTTGAAGAGTACTCCGTTATCCCCTATTAAAACTTCTAAGGTGAACCGTCCCCGATGATTCAACAAAGGTGTTGATATTGGGAGCAGTAGCCTTGAAGGGGGAAGCTTATATTTACACTGAAAGTTTTTAATTGCTCATACTTCTTTTGGGTCTTTTGCGTAAAGGCTAACTATGTTTTCCAGTGCTTTCGTCTATGGTCCATTTTTCTCCAAAGAGGGAGAGTTTGAATTAGACCGTTATTTAGACTTGAAAGTTTTTGTTGGAAAACAAAGTTATATCTTTGGTTTAGGGATTTTCCCTTCTATCCCTTCGGGTTGATATGTCAAATGGTTTTCCATTTACAAAGATGACATAAAGAAGTATCAACAGATATCTTTTTTATTTGATGTTAAGTTTATTATATTCATCTATGAGTTCAGTAAATTGAACTAGCTGATCCACAACACACTTTTTAGCTCATACATTTTCCTATGGAAGAAAATGATCATCCCGTATCTAGGGAAGAATGGTTAGAAGCTAGGCATCGTATGCTTAGCAAAGAAATATTTAAAATAGAATTGCGACTCTCTGAGTTCGCAGCCAAGCGAGACAATTGGCCTCGTAATTCTGAACGATATAATTACTATAACGGTGTTTGTAATGATTTAGCAAAATATTCTGCTATGCTGGGAATTAGAGTTTGTTCCCAACCTATTAATTCAGCCATTAGGAGTGAGTTAGATGAGCTTCGTAATAATAGCGAGACTCGAGTGTTTTTATCAGAAGACCATACTAGGGCCTCTACATCTCAACAAGTAGATGAGTCAGAAAAGGTAGGGAATCACCTACATAACCAGAAATGAGTTTTCTTAATGAACTTTAAAATAGATTACTCCCCTGGGAGTAAGGTAAGGGAACTCATTAATGGAGAATTCCAACTAGATAGATATGCCGAATTTAGGCAATGGTATTTCAAGAAATTCTCATCTTGGGAACTAAATAAGTTCAAAGATGATTTTTATGAAGAATTGACCATAACTCAGGATTATATTCCTTTTGTTAGATGGTTTGCTAATCATTTTGTTAATAAAATTAAAAATGAAGTTTTAATCCTTCAGCCAAATAGTTGGGAAACTACCTTAGAACAAAAGGATACAGAAGCCAAATCTCTTATTTTTCTCAAAGGAATAGAAAGTAAAGATATTACTCTTAACGAATTAAGTTCTTTAATAAAAACCCAGAATTACACCAAAGTGTTTTTGGATGGTTTAGAAGAGCGAATAATCTCTCTTAAAAAGGACTTATTATCTTTAAAAGAAATGTTTGAAAGACAAATTTTTCAACAGAAATTAATCCAGGATAATATGAACAAACCCAAGGCACCTATGGTTGCTGAAGTCCAACCTTCCTTACCCGAAAAGGGTTTTAAGCTAAGGGAGGATACAAATGATTTTTATAATCAATTTACTTTTAATATGAATAGACTACCTGGGTTAAAAAATAAAAAGCAAAAGAGCTTTAATAAAACTTATAAAAAGTTTAATAGAAACAAGGAGATTTATAAATATCCTTATAAGAAAAGGTTTAAAACAAATTTTTATAAAAGTAAGCCCAAGCAAGACACTTTCCAAAATAAAGGAAAGCGGAGAGCCCATAAGTTGGACATTACTTGCCACAATTATGACAAGACAAGACATTATGACAACCAATGCTGGACTAATATAGCCCTGAACGCCTTGGAGGATGGACAATCAAGGACTCAATTAAAAAAGGTTCTTCCTATTACTTCTAAATCAGAACAGGACTCTTCAAATACCATAGAATATATCAATAGTGATACTTCTCCAAGTTCTAATATTGACAACAATAGCTGTCAAAACAATAGTTTTGATATTCACGACAACAGCTGTCAAAATGATAATTTGAATAGCTATCAAGACAATAATTGGAATCGTTGGAAATCCACTAGTGAAATAGATGGATTAAATGCTCTTAATAAAAAACAAAGAGAACCTCAAAAATTTTTTGAGTTAATAAATAAGTTAGCAACAATGTTTGCTAATCAGGGTATTAGTAATACCTACGATTATGGGAAAATAAATCTCATATATGCTTCAAAGCAAGCAGAAAAATATTCTCCTCAGGATTTATTATTTGAGGAAAATGAGTCTTATCAGAATTCATATTCGGGTAAACAGATCTATGAATGGAACATAGATGGCTTAAATGATAAGCAAATTATTGATACGGTACATAAAATGATTATGTACTCTACTATCTGTAGACAACATGGAAATAATGATAATTCCATTACTACATTCATAGCCACTGGCTTTATTGGACAGTTAAAAGGTTGGTGGAATCATTATACCCAGAAAAGGGATATATTATCCCATAAAAAAGCCCTCAAAGGAACCCAGGATGATCAATTAAGATCACAATTAGTCTTATTAACTACTTCTAACTATAATTATAGTAAAGAATCTTCAAATGAAGATATAGATATTATCCAAGATTCTTCTGAATCATCGTCTTCAGGTAACAATGATTGCCAATGTAATGAAGTAAATTACTGGAAATCCATAACAGATATGAATGGTCTAAATGTTCTCACTAAAGAACAAGATGAAGCCTTAAAGGCTTTAGACTCCATAAAAAATGGAACGGTGAGAAGAAAAATGATAGAAATTCTTATGAAAGAATATTCTAAAAAAGAAACTCCTCTAATTATAGAGGCACCTTATCAAATAAGTGAGGTCTTATCTAGATTCCAAGAATCTAGTAGCAAAGAAAAACCCATTTCTATGAATGATTTAAAAGGAGAAATTAATACTTTAAAAAATGAAATTTCTCAAATAAAGAAAAACGATACTAATTTGTCTCAAAGAATTTCTGTTTTAGAAAACCCTAGTAAGACAGAATCTTCTTCAAGTAATTATCTTTCTATTTTGAATAGAATAACTTCTCAAAAATGGTTTGTGAAAATTGATATTATTATCAATAGAAATTTTATTTTGAAAAATGAAATTGCTCTAGTTGATAGTGGAGCAGATTTAAATTGTATTCAAGAGGGAATTATCCCTACTAAGTATTTTTCAAAAACTACGCAATCACTTACCCAAGCAGGAGGTGATAGGCTAAAGATTAATTTTAAATTACCAGATGCACATATTTGCAAGCAAGGTATTTGTATACCTACTTCATTTATTCTAGTTAAAAATTTAACCCATCGTATTATATTGGGTACACCTTTTTTGCATAACATTATGCCTATTATTAATATTGACCAAAAAGGTATTACAACTATGTTGCAAAATAGAAAAATTATTTTTGAGTTTATTTCTGATCCTCATACTAGGATGATAAATGAAATAAAAGAACTTCTTTTAAGTAAAGAAAAACAAATATGTTTCTTAAAAGAAGAAATTAATTTAGCCAATGTAAATGAACAGCTTAGTAGAGCTGACATAGAGACCCAAATAAAGAGTCTAGAACAACAGTTCATAAATGAAGTATGCAGTGAGATACCAAATGCTTTCTGGAACAGAAAGAAACATATGATATCTCTACCATACTTAGACGACTTCAATGAGAGTCAAATTCCTACAAAAGCAAGGCCTGCACAAATGAATCAAGAATATCTTGGTTTATGTAAAAAGGAGATAGATTCTCTTTTAGATAAAAAATTAATTAGACCCTCCAAATCTTCTTGGAGCTGTACAGCTTTTTATGTAAATAAACACGCTGAACAAGAACGTGGAGTTCCCAGATTGGTTATAAATTATAAACCTTTAAACAAAGTTTTGAAATGGATTAGGTATCCAATACCTAATAAAAAAGACTTATTGGATAGGCTTAATGAAGCCTTAGTTTTTTCAAAATTTGATATGAAGTCAGGTTACTGGCAAATTCAGATTAATGAATCTGATAAGTATAAAACAGCATTTACTGTTCCGTTTGGCCACTATGAATGGAATGTAATGCCTTTTGGGCTTAAAAATGCCCCCTCTGAATTCCAGAATATTATGAATGACATATTTAATCCTTATACGGATTATATGATAGTTTATATAGACGATGTCTTAGTATTTTCTAAAACTGTTAGTCAACATTTTAAACATCTTAAAAATTTTAAGAATGTTGTGAAAAATAATGGTTTAGTTTTATCTGCTTCAAAGATGAAGCTTTTTCAAACTAAGGTCAGGTTCTTAGGTCATGAAATTGACCAAGGGAAAATTATCCCTATAAGTAGAAGTATAGAATTCGCTTCTAAATTTCCTGATGAAATTCTGGAAAAGAAGCAATTACAAAGATTCTTAGGAAGCCTGAATTATATTTCAGACTATTATAAAAACCTAGCCCAAGATACAGCCTTATTATATAATAGGCTTAGAAAAAATGCTGGCCCATGGACTGAAGCCCATACCAAGGCAGTCCAATATATTAAAAACAGAGTTAAAACTCTTCCTTGTCTAAATTTGGCAAACCAAAAGTTTTTTAAAATTGTTGAAACAGACGCCTCTAATATAGGTTATGGAGGCATTCTCAAACAAATTGACCCAAGTACTTCTAAAGAAGTATTAGTCAGGTTCACCTCGGGTAAATGGAATCCGACCCAATTAAAATATTCTACAGTCAAAAAAGAAATGCTTTCAATTATTAAATGTATTTCTAAATTTCAAGATGACTTATTAAATCAAAAATTCTTGTTAAGAATTGATTGCATACTTCTTACAACCCTGTCCCTACTCACTGGACACTCTCAAACTTTGTAAAAAGACCAAATTGTCATTAATGAGAAACGCGTGTTCCTTTTTTTTCTGGGTTTAAGAAGGTTCGGAAGTTTGATTCGGAACCAAAGTACCGAGTCTTATGTATTTACAGACACCCCTAATTTTCTGAATTTTTAAAGGTTCGGAAGTTTGGAACCGTACCGACCAAACTTCCGAACCTGATTTACACGTGATTTAGGAGAATAGAACACATAATCATGTAAGTTGAAATAAACTGTAAGTAATATTAATTAGGCTAAATTGCTCTTTTGGCCCTTTATCTTTGGGGTTGTGGTCACTTTGGCCCTTTATCTTTTTTTTTCTCATTTTAGACCCTCATGTTTTTTGTGTGTGTCATTTTGGCCCCTGCCGTTATGTTTATGTTTTTTGTAGCAAATTTTTAAGGACGAAAATGAAATCAATTAAAAACATAAGGGCCCAAAATGAAATCAATTAAAAACATAAGGGCCCAAAATGAAATCAATTAAAAACATAAGAGACTAAAATGATAACGGCAGGGGCCAAAATGACACACAAAAAAAACATGAGGGTCTAAAATGAGAAAAAAAAAAGATAAAGGGCCAAAGTGACCACAGCCCCAAAGATAAAGGACCAAAAGAGCAATTTAGCCTATTAATTATTAGCTGAGGGTCTTTAAAGCTGGAGCCACTCAAATCACTGAATATGTTTTTTAATAAGATATTTCTTGCTTTCCAGTTTATGGAAATAGCGAAAAATCCATTAACAAGGATGTTTATTACAAAAGGAGTGTACAATAGAGCATTATAACTGTCAATTATTAAAAGTGAGTCGATGCATATCCCTTATCTTTAGCTCAGATAGTTGAAATTCTGTTTTAGATTCTTGCTTCAATATAATAGATGGAATTTTGAATTATCTGAACAGAGGAGAAAGTTGCGAACTGGTTCAGAAGTTTGGTTTCGAACCGGTACGGTTCCAAACTTCCGAACCTTAAAAAATCCAGAAATTGGGGGTTTGGATGTGCATTTTACGTGAGAGTGTTTTGGGGATATCGGGGAGTTGGGGGTGTCCGGTGAGTAGAGGGGAGTTGTACTATGGACCTATATATTTGACTTGTCATAATTTTGTCTAATGTGGACTTATTATTCTGGAGGCCCAATCGAGACTTTCTTTTATTTTATTTTTTTGTGGATTTTTTTGTTTACAAGTCTGGACTCTTTTTTTTTGCCCGGGTTGTATGCCTTTTTTTAGTCGGAGGCTTTTCTTGCAGCTTTTTTAGTGGATTTCATATTAATAATTTGTATTGGGCCCTTTTGAGGGAGTAGATTATGGGTATGGGTCTTGGAATTGTTTTGCATTAGGCTCATACCTCTTGCAACCTCCCCCCTATTCACCGCCCATCTCCAAAATCTGTGAAAAGACCAAAATACAATTAATGAAAGAAAAAGTTCTCAGCGTGTTCTTTTCTTTTCTTGGTTTCAACTGGTACGACACTTTAGTACTGAACCCCATTCGATACTTTAGTACCATGGCATCTAATTTCCCACACACCCCTAGTACGGCACTAAAGTACCGAATGTGTTCAGTACTAAAGTACCGAACTTGTAAATGATTAAACTAAAGCACATTTTCCTTCATCAATTCCAATTCCTGATACGCTGCAGTGGAAACACCTTTTGCATCTTCTCCTTTTTGCCACACTCAAGATTCGAACTCGAGACCTTTAGATAAGATCCGAACTCAATTACCGCTCGGACCAACCCTTGTTCGATTGAAATCAGATTACTGATTAGACAAAGGACGACAATTGAATTGATTGGCACCATCCATAATCTGTGCTAAATTGCATATATATTGGGCCATACTTCTTACAACTCCGTCTCTACTCACTGGACACTCCCAAACTCTGTGAAAAGACCAAATTGTCGTTAATGAGAAACGCGCGTTCCCTTTTTTTTGGGTTTAAGAAGGTTCAGAAGTTTGGTTCGGAACTAAAGTACCGAGTCTTATGTATTTACAAACACCCCCGGAAGTTGTTTGGGCCCCTGACCAAATGCTTAAGGGGCCCAAACAACTTACCGCTTGTGCCACACCCATTTGGTTCTCTTAAATAACTATGTATATGTATTTTTAAACATGATATTTGGTCTTTTATTTGACTAAAAACATTTTTCTTGAATTTAAAACAATTTTTCCAAAAATCGAAAGAGGTAAGTTTGAAACACTGCTTGTGTTCCGATCTTCTCCCTCACGCAGTCACGCCCTCCACCCCACCCACCAGACTCGATTTCTTGGCTCACCTCTGATTCTGTTTCCCTTCGTCTTCCCCCGGAACCCCGAGATCTGCCTGACCCCCCGATCTACCTTCGTAAATGTTTCTCACACCCTTAATCTCCCTTGTACCTTAGTTGTTTCTCACATCCGGATCTGACTTCGCTTCTCTGCCTATTCGAGTCCCCAGGAGCTATGGTAACCTCTAACCTTCTACTTGTTCTCACCTCATCTTCACAGGCCTTCAGTTTCAGATCTAAAGACCACGTGGCTAGTTGGCCTTCAAATACGAGGAAAGTCTGAACTTTCCGTCTTTCCTCAGCACCCACTTTGTGGGTTTTTCGGTTCTTTTCCATGGTGCCTTACGCTTTGCTCAGTGTTGGATCTTGTTTTTTTAGTTGTGGGTCGATTATGGTTCTGGTGTTTTGTTTGGCGATGAAGACAGTGAGGGTTGCTGGTTGTGTTGCACAATGGTTGGATGGTCTAATTAGCAATATTAGGGTTTGTTTATGTTTTAATTAAGTTAGTTCTTTAGGATCCGGTTGTTTCAGGTGCGGCTCGTGTGCTTATTATTGTTATATTTAGGAATTTTAGCAATAACTGGTGTAATTGTTGTCTTGTATTGGACCTATGGCGCTTTCTCTGTAAACCAGTTACTTACACTATTGTGTAATGTTTCGGTGGCCTCTGTCCATTATCAAAGAGATATTGCATGTTTGACAACAAAAAAAAATAGTAGGTTAACCCAGATTCGAACTCGAGACCTTTAGATGAGATCCGAACTCAGTTACTGCTCGGACCAACCCTTGTTCGATTGAAATCAGATTACTGATTAGGACAATTCTGGTTTGTTTATTTTTTGTGCAGGACAAAATTAAATTCCACCCAAAACCGATATTTTCTTTATTTTGTCATTTCTGTTTTAAAACAAACTATTTCACTCACATTCAACTCAGTTTGAACTGACCAACAAGGATTGGTCCAAGTGGTAACTGGGCTTGGATCCCACCCCAAGGTCTCAGGTTCGAATATTGGGTGTGGCAAAAACTCTGTTGGGAGGGGAAAATCACACAGACCGGCAAAGTCGAGTATACACGTGACCAGCCAGGTTTCTGAGCGTAGATTAGTTATCGACAATACCGATAGAAACTGCGCACCAATAATATGGTAAGCGGAAAAAAACTCAGTTTGAACTCTCAACGATCAAGTATAACACACACGGTTACTTCTCATCAAGTGGAAGCTTTTCAAAAGCACTTGACAGTATCATTATCATTTAGAAAAGCTTCTCATCAAGAGAGCCGCGTTTCTTCCATATCAGGCTACAAATGCTCCTCCCGTTATATCTCTACTATTGTCTTCATTTATCATCAATATCATCAACTTAATTTATATACACGGTTAATGTAGTAGATGATTTAAATTTACATCATCGACCAATTACAGATTAACGTATCATTAAAAGCAACTACCTTATATATCACTTATACCATAAATTATTATTGGTTGTGGATGTAAAAAAGTTAACCCCCCCACTTGCATATCAATTAAACTCCAATATCAAATACACTGCATGACTTCCACATATATTGTCACCAAGACTATTACCCACCAGCCAACCTATCAATACTCACAAAAAATTTCATTCGGTGGACCAAAGTATATAGAATCACATAATAGATCTAAATTCACTTTAGAGCTTCAGAACAATAGACTTATAAGAAATTTAATCCTCATTTATTCATTCCTTTTAATGTGTGAATTTTTTCTTAGAATTAAGAATTTAACCGGAATAATCTTTTGTCAAAAAAAACCGGAATAATCTCATAAGTAAATCAAGCAGCTGCTTTTTTATTGCTTAACTAGACTTTATATATGTTTCCATCATATATTCTTTGCGTAACGTAGAGAGAAAACAAATCTGAGTAAATCTTAAATCCCGCGTAGTCTAAAGTATAAAACAAAAATGATCATTTCCTAACTCGTTTGAATCGAATCTTTATTGTTCTTCGGTGGCCGAATTTTAAGGTTAAAGTTATCACACAAAGATTGGGGTTGGCAGAAATTCAGCATGCATGAACTTATACTTTATTTATTTCACAAAAAAAGAAAAGAAGAAAAAGAAGGAATAAGAGTAATAAATTTAATAATCAACATTTGGCCTATTGATTTAAGCTACCCTGAGACAAGGGGTTAATTCGGTGCTTATGGGTTTCGATTGCTCATAAATACAAACGAGAATTAGTCTTTTGTTAAAAATATTGGAATAGTCATGATTAATCAGCAATGATCCGGATAAAAAGTAATAAATTTAATTGCCATAATATAGTCGGCTTAATAGTCAGGCCACAAAATTAGTTGGTGACCCATATATATCAACTGGTTACTGGTTAAGTCTGTTGTATACTTGATTGAAGAAGAAATTCTGGTCAATGGGTCCCATATGGTATACCTGTGGCCCACCAGAATAGGACCTGATATTTTAATGCTTAAGGCAAACTTTGAGATACATCATTTTAATGCGAATAATAATTTTTTTTTAAAGTGCTATATTTTTATTTAAATATTAGGTTTAAGTCTCTCATATTTATATTTATATATATATGGGACGACTCGGGTGAGAACATTTGGTTATTGTGAGAACATGAGAACATTAAATGATAATCGTTATATATATATATATATATATATATATATATATATATATATATATATATGATTCAGTTTTGTTCATATAAAAAATAATTTTTTTCATCACTACAAAAATACGTTTTTTTCAGTTTATTCTGTGTAATTATAAAATTTTGCTTTTCATCCTAACAGATATACGTTTTATCTAGTTTAGTCCCTACAATTTTAGACCTTCTTGTCGCTCATACAATAGGTACTAAAATCAAATATTTTACATATAATAGGAACCAAACATATTTAAGCCTAAATTTTATCATTGTTAAAGATGAAGATATTTTTAAAATGTAATTATAAATGCTTATATAAATTTTTATTATGTGTTTACATTCAATTATGTATAAGAAACTTTCTATAATTTATACTTTATAGTTCAGACATTTGATTTCAATTTTTAAGGAAACAAAAAATTGGAAGTCCAATTTTTGAGTCGTAAATGCGAGTTAAATAAAATTGTAACCAAAACTAGACTTAAATAAAATAATTTTGACTTAAATATCTTTTTCTCTTAACCAATAAAAACTGTATATATATATATATATAAATATATATATATATATATATATATATATATTATTCAAAATTAGGTGTGTTTCTGTTGGAATTCACTGAGGAAGAATAGGTGTAGAAGAGTGAAGAGGAGTGTCGAAGAGAGAGGTCAAAGAGTGAGGGGAGTCGAAATTATGAAAACTCACTAATAGAGAACTAATGAATTTTTATTCACTCTGTTGTATAAGTTTGTACAAATGATGTATTACTTATACTAGTTGACTTGTATCACCTAACTATGGTTACAACTAACAACTATTTTTAACCCACATTGGTTAACAGTTTTTACAACAACTAACAAACAATGTTCAACTAACTAACAACCACCTAACAGATTTTAGCTACATTGAATTATTACATTTCACAATACACTTCCCTAATTCAAACTTGCTAAACTGAACATTCCAATTCTGCTCCTCATGTCTTCAAGCTTGCTGAGTTTCAAGGCCTTTGTCAGCACATCAGCCAACTGTTCATCAGTTTTGCAGTGCTTCACCTCTAGTGTGCCTTTACTCACTTGATCACGTAGGAAGTGATACTTGATCTCTATGTGTTTGCTCCTCCCATGAGCAATGGGATGCTTGGCCAAGTCTATGGCAGACTTGTTGTCGATTCTTAGCTTCATCACACCTTCATTATTCATCTTTAACTCTTCTAGCAGCATCTCTAACCAAAGTGCCTGACTTGCACCAAAGGCAGCAGAGATGTACTCTGTTTCACAGCTTGAGAGAGCTACAACATTTTGCTTCTTGGAACACCAAGATATTGGAGCTTTGCCAAGCATAAAGATATATCCATAAGTGCTTTTCCTGTCCTCTGAGTCACCACTCCAATCTGCATCTGTGTAGCCTTCCATATTCTGATTGTCACTGTCTTCTGATGTTGGAAACAGAACACCCCAGTCGAGTGTTCCTTTCAGGTATCTGAGTATCCTTTTGGCAGCTACAAGATGAGATCTCTTTGGTTCTTCCATGTATCTACTTACTAGGCCAACACTATAGGTAATATCAGGTCTTGAGTTACACACATATCTCAGAGACCCAATTAACTGCCTGTATACAGTAGCATCAACTGATGCTTCATCAAAATTCCTCTGCAGTTTTGTTGCTGCATCTGTTGGTGTCAAAGCTGGGTTGCAGTTTGACATTTTGAATCTCCTCAGTATATCAGTCACATACTTCTTCTGATGTAGAAAAATTCCTCTCTTAGATGTTACAAACTCCAAGCCAAGGAAGTAGGAGACCTCCCTAGATCTGACATTTCAAATTCACACATCATTTTCTTCTTGAATTCATTGATCTCTTATTCACAATCACCTGTGACAAGTAGATCATCTACATACAGACATATAATCATCAAACCAGCAGCTGTGTTCGACTTAACATACACTCCATGCTCAGTCGAACACTTAGTGAAATTCTACTTTAGTAAGAATCCATCAATTCTCTTATTCCAAGCCCTTGGGGCTTGCTTGAGGCCATACGGGGCCTTCTTCAACCTCATTACACTTTCCTCCATTCCCTTCATTTCAAAGCCTGGTGGTTGCTTAACATAAACCTCCTCTTCTAGTGGCCCATTGAGAAAGGCAGATTTAACATCTAACTGACTCAATGTCCACTTTCTCCTGCTTGCTATGGCAACAATCAATCTCACAGTCTCAATGCGAGCAACTGGAGCATAAATCTCATTAAAGTCAAGACCTGGTTGTTGCGAAAAACCTTTTGCAACCAACCTAGCCTTATACTTTGCAATCTCACCATTAGGTTTCATCTTGGTCTTGTAGACCCACTTCACATCAATAGCTCTCTTGTTACTTGGTAATTTAACCATTTCCCAAGTGTCATTTCTTTTGATTGATCTCAATTCATCCTCCATTGCCTCCTTCCAATCTGAATTAGAAAGTGCTTGTTCAAGAGAGACAGGTTCTGATTCTTCCATCAGTACTAACTGTAGCATATCAGATTCATTGTCACTGAATATGGCTGGAAACACCTCATAGTCAATCAGTCTCTGAGGTGGGTGTCTCTCCCTCTGAGATCTTCTAAGTGGCTCTTCATTCTCTGCATCATTGTCAGTAGCATGTTCCTGCTCATTCGACACCTCTGTTACAGGTTCTTGTTCACACTCTAGCTGTACTTCGACTGTTTCTGTTGTCACTCTTTCAGCAGAATCAGTCCATTTCCACTCCTTAGTCTCATCAACAATCACATCATTGTTGATATTGACTCTCCTTTGTACTGGATCAAACAGTTTGTAAGCTCATGTGCTATGATATCCAACTAATATCATAGCTTGAGATCTTGCATCCAACTTCCTTCTGTGCTGTTCAGGTACATGTTGAAAACACAAAGAGCCAAAGATTCTTATGTGCTTCACACTCGGCTTGGATTCACTCCATGCCTCTTCAGGTGTTATACCATCCAGCCTCTTGGTTGGACACCTGTTCAGAATGTATGTTGCAGTAGAGACAGTTTCAGCCCAGAAATCATGTGGCAAATGTTTCTCTCATAACATGCATCTTACCATGTTTAAAAGAGTTCTATTTCTCCTCTCAGCCGCCATTATGTTGAGGAGTATATGGTGCAATTACAACATGATCTATGCCTTCTCCTTTGCAAAATTTATTAAATTCAGTTTATGTAAACTCTCCACCACCATCAGTTATTAACTTCTTTATTGCAGCCACTCTGCTTTTCGACTAACTGTTTAAACTCTTTAAAAACTGTAAACACTTCACTCTTGTTTTGCAGTAGATAGGTCCACACTCTCTTAGTGAAATCATCAATAAACGAAACAAAGTAGAGGTTACCTCCATGTGATTTGACTTCAAATGGACCACATACATCATAATGTATGACCTCTAGTTTCATAGTAGCTCTTGAGGGGATTGATGATTTGTAGGACTTCCTTGGTTGCTTCCTTTCACAACACTTCCCACAAACTTCCTTAGGTTCCTTAATCGAAGGCAAACCTATCACCATGTTCTTCTTTTGGAGTGAGCTAAGGCTGTCGAATTTCAAATGGCCAAGTCTCTTGTGCCATCTCCACACATCATCTTCGACATGAGCAACAAGACATGTCTGGTCGAAAGAATTCACACCAACTTTGAAGGTTCTATTATCTGACATACACACTTTCAGCACTGCTTTCTTCTCATTGCCACAGACCTCCATGCAATTGTCCTCCATTCTCATTGAATAACCCTTCTCAAGCAATTGTCCTAGGCTTAACAGATTGCTCTTCATTTGAGGGATGTACAGAACATCACTCACCACAACTTTCCTGCCATCCTCCCTTGTGATAGCCACCTTGCCAATTCCTTCTGCTAACACAGTCCTCCCATCACCAAATTTAATTCTCCTTCTTATGCTTCTGTCGATCTCACAGAACCACTCAAGATGTCCTGTCATGTGATTGGAGCACCCTGTATCCAAGTACCACCATTCAATTGTCCCTGCATCAGTTACTATCATCAAGATCATTACTTCTTCATCAGTTGTGGCCATTAAAGCCACCACTTTCTCATCAGGATCATAGGCACATTGTGCCTCTTCTTCTCTTTTCCTGGGCACCTTAGGGTTCACACACTCATCTGCATAGTGTCCCCATTTCTGACAGTTGTAACATTGAATGTGTTCTTTGGATTTCTTCTAGCCTTTATCATCACTTTCACTTCCCTTCTTCTGGTTCTCTTGCCTAGGCTTTCCATTCTCACCCTTGTTACCCTTCCATTTACCTTTACCCTTCTTGTTCTTCCAAGATTCATTACCTCCTTTCTTCGATGATTGAGCCAGCAAGGCTCTCTCAGAATCCTTTTCTTCCTTCTTAATCCCTTCTCTATTCTTAATCTTGATTTCATGTGCCTCTAAAGAACCTAATAACTGCTCTAATTTCAGATTATTTAGGTCTTTAGATTGCTCAATTGCAGCAACAACATGATCAAAATTAGGGGTTAAGCCCGTAATGATCTTTTCGACTTTCATAGCATCCGTTACTACTTCACCACAATTACGCATCTGATTAGTCAATAACACTAACCTGTTCACAAATTGAGCCACTGATTCGTTTGTCTCCATCTGAAGTAGTCCCAGTTGGCGCCTCAAGGCCATGAGTTTCACCTTCTTCGTCGGACTGTCACCGAAATACACGGTTGCTAGCACATCCCATGCCTCTTTTACTGTCTCGTATTCGATGATTTTCTCAGGGACATTCACGTCTACACATTGGTGAATCAAGAAGATGGCCTTGTCGTCTTTCTTCAATTGTTTGCTGTTCGTCGCCCTTTGTGCCTCCGTTGGATTCACCTCAAGAGGTGTAATGTCGTCGCGAACGATATCAAGAACACCTTGTTACCTAAAGACAACCTTCATCTGCGCCGTCCATCTATCATAGTTACTGCCATCAAGAATCGGTAGTTTCGCCGGAATGTGATCGTTCGATTTCATCTGTTGCGTCGCTGCCATGCTTCGCCGTCGTGCGTAGCGGTGGATCTCACTGCTCTAGATACCAGTTTGTTGGAATTCACTGAGAAAGAAGAGGTGTCGAAGAGTGAAGAGGAGTTTCGAAGGGAGAGGTCGAAGAGTGAGGGGAGTCGAAATTATGAAAACTCAGTAATAGAGAACTAATGAATTTTTATTCACTCTGTTGTATAAGTTTGTACAAAGGATGTATTACTTATACCAGTTGACTTGTATCACCTAACTATGGTTACAACTAACAACTGTTTTTAACCCACATTGGTTAACAGTTTTTACAACAACTAACAAACAATGTTCAACCAACTAACAACCACCTAACAGATCTTACCTAAATTGAATTAGTACATTTCACATTAGTTTCAAGGATACACCAACTCGTTACTTACGGTATACAAGGTACTCACACTTTTAATTAATAAAGGACAAAGGTTCTTTTTTCACACAAAAAAAGGACAAAGGTTCTTTAACTCGTTATCTCAAAGCCAAGAATTAAAATCATGTACCAGTTCTACCTAGTCAAACAACTAATCTTTTGAAAATTGGGCCGGTCATTAAATACCACTCAAGGTTTAATTGTTCAACCATAATTGAATTATGGTCAGACATATTATTATCAAATTTATGTTTTCAATATTATATATTATATTAAGTGGTAAATTTAAGATTTAGATAAATTAAAAGTTAAAATAAAATAATTGAACCCCTAGATCTGCCTAACCCCCCGATCTACCTTCGTAAATGTTTCTCACACCCTTTCCCCTGTACCTTAGTTGTTTCTCACATCCGGATCTGACTTCGCTTCTCTGCCTATTCGAGTCCCCAAGAGCTATGGGGTACCCTCTAACCTTCTACTTGTTCTCACCTCATCTTCTCAGGCCTTCAGTTTCAGATCTAAAGACCACGTGGCTAGTTGGCCTTCAAATACGGGGAAAGTCTGAACTTTCCATCTTTCCTCAACACCCACTTCGTGGGTCTTTCGGTTCTTTTCCATGGTGTCTTACGCTTTGCTCAGTGGTGGATCTTGTTTTTTTAGTTGTGGGTCGATTATGGTTCTGGTGTTCTGTTTGATGGGGAAGACGGTGAGGGCTCTTGGTTGTGTTGCGCAATGGTTGGATGGTCTAATTAGCAATATTAGGGTTTGTTTATATTTTAATTAAGTTAGTTCTTTAGGATCCGGTTGTTTCAGGTGCGGCTCGTGTGCTTATTATTGTTATATTTAGGAGTTTTAGCTACAACTGGTGTAATTGTTGTCCTGTATTGGACCTATGGTGCTTTCTCTGTAAACCAGTTACTTACACTATTGTGTAATGTTTCGGTGGCCTCTGCCGATTACAAAGAGATATTGCATGTTTGACAACAAAAAAAATAGTAGGTTAACCCACGTTCGTCTAACCCGTGGCGTGGCTGGAGTGTCTCAACTCAACATCTCATCCCCTAATTCTTTGGTGGCGTGGGATCCGCTTTGCCCTCCCTAACCATACCATAGAAAGTAAAGTTCTAGATGAAAATTGAAAGGGAGGCCAATCTCTGGAACAGCCATTGGATAAAAAACAAGTGATTTTCATTTAAATATCACTTAAAATGCAAAAGCAAAAATAAAATAAAATAAAAAACAAGTGATTTGATTCATGTGTGGACTGATTCAAAGTCAGAGCTGAGGATCTGATTCTGATATTAGTGAGGTCACTTTCACACATAATCGCTATCGAAGTCTTCTTGGCGGAGTGATAGTAAACTTGTTGAAGCTGGACTTTCTGGTTATCGATTGCCGAAATTAGCGACCCAGCGCTACATTACAACTTATATTCTTAAAGTTTAGTTTGACCATTATCATAATTAATTTCAACTGGTTTGTTTTGATATCATTTTCCTCTTTGAATCTGCGTATTAGGCGTGCTAGCTAGTCTTAAACATACTTTGTTCGAAGTAGGCTAATTCTGCATGACGATGATGATGATCAAGTTAATAATTAATAATAACCTTTTTCGTTGAAGGGAGAATTGAACGTGTTGAAAGCACTTTGTGAACAATTATGCCTGATCCACGTGCACAACGAAGCTATGGGGCGGTGGAGTTTCTAACTTGTCTTTCCTTTCCGCGTTGCAAATACCCAATACAGAGGATTTCACACACACATGTATGGGTAGGACCACTTAAACACCTTTTTTTTGGGTTTGGTAAGTGACATTCCTTATTTTAATGAGAAATGCTATTCAGCCAAATTTTTTGGGACAAAAATAAACAAAAACCAACTTACAACATCAATTAACCAAGTTTTTTAAGCCACTAACCAACCTACTTTTTCACAATTTTTAGTCAATTGCCTAGAATACTGTGAAAAAGTAGGTTGGTTAGTTGCTTAAAAAACTTGGTTAATTGATATTGTAATGTGGTTTTTGTCTATTTTTTTCTACAAATATTTGGCTGAATAGCATTGCTCTATTTTAATTATGAGGTACATACTCAAAATGGTACACGAGAATATATATATATATATATATATATATATATATATATATATATATATATATATATATATATATATATATATATATATCCTATTATTAATGCGGGAGCCGCTATGCAGTCGGCCTGCAGTCGCGCTCCCGCGCCACTTTCCCCTCCCCTTTTAATAATAATAAAATAATAATAATAATAATAATAATAATAATAAAATATTAATAATCCAAAATTTGGTATTTTTTTTTAATTTTTCATATTTTAAGTATTATTTTAGCTTTTTTAAAACCCAATTTTTTTTGGATATACAAATACCTATTTGATATGCGCAAGCCGCTCTGTAGTTGTCCTGCAGTTGCGGTTCCGGGCCAAATGCATTTTTTTTTGTTTTTTTATTTTAATGTCTTTCTTAAATAATGTTCCCTTTTGTCCTTTTAAATCCTATTTGATATGCGTCAGCCGCTCTGCAGTTGTCCTGCAGTTGCGGTTCCGCGCCAAATGCATTTTTTTTGTTTTTTTTTTTTTTTTATTTTAATGTCTTTCTTATACCTATTTGATATGTGCCAGCCGCTCTGCAGTTGTCCTGCAGTTGCGGTTCCGCGCCAAATGCATTTTTTTTGTTTTTTTATTTTAATGTCTTTCTTAAATAATGTTCCCTTTTGTCCTTTTAAATCCTATTTGATATGCGCCAGCCGCTCTGCAGTTGCGGTTCCGCGCCAAATGCATTTTTTTGTTTTTTTTTGTTTTTTTATTTTAATGTCTTTCTTAAATAATGTTCCCTTTTAAATTAGTGTATTATTGATTTGCTAATAGCATTTTTTATGGCTTTTATTTTGATTACTTTAGATTAACCGGTATTAAAAGCAAACTTAATTTAGTGTTTATATTATATGTGAGTACCGCGACTTCAATATGTACTTCGCACCAAACTTTCACGTTTTTGTGTTTTTTTTGTTTAAATTTTTTCTGATATTTAAGAGTCCGAAAAAAAATTAGATGTTCAAATACGCGGAATTCATTCTTCAATAACTGGTTTGGTAAAAAAAACTATTTAGTAAGAAAATACGTAAAGTGGTCGAGATGCTAAGGAGTATGTTTTCGTTAACTTTATAATTCAGAAAAATTTAACTGTTCATATTTTAATGCTTTTTTTAAATAATATTTATTTTTACTAATCGCATATTTTTTCATTATGGCTTTTATTTTGATCACTTTGGATCAACTGATATTAAAAGCAAACTTAAATTAGTGTTTATATTATATGCGACTACCGTAGCTTCAATCGGTACTTCGCACCAAATTTCCACGTTTTTGTGTTTTTTTTGTTTAATTTTTTGTGATATTTTAGAGTCCGAAAAAAATTTTAGATGTTCAAATACGCGGGCTTCACTCTTCAATAACTGATTTGGTAAAAAAAAATTAGTAAAATACGTAAAGTGATCGAGATGCTAAACAGTATGTTTTGGTAAACTTTAGAGTTCATAAAAAAAAATTAACTGTTCATATTTTAATCCTTTTTTAAATAATGTTTCTTTTTTTCCTTTTAAATTAGTGTAGTATTAATTTACTAATAGCATATTTTTTCTTTATGGCTTTTATTTTGATCACTTTAGATCAATTGTATTTTTTTTTGTGAAGAGATCAACTATATTAAAAGCAAACTTAAATTAGTGTTTATATTATATACGAGTACTGTGGTAAAAAAACTTTATTTAGTAAGAAAATACGTAAAGTGATCGAGATGCTAAGCAGTATGTTTTGGTGAACTTTAAAGTTCAGAAAAAAATTTAACTGTTCATATTTTAATCCTTTTTTTAAATAATGTTTCTTTTTTTCCTTTTAAATTAGTGTAGTATTAATTTACTAATATCATGTTTTTTCTATATAGCTTTTATTTTCATCACTTTAGATCAACGGGTGTTAAAAGTAAACTTAACTTAGTGTTTATATTATATGCGAGTACCATGGCTTCAATCAGTACTTCACACCAAACTTCGACGTTTTTGCGTTTTTTTTGTTTAAATTTTTTGTGATATTTTAGGGTCCGAAATAATGGTTTTGGTAAAATAAATTATTTAGTAAGAAAATATGTAAAGTGATCGAGTCTCGAGATAAGATTGCCAAAATCTATCTAATACAACTCGAGAGGATTACATAGGAGTGGTGCACAATCAAACCAAATTATTGATATGCATCCACATGTTAAACAATAGGGCTCGAGATGCTCACCGGGGTTAGAGTTGTCCTCAGGGCTCTTTAACGACTTACGGATATACTTACAGATCACCCAGCACGTAGGTCCTCGCATTGACTATCGGAGTTTAACCCACGCCCTTATACCAACTGAGTCAATCTCATATTTGCTCTTATTTTATTCTAAATATGGAAGTATGATTGTAATTTAAGAAAAAAAAATATCTCAAAAAATAATCACACAATACTTATTATAAAAAAACATCTAAAAAAATATAGATACACGTTTAATATCATTTTATGCTACCATATCTCAACAGTTGGAGGTTGAAGAATTTTCCATTCAAAAACAGCACACAAAAAATCATGAATTTACATATAATTTATTATATACTACCTATATTAATTTACATATTACAAATATTAATATGTTATACATTTATATGCCCTGTGCAGAGCACGGGAACTAAAACTAGTATATATATATTTGCGACACGTTATTTCTTGAGAAATTTCCCCCCTTTTTTAGCCTTTTATAATTTCAAAATAGGAACATGTTGGTCGGTATTTATCGATCACCATAAAAAAAATATTGGTTATCTTGATGACGTGTTTTTAGACTCAAAAAATTACTAAGAGTTACATGATGTAATAGTGGGAGGTGTGTTTAACTTGCACTTATGCCTCAGGTGCAAGGTTCGATTTCCACGGAAGGCAAAAATTCTATAAGGGGGGTAGAGAAGACCGTGATGTAATAGTGCTGGGGTGGCCAATGCGTTGGACGTGGGCTGTTACACACTCCAGCGACATATTCCTTGGACAGACGATTGGCAGACATCCACTTTCTATCCATAATTTCCCAATATTTATAATAAAATCCTGATAAGAGAACTTAAAGGCTAAAGTGCTCCCGGGGTCCCTTATCTTTATTTAAAGTAACGGATTAGTCCTTTATATTTTTTTTGTACCAAATAAATCCTTTATCTTTCAAATTTTTGACACATAAATCCTTTTTCGTTAACAGTGTTGATTTATGTGTCAAAAAAAAGGATTTATGTGTTAAAAATTTGAAACATAAAGGACTGATTTGGGATAGAAAAGGATTATGTGTCAAAAATTTAAAACATAAAGGACTGATTTGGGACAAAAAAAAGATAAAGGACCAAATCGTTACTTTAAATAAAGATAAGGGACCCCGGAAGCACTTTAGCCGAACTTAAACCTATTACAGGTGAAAAACACACAACGAACAATTTTTTTGAAGCTAAGACATTCAACTATTTTCAGCTAAAAAAATCAAAGACTTTAATGTCTTCCATAATGTCATTCTTCATATAATAAATATAAGAAAACAACAAAAGTACCTGAACACGTGGAAGCAACAATGAACTCGAATGAACTAGAACGAACACTCGAACCAGGACGAACTCGAACAATGAACGCGAAGCTCCGGCAAACCAAATTCGCATTAAATTCGCATTAAACAACAAATCATCAACATCAATCCTAAATTTTTCAAATTTATAAATACAACACAAGAATCCATTAACCTAGAGCAACATTAAATTAACAAGCATTTATTTGGACATTTCAACAAATACTACACCTACATTTCCCTTTAAGTTTAGAAACACTACACCTACACCTACTTTCAAAGAACCAATCAACAAGCATCAAAATTGAATCATCTAACCTAAGGTTCCAATGTCATTAAAAGAACTAGAACAAAATGCAATGCCAATAAATTCGCATTAAACAACAAATCATCAACATCAATCCTAAATTTTTCAAATTTATAAATACAACACATGAATCCATTAACCTAGAGCAACATTAAATTAACAAGCATTTCATTTGGACATTTCAACAAATACTACACCTACACATACTTTCAAAGAACCAATCAACAAGCATCAACAATGAATCATCTAACCTAAGGTTCCAATATGCCATTAAAATAACTAGAACAAAATGCAATGATATATATTACCTTTGGTGAAAGTGGAACGAAAATGCAAGCTTCACGAACCCAACGAAAATGGAAAAGCTCCGTACGGACCCAACAAAAAAAATGGTGAGAGTGAGAGGTAGTGGGCAACGAAAATGAGAGAGGAAAGAAAATGTGAGGGAAGGAAAATGAGAGTGAGAGGGAACAAAAATGTAAATGGAGCGTGAGAGTGAGAGGGATAGGGACGTGAGTGAGAGAGTGAGAGTGAGAGTGAGAGTGAGACCGTGAGTATAGTGCGCTGGAAGTGAGACAGTGAGAGTGAGAGGGAGGAAGACGCGAAAACAAAATAAACTTAAAGGAATAGGCAGCGCTCCAACAGAAAAGCACTGTTCATTAGTCAGCGCGCTTCTCCAATTGGCATCGCTCCATCCAAAAAGCGCTGCTTATTCGTATAGCGAGAATCAGCAATAGGCTGCGCTCACCCCAAGCGTTGTGCATCACTATGCGCCTCTCATCAATGGGCAGCGCTCACCCCATAAAGCGTTGCCAATTGATTTAGCCCGTACATGAATGAGTAGCGCTCCCAACCAAGCGCTGCCCATTGTTAAATTTTTTGCAGAATGAGTATCGCTTTTATGGCAAGCGCTGCTTATGTGTGCGACTAATTTCGACAATTCTGGCGTAGTGTGGTTTCACAGTTGTGCAAGGTGCGTGGTGGAAAGGAATGTCGATGGCAGATGAAACTTCCAGAAAAGTGAAACTTGGAAGTTGCACCATAATTTTTCTGCAGGTTTTTTCGACATGTGCCGAAAGAAGAAATTCTTGAAGTGGTTTAGCTTCAAGTGAAATATACTTTATAGTGGAGTATGATAGTTCTTTTGAACTATGATTGTCGGTGTAGACAATGAAGGTAGAATATGTCTCGGGTATCAATTACAATCAATGTGGAGATTGTTGGAGTTGATAGGAATTGAGCATCTTGAAGAAATTATGTCGATAGGTTTCGGCGTGGATAAAATTCTTGGAGTGGGTTAATTTCAAGTGAAGTATACTCTCTATGGTGGAGTATGATATTTCTTTTGAACTATGATTGTCGGTGAAGACAAAGAAAGCGGAAGATGTCTCGTTGATCAATTACAATCAAGGTGGAGATTGTTGGAGTTGATTGAAATTGGTATCTTGAAAAAGTCCCACATCGCTTAGTTTTGTGAAGGAAGAGGGAGACCAATGCTATATAATGGGCTCAAGTTCTTCATTACTGTTCTGGACTGGACTAAGAGGCTCATTCAGCACTTAGACATGGATTGGCCCAATCACTTTGATCCATATCCACAATACACAAGCCCATTCATGACTCTCATACTTGGATGGCTCAGATTCACTCTACCGATCCAACGGCCCATCACGGGCACAATTCCCTATAAATACCGGCACACATTGCCATAAGAGGTAGATTATCATTCCTAGCTAAATCACTCATCTATTCTCAATACTGACTTGAGCGTCGGAGTGGCTTCGAAGGTACCCCTCCTGGGCTCGCACTAACCTCCGGCCAGGCAGCAGGTGACCTACCAACTGCAGTCCACCCAACACTGGAAGGTACAGAACATTGGCGGCCACAGTGGGAGATATCTATCTTTCACATCATCTCTACTTTTTGAACTTCCTCCTGCTTTCCCATGGCACCGAGAGGTAGACCCCGAGTCCAAAGCATTGTCGCTCCGCACCCCCAGCCAGAGGGCACTCCCGAAGGTCTTACTGCTTCCACGCCAGACCAAGACATTCAGGTCCCGACACCCCAGTCAGCCTCTATCCAGATCCCCGTCCAACCTGGGGATGCGGTAACCATCCGCCAGCTCTTGGACCTGCTGTGCAACCGCACCCAGACTATGTTGCAGCAAGATGCGCGCCTCAGGCAGATAGAGAGGCGAATGACAGTCATGCCTGAGCAACCCCGAACACTCCTTACCCAAGGACAATGAGCTCCAGGCGCCGCAGATCTCCACCCAGGCGTCATCATAATCATCGCTCTCCACCTAGACGGAAGCAAGCTCACCACTCTCCTCCTCGACGCGGCAGGCACCAACGATCGGATTCACCTCCAAGCACCCCTCCAACCTCTCCTGGCGGTACATGCTGGACTGAGAAGTCTCTCCCCGGGACCTCATCGCTCGCAACCTCCAATTCTCGCGAGAGGTCGCGAAGCCGAGCCAAGACCCATAAGAGGCATCACCATAGATCTACCTCGAGGAGATCTCCAGCCCGACGTGACCGTCGAGACATAGATCTCGGGGACTGGTCACCTCACAACTCGCGATGGACCTCCAATGAAGGACCTTTCACTAGGAAGGTTGACAACTGCCCAATTCTGAAGACCTTAGAGAAGCTCCCGGCTCTCAAAACGTATGACAGGACTGGAGACCCTGACAGGCATTTGGCCTACTTCTCAATCATGATGCGTTACCAGGGGGCAAAAGAACCCGTCCACTGCAAGATCTTTCTCCTCACTCTCACGGATTCAGCACTAGCTTGGTTCCAGGATTTAAAACCAAACTCAGTCTCATCCTGGGGGCAACTAGCTACCATGTTCACGACCCGCTTTGCCGCCTCTCGCTTGAAGCCAAAATCTAAAGAAGTTCTTAGGGCGATCAGGCAATGAGAGAAAGAAACACTTAGAAAACATCTGGAAAGGTTCAACAAGGAGGCTGCCAACGTTAGGAACCTTGAAGACAAGAGGAGGCTCTTTTGGATGAAGGACGGCCTCAAGAAAGGAAGTCTGTTTCAAAGGGAAGTGGGGGTTAACAAATCCCGAAGCTTGGATGAGTTCCTTCAGAAGGCACAAATTAAAGTACATGGACTACGAAGAAGATAACATAGCGTACCAAGAGGAAGCCAAGGTTGGCAGCAAGGAGGACGAGCTGGCTTACAAGGCCATTGAAGAACCATGGTAGAAGGGAGCCCAAGATGAGAGAACTCCTTGGGAGTCCCGACCCCGACAAGGTCGCTTCTCAGAGTACACCCTGCTGAACACATCCCAGGCTGAGATCCTTGCCGAATGCGTGGACACAGAGTTTTGGGACATCAAACAACCCGAATATCTCGTGCAAAGGAAAGGTCGTGCAAAGGAAAGGCCGAACCTCTAAGAAGTATTGTCGTTATCACAAAGGTTATGGGCACAGTACCAGCAAATGCAACACCCTCAGGGATGACATTGAAGAGCTGATCCGCGAAGGGAAGCTCGCCCAGTACGTGAATGAAGAAGAGGATGAGACCCGTGACTCTGAGTAGGGAGCAGGGCATCAGGACCTGAACCTAGGGCTACGCCTAGTTAAGAATTTTGTTGTTTAAACACGAAGACAGAATGTAAAGGCTCGATATGAATGATTAACAAAAGTTCAGCTTGCAATTACAGTTTTTGCTCTAGCTCACTAGCATTAACACTTGTTCCAAAGAAAATTCCTTAACATCAAGAAAGAAAAAGGGTCCAACTCCATAGTTAGGGGTGGAGCGGGACAAGTTTGATACCCGACATACCCTGCAAAGAGGGACTGCCTGGATCGCAGGGGCAACCTCAGCATTAGCTCAAAGCCAAGACCATCTTCCCAAGGCGGTGTTCTTAAATACACCTTTGGGAATCCTAGTAATGGAGTCTAGAGTGCCCAGGCACGCCAAAACAAATAAGTGACATTGGTGGTCACAACCCCTTAGGCGAGTTCTATCTGGGCCGAGTCCTGGTAAACTGTGCCAAGGGAATACTTCAAAATGACTTTGGTGGTCACAACCCCTTGGGCGAGTTCAATCTGGGCCGAGTCCTGGTAAACTGTGCCAATGGTATACTTCAAATTGACCTTTGTAGTCACAACTCCTTGGGCGAGTTCTATCCAGGTCGAGTCTTGGTAAACTGTTCTAAGGTTATACTTCATTACAAATTGTCCTGAAGGGCGTCGACAAACTCATCTGCCTAAAGTAAAGCAAACTTAGCAACTATCTACTTAAAATCCAAAAGCCAAGCAAAATTACCTTAGCAAGGTAGGAGCAGCACAAAAGCTCGCGGAAGGTTTGAAAGGCTAGTGGCACAAAGCAACCAATGTCACGGCACCCACCCAGCAGGGATCCAAGGTCAAGGCACCCACAGGGTGCCAACAAGGGTGCCAATATCATGAGACAAGACACCCAAGCACCCGGCACCCAGGCGCCCAGCACCAGGGAGCCAACTCAAAATAGGATCCAACACCATGGAAGGTGCCTAGCACCCGACACCATGGAAGGTGCCTAGCACCCGACACCATGGAAGGTGCCTAGCACCTGACACCCAGACGCCCAGCACCAGGGCGCCAACTTAAAACAGGATCTGGCACCATGGAAGGTGCCTAGCACCCGGCACCCAGGCGCCCAGTACCAGGGCGCCAACTTAAAACAGGATCTGGCACCATGGAAGGTGCCTAACACCCGGCACCCAGGCGCCAACTCAAAATAGGATCTGGCACCATGGAAGGTGCCTAGCACCCGGCACCCAGGCGCCCAGCACCAGGGCGCCAACTCAAAATAGGATCTGGCACCATGGAAGGTGCCTAGCACCCGGCACCCAGGCGCCAACTCAAAATAGGATCTGGCACCATGGAAAGTGCCTAGCACCCGGCACCCAGCACCAAGACGCCAACTCAAAACAGGATCTGGCACCATGGAAGGTCCTAGCACCATGGAAGGTGCCTAGCACCCGGCACCCAGGCTCCTAAGAGGGCGCCAAACATCCACGCAAAATGGCACCTAGAAGGGCACCAACTCTTAAGACAAACAGGCACCCAGGCACCTCGCAAGCCGGCCTCTAGGCGCCCAGGAGGGCGCCAAGTCTCAGAGCAAACCGGCACCCAGGCACCTCGCAAGCCGGCACCCAGGCGCCCAGGAGGGCGCCAAATCTCAATGCAAATCAGCACCCAGGCACCTCGCAAGCCGACACCCAGGCGCCCAGCAGGGCGCCAAATCTCAAAGCAAACAGGCACCCAGGCACCTCGCAAGCCGACACCCAGGCGCCTAGGAGGGCGCCAAGTCTCAACACAAACCGGCACCCAAGAGGGCGCCAAACCAAAGCCACAAACCAGCACCCAGGAGGGCGCCAACATCAGGACGCAGCATCTTGGCACAAGGCGCCCAGGAGGGCGCCATCATCAGGGCGCATGGCACAAGGCGCCCAGGAGGGCGCCAACATCAGGACGCAGCACCTTGGCACAAGGAGCCCCGGAGGGCGCCAACATCAGGACGCATGGCACAAGGCGCCCAGGAGGGTGCCAACTTCAGACACAGCACCTTGGCACAAGGCGCCCAGGAGGGCACCAACATTAGGACACGGCACAAGGCGCCCGGGAGGGCGCCAACATCAGGATACGACACCCTTGCTTTGTGTCTGGCACAAGGATTACACCAAGGGAGGTGTGAGTCACGGTCGCGGTGAAGAGATCTTATACGACCCGACAAGACAGTTGAAGTAACGCTTCGGGTAGATCGACAAAAATTCTTCAAGCCAAGACTATCCTTCGGAATAACCTCGGCTTGGGGGGGCAACTGTTCTGGACTGGACCAAGAGGCCCATTCAGCACTTAGACATGGATTGGCCCAATCAATTTGATCCATATCCACAATACACAAGCCCATTCATGACTCTCACTTGGATGGCTCAGATTCACTCTACCGATCCAACGGCTCATCACGGGCACAATTCCCTATAAATACTGGCACACATTGCCATAAAGAGGTAGATTCTCATTCCTAGCTAAATCACTCATTTATTCTCAATACTGACTTGAGCGTCGGAGTGGCTTTGCAGGCCCCTCCCGGGCTTGCACAAACCTCCGTCAGGCAGCAGGTGACCTACCAACTGCAGTCCACCCAACACTGCAAGGTACAGAACAATTACAATATGCACCAGTCAGAAATACCTTAAGTAGTATTTGACTTTGTTTTTTCTCTTATACTCTTGTTTTAGAGTGTTGTGAGATGTAGTTAAATATTTTCTTTGGAGGGTGTGGGTGTACTGGGGCTATGGGGGTGTTTTTAGAGAAGTCTGTGTGTTGTAACAATTTTCACATAGTGGTATTCTCTGGTTGTCAACAGACAACGGTTCGTGGTTTTTCTCCGGTTTTCGAGTTTTCCACGTTAAATTCTTGTGCTCCGATTGTACTCATTTTATTTCTTTACGTGTTTTCCCCCAAAGCTGTGGTCATATATAATGATCGAAGAAATTTAAACATCAAGTAAAAATGTTCTTTATTTTATATTTGTCAACTATTAATTTTACAAAAAAATCAATTAAATTCAATTAACTAGTTTGCGATATATGTTCATCTATATCAGCTACGTGTTATAAGGTTATCCACTATATAAGTTAATTATCATCTATAATTTATCCACCCAACAGTTTCAGCTTTGAACACTTCCAAACTACAACGATTCAGTTAAACTACTAATATTCAAGAAAAATGGATATGCAAGTTTTTTACTGTAGCAGAATAGAAAAGTGGAAAGACGAGCGCCTTTAACTGCTAGTGTGTGTGGGCGTGTGGCGACCGCAAAAGGGCTCATTTTTTGAGAGTATCAAATTTTTTGTATTTATTAGTATATTAGTATATACGTGTACTTGAATAAAATTTTATGTTATTACAATTATATATATATATATATATATATATATATATATACACACATTAATGTATATCATTCCCTGATAATGACTTAAAATCATATTCCAAATTTTTTGAAATTTACTTAATCACAATGACTCTTATGATGTTAATGATAGAATTCTATTTGAAGAATTGGAAGTCATTAGAAAGAGGTTTTAATAGTTGCATCAAAATCAAGTTATATAATATTTAGTATTTTGAAGACAATTAATTGTTTTCTTAACATATGTAGACATATAAAATAATATTAATTATGACGCAAAATAGATTAAATAGTCTCTCTTCTTTCAACGGGGGATCAATAATATTCAAGTAGTTACAAGAACGCCATTTTATTGAAAATCATTTAAAGAACATTGATCGTGAACAAATCATTAACGATTCTTAACAAAAAAAGGAGAATGATATTCAAGTAATTACAAGAACACCATTTTATTTGGTTGTTCCGGATACCCAAAATCTCCCAACCTGCTTTTAATACATTAAAATAAATTTGGATAAATTTATCATTTATGAAAACTCAAATTTCTTGCTTCTTTCGGACAAACATTTGATCAATAACAGAAATACAGATTCAAACATTGTAACTAAGGACAATATTATCATGAAAATACCAGCATGAAATGCCGTGACTAACAAGAAAGTAAGAAACCTTGGGTAGCAGCAAACATATATATATATATATATATATATATATTTATATCATATCATATCATATATATCACATCCTCTTCAATTCATTATTGTCCACCATCCATGTCATCTCTCCAATTCTCAGGAGGCTTAGAAGCAGAAGAAGAGGATGAAGAACCTCCAAATTGCATCGAAAATCTCAAAAGCTCTTGTTGCTGCTGAGATAATACTCCAGATGTTGAAGACGAAGATGCAGTTGTTGCAAACATGTCTCCTCCGTAGAAACGAAGCATGTCTTGATTATTGAAGTTGCTTCCACTTCCACTTCCACTACCCATAAGTTGTGAATATTGGAATGGATTTGAATATTGTTGTGTTTCTTGAGAAAAGTAAGGATGAGCAACAGGATTAGATGGTTGCTGGTGATGATGAAATTGATCTTGATTATTAATATTAGTGAAGTTGTATGATCCAAATTCGGGTGTAATTTGAACCCTTTCAGGAAAATTGAGTTTTGCTTTGCTTCCTTTGAATTTGAGAGCAGCTTCATCATAGGCAAGAGCTGCAGCTTCAGCAGTTTCAAAGGTTCCAAGCCATACTCTTGCTGCTTTCTTTGGATCGCGAATTTCTGCGGCCCACTTCCCCCATGGCCTCTGCCTCACACCTCTATAGTGTCTTCTTCTTACGTTTCCTTCATATTAAGCACGTGTAAATCAATATACATATGTTATTAATTAATATATACATCTTCAATTATAATATGCCTTATGTATATGGGTTCTAATAACTAAGAGAGAAATTAAAATTAAAAACTTTATGTTTGAATAAAGTGTTTTAAAGAGAAAAATGAAGTTCTATGATATAGTGTCATGTTTTATCCTAAATTTAAATTAATTAGCTAGAAAACTAAAAAATGTTTATTTAATCAATCAATTTATTTTATCAATTAATCTATTTGTGCAAGTGGTATAAATTTGGTTTTTCTTATAAAGCCACATGTTTGAGTTTTATGAACAAAAAAAATAGGCTGAGAGTTTTTCCGAAATTAATGGATCAACTCAACTTAACTAAGATTATACATAAGATGTAACTAAACCAAAAAAAAAATAGTTATTTACTATTTATTTATGAAGAAAAGAATGATCTAAAAGTAATTGATAATGCTGCTAAGTTTGATTCTGAGTTAAAAATAGACAAATTTTAAATGGTAGAAATATATATAACTTGAGATAAAAATAAAAAGCTTAACTGAACGTACACTTGACGTTTTTGCATGAGTTTTAGTTCTTGCCCCCACAATTTTGTTCCATTGTTTGTTTACTAATATTTATGGTAACATAGGCACCTAGCTTTATTGGAATATTTATTTATAATAAAAACTCTATAACCTCCATTCCATTCATATTTACTTTTATTCTAGAACTCTCTATAAAGCAAACATGTAAACTATATATGCTAGGGCACGGAACATATAAAAATATCATATATATCAGGTTTAGCAAATTTGCATGTGAACGCTTTGACTCATGAAAAGAGTTGTGATTGCCACTACACCAGCATCTGAAAAGGGAAATAATTAAGAACAGAAACTGAGACAAAACAAATATCTTTGTTGCAAAACCAGCCTCAAACCACGAATTAACTCTTTTAGTCTTCAAATCCAATTTGGTAAACACAACTTAAATATAATTATGTATATATATATCAATTTATATGGCAAAAAAAGTAATCAGAGAGTGTGAATGCACTCACCTTGATCTTGGTTTGGTAGTTGTGATTGTTGATCAGTATTCTGGATGGAAGTTGAGTTGGAATTGGAGTCTTCCTGCAGGTAAAGTGGGTCATTATTGGTGCCGCCAATGACTTGCGTAAGAGCGGAGACCATAGCCGACATATCTTGCTGGGACCTTTCCGAATATATTGGGAACAAATTCTCCTCTTCTTTGTCCATTTCTTAGCCTCGATCCACTTTAATTACCAACTGATAGATAGATTTGGTATGTGTATTTGTGTATGCAGGAAGAAGCTAGCTAACTTAATTATACATGCAAGGTATTAACTAATTATTTGATTGTTGGATCCTTGAATATATATCATAAATCTAACAGTGATGCTATATTGTTTTGTGTTTGGATCCACCAAGAGAGAAGCATAGATAGATCAAAGAAAGAAATGAGAGAAGAGGGAGAGGGAGAAGTTAGGGTTTTGGTTCAGTGATATTTATATGCCTCGATGCCTTAAGTGTGAAAGTGAGAAAACAATGAACAGCACACGAATCAGAAGCGCCGAAAATCAAAAGTCTTCTTTGTTTTTTTTTTTCCCTTTTTGTGGAAGGATTTCTTTGGTGCTACTCCAAGTAAGAAAATAAAAGTTGTTTTATTTACATGCACTATGTTTTTTTTTACATTTACAACAACATATCACAATTAATAGTAAGTGTGGCATATTAAGGTACGGTTATCACTTATGAGTATTTGTCAAAAAAGGTAGTTTTATATAAAAAATAAGTTAGTTTTTAGTAAATTAAATTGTTCTAATAGCATGACAATTCGTAATTGGTCGATGATATAAAATATTTATACATCGACAATGCATAAGAGTTTAATTGTTGCATTCTCAGTGCAAAGTTTTTTTACACCGACAACCCAATCACACCTCCCGATATTAATGACTTTCTATGTGGAGAAGACTCAACCGTTTTAAATGACGTGGCAATTTATGATTCATTGGTGGTGTAAGTTTTTTTTTACACCAATAGTATATATAAATTAAATTCATATATATATATATATATATATATATATATATATATATATAATTCTTCGATAAATTAGTCTGCCAAATAACTCAATGTTTAATCGGAATTTCAGTAGTCTAACAGCTAAATCAAGTTACCATTGAGTAGATGAACTCCACAAATTTTTCAAATTGGAAGCTCAAATTTATAACTTGGATTGAATTCATCCGACACTTGGTGTGCATGATCATTGATAAAATAAAATGATATTTAATGGTTTGGATAGATGAATGAAGTTTAGAAGGTGAATAGTACACTTATTGGCTCCCCCCCCCCCCCCCCCCTGTTATTTATATTGAGGAATTATGCTCTCGCTCTAGGCCAACCCTTTGTATTTGATGCATGGGTTTATGGCTACCTACCTCTAGGCGCCTCGCAAGGCCTCCCATGTCGAGGGTGCTCCCTACATAGGGTTTTTTACGAGGTCCATATATAGCCACACAATCTTATATGGACGTCTTCAATTAATGCAATGACAAGTCGCCATCGTACCCTAGACATGCCTAGAGTTTTGTTGCTTATATCGACATCACAGTGTATATATGCAATACTACTATGCTTATGTGGGTTGTCTTGTAGCCCCCGAACTTCAACTTGGATGGTCTGTGGCCGGGTTATATCCAAAACATTTCTTAATGTAAATATCAACGTCATTTGAGGTACTCTTTTTTCCTTCTTGGGTCTTTTTCTCAAAAGGTTTTGGTCAAGTGAGATTTTAATGAGGTCTCTCCCCTTCCCATAATCATGTAAGTGTTGGGTGCACCCCTAGTGCCCCCCTTTAATGAGATATATTGCTTACCTAAAAAAACGTCATTAGATATTTTATAACACATTGTTGGCAACGTTATTCTTCCTAAAATTCAAATGTTGCAAATATAGTCACTTATTTGTTTAATTGCACTTTTGGTCCTCACAATCGTGAGTTTTTTTTTTTTCATTTTTGGTCTCAAGAGTGAAGACACCTAATTCATAATATTTTGATTTTTGAATGACTAAATTTACCAAAAAAACTAAATTGGGGGACCATTATCTTTAAATTGAAGAACTAACTTGATAGACAAAAATGTAATTTAGCGTTGGATTTATTTCACCCCTATGACCCCTATTGACTAATTTATTGGTAAATGTTGTGATATATATTTTAATTATTATTTTTATTCGTTAAGGGCGCTTTTGAAATAATAAGTTGTAGTATTAATAATGGTACTTTATATGAGCTAAACACAATAATGAATTTTTTATGGGAACAAATTTTTGTGCAAATTATAAGTTGTATTAAGAATCGTACTCCTTCGTTTAAATTTGAGAAACAGTTTTTTCACAAGATTCTCTGTGTAAATATATATCACCAGTTTAGCCTTTAAAGATACTTCAAATACATTTTTAATTCTTGAAAATAAGATTAATTTATGACTTTCTCCCTCTTCAATGAGTATCTTATTCTTGACTATTTTGTTTCGATCACAGGACCTGATCACCTGATAAATGAAATGTCATTTTCTATTGAGACAAATTAAAAACAAATGTTATTATATTTGCAAAAACTTGTATGTATATACCGTTTTTCAATTCAAAAGCGGACCCCTACATCAACATGCTCCAAATATAATAATTTCCTAGCATTTCTACGTATTTTATCCACACGTTATTAGTTATTTAATCAATTTACCAATGACAATTGCAGTTACTAATTCCAACACAGTTCCCAACAAGAATTGTATACCAGTGACCAGTCAATGGCAGCAGCCATTTTTGTATATCAGACTCCACTACTGCAAATTTGTCTGAATAGAAGTTTCCTAGTATATCAGACAGCGAAGACCACTTATCCCCTCTAACTAGTAACTAGTAACAAATTTCTACTAAGCTAAAAAATATTACAAAACACAGCTCCCCTGTATATGTGTATATGATATGGCAGCAAATGGAAAATGTCAAATTACCATACCAAGATCCCAATATTAGAACATGTGGTTCAGCACAGAGAATCATAATATCAATTTGCTTAATGGAGGTGGCTGACAACATTCTCGGCTGTAGAAACATTCTCTCTCTGCATAGATGGCTGATAATACTGACTACCCGTTCCAGTTTGTTGACCACTGTATATCACCTCTTGTATGGCTCCAGTTTGATTTGAATATGTGGCAGAGGTAACTTGTTGAGGAACATATGGATAATACAATGCTGACTGAGCATGTGACTGCAGTGCAACATTGGCATGGTTCATATTCACCACGGAGGAGCTTGAATGAGGTCGTAGATTTTGGGCATTCTGATGTGCGTGCTGAGGATCTGGAAACGATTCAGCATAGCTGCTGCCCATATTTGCCGTGTTGGAATAGGCGTCAGGTTGTGAGTATGGGGTATTCTGGTATGTACCGTGAGGATTCCACAACATTTCGGCATGACCGCTGCCCACATTCGCCACTTGGGGATGAAAACCATGTGGTTGGTTTGGGATACTCTGATGTGGATGTTGAGGATCTTGCAGTGGTTGAGCATAACTGTTACCCATAGTCATCATGGAAGAATGAAATTCAGGTTGTTGGTGTGGCTGTAAGACATTAAGATGTGCATGTTGAGAATGTTGCAATGATTGAGCATAACTGCCACCCATATTCCACGTGGAAGGATGAGATCCAAGTTGTGGATGGAGGACATTATGATCTGCATGTTGAGGATCTTGCATTGATTGAGGATAGCTGTTACCCACAAGTTGTGGATGTAAGGCATTAAGATGTGCATGTTGAGGATCTTGCATTGATTGAGCATAGCTGTTACCCATATGCTGTGGATGCAAGGCATTGAAATGTGCATGTTGAGGATCTTGCATTGATGGAGCATAACCGTTACCTATAGTCCTCATGGAAGAATGAATTTCAGGTTGTGGATGTAACACATTAAGATGTGTACGCTGAGAATCCTGCCATGACTGAGCATAGCCACGCTGAGGATCTTGCATCAAGGATGAATAAAACTCAGATTGCGGGTTAAGGATAGGCGGTACATGAGTCTGATTCCCTGAAGCTTGGGATAACACAAAATGTGCAGCAACTGAATTTGACATCAAATTGTTGACAGGATAGGCAGAACCAGTAGGCTTCCCAGGTTCATTTACATGTTGATAGTTCAACTGCCTTGGAGCTTGATTAGGTGACATCCTAGACAAAATTGAATCCTCGGTAAGAGATGTCCTTGATGTCTGTTGAAAAACACCATTTACTGGTGGAGATGGCAATGTCGGGGGAGAGTATATCTCGTTTAAAACAAGAGGTGTAGGTGCAGGTGACGATACATCTAATGGGCGAAACAATTCTAATAGACTTCTTACCTGCAACATGGCAACAAATCCCAACAAAAAAAGACTTAGTAGTCATAAGAAAAGTTCCCTTTATTAAAAGAAAAGGCAGAGGAAAGAAAAGAAAAGCAGACTGTAGTGACTGCAATTAAAATCAATTTGCAAGAGATCATAGTGAAGCTT
This sequence comes from Astragalus membranaceus, assembly GCA_039519185.1. NCBI lineage: Eukaryota > Viridiplantae > Streptophyta > Magnoliopsida > Fabales > Fabaceae > Astragalus > Astragalus membranaceus. The sequence goes on along the minus strand of CM076848.1, from coordinate 25,627,444 downwards.
ACCTGCTTGATATTGAGTTCAGGATCAAATTTGCTGGAGTGTTTCTTATAATTATCTTTAATGGCGTGTTTAAAGTGATTCTCTGGCAAGGGTAAACAGTCTTTGTAAATTTTGAATTTCACCTGAACAAAATTAAAAATATGAAAGCAGGCAAACAGAAAAGGAAAAAAAATGAAGCATTAATAGATATGGTGCAGTTGTCAGTTGAAATTGTCACCATGCGATTTTCAGTTTATGCGTTATCAGAAGCACTTGCAGGTTAGGTGCTAAAAACAAAAATGTCTTGATTGACTTATGAAGCTAAATGACCAAAACAAGGAAAATCAGGAAAAACAAGAAAGCCAGCCATAGAATGTTACAACCAAATGAATCAATAATGGTGACAGTTTCAAAATAATAACTAGACAGACATTATGGTTCACTGGTTTACTGCTAAGACTACAACAAAGTCAATGGTAGTCAGGAAGATCTCCACGAGCACCAGAACAACCTGCACAGCCAATCATAATCCTTTTATAAGTACCCACAAGCGAATCAGCAAATTAACACCCAACAGGCTAGTCTTAAAGCATCGATGATTTAACCCGCTAACTTAAGAACTGGCCATGTTATGTTAAATAAGTTTGAAAGGACGATTTTATTATACCAGGCAAGGGTAGAAACTGTTAAAGATTTGATAGCAGAGGCAGAAAATTACTATTTAGTTAGTTTGGCTTATCACAGACGCATTCAAAATAATTTTTTCTTCTTGCCACTAACTGGAAACACGATTGATGCCACAAACAGCTTGGTGATGCTACCAACACCACTTCTATAAACTACCACTCAAGCCAGAGGGTGCCAGTTCTACAAGTCTATTTAAGGTTACCATTTGTATCATCAATGATTTAAAATCTCACCTGAGCAGGGAATCTGCCACCAAAAGCTAACGGTTCAAGATTTAGCATCCCGGCTGAGGTTGCTAAATATATACCATAGAGAAGCTTGACATCAGTGTCAAACAGAAAAAGGTAGGCACCAGGATTGATCTTCTTTACAATCTCCCTTCTCCCTGCAGGGAGCGCAAAGACTCGAAATCGATAGCACTCTGGTTTTGTCATTCTATTACACATGAAAATAAAGCCAGCAACTTTATCCTGGATATCCATGCCCACTTCTTCTGCTTCCATTGAATCGCTGCATAGGTTAGAAACAGATCAATTCCATGGATTTGATTGTTCAAATCACTAAACAATGTATAAGCATAAACCCTGATTACACCAGAACTGTCAAATAAGATTAAATATGTTTTATTTCTCTCATTCAATGCCTTCATTCCCAGTACTGTTATCTTTTCTTGTTTGCTACCTCACAATTAAAGGTAACATTTTTATGGAACAACAATGTCATAATCAGGCAAAGAAATATGATCTAATTTTCGCACACTTATCTTGGTTCTTAAGAAATTTTAAACTAACAAGACATGGAATTTAAGATAAAATGATATTGAAAGACAAAGAATCAAGTAGAAACGTCCATTATAGTTGCTTGTATTTTGTCTTTCTAGGTTAACATAAAAGAAAACATAAGAGGGTGATTACAAATCTTGATATCGTGTCAATTTCAAAAAACAACCCCTCCATCCATCGAACTTTATATGATCAAAATAAAAAAGTAAATAAAAACCCAGAAAGCGCAATTACAATGAACAGCAAACCCCGAAAAATATTATTACATGTCGAAAATGAAAAAAGAAATGCAATTTAGTAGCGAACCAACGAAATGGAACCTTTAAATTTAAATAGAAGAAAAAGAAAGAGAGGGTGAGGCGCTTTACCTAGAAAGAATGGGAACCCGGAAGAGAAGGAGTAGAGAGTAGCAGGGAAGGAAGGAAGGAAGAGAGTTGAAGAGTAACTGACTGACGCTATGAATCAAACCCCTCAATTTTCTGCTCCGAAAAAGGATCTTTTGTGATGTAATAAAGGCATACACACAGTCATCACCCGGCCAAGATTATGCCGCCTTTCTTTTTAGGGTTAATATTAATAGCTATTTTGGTCGCTGGAAGTGTAACTCGCTGTCAATTTGGTCCCTCATTTGAGTGAAAATGCAAAAAGGCTTCTCAATGTGTAATCTGTCTGTCACGTTAGTCCCTCCCGTTAATGTGCTTTGTTAACTCCGTCAATGTGGCACGTTTATCTCATTTTAGTCCCTGAAAGATGTCACTTACTGTCATTTTAGTCCCTAAAACATAGGAGTTTTAAAGGACTAAAATGACAGTAAGTGACATCTTTCAAGGACTAAAATGACAGTAAGTGACATCTTTTAGGGACTAAAATGAGATAAACGTGCCACATTGACGGAGTTAACGAAACACATTAACGGGAGGGACTAACGTGACGGACGGATTACACATTGAGGGACATTTTTGCATTTTCGCTCGAATGAGAGACCAAATTGACAGCGAGTTACATTTTCAGGGACCAAAATGGCTATTAACCCTTCTTTTTAATTGTCATGTAATAAACCTTGCTTTGTATCTCTAAACATTACTATCTCTAAATTCGTCCTTAAATTATAAAATATATAATAAATAGTTTTTAGCTATTTTTAGTTTAAGTCTCTTAACTATCACACTCTTGGTCTCTCATTGTTTGTTGCCTTGGTAGTTTTAGTGATATGAGGATGTCGGCTCCTGAGTTCGAATTCAGGTGTGAGCAGTGATAATGTGTGTGGTGTTTATTTGACATTTCATCTAAGTAGACAAAAAAAGGCTATCACACTCTCTCGTATTTAGAAAATAATTGTAGAACTAAGTTGTTGGATGTTGAATAGTTTAAGAAGTATTTATTTACTATATTTTTATAGTTTAGGGATCAAATATGAGAGAGAAAATGATAATTTAGAAACCAAATTAAAGGTTTATTCATTTGTTATGTGACAAAGTCTAATGGGTCATCGGCTTTTTTTAAGTTAACATTAAGCTAACACTTTCTTTTCTTTTAGTTTTTTGTCTTTTATATGATATTTATTTGGGTCATCTAACTTTTTAAAGATTTATTTCAGTTATTTGCGCATTTTAAGTGTATATATGTTAGATGTGTCCAAAAAAAAGTGTATATATGTTAGTTCTTTTCTCCATTCATCCTTAGGTAAGTTGACCAGAGCTGATAAAATGTCATTTGACCCAGTTAAACCCATTTTGTGTAGGTGTTAAAATTCAAAACTGTTGCACTATGAAGTGCATTTGCAGAGAGAATTGAGAGGGAGAAGAAGAAGTTGGTTGGAACGGAAGTAACAGTAAAAATGAACAGTTGTATTGAATGAAGTACAAATGTACTTATATGAGGGAATTACAATGTTAAAAGGGTAAAATAGTAAACTGCATAATGAGCAAAATACAGAAAACTGAAATACAATACTACTAGTATTTATACCCTATATTAAGTATGCTATATGGACTATAACAAGTATAATTTCTGGTCTTGAATTGCCTTCAACACTCCCCTGCAATTTAAGCATCCAGAAACATCAAGTTCAAACAATTCCTCAGCTCCTCAAATCTGTCTCCAGTTACAGACTTGGTAAAAACATCAGCAACATTCTGAGCAGTGTTGCAGTAGCACATTTCAAGTCTTCCCTTGCTAACTTGATCTCTAATAAAGTGATACTTCGTCTCAATATGTTTGCTTCGGCCATGAAGCACTGGATTCTTGGCCAAATTAATTGAAGACTTGTTATCCACATTCAACTTCATTGGTTTCTGATGTATGATCTGCAACTCATCCAACAGAGAATCAATCCACAATGCTTGACAGGAAGCTTGACAAGCTGCTATGTACTCAGCCTCACAAGATGATAAAGCAATAACACTTTGCTTCTTAGAACTCCATGAGATTGGAGCACCAAGGAAACTAAACTAGTACCCTGAAGTACTCTTTCTCTCTACCTTATCCCCACACCAATCAGAGTCAGAGAATGCTGCCACTGCAGGTATTCCAGAAATGCTCTTCTTTGGAAACAGTAGAGCCAACTTCTGTGTACCCTTAAGGTATCTCAAGATCCTCTTAGCAGCCACCATATGTGATACTCTAGGATCACTCATAAATCTACTAACTAGGCCCACACTAAAAGCAACATCAGGTCTGCTATTACAAACAAACCTTAAAGAACCAACAATTTGTTTGAACAGAGTTGCATCCACTGTCTTCTCTTCCTCTGCCTTAGTTTTATATTGGATTCACAAGGTGTATTATAACACACTTGCAGTTTTCCATATTGAATCTTTTCAACATATCACCAATGTACTTCCTTTGATGAAGAAGTATACCACTATCAGCATATACAAACTCCATGCCCAGAAAATAGCTTAACAAGCCTATGTCAGACATTTCAAATTCTGTCATGAGCTTCTTCTTGAACAAATTGATCTTCTCTTGATCATTTCCAGTCACTAAGAGGTCATCTACATAGAGGCAAATTAATATCACCTCTCCTCTTTCCTTCCTTCTGAAGTATACACCATATTCAACAGAGCACTTCACAAAACTCTGCTTCTGCAGAAACATATCAATCCTCTTGTTCCAAGCTCGTGGAGCTTGCTTCAATCCGTATAAGGTCTTGTTCAATTTGTAGACTTTGTGTTCTTCACCCTTCAACACATCTAGCTGGTGAAGTTGCCAATTGTTGAAAGCAGCTAGTGCTACAACCAATCTCACTGTTTCTAACCTTTTGCAAGAAACCTCTTGCAACTAACCTTGCCTTATACTTTGCAATTGAGCCATCTGGTTTCCTTTTCAACTTGAACACCCACTTCAAATCTATAGGCTTCTTGGTTTTTGGTAACTCAACCAAATTCCAAGTATTGTTCTTCTTGATTGCATGCATTTCTTCCTGCATTGCATTCTTCCATTCCTTCATCTCAATTGCTTTCTCCCACTTGACAGGTTCTAACTCAGCTGCTAGAGCCATTTGTAACAACTCACCATCATCTTCTATGTTGTTGTCTGCAATTATATCATAACCAGCAAGTCTGACAGAGGGAAATCGTTCTCTTTGTGACCTTCTCAGACCCTGCTCACTACTCTTAGGTTCGTCTGCATTAGTCACTGGTTCTGCAGTATTTTCCTCTTCACTATCAAAAGGAAAAGTCATTCTAGTCACTGATTCACTCTCCCAATTCCACATAGCAGATTCATCAATCTTCACATCTCTGCTAATTACCAATTTCTTCAACTTTGGATCATACAATCTATAAGCACCAGTTGGATCATATCCAACTAACACAAGTGGTTCACTCTTGTCATCTAGCTTCCTCCTTCTCTCATCCGGAATGTGTCTATGACAAATTGATCCAAAAATTCTCAAATGCTTTACTGTTGGTTTGTTTCCTGTCCAAGCTTGTTCAGGAGTCATATCAACCAAACCTCTAGTAGGGCATCTATTGAGCACATAAGCAGCTGTGTTTACTGCTTCACCCCAGTAGTTTTTAGGCATCTTCTTCTCTTTCAGCATGCCTCTTGCCATGTCAAGCAAGGTCCTGTTTCTCCTCTCTGCTAAGCCATTATGCTGGGGAGTATAAGGGGCTGTCACCTCATGTGAAATGCCTCTTTCTTCACAAAAATCTTTCAATTCATTTGAATTGAACTCACCACCACCATTTGTCCTCAATGTCTTCAATTTGTTACCACTTTGTCTCTCCACAAGTGCACAAAACTTCTTGAAAACTGAGAACACTTCTGATTTTTTTCTTTCAACAAATACAACCATATCTTCCTTGTGAATTCATCAACAAAGGTCAGGAAATATTTGTTTCCACTGAAAGTTTGCTCTTCAATAGGGCCACACACATCAGAATAAACAACTTCTAATGATTGCTTTGCCCTCTTTGGAGCACTTGACTTGAAATTGTTTCTAGGTTGCTTGCTCACCAAACAGCCTTCACACAACTTCTCAGGTTCCTTTATAGCAGGTAAACCATGCACCATCTCACTGTCATGAAGTAACTTCAAGCTCTTGAAGTTGAGATGCCCAAACCTGTGATGCCACAGCCACCTCTCTTCATCAACAGTTCTATTAAGCAGACACTTCACCTCTGCAGCCTCCAATTTCACTTTGAAGGTCCTGTTCTTACTCATTGTAGCTTTGCACAACAACTTCTCATTGGAATCAAACAATTTCAGATAATTGCTTCTCATTACAATTGAAAAACCTTTCTCAAGCAGCTGTCCAATACTCAACAAATTGCTCTTGAATGAAGGTACATACAACACATCAGTTATAAATGTAGGTTTACCATTCTTCCCTTTAATCATCACTTTACCTCTACCTTCTACAGTTATGGCAGTGTGATCAGCAAACCTAACTGTATTTCTAACACTATCATCAAAATCAAACAACCACTCTCTATGTCCAGTCATATGATTGCTACATCCAGTGTCTAGGTACCAATTCTCAATATTACTACTCTTAATTTCATCACTATCAGAACTAACAGTAGTAAATTGAGTTACCTCACTCTTAGCAGAAGTCACTTCCTGCTTCACCATGTTTTCATCATCAATCTTAGCCATCAGCATCACTGGATCTGAATCAGAGTCATCATCTTCAACAGCTAAAGCCTCCTCATCTGCCTTGGACTTTCCTCCCTTCAAGTCAGGGCATTCATCTGCAAAATGGCCATATCTGTCACAGTTGTAACACTGAATGTTTTTCTTGTTAAATTTCTTCTTTCCTCCTTTGTTATGACTGGAATTCCCCTTTCCTGATGTGCTATCTGAGTTACCAGAGTTGTTCTGGTTCTGAGAAGAATTTCCACCATTCTTCTTCTTGTTTTTCTCCGTAACACCGCACCAGTGCATCCCATGCCACCTTCGCCGTCGTCGCCTCAGAAATCTTCTCGAAGACCTTTGCATCCACACACTGATGGATGTAGAACAATGTCTTCTGATCTCTCTTCTTCACTTCACGATTTGCATTTCTCTGAGCGTCGGTTGCATTATTCGCTAGCACCGGAACACCGTCGTTGACGATTTCGAGCACATCCTAAGCACCGAACAACACTCTCATTTGAGTGGACCAGAGACTCCAATTTTTTCCATCGAACATTGGTAGATGCGTGTTAAATCCTCCGCCTCCGTTCATCGTGTCACTCTCTGCAAGTTACTCACACAAATTCCTCACGTTCACTCGTGTATCCCTTACCCTAGGAATCGAAGTGAGATTCCACAGAGATTTTGATTTGCAATTTGATGCAAATTGTCAAATCAAAATCGAGCACACAAATCTCACCGCAAGATGCACAATCTTGCTCACTCGTGTTTCCCAGGAACCCTAAATTTTAGCTCTAGATACCAATCTGTTGCACTATGAAGTGCATTTGCAGAGAGAATTGAGAGGGAGAAGAAGAAGTTGGTTGGAACGGAAGTAACAGTAAAAATGAACAGTTGTATTGAATGAAGTACAAATGTACTTATATGAGGGAATTACAATGTTAAAAGGGTAAAATAGTAAACTGCATAATGAGCAAAATACAGAAAACTGAAATACAATACTACTAGTATTTATACCCTATATTAAGTATGCTATATGGACTATAACAAGTATAATTTCTGGTCTTGAATTGCCTTCAACAAAAACGACTTTGCCCTTTTTAATCTAAAAAAATACAAATTAAACAACTATGTTTTAATTTTAGAAACGGAAGCCAAGAGATCATAGTTGTTGGAGTATTTGTAAAAGAAGCGGGAAACGATGGAAGAAATTGTCAAGAGATCATCTCAATTCGTCGGGTCATCTGGCCATAGAAAAGAAATCAACTTGAACAAAGCATTTGTAAAAGCACAAACTCTAGTGGATGTCTTGAATGTTACTTATGAAATTAAATAATCCTAGTTGTGAATGGCCTAAGCTCCTCTCACTCTCCCCTTCAAACATTGCAAGTACTCTTCATCGCATTGCTAAGAAGAGGTGAACTACTTTATTTTTCAGAAATGGACAGAATTTCAAAGATCACAGTGACCAAAGTTTGGGAATTCACTAATATTCAAATAATGTTCAACATATAATTGATTTTGAACCAAAATGATGAACCCTACCCCTAATTTTCAATCTGAGGATTTTGTTGAGCAATATCTACTATAAATAAATTGATGCTATTTACCTACCTACAGAATTACCGTTCTGTCCTCATTTTTTCCACTCCCACTTTAATATTTTTTACCCTTCCACGTCTCACATTCAAAAATCCGGCCCAAAATCATATTGGTTCCCACTTTATAGAAAAGTACACTGTCCAGCATCGGTGTATCTTCGAACTAACTGATGGTCAATGAGAATGCCACTTTTATCCATTGGTAACATAGTATGTCTTAGGGTAACAACTTAAACATCCGAAAATAACAACACCAATTACTTTTATAATTATCTAAATGAAAATACTTTCTCTCCAACTACTCTTCACTTTAACAATTTCATCTTCAACTCTTTCCATTCCACAACAACAACACCACAACCTAATATTTTCTCAAGCATTTCAACCTGTTAAGAGGAAACCAGAACTAGCAACCAAGCTTTAGTGAATTTCTTGCATCTAGGTTTCATTTTCTATCTTCATCTAAATATACTATCTTCTTTTTCTTCATCTAAACCGTGAGAACCCCATCACTGCATAACATGTCTTTATAGATTCATAATACAATATTTGTTATATTTATTTGTTGGATTTATTTGTTAGATTCATTTGTTAGCTTGATCATTTGTTAGATTCATAATACAACCTTGCATTGTCTAGATTCATAATGCAGTCTTTGTTAGATTTAACTCGTATAAAGTCCCGATGTTGTTGTTGTTCTGCATCTAATTTTTGTAAATCACTGATTTGTATCTTAATAAATCATATTTATTTGTTTGATTTAGCTACCTGCATAAGTAGTTCATTTGTTCTGCATCATTTTATTTTTTTTATTCAGCTACTTGTGTTTGATTCAGCTCGCATTGTTAGATTGAACTAGCGTGGTTTGTTGCATTTGTGATTTTCATGTTCTATGTTTTACACTAATTTGTAGCTTAAGAAATCATTTATTTGTAGTAGATATCTTCACTTAAGAAATCACGATCTCATTTCAAGTTTAAGTATTATTGTACACAGAAACGAGAGGCGGGACACGGATGAAGAGCAGACACTGGAGATTTGAAGAGCTAGGCACAGGAAAACGGGAAACTATTGTACAGAACGGAAAAATTGTAAAAAGTATTGAGAGAAAAGTCAAAATCGTACTCTGATATTATTACTATTTGCGTGTTTAGTGAATATGGCCGGCCTATCCCCTGTATTTGTTGACACCTACACCCAACTTTATTGTGGATAAGGGTGACAATGACAGCTACACCCTATTTGTTGATAAATTTGCGCGTTCAATGTATTTTTCTGGACAGCTGCACCCTATTAAATAATATTTTTATTGTTTGAATGTATTTTAACTTTTCTTTAATTGCTTAAATTCTGTACAATAATATTTTTATTGTTTGAATGTATTTTAATTTTCTGGACAGCTACACCCCGGAAGCTAACATTTTTCCACCCCCACTAACATTGCTTATAAAAAAAACTTTTCTTTCATTATAGTTTTCTCTCTTATTATTATCTTATTATTTTAGGATATTTTTTGTATTGGAAACACTCAGTTAAATCAAATAAAAAAAATACTCAGTTAGATAAATATAATTTCTGCATTAGACTATTTATATCAATTGTGCTCATATATTTGTACAAAAACAATTGTGCTCATATATAAATTTATTTTATTTAATATATATAGCAGTGTCTGTGTCCTGTGTTGTGTTTTTTACGTAAGCGGTGTCGTTGTGTCGTGTTCGAGTCAGTGCTTCATAGGTGCTATCTGCTAAGTATGTTGTCATGCTAATTGATTGGTTAAACATTATTACTAACTATTAATGTCATATTGTCATGTTTTGAAGGGGATGCAATATTGTCGCGGGGTAAGATTCAGACTAATTAAATTTGTCAGTAATGTTCACTGGGTAAGGTTCAAACTAATTAAATTCGTTTACTTTAAATTTGTATTGATTTTTACAGGGTAATGTTCGAACTAATTACAACAACAAAACTATTACAATCTTTATATTGTTAAGTTTATATATCCTGCAACAACATTCACATTTTATATTATTAAGACTATTTTATGTTTTTAAGACTATAATCATATACTCTCAAACTTATCTACCGCAGCAACATTCACATTTTTTTAATATATACAATTTCTAAATTTACAACTTCTAAATAATATACAATTTCTAAATTTACAACTTTAATATAATCATATCCACGTTGGATGCCAATTGGGACTATACTTATGCCACCTAAGACAATTATTGCTAAGTTTGCATTTTACCAAGTCTTTAAATGAATGTGGAAAAATGACTAACATGTATATACTTAATACACAAAAAGAACAAAACGAATCTCCAAAAAATAAAGTATCGAACTAAATCATAAAAAAGATAAAAGGTCACAAGGAATATTGATTAAAAGATAATGAACCAAAAGAATATTTAAAAAATAAAATAAAATCAAGGGTTTTAATCAACTACACCTCATAAGAGGGATTAGTCATTCTACTCTTTGCTCGCTGATTCGATAGCAGGTTCGATTATCAAAATAGCTAACATTTGTAAAAGAAGATTGATTGATTTCATAACTTGAGCTGTAAGCCCCTAAAATCTAAGCACAAGATATCAGCTCCAACAAGACTTCTTCATTCTTTCTATACTTTCCTTCTGTAAAAAAGGGAAGATACACTTTGCCAACGTTAGAGCAGGCCCTTCCCGCCAATAATTTCCTCAAATTTTCGTTCCAAATAAATTCTTCCCGTTACTCAGTTGCAACTTGCAACCCACAAAATTTCAAAGGTCTGAAATAAAATTAACAGTCCTCCCAGAAGAATTCCAAGCAACATAAAAAACTCAATATTACGCCTACAAAAGTATGAACCCAGCACAGTTTGCTTCATAGGTAAGGGTGATGACTACACAGCCATTGCAAAATAGGTTCTAGGAAATCTTGTGCAAGCCAATGTTGAGGTCAGATGATATGGAAATGAGAAGTGGAATAGACTGAAGCCACATAGCTTTGAAGACTCGTTTCTGGTGAGCTCTTATAGATTGGGTAGGTCTGTTAGCATTATATCTTATATCAAAGATATGAATCACGGGATCCGCGGAACCAGATGTTATATAAAGTCCATCAGGAGACCAAGCCTGATTTATCAGAGCTGATTGAGATTCACTGCTTTCTTGCTTCCATCCAAAAACATGAAGTTCTGTTTGCCTCAATCTAATATCAAATAATCGAAGCTGCTTCTCATGAGTCCTGATAGAAAGAAAATCAGTCAATAAACAAACTCAAACAGTTAAAAAAATACCAAGGACCCGCATAGAATAAAAATCTGTCTCAAATGGGAATCGGATCAACATGCTATTGTTATGTTTCTATCTTGAAGGTAGACTATGTACTGAATTAAATATAGAAGATATCAAACAAATTTATTGTCAAGTAGCTTACGACTTTAAATTATCATTCCAACCAAGAATGAGTAACAAAAGGGAATTTTCAGCTCTTAAGACTTTACTAGAACAGTTAAACACACTCATCCTTACATTCAACTTCGTGTGGATTTATTTTTCTCCGGATGGAAAAGTCTGAGAAATGCACCTGCTCAATTATGAGCCAACTATCTCATTCGTTAAATCCTTGTTCATATAGGAGAAGGAAGGCTCAAATATCATTGCGTATAAAAGACAACTATATCCTAATATGTATTTCAAGCACATTTTCAAGTCTGTGGAACAGGGATATGCACAACAAACCACAATAACTTTCTTCAAGATTATGCTGATTTTTTCCAATTAAAAGACACATAGACATGCGATAATATACTCATAATAAAATGGTGGTTGTACACCACAACCAGTAGAGTGGGAGTTTAAAGTTCAGGTAACCAAACAAAATTCTTCCTTCCCATTTTCCTGAAGTTCACCGTTAACTTCGGCAATGAGAATAGTTTTACTACACTTTAGCAAACAAAGAGTAATAATGCAAGAAATCTCATCTGGGTTTCAAACTTCTGGATCAAAACTTATATTACTGTTTTCAAGTGAACATACTTGATTTTCCCTAAAATCAAAAATTCAAGACAGATAAACTTTCAAATTCAAGACAGATACAAATTTCAAGCATAGCAGAAACTATTCAAAGCAGCTGGAGCTTACCCTGTTTGAACCATAAATAAGTTGAAGTCACACGGATTGGGCAGGACACTCATGCATTTACTATCAATCTGATGCTTAAAATCTGCTCTTCCTACACTAACATCAAACCCATATATTCTCCTATCTGCACCAGCAGACAGCACAATCTGCTTCTGTTGCATACCAGCAACACCCATGACAGCAGAAGAATGAAGATTCCTGTGCAATGCTTTCGGCTTCCATTTGTTCTCACCATCCTGCTCACTCCAAAGTACAACAGCATGGTCACTTCCACCGGTTACGAAACATGTATTTTCCCAGGGCATAAAAACAATGCCATTGATAATTCCCTTGACATGGGGCTTGTCTTCCAAGAATTTCACACGTTCTCCCTGTCAAACACGAATTTTGCATGTGTTAGAAGAAACCCCAAATACAAAGTTTTGACTTAATGCCAATTTATGTGTTAAAAGCCATACCCCCTGAAATTTGTTCAGATTTGTAACTGATACTTGAGAATCCCCACCATCAGCACTATATACTGAAAATAGCCTGTTTCCTTCTGGGTGCCAAGCTACATCTTCTGGCCATCTCCTCTGTTTTTGGGATGCACAATCACTAGAACTAAGCAGAGAGACTCCTGATCTACAAATATATAGATGGGAGAAAGAAAATATGAATTAGATTGATGGGTGGGTTAACTCTACAATATTCTTACCTTCAGTTACAATGCTTTACACTCCAAAACTTACACACTTAAGAAACTGTCACTGGTAGAGGAAAGAACCATCATATAGTCAAATTACAATTAAATGTGAAGAAATAAATGTATGAGTTGACGCAAGACAATGAAAGTTGAAAACAAAAGAGATAATGAACTGTCAGCAGAAGTGGAAGGACCGAAGGAGCAGTACAGACAGATATGTGTTTGAGCAAAAAATCTGAGGTATTAAGCAGATTCCCCTTTCCATATAAAATAAGAATAAAAGCTCTCTAAAGTGCCACCAGAAAGATAAATTAGGGCATACCCCTTAGCTTGAACTTGCCACATGTTGACCACTCCATCCAAAGCACTGCAAGAATTCCCAAAATGTGGAAATAATCAGATTAAAAGAATATATCAATTTTGTATCACCAGAAACTTAAATTACACAAGAGAGGCGTTCAAATAGAGGATGGAAAAAGTAACGCAAATTATACAGTCATTATGTCAGAGATCTGATGATTAACATATCTCTCAAACAGCTAAAGATCATTTCAGAAAAAGACCTGAACCACCTTTTATGGAATAATAATAACAATTATTATTAATACAAGATTTCCATACTTTTGTATCACTCCAGTTCAAGCAAATACATTTTCAGAAAATGGTTACTACCAACAAAAGAAGTAGAAAGAGGCATATTCAAGATAGTAACACACCAGGGGACGTGCTTGCTGTGGCAGTCATGCAGATGCACTATCTTACTCAAGTATACAAGTTTAAAGACCAAACAGGGACAGACTTAAATCTCATCATTTAGACCTCTCATCCTATTTTGGTCAGCAAACCTACTAACATTTTAAGTTGTCCCATTCCCTAAAATTATATGCCTAGTCATTGATCCATCACGTTGCAAATTGCAATTTAACTTCTATCGTCACTTGTTGATAACAATTGACCTTATGCTTCCCGTGAACAAAAGTTCGGAGATCAAAAGGGACAGGTAACTAAAGAGAGAATTAAAAGAGGGGCAGTTTTTTTATAAATGAAAACGATTTTATTACCTTGTCACAAACATCTGATCATTAACGGGACACAAAGCAATACTCCGCAATTTCCTCTTGTGCTGGCTAGAGACGTGATTGCTTGTTTGACAGTGTACCAAACTTGGTGTAGAACTCTTACGTATTAAATGAATCAATTCATTGTGTTCTTTCTCTTCTGAAAAGCAAAAAGAAAAAATCTTATGAACCTCAATTACAATCAAATGCAACCCTAAGACCAGGAGGGCAGACAACAATAAGCCAACAACAGACAAAATCCAGATCGAAGCACACCACCTTATATACAGTCAATATACTAACCAAGTACACTCAGCCTATTTAGACAAGCTTTAGCAGAAGCAATTATGAAAAAAAAACTGAGTCTAGATAAGTTGAAATTAGCTTCTACATTTCAATTTTTTCATAAGCTCTCTCATTTAACTTTTCCATAAGAAGGCAGGTATTAACTTTTCCTCACTTTGCCCAAACGAAAGAACTTTTCCATAGACATGTAAAAGCTTAAAAACATTTCCACAGGCAAAAAAACTAAAAAACGTATTGTAATTGAGAGCTTTTAAAAAGCTGGAAAGTAATCAAAATTGAGATATCTAACCAAATTTCCTTTTTGCCCCTTTATCCTTGACTTCAACGATGCTTTGCTGCTCTCTACGAGACTTATCAGATTTTCCTCCAGTAACTGGTGGACTGGCTTCAGCTTTTGAAGAAGATTTTATTGGTTTTTGCGAAACTTTTGGAGTGACAGCAGGAATAATAAGTTCAGGTTTAGATTGATGGCGGTTTTTAACAGGACTAATCGATCTGCGCTCTGTTTTCACAGCTTTAATTCCATCATCTAATCTAGTTACAGAGGTAAGTGCATTAGATTGACCTCGTAGGCGAGCCAATTGAGACTCTGAATCTTGCAATCTCTTTTCCGCTTCATTGAGCTGTTAGCAAAGGATATAATAGTTTAGGTTGTGGAAGCATGAAAAATAATGATGATAATGATAATAATGATGGAAATGGATGGGAGGTGACCTGAGATTTGTAATAGGAGACGCGGTGACGGAGGTTATTGACTTCGCGGGTACGGTGTTCGATTAAAGCTACCAATGCTTCTTCTTGTTCTTCCCTGCTCGTGCTTCCGTTTTCTTCTTCCATTGATTAATCTTGATCGATCATCGCCTCCCCTTACAACAAGGTCGAGTGTTCTTCGCGGGTGTGTTCGTCTAAAACTAAAACCCTTCTTCTTCGTTTTCTTGTCCGAATCCGAATAGGCGCACGCACGTGTAGTAGGACGGGAATCGGCTTGTGTTGTTTCACATTCATCGGTTGGTCGGTAGAATGTAAGGAAATGTACTCAACATTTTATTTTTTGGTAAACCCGGGTTTCCACTGAACGGATAGTATAGCAGTGACTAATTCATTGCTCATTGTAAATGCCTCGAAGGATAAGACAGCTGTCCCAGAGTTGCTAATCATTTTATTTTTGACTCAATGTATATAATAATCATTAAAAAAAATAAATTACACTCACCTCAAATTTAATTCTAGCTAAATAACACATACTAGTACATCTCCTCCACTTTATAGAAGACGTGGACCTCCCCCTTAAGTTACCCACACCTCCCCTCAATAATGTAAGAACTAAGAATAAAGAGGACTAACCCTAATACTCGTTCGATACAAGGGGTCGGTTGAATCTGGTTTGTGTAAAATATAGTCTTTTTTAGTTTGGACAGTTGTTGGCTACCCACATAGTGTCTTGGCGCTTTCAACGAAATACTGATACCCCTCGTACTTAGGAGAAAATTTTGCATTGACCAACACTAAATTTGTTGGCGCTTTCATCGAACTCGGAAGCACATAGTGTCTTAGCGCTTTCAACGAAAGACTGATACCCACATAGTGTCTTGGTGCGTTCATCGAACTCGGAAGCACCGGGTCAACCCCGTGTCCTACGGCAGCCTATGTCACTGGGCCAATAGTGTTGGTTTGTAAAATATATATTCTAATAATTGTGAATAAAAATTAAATAAGAAGATTAAAAAATGAAAATGGAACATTAACAAAAGCACTGAAATTGAACATCCATAAATAATAAGAAAAGCTCTAAAGAATTTTAATAACAAAATCTACATTGATCAAATGTAAATATAAAAACTTAACCCATAATTAGAAAGAAAATAAGACATGCAGGGTTAGATGAAAACCCACAATAAAATAGGAGTAATTATACAAAGTTGAAAGAAGATGACGGGGGTTCTATTGTAAACGTGGTTGAAGTTCCCGCGGAAGTGAATGCTACAACGCGGTATTCGAGTATAAAAGAAAGATAAAAATATAAACACCAATTTAAGTATGCTTCTAATACTTGTTGGTACGAAACGACCAAAATAAGAAGACAACACAAATCGAAAATGAAACTCGCGGGTATCGTGTAGGGTTGGATGAAAACCACCAATAAAATAGAAGCACCTATACAAAGTTGAAAGAATATGATGTGGGGTTCTATTGTAAATGTGGTTGAAGTTCTCGCGGGAGTAAATTTTGCAACAGACGTAAGTGATTCTTCTTAAAAGGTGGCCACCAATTCAGCTGCCAATGAATGTGGTTGCATAATTGTAAAGAAGACAACACAGTTAGAAAGTGAAATACGTGGGTATCATGCAGGATTGAATGAAAACCACCAATAAAATAAAATCACCTATACAAATTTGAAAGAATATTGTGGGGGGTTCTATTGTAAACGTGTCTGAAGTTCCCGCAAGAGTAAATATTGTTACGCATTACTCGAATATAAAAGAAAGAAAAGAATAAATGAAATAATGGTAGTTGGAGTAAATTAATTTTTTGTGAATGTGGTTGAAATTCCCGCAGAAGTGGTATCTATGGCAGATTAGATATTGCAAAACAAAGACGCGATTCTTAGCTATGATGGATGCAACCAAACACGAAAAAATGAGTTATTCTCCTATAAACCGTAAATCCTAATAAAATTAAGAAAGATATTTGTGATTTGGTAGTTATCAAACTAAATCAATTCAATAGATATTTCACGTTCAGAATAATATGCTTCTAAAAAATATTAGGAGAAGAAGTATAAAAATCAATTATTTTTTAAAAGGTTCAGAAAGATATAGTTCTAAAAAAACATAAAATAAAGAAGTATATAATGAAATTTATTTTTTAAAGTGGTGAAATTAGTAAAAGGGTGAGTTGCACGGGTTAGTGTCACGAAATTGATTTTTTTCATCAAACCAGTTATTGAGGAACAGACTTTGAGTATTTGAACAATTAAATTTTTTTCTAAACGCTAAAGTACCTCAAAACACACGACTTAACATCGCACTTTACTTATTTTGTCACATAATTATTATTATTTTACCAAACCGGTTAGTGAAGAACAAATTTTGCATATTTGAACAGTTAAATAAACTGAACCCTAGAGTACACCAAAGCACACCGCTTAGTATCTCACTTTACGTATTTTTTCTTCACGAAAACGGGTTAATAAGGAACGAACAACGCGTATTTGAACAATTAAATTTTTTTCTGAATCCTAAAGTATATAAATCCACATTGCTTAACATCTCACTTTACATATTTTGTTATGAAATTAATTTGTTTTCTCATAACTGGTTATTGTGAAACGAACTTCTGATATCTGAACATGTAAAATTTTATCTAGACTTTAAAGTACCCCAAAATAGATTGCTTAACATTGCACTTTATGTACTTTATCACGAAATTATTATTTTTTCACCAAACCGATTATTGAAGAACAAACTATGCGTATTTGAACGGTTAGATTTTTTTCCGAACCCTAAAATACCTCAAAACACACTAAATATGAAAAAGAAAAAAAAGTTGCTGAATTTCACACACTTTAAATATGAAAAAGAAAAAAAAAACACTTGCTAAAGTTTGCGCGTGTTAAAATTTTTGCTGAACCCTAGAGTATACCAAAACACACCGCTTAGCATCTCACTTTACGTATTTTGTTATAAAATTACTTTTTTTCACCTAACCAGTTATTGAGGTACGGACTTTGCGTATTTGAGTTTCTATTTTTTTTTCGGACCGTAAAGTACTCCTTAAAATATGGAAAATAAAAAATGGCTAAAGTACTAAAAAACACACGGCTTAACATCACGCTTTACGTATTTTATCACAAAATTATTTTTTTCTTCACCAAACTCGTTATTGAGGAACGAACTACGCGTATTTTAAACGTTAAATTTATTTTTGAACTCTAAAGTATACAAAAACATACTGCATAACATCTCACTTTACGTATTTTGTCATGAAATTAATTTATTTTTTTCACATAAGCGGTGTGGAACGAACTTCCCATATATGAATATCTAAAATTTTATCTAGACTTTAAAGTACCCAAAACAGATTGATTAGCATCGCACTTTACGTACTTTATCACGATTTTTTTCTTCACCAACCCTATTATTAAAGAACGAACTACGCGTATTTGAACCGTTAGCTTTTTTTATTAACCTTAAAATACCTCAAAATACACACTTCAAATATGAAAAGTAAAAAAAAAGTTTCTGAAGTTCACACACTTTAAAAATGAAAAAGAAAAAAAAACTAAACTTGCTGATGTAAGAAAAAAAACTAAGGCCCTGTTTGGAGTGGTTTTCAGTTTTCTGTTGACAGTGGTCGGAGTGGTGGCTGTCGGTGGTTGGAGAGATGGTCGCTGGTGGCCGGAGTGGTGGTCGGCGGTGGCTGGAGTGGTGGTCGGTGGTTGTTGGAGTGGTGGTCGGTTGTGGTCAGAGTGGTGGTCGACGGTGGCTGGAGTTGCGGCAGGAACTAATGGTGGTCGGAGTGGTGGTCGGTGGTGGTTAGAGTGGTGGTCGATGGTGGCCGGTGTGGTGGTCGACGGTGGCTGGAGTGGTGGTCGGCGGTGGCTGGAGTGGTGGTCGATGGTTGTTGAAGTGAAAGTTGGTGATGACATGTTAATGTTAAAACAAAAACTGAAATTATAAAACCTATTTTTTTGGTTTTGTGTTTTGATAGGAAACTGTTTCGAAAATAAGGAAAAAACCAATTCAACCCCATTTTACCCATGTTTTGGTTTTGAAATTGGCTTTTAAAACCAAAAACTCGCAACCACCCCAAATACGCCCTAAACTTGCTGAAGTTCACACGCTTTACTGCCAAGCCGCATATAATATAAAGATAAAGGAAGTGCTTATGTCTATTAAACAAAACTTAGAGGATGTGAGTGAAACTTTTTCAACAAATAAGAGGAGGGAAGTGTTCATTTTAAAAATAGAGACTTAGAGGAGGTGAATGTATTTTCTCCTAAAAAAACTAGGACTATTTTATGTTTGTTATTTTAATAAAAACTTCCTACTTGAGTTTTATTTATAATAATAAGTATATATTTTTAGGTTATTTTATATTTATTAATTTAAAAATTTAAGTAAAAATAAAAAATATACCTGTTCATTCTTTTGAGAACAAAATATATCTATTAATTCACACACACACATACCTATTAATATTCGATAAGTATTTTGCCTAATATTTAAGGGGGTGTATTAGATTCATTTTTTAAAATATTTCTTGTGACTAAAAATATTGTAATATTCTAAAAAAGGCGTCGAGCTTCGAGGTTTCAGATACTTTGGTAGGTGTCGAGCATTCGCGGGCTCAGGATCTGTAGTTGGAATACAAGAAGGCGTGTAGATTGAAAGTACTTGTTCTCGATGGTGTATCTGGTTTCATCGGAACCATACTCTTTTCAGAGGTCAAATTTTTAATCCACGAGTGATTGTTAACCATGTTAAGTCTATAACATAAGCATAGAAGCTCGCAATTCCGCTCTTAAGATTTTTGATTGGTAGAGAAATCCTCTTGTTTGCCTGAATTCCGTGTAAGTTGCTTTTTGTCTCATTCTTTCCGGGGTACTTTTTTTTTTCCTTGAATATTTTTCCCATGGGATTTTGGCCCAGAGAGGTTTTAATAAGACCCCTTGTATATGTAAATGTTGGGGTGTCCCTTGCACTCCCTTTAATATAATATTTTGCTTATAAAAAAAACATTGCATTTGAGGTTCCCTGCACTTGGTTTCCTCCAAGGAAATTCACTGCTGGGTCTATCAACTTCAATTGAGGTGCGGCCTAACTTCACCTGTTCCCATTCATGTAACTGTTCCAGCAGTATGCTTATAGAGACGACATATAGTTTGATAACTCCTTCCCAAACTTTCTTATTCCTTTGCTTCCAAAAATGCCTAGAACATCATGGCAAAAATGTTCCTATTCTATTGTGATAGTGCTTCAAGCAAATTCAAGAAGCAGTCATTAAAGATCGTAGCAATTCGTAGCTTCCCTCATTGCCAGCTTCACCTCATTACTGGTACCTCTAAGCTGCCAAACAGCTGCTGCGTGATCAAATTCCAAGAAGATGTGCCATTCATCTTCAACATCACTCTCACACATTGGACACTGCTCTTCACAAGGCACAGTTCTCCTTCGAAGGTTTAACCTAGATGGTAAACAACCTCTCCCAGCACGCCAAAGCAAGAGCTTCACTTTTTGAGGGATTCGAAGCCTCCAAATGTTCATCCAAGCCCCCTTGTACTCTAAGATTGGTGTTATCAATTAAGTCCTCCGTAGCACCAAAATATGCCGGCTGCACTGATCAGTAACCATCTCGACTTCTCCACCAAATATGCTTGTCATCACCTGTTGGATTGTAAATAGGAATCTACTATTTATACCAATTCTCCACATATGATTTTACCAATACCCTCATTCTATCTAAAAGACACCTCAAATTTTTTAGGTTAAAAATGTCATTACACTCTATTTCTTTTTTTTTCTCTTTATTCATACACTCTCTTTCTTACTTTTCACTTTTCCCTTACACTCTATTTCTTCATTTTTTTCTCTTTCTTCTTACACTCTCTTTCCTCCTTTTTGTAACACCCCGGTATTTCTAACGAGTAGAAATGCCTGAGCGCACCATCCCTAACACATCAGAGATATGAATTCCTGTTTAGATACTGAACACCACTATAAATTTTTCGCTGAACAACGACAAAACGGTCTTAATCATAAATAAGACCACAACGGTTCCCTGACCATCAATCATCAGCAAACTATAATGTTCAATATCATACAAGAAAGCGGAAACAAATACATAATGCTAAAGACATAATGTCTCGATACATATACAACAAGGAATGATATAAACTTAAGCATAAAGCTAAGTCTTCAGCAACCATCCGAGCACAACCTACTCGTGCCTCTTGGATCTCCACTTTCCATGTTTATCTGTAAAACAACAACATATAAACAATGAGATACAATCTCAGTGAGTTCTACCGAGACCCCTAACTACACTCTCGGTTCAATTATGAAACCTTTGATTTTTATCTCGCAGTTTAATTTATAAACCACACATTTCGACCTAGCACGACACCGGCCCCAGACATGGTAATCCCGATGAACCGCATTATTTAATCTTTAACACAACACCGACCCCAGACATGGTAATCCCGGTGAACCGTATTATAAAACTTTCTTTCTTTCTCGTAGTTTAATTTATAGACCACGCCTCTATAACTTAGCACAACACCGAACCCAGACATGGTAATTCCGGTGAATTGCACTACATAACTTTAACACGACACCGACCCCAGACATGGTAATCCCGGTGATCCGTATTATATAACTTTTTAACACAACACCGACCCCAGACATGGTAATCCCGGTGAACCCTGTAACACCCCAAAATTAATTAAATATTTATTTAGTATTTATTTAATTAATTAAATAGGATGTGGGTGATAGAAATAATAATAATAATAATAATAATAATATGGGGTGGTTTTAATTAATTAGGGAGTGGTGGTGCTTAATTATTTAATTAGGGCTTAAGTGATGGAAGAAAGCCCATGACCCATGATCCATGAGTTAGGTGCGTATGAGAGCTAATCCTAGGGTTTAGTGATCATTAGCAAATTTTAGAAAAAGAAGAGAATTGAGAGAGCCTTGGAGAGTGAGAGGCGCGGCCAAACCCTAGGAGAGAAGAGGAGGAGTGGCGCACAAGCAAGAGGGACTTGTTTTAGCCCCCGTGTCACAAGTCCATATCATTACGAGAACGACATTTCGAGCGCTGTCTTGTTTTAATGTAGACCAGTTTGTCTAATTGGGCCAATTCTTAGTAAATGGGCCTATGTTCGGTATTTTGGACTTAATTTAGTCATTTTGATCAAAAAAGCCATAAAAATAATAATGAAATAAAATCAGAAAATAAAAAATATATATTACAATAAAGTGCCCAAATAATACAAAAAGCCCAAAAATACAAAAATAAGAATAATCCAAAAAAAATAGAGAAGAACGAAAATAATAAAAGGGGGTGTCAGTAGCATTAACCTTTAGCCCAACAAGCTGCTTGCCCAACCAGTCGACTTGCCCAGCAAGTTAACTTGTCCAGCAAGTCTCTTCACCTAACCCTTCACCTATAAAAGGAGGCTCTGTCCACAATGGAAAAGGACACCGCAGTGATTCAACAAGAACACTGAACACATTCTCTCTCTCTCCCAGCGAAGTTCTCGCTTTCTCTCTCTCCCCCTCCCTTTTTTATTTTATTTTTCTTTTAATTAGTTTATTTTTAAATATTAATGATAATTATTTTTCACTAGTTGCACTCTTTTTTTTCGTTGTCAACTTTTCGTTCATATTAAAACAGAAAAACAAAATAATCATTTTTCTCCAAAAATAAAAATCTTATTTTCAAAATAGGGGACTAAGTCGACTGTACGGTCGGGTTAGTCTGCTTTTTAGGTCACTAATGAACCGTTACGGATCATGACCTAAAATCCCTATTCCAATAAAATCAAACCAACACACATCAAACCATTTTCCAAGCTCCAAAACTCCATTTTTATAAAATAGGGGACTAAGTCGACCGTACGGACGGGTTAGTCATCGTTCTAGGACGGATGAGCTGTACAGCTCAATAATCCTAAAACCCCTATATTAAAAAATACCAACCAACAAACCTTTTTCTACCCAAGAACTACGTGTGATTTGATTCTCTACCAAGAGATACGTAGGAGCAGAGGGCGGCCGACCTCTGTCAATTGCACTAATAAAAAACATTTTTTAGTCTTTTCCAAAATAATCATTTTCCTAAATAAAATATCAATTTTCTTCTTTCTTTTAAATTCACAATAAAAGGGTAAAATAAACATTTTCAAAATTAATATTCTTTCCTACAACTAGTTAGCAGGTAACTTTCCTTAGGAAGGATGTCGTGGGGTGCTAATACCTTCCCCACGCATAACCGACTCCCGAACCCTTATCTGGTCTCAAGGACCCTTATCCAATCCAAAAGGGATTTTCCAATGTTTGACCTTAAACTAAACTTTGGTGGCGGCTTCATTTTTGAACCTTCGAGGAATCCTCACCCGGATTTTTCGGTCGCTACAAACATCAAACAATCAAGAAATTCAATCAAAAACTCAACATATACGAATTTCGTCAAAACACGATATATTTCAAAATAACATTTTCGACTCAAAATCTTTCGAAACCAAATCACACAAAATTCATTTCAAAACGGAATAAACCTAAACGTGAGTAAAACTCACCGATTGTGATGAAAATCACAAATAGCCGAGACTTTCCGCGAAATTTCTTTTCCGACATAATCACACGAACGTTCCCCGAATCAACTTTACGCTCCGACGACAATCGAATCCGCTCCCAAATCTTCCCATTCAACCATGAGTCACCCAAGGACACTATTCATCATCTTCAAGCTCGAATCACTATTCATCCATAAACCCCAAATTTGATTTCTCAAACCCTAACCTTTGAAACACTAATTCTTCCACTCCAAGCTAGTACCCAACCACCTATTTGAACTTCCCTAACTTCTAGAACACTTGATGAAGGAGACAACCCAAGATTTCCTCATCTTCTCCTCCAAATTCGAAAATGGTGAATTGAAGGAGAGTGGATCATATGTTGTGGTGTTTGTATCAAATTGAAGAGGAAGAAATGTTGATCATTTTTCGTGTAGGAGGGATGATGATTTGATGAACCTTGGTATCCTCTTTTTCTCTTCTTCCATGAAAACCCACTTCTTTTCTTTCTCTTCTCACTTCCTCTCTTTTCTCTTCTCTGTTCGCATTCCTCTTCTTTCTTTCTTTCTTTCTTTCATTTCTTTTCTTTCTTTCCTTATATATTAAGTGGTAATGTGGTCAAATGACCACATTGCCCTTAATCTCTAATTTCTCTTCTAAATCATCCTTGCCCCGAATTAACCGGTTAACGATCCTAAGACAACAATAATTATCTTTAGCACTCAACAATTTACCAGTACTAAAATAATTCAATTGGGTTAATCATCAAAATAATTCGATTGATTATTTTCAGGATGTTGAACTTTTCACTTTTCTTTTACACTCTCTTTCTTCATTTTTTTCTTTTTACTTTACTTTTCCCATAAATGATTATTCTCTTATCACTTCACTTTAATTCTTTTAACTAAATTTCTAAATTTATACAAACACTACTCTATTAAAATTACCTATAAAAATGTAAATGAGTCATACTAAAAAACAAAAAAAACTATCACCTTTTTTGAAAACGTTATCACCTTAAAATTTTAATTTTTCTCTCCAAAAGCTGTTTACACTCTTATTGATAATCTACTATATAATCTACTATCTATCTTTTACGATCTACTATAATCAACTAATCAACTAAAGCAATCAATTGAAACAACGAGATAACTGCAATAATATATAAAAAAACACAGGACAACTGCACTGATATATAAAAAACACAGTATTAATATTTGTCAATGATAATTAAATTTTTTGAAGATTACTATAAACCTACTTTCTAAAAAACTATAAGATTTAATGACTATTTAAAATACCTATTGTTGTTGATCAGTGTTCTTAACTGGGGTCGTTGGCTCTAGGAACCTTATGCAGGACTCTTTAGAGCTACCCTTTGAAAGGTTCACTCAACAGACAAGCCCTAGACCTATTCTCTAAGGAACCCTCGTAGGACACAAAGGAGCCTTATACCCCTGCATTCAAACAAACACTGATACATTTTTCCGGTCTACTAAAAGAAAAATTCAAAAAAAATCATATTTTTGCAAGTTATTTTTTAGAAACATATCTCATGCATTTGCATTCTCATCATTCATACCCATCATGTGTTATTCATCCATTACATTTTATTTCATAATTTAAAAAAAAAAACACGAGCATACTTTTTGAAAAAAAATTTGATGAGAGATGAGACGTTCTTGCAAATACATGTTAATTGATTGTTCTTCCTTGAAAAAGTTTAACCTACTAAATTTCAAACGAGGTCGAACTTAGCTGCAAACTCAAGTTGTTTTCAGACACTCAATCTTCAAAAAAGAATTAGTTATTCACCATTCGCAGCTCGTCCAAATTTTTGTCAGCAAAGCGTTGCATCTCATCCATCCCATGATAAACGATCAAAATAGTCCATTTTGTTAACTAATGTGTTATCAAAAATTCTTCTATCATGTCTCTAACTATGTTAACTCTCTATGAAGCATTCGTATAGTGAACTTGTATGCGATGTGCATTTGCTCTTGTCTGAGTCAGTTAGTGTCCACACCTTTCCATCCTATCATCATCCTTTGTTCATGTCCAGTCTCACCCCGACCACTCTATAAAGTGCATATTCTCCACACAAGTTCTTAGTTGACTCTTTGGTTTTGTCCCCAATGATGAAATTTCATAAACTAACACTTGGATCCTCCAAACTGGGGCAAATTTGTGATCACTAGATATCTTGTCAACATTGTATTCCCTTGGTGCAAGTCCTTTACAAAAAAAATAATCAAAAAAAAGCCTGTTAGGTTGAAAACTCGCGAGAGCAACCTAAGCAAAAATTAGGGCATATAAAAAGAAATAAAGAAAAAGAGCAGATATATAAAAATAAATAATTTTTTTGTCCTTGAGTTAGTCTTTGAGAAAACAAGCAATCATGATTTGAAATGAAGTTTGGCCACCTCTCCATATCCTAAAAAAAATACCCTTTGCTACCCACTTTGAGCCAAAAAAATCAAAAATCTTTCAATCACCCTAGACAAGGATCAGTTCAATATCAAAAATGGTGTACCACTTTTATCAGCTCACTCAGCTCAAAAAAAAAATCACAAAAAAAAGTGAAATTCATAAAAGATGATTGAAAAATCCAGAACAGAAAAAAAAAAAAAAAGCAGTAAAAATTGTGAGCTGATAAATCATACTATGAAGCATATAAGAGATCATTGTCTAAAGAAAACCCTCAAACACTTTTTGGCCTAATTAACCGTTTCTTTCATAAAACCTTAAAATCATTGGCCTCAAACACTTCTTTGGGCCTACTTATCTTTTCTTTCATAAAAGGTCATATTCTCAATAAACCCTCAAACACTTCTTTGGGCCCAATTAACATTTCTTTTCATAAATACCTAACCATTGGTACATTACCACCAACCATTGGCCCCATTACAAACCTTTTCTTTCATGAATCTCTAACCATTGGCCACATTACCAACCCTTTCTTACATAAACCCCTAATCGTGGGCCACGTTACAACCCTAAACAAGTCCATTCTGATCGATGGCCGATTGCTTTTGTTTTCTTAAAGTTTTAATTTTAGGACAATTGAGTTTATTTATTTACAATATGTTTGCTCAAAAAAAAATATGACAAAAAAAATAAAGCTAAAAAAAATGAAAGAAAAAGAAAAAAAAGGCTTGCGCTCCAAGATTATTCAAGTTGCACTGATATCAAGACAATGTTTAGTGATCACCAAGTGAAATTTTCATCATATCCAAAAATCAGGACTATCATAGTCTATGGGAGTCATCTTCAAAGAACCAAAAGTTTATACTAGGACCATCACCTAGATCCCAAAGTGGGGCAGTCCCTTCACCGTTCATGCTTATCGAACTTGGGGAAATTTTCCAGCGTCCAACCCATTCATATACCCATTACCCTAACTCTGTCACCTTTCCCCTACCTCACTCGAACTAGAAATATCATTCAAAAGTGGGGCAATCCTGTCACCATTAACCCCTGACTCCGCTCAAAATTGGGGAAATTCGCCCTACACTCCTTTCATTCCCTTATCCACATTCATAAAACCATACCGGGGCAATTTCTCAACCCACCATCCTAAATACAGCTTTTCGCAAACTCTAGTCAAGGCAACCTTATCCTTGTCATACTTGGGGCAACACCAAACGCCATGGGTTGAAACAAAATCTTTTGCCATCCACCTCTCATTCCAAAGTCACAGCATTACCAATTCATAATTTCCTCTACACCCCTAGTTGTTGTCACCACTAGACAGGGGCAAGTTATGCATTCACCGTCATCAACTATGAATTAGGGCGGTCCCACATTTCTAGAGTTGGGGAGAACATACCTTTAATGACTTTGGCAAAAACCTACCATTCATCCCCTCACGTGTCATATCTGTCCATACCCCGAGTCAACTGACTCATTCATCTGTATTTGCACTACTCTACATGTTCACTAAAATGCTTCAAAGAGAGAGAACACAAGTTACTAATATGAAGTTGGAAACTCACTCAGTTAACTTTGTGGATCTAAAATTCAATCGTCATGGGACATCATAATCAAATGGAAGAACAATGTGAACGAGCTTGTAAATGCAATCAAATACTTTTGTGCATCAGTGCATGTGAATCACAACCTTGAGGTTGCCACGTCTGAGTTCAAACCTTTTTCCAAGGAATAATTACTTCTCTGCTTCTCGCATCAAAAGTCTCATTTCTCATCATTACAAAAAAATTTCTGCATCATCAATAAATCATAGCATAAATCATTCCATCATGCAATCATGCATCTACCATAGCACCTGCATCTAAGCAATACATTTGCATTCACATGTTATCTGCATTCGCATACATGGCTGATCAATTTTTGTTTTCGATCAGCTCTAGCATCCACAATTCACGGGCTTTTGTAGTTTATCTGCTTTCACATTGCACATTCATCACATTACACGCATGCACACATATAACAGTTTGCTTCGATAGACGTGCCAAGTGCCGGTCTCATCATTGCCAAAAACTTTCAACATCACTAATCATATCATTGTACCATGCATTCGTGTGCTTCCTTTCATTCATCATTGCCAAAACCTTCTTTACATCACTAATCATATCATTATACCATGCATGGCATTCGCATTTAAGCATTACATTTGCGTCACATTCGCACTTTGCATTTCATACACTTATCATATACCAAGAAAAAAAAGGAAAAGCAAAAAAGCAAAAAGAGGGAAAATCGCTCATTCTATACATTCATCATTAATCAGCACAATCACATTCATATCTTATCTGCATTCACATACGTTGTTTGTCAACCTCCATGTTCCAACAACTTCGACTCACATCATCCGCCACGTTTCATTCATCCCATCGAACACCTACCATTTCACATACCCATATTGCACGCATGCATCATTCATCGCATTTTTAGACATGCCAAATATAGATAGCTTTTCCCTTCCCAGGTAAATGCATTCATTAGGTATGTCCTAGGCAAGTACGCCATGTGTCAATCCCAATACTTTGTTTCCTCAAAGTCGGTGCTACAAGCACTGGTCTCATATCACAATTCAGAGTCTCGGACCCCCAGCAGTCCCTCGTAGCCCCAGCGCTCCTTAGACCTCCAATGGTCATTCATTCCAGATCGCACGTCGCGTTATCGAGCAACCGACGGATCATCCGACCCCAGGTCCATCAGTTCAGTTCGACCCAGTATGTCAAAGCAACGACTTCGAACTCTACCTTCAAGATCACTATGTCGCCACTGAGCGCGACGGATCACCCGACCCCAGGTCCTTCAGACTAGCTGTGTCAGCCTAAGGCATGGCGGACGTCCTTGGAGGTGAGCAAATTAGGTCAACGACCCGATCTTTCCCCTCCGGCCGCTCGAAAAAGGCCACCCCCGAGCATACCATTTTACTAGTACCATTGCTAGTTTGTGCTCTTTTGGACCCCCAGTGGTCCTTCAAAGCCCCAGTGCACCTTCGAACCCCAAGTGGTCCTTCAGGGTTTAGGCAACCCCATGGAGCCCCAGTGCTCCCTTAGAGCCCAAATGCTCTTTTAGAGCCCCAGTGCTCCTCCAGATCCCCAGTGATCATTTCTTTTTTGTTCTCGATTAACACGCCAAGTATTAATCGTCCCTCTTTTCCCTAACTCATCTTCCCCCTAAGCAGACAAAATTAGCGTCTATTCTATCTTTATTTTTCTTTCTACTACGAAAATCTGAAAACCATTCACCTTTTCTAGTAAAATATAAATAAAGAGGGGCAGCTGTTATACCCCAATTTTGTCCGATCATTTATCGCAATTGTTTTAGCCCCCGTGTCACAAGTCCATATCATTACGAGAACGACATTTCGAGCGCTGTCTTGTTTTAATGTAGACCAGTTTGTCTAATTGGGCCAATTCTTAGTAAATGGGCCTATGTTCGGTATTTTGGACTTAATTTAGTCATTTTGATCAAAAAAGCCATAAAAATAATAATGAAATAAAATCAGAAAATAAAAAATATATATTACAATAAAGTGCCCAAATAATACAAAAAGCCCAAAAATACAAAAATAAGAATAATCCAAAAAAAATAGAGAAGAACGAAAATAATAAAAGGGGGTGTCAGTAGCATTAACCTTTAGCCCAACAAGCTGCTTGCCCAACCAGTCGACTTGCCCAGCAAGTTAACTTGTCCAGCAAGTCTCTTCACCTAACCCTTCACCTATAAAAGGAGGCTCTGTCCACAATGGAAAAGGACACCGCAGTGATTCAACAAGAACACTGAACACATTCTCTCTCTCTCCCAGCGAAGTTCTCGCTTTCTCTCTCTCCCCCTCCCTTTTTTATTTTATTTTTCTTTTAATTAGTTTATTTTTAAATATTAATGATAATTATTTTTCACTAGTTGCACTCTTTTTTTTCGTTGTCAACTTTTCGTTCATATTAAAACAGAAAAACAAAATAATCATTTTTCTCCAAAAATAAAAATCTTATTTTCAAAA
Source organism: Astragalus membranaceus (assembly GCA_039519185.1). Taxonomy (NCBI): domain Eukaryota; kingdom Viridiplantae; phylum Streptophyta; class Magnoliopsida; order Fabales; family Fabaceae; genus Astragalus; species Astragalus membranaceus. The sequence continues at coordinate 25,597,352 of CM076848.1, read as the reverse complement.
TAGGGGACTAAGTCGACTGTACGGTCGGGTTAGTCTGCTTTTTAGGTCACTAATGAACCGTTACGGATCATGACCTAAAATCCCTATTCCAATAAAATCAAACCAACACACATCAAACCATTTTCCAAGCTCCAAAACTCCATTTTTATAAAATAGGGGACTAAGTCGACCGTACGGACGGGTTAGTCATCGTTCTAGGACGGATGAGCTGTACAGCTCAATAATCCTAAAACCCCTATATTAAAAAATACCAACCAACAAACCTTTTTCTACCCAAGAACTACGTGTGATTTGATTCTCTACCAAGAGATACGTAGGAGCAGAGGGCGGCCGACCTCTGTCAATTGCACTAATAAAAAACATTTTTTAGTCTTTTCCAAAATAATCATTTTCCTAAATAAAATATCAATTTTCTTCTTTCTTTTAAATTCACAATAAAAGGGTAAAATAAACATTTTCAAAATTAATATTCTTTCCTACAACTAGTTAGCAGGTAACTTTCCTTAGGAAGGATGTCGTGGGGTGCTAATACCTTCCCCACGCATAACCGACTCCCGAACCCTTATCTGGTCTCAAGGACCCTTATCCAATCCAAAAGGGATTTTCCAATGTTTGACCTTAAACTAAACTTTGGTGGCGGCTTCATTTTTGAACCTTCGAGGAATCCTCACCCGGATTTTTCGGTCGCTACAAACATCAAACAATCAAGAAATTCAATCAAAAACTCAACATATACGAATTTCGTCAAAACACGATATATTTCAAAATAACATTTTCGACTCAAAATCTTTCGAAACCAAATCACACAAAATTCATTTCAAAACGGAATAAACCTAAACGTGAGTAAAACTCACCGATTGTGATGAAAATCACAAATAGCCGAGACTTTCCGCGAAATTTCTTTTCCGACATAATCACACGAACGTTCCCCGAATCAACTTTACGCTCCGACGACAATCGAATCCGCTCCCAAATCTTCCCATTCAACCATGAGTCACCCAATGACACTATTCATCATCTTCAAGCTCGAATCACTATTCATCCATAAACCCCAAATTTGATTTCTCAAACCCTAACCTTTGAAACACTAATTCTTCCACTCCAAGCTAGTACCCAACCACCTATTTGAACTTCCCTAACTTCTAGAACACTTGATGAAGGAGACAACCCAAGATTTCCTCATCTTCTCCTCCAAATTCGAAAATGGTGAATTGAAGGAGAGTGGATCATATGTTGTGGTGTTTGTATCAAATTGAAGAGGAAGAAATGTTGATCATTTTTCGTGTAGGAGGGATGATGATTTGATGAACCTTGGTATCCTCTTTTTCTCTTCTTCCATGAAAACCCACTTCTTTTCTTTCTCTTCTCACTTCCTCTCTTTTCTCTTCTCTGTTCGCATTCCTCTTATTTCTTTCTTTCTTTCTTTCATTTCTTTTCTTTCTTTCCTTATATATTAAGTGGTAATGTGGTCAAATGACCACATTGCCCTTAATCTCTAATTTCTCTTCTAAATCATCATTGCCCCGAATTAACCGGTTAACGATCCTAAGACAACAATAATTATCTTTAGCACTCAATAATTTACCAGTACTAAAATAATTCAATTGGGTTAATCATCAAAATAATTCGATTGATTATTTTCAGGATGTTGAACTTTTCACTTTTCTTTTACACTCTCTTTCTTCATTTTTTTCTTTTTACTTTACTTTTCCCATAAATGATTATTCTCTTATCACTTCACTTTAATTCTTTTAACTAAATTTCTAAATTTATACAAACACTACTCTATTAAAATTACCTATAAAAATGTAAATGAGTCATACTAAAAAACAAAAAAAACTATCACCTTTTTTGAAAACGTTATCACCTTAAAATTTTAATTTTTCTCTCCAAAAGCTGTTTACACTCTTATTGATAATCTACTATATAATCTACTATCTATCTTTTACGATCTACTATAATCAACTAATCAACTAAAGCAATCAATTGAAACAACGAGATAACTGCAATAATATATAAAAAAACACAGGACAACTGCACTGATATATAAAAAACACAGTATTAATATTTGTCAATGATAATTAAATTTTTTGAAGATTACTATAAACCTACTTTCTAAAAAACCATAAGATTTAATGACTATTTAAAATACCGATTAATATTTAAAACAAATATTTCTTATTGATAATCTACCAATCAACTAAAATAATTAATTGAAATTACAAAATAACTATACTGATATATAAAAAACACGAGATAACTGTACTGATACATAAAAAACATGAGATTAATATTTGTCATTGATAATTAAAATTTTTGAAGACTACTACTATAAACCCACTATCTAAAAAACAAGAAGACTTAATGAATATTTAAATTAGTAATTAATATTTAAAACAAATATTTCTTATTGATAATCTAATATCTAACTTTTATTATCTACTAATCAACTAAAATAATCAATTGAAACTACGAGATAACTGCACTGATACATAAAAATCACGTGATAATTGCAGTGATATATAAAAAAACACGGGATTAATATTTACCATTGGTATTTATAATTTTTTGTTGACAATTTATAATTAATATTTACCATTGATAATTATAATTTTGGAAAAATACTATAAACCTACTATCTAAAAAAACACGGGATAACTGCAATAATCTACTATAATCTACTAATCAATGGTAAGAAAGGAATATTTAATTAATATTTTAAACAAATATTTCTTATTGATAATCTACTATCTACTATAATCTACTAATCAACTAAAATAATCAATTGAAACTACGAGATAACTGCATTGATATATAAAAAAAACACGAGATAACTGCAGTTATATATAAAAAACACGGGATTAATATTTGTCATTGATAAGTATAATTTTTGAAGACTACTATAATCCTACTATCTAAAAAAACAAGAAGACTTAATTACTATTTAAACCGATTAATATTTAAAACACATGTGACAAATATTTGTCAATAATACCTAAAAAGGACAAATAATTGTCACTGATATAAAAAAAACACGGGATAAATATTTGTTATTGATAATTTACTATCTACGATAATCTACTAATCAACTCAAATAATCAATTGAAACTATGATATAATTGCACTGATACATAAAAAAACACTGGACAACTGCACTGATATATAAAAAAATATGGGGATAACTGCAATGATATATAAAAACACGGGATAGTTGCACTGATATATAAAAAAAACATGGAATAACAACACTGATATATTTTTTTTTGACAAAAACAACACTGATATATAAAAAACATTGCATTGATATATAAAAACACACGGGATAAATGCACATATTAGTTTTAAATGATACTTTTACATTTTTAGTTTTTATATTTATCAATTTTTTATTTGAAATTCCTTTTTTATCTACTTAAAATTTTTCTTTATTTTCACGGGGTAATATGTTCAGACTATTTAGATATTGTCTAAATTCATTCATAAAAATAACACGACCTGTGCGTATGCAAGTCATCCTCTATATTTTACAATTGATTTTAGATTAATGAGATTTCGAATTAACGTTTTTATTTGAGGTAATCGTGTTACGTAATACGATCGACCCGTGCGGTTTCACGGGTGGGTATAGTACTAGTTTATCTTATAAGGCTTGCTTTCTGGATATTATATAAGCTGCTTATCATATCTTCATCCCAACCATTTTTTGGATCATTCTAGAGATCACTCACTCTTCTATGCTCTGTACCCGAGGCCATAGGAGACCTCACAAGTGGTCCTTCACAAACTAGTCAAATACACTATAAATAGCATCTTACCCGACGTAGACTGTGCTGTGACTTGCTGTATTTTCACGTGCATCATTTTTTTTTTAAATTTATATTTCATCATAAAGTATTTAAGAAATCTAATATTTAAAATTAGATATACAAACAATATTATAGAGATAAGGTTTAATAAATTCTGAAAAAATATTATGCATTATTTTTGTTTGGAAATTTAATATAATATATTAAATTTTAAATTACAAGTTTTGAGTTTATAGTTATGTAATTTTATAGGATGTTTGTTTGTATAAATAGATTTAAGCATTTAAATTTGATCAAATTTAAATAATAATATTTTTTATAAACTGGGTATCCTCTGCGCGAAACTCAGGACCCTGGTTAAGCTGGAAGAGATCCCTACCATCTCATCCAAATGCTCTTGGATAAATTTAAATTTAAATAATAATAATGAAAAATGATGAAAATTTATAAAAATAAAACATAAGATATTTATTTTTGTTACTATCTACGGCCGATTGCATCACAAACTGCTATTGGATTGTCGAAATGCAACATTGATGCAATTGTCTTGTATTTGTATTTGAAAACATGTTCACGGTGAGGTGTTGTATAAGAGATGCGCGAGGTGTCTTGGTAAAAACGAAAGACTTTTTTTTTACCCCCATCACATAACAATCTACCCCAATCGATCCTGCGAAAAGACGCAATTGCCCTTCACAAAATTTAAAAAACCCAAACGTATCCTGATTTCAATTTTTTTTGGAAATCGGATTTATGTATCTGTGAGGTAAATCCGATTTCCACTGAAAATTTTAAAAATTTAAAAGCGGATTTATTTAAGATGGGGTAAATCCGTTTTTAAAAATAACAAAGCGGATTTACCTTAAGTGGGGGTAAATCCGATTTTGTTATTTTTAAAAGCGGATTTACCTTATATGGGGGTATATCCGCTTTTAAATAACAAAAGCGGATTTACCTTATGTGGGGGTAAATCCGCTTTGTTAACCTAATTAATAAATAAATAAATCCGGATTTACCTAATTAATAAATAAATAAATCAGTTAAAAAATTAGATACGAATTTCGATCGTCTTTTGGTTCTGTTTAGTTTGTAGTTCGTTAACTTGTGACGATGTTGTACGTCGAGCGAATAATTTCGACCGTTTAATCAAAAAAAAATTAATTTTTCATAATTTCCAAAAAATCTAAAAATATTTGCATAAACTTATTTTGGTTTTATTAGATTTTTAGTGGTGTTTTGATAATTTTTGGATTAGTTTTGACTCTTTAACGGATTTTTAGTAGCATTTTTATAGTCTTTTTAAAAATTTAAATAAAAAACAATTATTTTTAAAAACAAAATCGGATTTACCTTAGGTGGGATAAATCCGAATTCCTTTTTTTAGGGAAATCAGAATTATCTACCCACTAGGTAAATCCGATTTGAAAAATAACAAAACGGATGTATCCCCATCTGAGGTAAATCCGCTTTGTTATTTTTAAAGTCGGATTTACCTATTAGGTACCCCCATTTGAGGTACCAAATGGGATGTGATGGGGTACCAAAAAAAACCCAAAACTAAATCAATGTGATTTAATAACACTACATCTCCAAAAGTTGCATTAGTTGTTATTCTTTGAGAGAGACTAAAATGATTTCTAGAGGAAGCCACAAGACAATGTGCACATATAATTAGATTGCAAACAAGTTATAGATATCTTCATGAAGATAAAGATTCACTTTCAAATTCTGGTATTTTCATTTCAAACTATAGGACAAATTCCTATTTACAAACTATAGGACTAATTTTGTTGAGAGACAAACCAACCCAGGATGTTACAAAAAAGACGCCTTTTTTGTAACATCCTGGGCAGTTTTTGTCTTCCGTGGGAATCGAACCATGTACCATGGGGCTCAAGTACATGCTCAATGCATCCCCACTACCAATTGATCTAGTTTCATTGTGATTGTCAAAAAAAAAAAGTAGTTCATTGTGTTGCAAGGGCTTCTAAGTTAAGCTCTATTTTTTTTAACTTTAAGTTGGTATTTGTAAAAAAAAGTTATCTACGGCCGAAATAATAGCTTCACCTCTGACATGTTTTATATTAACAAATAACAATGCTGCTGATTAAACACCATCTACAAATGGCTATGGTAAGCAGATTATAGGCATTGACGAACTGATTCAAAATAACATGCAAAATAGCAATTCATGAACAAGTATAGTATCCATTTAAATTAAAGTTCAAATTAAATACCATCCTCATCAATCCCATTATAATATTATACAGACAAAAGCAATCCCATAAGGACCACAACGCCCACGAATGTAACAAAACAAAATTACATATGAACATCAAGGAAAACAAAACGAGCAAAGCACCCTTGAAACACAATGATGCTGTGCCAAAATGTAGCCAAAAATTTCAACCTTAGTTAAGCACGTCTCTCTAACTTGTAAGATGTCCACGCAAAAATGTAGGAAAATAACGAAAATACTAGAATCATTGATTCACTTCAGTCTGGTTATGTACCCCAACCTTCAAAAACTCTTGCAAGGCTCCTCTATAGGCCAAAATTGTGAGCCCTCTATAGGCAAAAATTGAGCCCCCCTTTCCTACCGGCTCCACCTCTTTCGGTCTCTTCCACACACACGCGCAAAAAGTAACTGTAAATGTAAATATACAACAATCTTGGAGTTGACATGGCATGCAGCATTGAACTGTTAGTGCTCGAAATCAGTCAGAATTCAGAAAAGCATCTATTCCACTTGCAGACTCCTCTCCACTTGCCACCAAAGTTGAAGAAGTGCCTTGATTGCGATTCTCCTCGTTGCCGTTGCCATTATTGCGAGATTTTCCAGGCCTCACTCTAATATTCGCTCCCAAGGGGAATGGCTCCTGCAGGGTATTATCAGCAGAAAAACCAGTCAACAAAGGTCCTCTCATTGGGTTGCAAGCATAGGCTTTTAATGTAAAAAGCTAGGTATTAAATGCACATTTGGGCCAAAGAGCAAGCTGATTTACCGGATCACCAGCATTTGGGCCATTTGTATGGAATAGAATAGGTCGGCAACGTTTGTCTTCGTTCATTAGGCTTGAATTCTGGAAATGAGCAATAAGGGCAGATTTTCCTTGAATTCTGGCATATGCAAGTACGGCTACCTTTTCGCTGTTAAACTTCTCCCATTTTTTCCCATTAAAAGCCTGCAGAAACATTTTTTCCCATTAAACTTCTATTAGTTTTAACAACTCGTGCAGAAACAAGAGAAACAGGTGAATTCAAAGTTCATATTGCATAGATAAATAAATCAAAATTGTTTACGCAAGAATTCTCAAATCACCTGGTAGAATGGAATTATTTGATGAGGATCAATCATATTGATGAATGCATAGCCAACGTTACATTTGTTCTGCAGCATTAGTAAAACCGACTTAGAAAAACATTTATGATTTCTCCCGTTGTCAAAAGAGTCAAGCAATACCAAATAAATACTTGCCTTGAAATCAATTGGCAAATACAGAAAATCGTAAGTTCCCCGACATTGCTCATCTATGGCCAAAAGAAGCATCTTTGAAGTATACCTGGCAAGAAATTTATACAAATATAAAATAGAAAATATCGGATCAATAGATCAGTGCTAATGAATTTGCATGCTTAACTCCCAGTAAAATCCATTACGATAAACCAATCGATCAAAACAAAAAGTGAAAGTAAACAGACATATAAAGGTGTATCCTCGTAAGAGTTACCGAGCAAAAGAGTGAGATAACATGGGCATGGCTAATACGTGTAATTGCAATGGGAAAGAATTAAATAAGTAATTTCAACCGCAATGTTTTTTCTGTAAAATGAAGATGAAAAAGTAACAGCATAAGCAACAAGAATGTACAAATAGATAGGGAAACAATCGGCATACTTGTTGGGAATGTTTTTGATCATAAGCGTTGTTCTGTTGTCTTCCCCAAGCATTATTCGGCCTAGGTCAAGTTCAAATTGCTTTTTATCAGCATTGTTATTGCTTGCTTCATTTCTACGATGATAGAGGTTTTTCATTCGTTCATTGGTAGACTCAAGCTTTGACATTGAACTCATCGGAAGTCTCCCAGGGAAGACATGTGACAACTGCTTAGGAGAGCCCTGCCCAACACTGGATGCCAATTCAGAACCATTTCCACCAACATGAGAAAACATGTTGTTAGAAAGATCTGGAGAATGCAACTGCCAGCTGCCATGAAAACCTGCATTTCCCAGAGAACCCAGCCTAAAACCAGAAGCATCAGGAGACTCTCCCAAGTAAGAATGTTGTCTTTCCCAGGGAGAGGCAGTAATACTTGGCGCGGATCCAACATGATGGTCTATATGTGATGCTCTCAGCACATGAGGTGGAGTCCTGGGAAAGCCGGGCATCTGTGGAAGAGATGGAGCACCAGTGCCATTAACAAAGGATGGTGTTTTCTGCCAAAGCACGGCATTTGATGGGGCTTGCTGACGCGAGTTTGAGCCATTCCACATATGATAAAGTTGATGACGGGGAAGGCTCCCATTTCCTGATGGTCCAAAACCAAAATGAAACAGATTTTACACACCAGCATTCAAGTATAGAATTATTATTGTAATCGGATATAACTACCAAGTTTCTACTACTTCCGGATAGAAAGGCTACAAAGATTGAAATCGGAATGCTTAATCTCCGCTACTCAGACAGGCAAGTCTAAATTTATTTAAATCAATAATTAGCCTTTTCAATAAGAATTAATTGTGTTATTGAAAAAGTAAAATTATTTAAAACCAAACTGTGTCATTAACTGTAACAGTCAAGCCCATTATTGCAAGATTTTGAATTCCTAGGATGCCATTTAAAGTAAACAATTAAGTTTAACCTTTGCAATAAATTCACCCTTTCCTATCATAATTTATTATAGACAAGGAACCATTTCGAAAATGTTGCAAAAAAGGAGTATTAGCAGTAAATCTTTTTTCAGCACATTAAACTAACCTCCTGCATTAAATTCTGGTAGGTTCCCAATTGAGCCCATTCGCTGGATGTGCCTGCTGTCTGATGCTTCTGTCGATCCAGTTCCAATACTGGCAGCCATGTTAATGGTGTTTGAAAAATTGTAAGGACTGCCATTAGCAAAACCATCACGATACTCGGGTAAAGAATGAGGATGGAATCTTGGAATGGATGCAAATTTCATAGCATCAACATTACTGGACTCAGAAATACCAGATGCTTTTCCCGCAGATGCCCCTCTTGCAGTCTTGGAAATGTTAGAATTCACATTAAAAAGTGTGTTATCAATGAAAGGTAGCTGTGACGCAGATTGGAATCTTGGATTATATCCATTTTCCAAGCAGCCACCAGATGCAATAACTCCAGAAGACACTCCTGTAAATTATGTCTAGTGAGACCAAGTACATCTTAGCTTCCTAAGGAAAAAGGACAAGTAAAAGAAGACAAAATCATACCCTTCTGTTTTAATAAGATGTCGTTGAGATTATGACCAACATCAGGTTCATCTCGACCCTTTTGAGACGGCTGCATCATACTACAAAAGCAAGGTTTCCATGATTGTTATGATTAGTAACTTTTTAATAGAAGAAAAATGTAATATTTTACGCATCAAGAATAATAATACAAATTCTAAATTAAGTCTTAATCAACAAAAAATATAACTAAGATAGGCAAATTTAAAAAGCAGTTGCTAAAGTTACTTAAAAAGTAGAAAAGAAAATGTAATTCAAGTATAAATAAGAAGTGGTAATAGCCACCATGTTGCAATCCTGGGATGGCCAGGTTCCAGCTTGATGTGCTTCCCAGCAATGCAGATCCCATTCAAAGCACGAAGAGAAGCTTCTGCACCTCGAACATCATAAAATTCAATATATTTGATATGATTCATCTCTGGATATTCATAGATCTGCAATTTCAGATATAACATTGATGAAGTTAGTATTGCCTTTTGATATACAAGCACCAAAAGTGGATGAAAACCAACAATGAATAACTTACTTCTTTAATTTCTCCATAAAATCCAAAAATGTGTTTAAGTTCATCATTCGAAACAAATGAATCAAGACCAGATATCATCAGGGTACCATGCCCAGTGTCCTTCTCTGAAGCATTGCCCTAACATATCACCAAGTTGAGATATATCGATAATCAATAAGGAAATATAAAAATAGGAAAACGGAGCAATTGAACAAGCAAAGCACATATCATAAATATTAAAAACGATAAAATGAACAAATATACCGACTTCAACCAAATGATAATACATGGAAAAGGAATTATGCATACACGAGAAGTTAATAAGACAATACCTTTGGAATTGAATAATGTATGTCAAGTTTCCTAGATCTCAATGACCTATTTTGAAGAGCTTTCATTGCACTTTGTGCTGCTCGTAAGTCATAATAAGAAACCATAACAAACCCACGATGCTTGGAGGCAGTATAAATAGTCCGGACATCTCCATGTTGCTGCAAAAACAAACAAAATATTTCACACATGTCATTATTAATGGCATGAGATGCTTCCTTTAAATTCTAAGATAGCATCTATCAACATGAAACAATAAAGTTTACCTCAAAAAGAGCTTTAAGCTCGGAGTCTTCTACGCTGCTATTAATGTTTCGAACAAAAAGTGTTCTAGAAGAAAGTTCACCAAAAGGACTTTTTCCTTTATAACCCCCAAAGTAACCAGCATCTCCATCCACACAACTGGTTCTATTTCCTGAAACTAGAGATCCATCTCCTTCCAATTCCATGCCTCCACCACTGCTGAATAAATCAAAATCTTCAAAATCATCACTTGTTCTAGCATGAGCACCGCTTCCTAAATCATCAGTGACACCAGAAAACAGATCATCTTCGTCGGGAAGGAGATCCCCTATAGTGTCGGCCTCAATTTCTTCAAGAGACTTGTAGGGTTCTTCCTCGGGAAGGGAACCAACAGTAATGTTCTGATCAGACAGAGGACCATCTCTCAACAACCTCACTGCACCAAAATATGCATAAACACTCAGTGACATATGAGGTACCAAATGAATAAAAGTACTCTTAAAGCATAAAACGAATAGAAAAAGTTTCTTAGTTTCTTCTTTATGGTGGGGTTCGGGAGGGGGTGAAGGTGCCTACTTTGTCCTGATGCATTAGGGAAGACAAAAAGTATGCATCCTGATATGCTAATGATGATACACTAGCAAATTAACACAACAGAACCATGCATTTAAAGTATTAGAAAGATGAAAAGGCGTGATACACGTGTCCAATTATCTTAGAAAGCATCAACAAATTCTTACACTTTTGGCTAAATACATCGGACAGCGAGCTTGAGAATAGACTACTTTCACGTGAGCCGGCATTGGTTACAATCTTGTTCCCAATTAATCCATATGAGCTAGATGCTGGCTGTCTATGCATACCAGACCATGATCTCGGATGATAATTCAAAGACTCCTTGGAATCGTTGAGCAAATCTACAATGGCAGCGTCTCCACCGAAATGTAGGTTTTCAGAAATTTTCCCAGATAGACTAGTTTGCGGCATTGGCAAGCCTGGTTTTCCATTTCTTTCGAGTGTTGATGAAGCATTCAAAATGCTGCCCGGAGACGCGGCCAGTTCACTCTTTCCTGGAAATTTAAATACAGAAATTTATTACATGTACAGCAAATGAACAGCTTATTTATGGAACACAAGTAAACAAACACTAATATGGATACAACATCTATAGAAAAAAAACATAAACTTTAATCTAGCGGAGCAGAGCTTCTAAGTTCATAAAATCACCATTAATTACCCCAACTATACCACAAAAGTAAATTGCAAGATATGGTGTTGAATTGGACTAGCACTAATTTATTGAAGCGTGCAACAATTAGGTTTTAACCAAAATGACATGTATTTTTTATTCTCAATGCAATGAAATGTTTATAAGATATTGGAAAAAGAAAGTGAGGGAATTATCGCATATCAGATTATTTATACAGAAAGATATGGAGAATCTCTCCAATAAATTAACACATCCAAACTCAAATTGAGAGCAACTTAAGTTATAACATATGATATAGGACTTTCTTGAACAAATAATTAGTCGATTGACCTCACCTTGTGGATTATCGCCATGAATGGACTTTGGTTTCCGTAATCCAGTATTCCTCTGCCCATGAAACAAAACCAACATGTCAGAAAGGCAATAGCATTGAGGCTATGGAGGACAAGAGAAGTCAGTTGTCATTTGACTCATTTTGTTCAATCCAATCCAACTGATGATCATTAACATCTTGCAGCCAAATGGAAAAAAAAAACTGATACAATCAAAATGAGACAATTGGGATTTGGGATAATAATTACCTCAGAAGCATAGGAAATATCATCATAAAGATGGGATGAAGCAGTAACACCCCTCTGGTTCACTATTTGAAATGGCATCCTGTAGCTTGTCCACAATATTCAGAAAGATAAATATTCCAGAAAAATCTCCTCACTCGCTACCTTTGTTAGGCTCTACTCCTCGCCATCTGTCGAAAATTCAAGGTCATTTGCTTTACAAACTAAATAACGGATAGCAATAAATATGGCAATCTATATGTCAGAAAATATCATCTATCTTAATGATACTGCTACTAACATCAATTCATCCCCCTAAACAAAAATGGATAGAAGTAAAAACACTAATGAAACTCTGCCGGAGCATTTTTCTAGATTCAATTGCCAACTTGAAGGAGAATTGAGCAAAATTAGGCCAAATATAGTTAAACTCTACCAGAAGGAAGAACAGCACAGGAGGATATTGAGAAGAGAGGAAAGCTCGTTGCTTACCTACCAACTACCTAATACTGTTTGGCTATTTGATTGCAAAGAAAATGTAGGAAAATTGAAACTAAATCATCCAAAGAAATTAACCAATTCCCATTCTACCCTCCCCCTTCTCAATCATGAAAATGGAGAGGGAATTCTACATGGAAAGCCTTAAACATCAGCAGATCAAGAAGAGAATAAATACAGAAAGAATCTCATCTGAAATTGGATGCTAACGGATCAGAAAAATGAACATGGAAAGCTCTTAATATCACCATAAACCCATACTTCAAACCATTAAAAAAAACATAATTTATTTTTGAAGCTAAGAAAATTCGCACCTTTTTTTAGCACAATCAAGCTGCACAAAAACTCCAAAAATCTTTCTTATCTCGGTTTCTCCACAAAATTCAGCAAAATCATCATCTAGAAACTCGAGAAGAAAGATATAATAGAAAAAACAAAAACGAATCTCGTAAACTTCTACAACATAAGAAATTCAGAAACGAGAGATCCCAGGATGTTTTTGCTTCAACAAAAATCTCCTTCCTTCTATTTTTCCCTCCACATTGTTATCTCATGTATCTTTTGTCACAGAAGAAAAAGAAAACAACAATAATTCGTAAATAACGGGTTCTTTCTTCAAAAATATTTAGAATTCAGAATTTTGAAAAGAATAAAACAAAGCTTTCTTCACCGGAAAAAGTAGAGCGAATCTCCGGCGAGTTATGCTCGCCGGTCGCTCTCTGATATAGTTTGGAGAAAAATTCAGACAAATTTTTTTAGTATTCTGACAGAGAAAGAGAATAGAAAAGAAGAAGAGGTGTTAGTTGGCTTTGAACAATGACAAGAAATGAAAAGAAGAGAAAAAGAAAAAGGAAACTATTTATAATTAATAATATTAATTTTTTTTGACAAAAATTAATAATATTAATTAAAAAGTCTAGAAATGAAAAAAGAATGTAAACTTGTATTAATGATAATACAAAAAGCTTTTTTTAAAAAAGAAAGAAATGCTTCAAAAAAAAAGAAAGAAATAATACCGAATTTAAACCTTTTGTTCTTGTGTATTACAAAGGGCGTGGTATTCGTTGAATCAAATCAACATGTAACGTGTCCTTCTTCTTTTTTAATTAATTAAAATTAAAATAATGTTTAAACAAAGAAAAGTAATAATTAAAAAAATTTATAATAAATCAGTAAAACAAATTAAATAATAAAATGATTTTTTATTTTTTATTAAGAACAAATGAAAAATACTAAAAGAAATATTTATTATTATATGTGAAGATAGTTTTTTATATTTTCACAAAAAATAGTCAAAAAATAAAAATAAATAATAAATTACTTTTTTATTAAAGAAAAAGAGATAAGAACAAATGAAAAAAATACTAAAAGAATGTTTATTATTATATTTGAAGATAGCTTTCTATATTTTCACAAACAATTGTTAAAAAAAAACAAACAATTGTTAAAAAATTAAAAAAAAATTACTTTTTTATTAAAGAAAAGGAGATAAGAACAAATGAGAAATACTAAAAGAAATGCTTATTATTATATTTAAAGATAGTTTTCTATTTTTACACAAACAATTGCTGTTGTTGTTCCCTTCACGAAAGAATTTTTAATCTACAAAAAATAAGCATGTGTGTTAGATAAGTATTTTTTGGATAAAGACAAGACAGAGAAAAAAGTTGTCAACAATTGTCCTAATATGTAATAGAAATTACATCATTAAATCGATAAGGATGGGCCGAACTAAAACGCAATCCATGTGCTCATCTTTTATGATAACAAACAAGAGTTAATCCGGTTTACACCATCCTTGTTAAAAAGTTTACACCATCTACTAATAAAAACTTATGGTATTAGCGATTTTTAAGATAATTGAAAAAAGTCAAAAAAATTTATGACTTTTCGTTTTCAGATTGGTTATGTTTTAAAATTCTAGTACAACGACAATGTATTTAAATTAAATTCAAAAAAATTATATAAAAAGTACAAAATTTTCAAGTGCATATAATTTTAAATACAAAGTTTAATATAGTATTTTTTTTAACTATATTAAATTAAAATATTATTTAATATTGTATCCAAATTTAGCTTAAAAGATTTTTTTTTGACACAGATTTAGCTTAAAAGAATATTGGTAACTCAAGTTTTCATATTGACTTGAAAATAATTTATTGATTCTAAATTTATTACTAATTGCATTTCTTTTGACTGGTTATTTTTTTATTAATCTTTGACTGGTGTTCTTAATATACTTAATACAAAATTTTCAAGTGCATATATTTTTATATACAAAATTTAATACATATTTTTTAACTATAATAAATTAAAATATTATCTAATATTGTATCCAAATTCAACTAAAAAGTATATTGGTAACTCAATTTATTATATTGACATAAAAATAATTTATTAATTTCAAGCTTATTACTAATAGCATTTCCTTTGACTGGTGTTCTTAATATACTTGAGAATATTCTTAAATAAATATATTTTGGGATAATATTATTACTTTATTTGGTCAAAAAGAAAGATAATATTATTACTTAAAGAAAAATACACTACATTCTTTTTAAAATTTAATGCTTAAGTAAATGTTTTTACTCAATAACCTGTAGTTAATTTTTTTGACCAATGTAATTTCTTTAGGAATTTTTATACATATTTTTTTTTGACCAAAAATTTTTATACATATTAAATATTGTTAATGAGTGATTTTATACAAGCTTAATGAGTTTTAATAATTGTATACAAAATATTATTTAATATTCCTTTTTTTGACCAATATAATTTCTTTAGGAATTTTTTATACATATTAATGTTGTTAATGAGTGATTTTATACAAGCTTAATGAGTTTTAATAATTGCATACAAAATATTATTTAATATTCCTTTTTTTGACAAATTTAATTTAATTATACTTAAGCTTTCATACATACATGTTTTTGATATATATTTATATATGAATAAAACCTAGATCTAACTACTCCATACCTCCCTAAACTATTTGTAAAATTAGTAAAATTCTAACCATCAAAGGTAAATGGTACGAAAATTTTTAGAAAGAAATCAAAAGAAAAACATGTCAAATGATTAGATAGGAGATAAAAGAGAGGGAGAAAAGATTCAGAATAGGTAAAAATGGAATCACACGACTTTAATACATATTTTTTAACTATAATAAATTAAAATATTATTTAATATTGTATCCAAATTCAACTAAAAAGTATATTGGTAACTCAATTTATTATATTGACTTAAAAATAATTTATTAATTTCAAGCTTATTACTAATAGCATTTCCTTTGACTGGTGTTCTTAATATACTTATGAATATTCTTAAATAAATATACTTTGGGATAATATTATTACTTTATTTGGTAAAAAAAAGATAATATTATTACTTTAAGAAAAATACACTACATTCTTTTTAAAAATTAATGTTTAAGTAAATGATTTTACTCAATAACCTGTAGTTAATTTTTTTGACCAAAGTAATTTCTTTAGGAATTTTTATACATAATAAATATTGTTAATGAGTGATTTTATACAAGCTTAATGAGTTTTAATAATTGCATACAAAATATTATTTAATATTCCTTTTTTGACAAATTAAATTTAATATTACTTAAGCTTTCATACATACATGTTTTTGATATATATTTATATCTAAAAATATAAATCCAGAGGTAGTATGACATCGGCGCTGATGTCATACTCCCGCCAAATTCTCCCCCTCTCCCTCTCTTATGGCTCCATTTTCCTCTCTCCCTCTTTTTTTTTTGTTTTTTTCTCCAAAAAAATCATTCCCTTCCCCAAAACTCCCCTCCTTCTCTTTTCCCCCCTTTTTATCACTCTTTTTTTCCCTTCATATTTTTTTTAAATGTAGAGTAACTTGTGATGCAACAAAAAATGTAATTGTTCAAATATGTGAAAATTTGTTCATCTATAATCCATATTTTTATGTTTTAAGGGCATTTTATGGTTCAGTAAAAATTTTAGCTTTTCAGATAGCCGAAGTCTATACCTTCATAATCAGATTAATAAAACCGAAAATTAATTTTGTTACAAATTACGTAAAGTGTGACGTTAGACAGTGTGTTTTTGGATACTTTAAGGTCCAACAAAATTTTTAATTCTTCAAATATTCGAATGTTGTTCCTCTATTACCAATTTTGTGAAAAGAAATAATTTTGTAACAAAATATATAAAGCGTGATGAAATGCTTGTCTTATAATCCATCATTTGACATATTAAAATGTCTAGCAACCTGTTCAGTAGAATCCATCCAGTGCTTCTGTTTTTGCAGATGGTCTAACCCCTTATAGCCCAATTATTATGTAGGGTAAAATATGTTTTTAGTCCCTGCAATCCCGCTCCACCATTTTCACCTTTAATTTCTGCAATCGTTCTCTGTTTTTCGATTTGGATTGCGTCTCTAATTTCATTTCTGAATCGTTTCTGATTTTGTTCTTATCTTCGTTTCTGATTTCCTTTCTTTTTTCGATTTCGTTTCTTTTCAGATTTCGTTTTGATTGTGTTTCTGATTTTGTTTTTGAACCAACTTCTGATTTTGTTTTGATTGCGCTAATTTGCTCCTGATGGCAGCAAGAAAGGGGGCGATGGCGGAGATGGCGGAAACGCGATTCCAGAAAGGCACAGAAACGTGATTCCATTTTGTGGTTCGTTGCCTTCCCTCTTCTTCAAGAACGCGATTCCAGAAACGCACAGAAACAAGATTTGTTCTTGAGTTAATAGGCATTTTCATTAACGCACCGAAATGAGATTTATTAATAGATCTTTAACAGAGACCTTGGTTTTCTCATCACCTTGAATTTTACCCCTTTTGTTTCCACTTCTTTGAGTTAATCTCTTGAACAAAAGACCAATGGAGTTTCTGTGATGGGCCAAGGAGAGTAACAAGTTGGATTGAGAGATGTTGAAGAAGAAGCAAATGTTAGGGTCCTGGGCAGTTTCGTGAAGGTGGTGATGATTTAGGGAAGAAGAAGACTAATTTTTATTTTTGAAAATAAAAACAAATTTAATAAAAGAGAGAAAAATAAATAAAAGACCACATGGATAAAAAAAGCCACCTCTAAATGACACGTCAGCATTCTATTAGCCCAGTCAGCATCATTTAACAGCAGAGACTAATAATGGAAACGACAAAAGTTGAGGACCAAAACGCTTATTTCGTTAATGTAGGGACTAAACTTAGAATGACCCAATTTTGTAGGGACCAAAAACATATTTAACCCTATTATGTAATAACTAGCATTTCTACTACTAATGTCGTTTTTCCTTTCGCTTTCATCCTTTTGAATCTTTTAAACATAACTTTTAGTTGTTAAAATTTGACTTCAATTACTATTAATCTAATTTTGGTCTTATAATGCTTCCGTAGACCATAAAGCTTTGACCCCGTGCATCGCACGGGTCACGACTCTAGTATGAATAAAACCTAGATCTAACTACTACATACCTCCCTAAACTATTTGTAAAATTCTAACCATCAAAGGTAAATGGTACGAAAAATTTTAGAAAGAAATCAGAAAAAAAACATGTCAAATGTTATGCCTCAGGTGCAAGGTTCGATTCCCACGGAAGGCAAAAATTCTACAAGGGGGGTAGAGAAGACCGTGATGTAACAGTGCTGGGGTGGCCAATGCGTTGGACCTGGGCTGTTACAGCCAGCACACTGTTGCTCGCAGATCTTCTGAAAAACTGGCCAAGCGCTACTACGACCCATTTAAGGTCCTTCGGCGTATTGGAAAGGTGGCATACGAACTGGAGCTCCCTCCTGGAACACGTATCCACCCGATGGTTCACGTTTCTCAGATGCGTCCTTATTTTGGGGATGACTCTCAAGTCCATCTCACTTCTCGTCCCTCTGTTTTGGAGACACCACTTACCAACTATAGTGAAGAAGATGACCTTGTTCACAATTCTGAGACACTTGAGGAGAAGAGGATTGGTTCAGATTTTGGGTACTTAGAAGAAGAAGAAAGAGAGTCCGAAGAAAAAAGAGAGAGAAACGCGTTTGGTGTAAATGGGCAGAGAGAGGGACAACGAAGCCCTTCTGTAACTGAAGGAAATGAAGCTACTTGTGTAACTAAGTACAATATGAAGACTTCACTCTCTCCAAACACTTCTAATCCGTTGGATGGAGATTCCACTCCCCAAGCAATTTCAATCCCATCACAGCCGTTGATTTCAAAAGCCACTGCAACAGCTGAAACGTCGTTGTCTCACGCGCCCTGCAACGCGCTGACGCAGCCTGTCCAAGCTGACCCACGCGTGTCAGCTTTATCTCCTTGGGACAGCACGAATCATTCCCAGCCGTTTGATGCCACCGTACCTCTGCGCCACAAATATCCTCCGTCCATTCAAGATTTGGACTTCAAGGAGGAATTAATTCCAGCGAAATCTCTCTCTTACAAGTCTGATAATGATGTGTTGAAACCTTTTCCGTGTGACGCGTTGCAACCTTCCCCAGCCACGTGGCGTCTGCAACCTTGAGGACAAGGTTCTCATTGGATCCAGGAGTAATGTTAGCAATTTGGGGGTGGCATCTAGCAGGCCCACACGTATGGCCCAAAAGCCAGGATGGCTGAAGGGCTTTATCCAGTAATGTTGTTGGTGAAATTAGTATTGGACCTTATGTTTGTTTTAATTTAGTTCTATTGTCCTTAAGTGGCCCATGGCCCATTTTATCTGCTCAGCAGCAACCCTAGCTATATATAGTGTAATGTGCCTCTATTGAAGGATATGAAAAATCTGAAGTTGTTTTATGTTTATTTCCTTCTCTTGCAACTCTAGATCTAGTGATTAGCTTAGTGTAGTCTATCATCAAATGATTAGATAGGAGATAAAAGAGAGGGAGAAAGGATTCATAATAGGTAAAAATGGAATCACACGACTTTAAATTATTTCCTCCTTTTCGTTCAAAATTCTCTTGTATCAATAAGAATTACACAATTCTAAATAGATCCTAAAATAATTCAACTATGTCTCTAAATTTGTCAAAATTTTGTTGATTTTTTTGTTCGGATCATTGTTGGCTACCCACGGAGTGTCCCAACGCTTTCAACGAAAGACTAAACTCTGCTCGTGCTTAGGATCAAATTTTGTGCTGGCCAACACCGAGTTTATCCACTGCGAGAGTCGAACCCAGGAGCACCGGGTCGACCCTTCGTGTCCCCGGATAGATTAAGTCACTGGGCCAACTGTAACATCCTAACCTTTAGACGTCATAAAGTTTAGAATATTAATCATTTATACAACTCAGAGTTATAAACCTACTTGAGTATTTGGACATAACACAAATTGACGGGAAATTACCGCCACCTCGAGTTCCTTAGGGTAAGATACCGATATCAGAACTATAAAAACATAACTGACAATAGAATAATCCAGTCGTGATACCATAGAAGTCCAAAAACTCAAAGTAAAGTTTATAATACATCATAGCTTAGTTTACAAAATCAAAGGTTACAATTCAGGGTAATACCCAATTACATGTCGGTAAAGTTAAGCAAGCATAATAAAAATAGATCTGGAAGGATCCCTCGATAACTAAGTAACTAGGCCAGCAACTACTTCTCCTCGGTTTGCTTCACTTTACCCTGTCAATCTGAAAACACCACAAACATAAATAGTGAGATTACAAATCTCAATGAGTTCATTCGCGACCTCTCAGATTTCCTCTCGGTGTTTTCTAAATTCAGTCGCTTTCTTTTTATATATTATCCTCTTGTTACCTCAAAGCACAACCCGAGAGATTATTTCTCAATATCAACGGAGATACTATTATGTACCTAGATACTATTATGTTCTCACTTGATAGTTAGTATAACAAAACAATATCGTTCGTCTTAGACAACATTCGCATAATCAAATCCTCGTTAAATTCATTCAAATATACTTCAATTAAGTCCAATTATAGTTAGGGTAACTTAGGTTAAATTAGGGAAATGAATAGGAAGGAACTCGCGTCGAAAGGAAAGCAAAATAAACATTTTTAAAAAGAGAGACAGAAGGGGACGAATGGACCGGGCCCTAGGGCGCACGGACCGGGCCCCTTTCTCAGCATTACAAAAGTTTGTTTTTATGCCGAAATCGCTTCTCTGTTCTATCTGATATCTTCCCTGATCATTCCAGAACTCAACATAAGTCAAAAACAAACCCTAAATCATCAATAACAACACCAATAACAATCCAACACCCATCCAATCAACGCATGCAAACAATTCAAAATCATGGTTCAATGTTCAACATTTAACAATTTCATTGCAGCACACAACAATTTCAATTCACCCAACTTCACATGCAATCTATGACATTCAGAACAATCAACATACTAGTCATAAAACATTCGAAAGAAAACCTAAACATGGTTAAGGAACTCACCGGTACTCGAAGGAAAGCCAATTTGATAGCTCTAAACCTCAAGGTACTTCTAGGTTCAACTTCTAGTCCTCCCAAGAACTCCAATTCAACCCACAAGCTACCCAATAGTTCAAAATCCAAACCCCAGCCTTAGCTACACTTCTTTGACCCTTGAATTTGAAAAGTTGCTCAATCTAAACCACTAATCAAACATACAAGTTCCAAAACTGAATCCCTAGTCCCCAAGAGTAGCATGCAACCCGAAAGTGAAAGAGTTGAAGTGGTATTGGAAAATTTCAGAATGTTGGTGGTGTTAGAAACAATGGGGTTTCGAAAAACAGAGGAAAGTAGAAGGAAAAAGGAACTGGAGTGGGTGTAATGGAAGTGTGAACATCAACATGCAAGAGGGTTGTGTTTTGTGATGATTTCCCCCTTTTCCTCTCTTCTTCCTCTTTGCACTCTCTCCTCTCCTTCTTTCTTTCTTTTCTCTTCACACTCTCTCTATTTCTTTCTTCAAACTGAAAAGTGGGAGTGAATTAATGAAGGGTTTTGAGTTTGGGTTCATGGGTGAGTGAGGGTTTGAACTCTCCTCTTCTCTCGCGACCCTTTCTGCCCTCCCTCTAATCCCTTTCTTTTCTATTTCTGTTTTGGGAAAACTAGACTATGAAAGTGAGTGTGTCTCTAGCATTGGGTTCAACATGTTTTAATGGGTTTGAATGAGTGTTTGGTAAGTGGAATTTCCTAAAATACCCTTAAACTCTTCCTCTATTTCTATGTGGCCCCAATTCCCTCAATTAATTAAATTAGCAACCAATACATAATGCACACAATGCATATTAATTTCACATTCAAGCCATCAATTCATGAAATTATCAAGCACACTCAATCACAAACAAGTATATACTTTAATAACCTCCAATTTAAAATCAACTAGTAAATCACTATTTAGTATTCAAATCCACACAAAATATCACAATTAAGCAAATGTGACCATGAATCATCGACTCACTTAACAACTTCCAATTAAAATTATTTACTAACCACTATAATTGAAAACAATCAACTAAAATAATTGAAATAATTGTTTTGGGGATGTTACACCAACAATGTTGGTTCAAAATTTTGTTGTTTGGTCCCTGCATATCAAAATCTTAAATAACTTTTAATTATTTATGATTTGTCTCTGTTATCAAAGGCTCAGTTACAAATTGTCAAATAGCTTAACAACCCAATTACAAATTGTCTACGCTTATGATGCTGGAACTAGATTTATCTCAATAAAACTCTTTTACTTTTAAAAAAAAATTATATGCACAATAGGTGTATAAGTGTTTTACACTATCTACCAATTACAAGTTGACACATCATTAAAAACAAATTAGTGGAATTGATAACCACCAGTTAGTCAATCAGTAACCAACCATTTCATGAAATGTAATTGATTGTGGTCGTAAAAGCCTATACACTATATGTGTGTATAAACTAAACTAAAAAAATATAGCTTTTTTGACAACCCAATTACAAGTTATTTGAAAATTAACATACTCGATTAAAATACAGAGACTTAATTACATTTTTAAAAAATTTCAAGACTCAATTATAAACTTTTTTAGTTCAGAACTAACTAAACCTACAAATGTTATCGTAACTTCAAATTTATAATGTCGATAAAATGTTATATGTGAAGTTAATCTATACTATATACAACTGTGAGTTGTTCAAACTATCCTCCTCACAGTTGTCAACATCTAAGGGCGCCATGTCATTTGCCATGTAATTCTCAACATGATGACCTCAGCCTTTGAATCATTAATTTATTCGACACATCATCTTGCAATAAATACTGTACTTATTATTTTCAAAAAAAAACGGATCACAATTACAATTACTGTCAATTACAATTACTGTCAATTAATTGGAAAACGGATCACAATTACAACTACTGTCAATTAATATTTTACAACAAATATCCACTAATTCCTCCTCCAAATTAATTCAAATTCAAACTCAAATTGACAGTAAATGCTGTTTATGGAACCTTCAACCACAAATTCGAATTTGCTGTTCATTTCCAATCACAAATTCAGATTCTAAAAATTAAATGAAAATAAATATAACAGTAACTTCTTTGACACATCATCATGCAACACGTATTCCATTCAGAATTCGAAAAAATACGTGAACGTTTCCCTGTCAACATTAACTACAATAAATTGCATTCATTATCCAATACTCTATACAAACAGGAATTTATTT
Source organism: Astragalus membranaceus (assembly GCA_039519185.1). NCBI lineage: Eukaryota > Viridiplantae > Streptophyta > Magnoliopsida > Fabales > Fabaceae > Astragalus > Astragalus membranaceus. The sequence goes on along the minus strand of CM076848.1, from coordinate 25,574,106 downwards.
ATGCTGTTAACGTGATTTCAGCCTCCAATTAATTCGCAAATACAGATAACAATAATTACATTCCATAATCTTAGCTCCTGATTGCATGCAAATTGGAGCAAATTAGTAGTCAATTAATCCTTCAGTCAACTCAATAGACAGAGATTAAACAATGCTGACTATGAAGAAAGGAGGCACGTGCAATAGACAGGGATTAAACAATACTTTGTTGTGCATTATTTCCATGGCTCCAAGTATCAAAGTTGCTGCACCACTTCCCAAAAAAGTAGATCTGCTGAATGTCATCGATCCTGCACATGAAACATGGACTATTTTAGTTCGTGTTATTAACAAATGGCGTGTCCTTGATAATAAAGGATCCAAACTACCAAAGTCTGTTGAATTGGTCCTCATGGATGCTGAGGTATGTAAATTATTTTATAGAGCTTACCATGATTTTAATTATTTAGTAAACTCAGTAAATCTGCTTTCGTCAATTATTTATTTCAGGGAAATAGAATGCACGCTCATATTAATCGTCCATACATATACAAACTAGACAAGCACATCAGTGAAGGGTGTGTGTATTATGTGACTACATTTGGTGTCGGTCCGAGTTTGGGTGATTATCGTCCGACTAGGCATGAATTTAGACTAAACTTCAACCTTGACACTAAGATTCAGGAAGCTGCTTCTGATGCTGTCCCTCTGCCCATATACAAATTCACTCCTCCTGAATAGTGTTTCCAAGGATGGTTTGACCGCGATTATCTAATTGGTAACATATTCATGTAAACGATTTTATCTCCAGATTATATGACTTTGCAATTACAATGCACTAACGATAATAATGTGGTTTTTTTAAATTCAACAGATATATCTGGGGTCTTAACAAGAGTTTCTGCTCCGAGGGAATACATGAGATACAATGTCAAATCGAAGCTGATGACGATTGCATTGAATAACAGAGGGTATATGTTTTTTCTGAGCATTCAGTTTCTGCTTATTGTGCTTATATTTTCTTCATAGTCAGTTTGGTGAATATCTGATTCAATCATAATGTTCTGTTTCGAACAGATACTCTTTCAATTTGTAAGTTGCTTGGGCCCCTTAAGCATTTTTGGTCAGGTGTTCAATCCCTGACCGGTGTGTATGGAGAGACATCGTTTGGCAGAGGTCAGCCCTAAAATGAACTTCAGTACCTCGAAGGATTAGTCTCCCCAATTGTCGGGGATGATACCTTGGGAAACCAAAAATATTTCTAATTTTTAACTATTTGTATTCACAAAAAGTATTCTCGCGATTGGTATAGAATAGTAATTATACCAAAAATATAATCAAATTATTGTTATATTTAGATTCTAATATATTTAATTGTAAAAAAATTAAGTTACCCCCCACCATCCTGTAATGACTAATATGTGACTTTTTTGAAAATATTGTAGTCAACTTTGTATGTATCGCATGAAGGACACCTTCGAAATTTAATTTATTGAAAAGATATTGATATATATTTTCAAAATTTGGTGACATCCAGGGTTATATTACTAATCATTTATTCAAATTTTTTAATAGTTTATATAATTAAATAAATTAGTACCGAATCACAGATTAGTTTTTGTTTTCCGATAAGTTAAACTAAAAATGTTTAACCTTTTTTTACCTAATCAAATTTTAAGAAAACACAATATATATACATATATACAATAATATCATTGGTCTCTTGGTAAAAAAACATAATTAATCACATCAAAGTATTTAAACAATTATATATATATATATATATATCCATAAATTTAAAAATAAATATTATTCTAAAATTTAATTCAACATAGAAAATGTCGACCCGTGCAGCGCACGGGTCATACACACTAGTTAGTTAAATATGTAAATTTCTATTGTCCTGTAATTTTGTCAATAATTATTAATTTCGCATTAGTTGCAAACTCTTCTAAAGATAACAAAACTTCCTACTATCTTTTTCAGATAAATACAAACAACACAATTGATGACGATAATTAAGAAACCCACTTCACTAGGTCTCATTGCAGCGATGTGCAAGTAGTGGTGTAAGGATTAAATGCGAGTGTTAAATGAACTTTAATTGGCACAAATAAGTTTCATTCATCAAACAATTAATTTTACTTTTAGAAAAATATATAAACAAGCAAAATCATGAATATTTTTTACTCGTCGAATTCCCCCCATTTGTACAATTTTTAATGTCGCTAAAAAATTATATGTGAAGTGTACTAGTTAAATATGTAAATTTCTATTTGTCGACTAATTTTCTCAATAATTTTGCATTAGTTGCAAACTCTTCTAAAGATAACAAAACTTCCTAGTATCCTTTTTCAGCTAAATACAAAGAGCATAATTGATGATGATAATTAAGAAAACCAATTTCATTAGGTCTCATTGCAGCGATATGTGTGAGTAGTGGTGTAAGAATTAAATGTGAGTGTTAAATGAACTTTAACTAGCACAAATAAGTTTTCATTCATCCAACAGTGAATTTTTCTTTAAAAGAAAATCTATAAGCAAACAATATCATGTATGTTCTCTACTCGTTAAATTTCCCCCATTTGTGAAATTTTTAATGTCACTAAAAAATTATATGTGGAGTGTATTAGTTAAATATGTAAATATCTATTTTTTGAGTAACTTTCTCAATAATTTTGCATTAGATGCAAACTCTTCTCTTTTTTTTTTGACCAAATGATGCAAACTCTTCTAAAGATAACAAAACTTCCTAGTATCTTTCTTCAGATAAATACAAATAGCATAAGTGATGATGATAATTAAGAAAACCCAATTCATTAGGTCATATTGTAGAGATGTGCGAGTAGTGGTGTAAGGATTAAATGCGAGTGTTAAATGAACTTTAATTGGCAAAGTAAGTTTCACTCATCCAACAATTAATCTGACTTTAAAAAAATCTATAAACAAGCAAAATCATTAATATTCTCTAGTCGTTGAATTTCCCGCATTTGTAAAAAATTTAATGTCGCTAAAAAATTATATGTGAAGTGTGGTAGGTTTTTTTTTAATAAATCGGAAATCCTCTACACGCAACTGCAGAGACTAATCCCTCGAGCCATGTAGGACCACAATGGACGACAAAGCTCTCCCTCAAGAGATTTAACACTACTGTATGTCTAATGCTGGATTCAAACTCAAGACCTTGGTTAAGGTGATATTAGTTAAATATGTACATTTCTATTTTTCGAGTAATTTTCTCAATAATTTTGCATTAGTTGCAAACTTTCTAAAAATAACAAAACTTCCTAGTATCTTTTTTCAGATAAATACAAAGAGCTAAATATGAAAATCATGAATGTTGTAACATCCCCAATTTGGCTAATTTTGTAAGTTTAAAAATTAGCAAGAGTTATATTTAATTAATTAACTAATTTACATATAATTATGCCTAATTGATTATTTATGGGATGGGTGTCAAGAATTAGATATATTAAATTGTGTAATTGTCTACTAAATTATGTTGATTACAAGAATTAGAGATTAAGTGTTTTGTTATAATTAGAATAAGTGGAATGAGAGGAGGGATACATTAGTCTTTTCCTTCTTAAAATTCCTTCAGCTCACACAAGGCACATGACCCCACACTAAACATCACAAACACCCACATGGTTGCTGAAGTTTAGAAAAGTCACAAAAACAGAAAATAGATTGAGAGGGAGAGAGTGAGGTCGCGAGAGGGTGAGGGGAGAGAAGGGGCGAGACAATTCTCAAACCTTGGTGCATGTCACTCATTTTAGGTTCTCTAGATTCAGCTCAACTTCCTCTTTCTACTGATACACACTTCAGAACCCGCACCTTTCTCCATCACAATCCACCATTCAAGAGCATTTCAAGCTCATCTTGATCAAAAGAGAGTTTTGAGCTTTGCATGTAGTGTTTGGAGCTTGATACTGAGTAACTAAAGCATCTTAACCAACCACATTGTATTTTGGAAGCCATAGAGTGAAGGTCAGATTCTGTTCTTAGGAATTGGAGCTGTTTGAGTTCGAGTTTGAGTGGAGGGTTCGTGTTCGAAGATTGTTCGTAAGCTTACGGTCATTGTTCATTGAAATCTAGTTGTTATTGTGTGCGATTTTCATCGCAAAAGGGGAGTTCTATACTCGCTTAGGGATGTTTTCGAAACTGAGTTAACATGTTTTCTGGATCAAGTAACCTTGAATTTCGCTTTTATAAAATGTCGTCAAAACCGTAAATTGGAAAAATGCACATGTTGATGTTCACGAATTATTGATTGTTTGATAAATATGTGATTGTTGTGATTATTGTTCTGGACTGGAAATATTGTGTGGTTGAGTTTGGGAATCGAACAGAATGGGTTATGGAACGAACGGAATGATAAAAATTACACGAAATTGCATTTCTGCAAGTCTGTGTAACCGACACGAACCGTGCGCCAGTGCGCACGGATCGTGCGCCAGTGCGCACGGATCGTGCGCCAGTGCGCACGGATCGTGCGCCAGTGCGCACGGATCGTGCGCCAGTGCGCACGGATCGTGCGCCAGTGCGCACGGATCGTGCGCCAGTGCGCACGGATCGTGCGCTTCCTTCGGTTACATGCTTGCGAAATATCATTTTGCGCACGGACCGTGCGGCCTTCAGCACGTGCGTGTAGTTTGTTTACCTGCGCAAACATTTTCAAAATGCGCACAGGTCGTGCGCCTTAGCGCATGGACCGTGGATCCACTTCGGTTTCCCTTTTTCAAAACATGTTTTAAATCTTTCCAATTGATTCCAAATCCATTCTAATCCCTTCCCCAACCCTATGAATTGATGAAATAACCGTAATTCGCTTAATTAAGTGTAGGGATGATTGAAGTATTGGGATTCTCCAAGTATGTTAAATGATGATAACCGAATAGGGTTCCCGAGTGCGAAACACAAGCTTATGTTAATGCAATGAACTAAATGTTCATTGAGGTTTTGGTAACCAATGTAATTACTTGATATTATTCAATGTATATTAATGAAATGACTTGACATTATTCAAGATATGTTAATGTAATAATTGAGGTGACGACCTCCATGAATAGCACACTAGGGGAGCGAAGTCATGAGCCCGTAACCTAGGCCTCGTCTATGTTTGCCCACTGATGAAAGGATTAGTGGATTGGGTTCACCTGGGACTGAAACTGCAGGTCTCCGGTGTTGTGTTAGTATACCATGTTCGACCATTGGTGAAAGGATCAGTGGTCTAAGTTATGAAAAGTACACGTAGCGTATATGCTACGAATGAAAATGATGCATAATGAGTCGTTAGCGTTGGTAAGGGGTCTCGATAGGACTCACTGGGATAATGTTTATCTCACCCTTTAATGTTGTTGTTTTTCAGAGAAACAGGGAAAACCGAAAGCAGTGAAACATGGCTAGATGACGTTCCGCACGATGACATTGAAGACTAGTTAGCTGCTTATGTCATTTCTAGTTTTAAGTACTTCGATTATATGACTTGTACTCGTACTTAAAGTTGTATATCGGTCTCCGCTTTATTTCTGTATTTGGATATTGAACCTTAGGAATGAGGCGAGGATGTCTAACTATGAAACTTAAGTTAACCATGTACTTCTTTTGCGGTGTTTAAAATATGAGTGATACCTTGACATGTTTAGTCAAAGTTTAGTATTGTTCAATGTCCATAAAACAGGAATAATACTCTGATGTATGCTATGAAAGTATATTCTGGTATATCCACTAGGTGTGATATATCGGGGTGTTACAAATGTTCTCTACTCGTTGAATTTTTCCCATTTGTAAAATTTTTAATGTCACTAAAAAATTATATGTGAAGTGTATTAGTTAAATATGTAAATTTCTATTTTTCGAGTAATTTTCTCAATAGTGTCGCATTAGTTGCCAACTCTTCTAAAGATAACGAAATTTCCTAGTATCCTTTTTAAGATAATACAAAGAGCGTAATTGATGATGATAATTAAGAAAATCCACTTCAGTCCCAATAAGGTAGCTCAGTTGACGAGCTAATGGACATGAAGGAGTTGCATGAGGAGGTCCAGGGTTCAAACCCTGGAAACTAACATTCCCCCACCCCTACTAACATTTGTTTAAAAAAAAAATCGACTTCATTAGGTCTCATTGCAGTGATGTACGAGTAGTGGTGTAAGAATTGAAGGCCGGTGTTAAATGAACTTTAATTGGCACAAATAAGTTTCACTCATCCACCGTAAAAAAAAATCACTCATCCAACAACTAATTTTACTTTAAAGAAAATCTATAAACATTCAAAATAATGAATGTTCTCTAGCTGCCCCATTTGTAAAAAAAATTAATGTCGCTAAAAAATTGAACGTGAAGTGTGTTAGTTAAATATGTAAATTTCTATTTTTTGATTAATTTTCTCAATATTCCACATTAGTTGCAAACTCTTCTAAAGATAACACAACTTCCTAGCATCTTTTTCAAACAAACTAGTATTTTACCCGTGCATACGCCCGAGTGATACTATATTTGTTGTAATTTGCTGTGAAGTTATAAATACCTTGAAAATTACAAAATGTAAAAAAAGAAATAGGAAAATTATATTTCAAATTTATTAAAATAGTTGGGTTGGAAAAAGTTAAAAAAAATCGGCATCTTCTTATAATATTAATAATAGAGTAAAAATGAGGAAAAAGGAAAATGAGATTTAATATAAAATAGGCACCCTCGTTGGGGGATCCCGTTGGCGCTCCCGTTGACGCTCCTGTTGGCACTCCCGTTGCCTCTCTCGTTGACGCTCCCGTTGGCGCTTCCGTTGCCGCTCTCGTTGTCGCTCTCGTTGCCGCTCCTATGTGGTTCACAAAAAAAAAGCAAATGAGAATTAATTATTGATTTTTTTAAAAAAAATGATTTTGAAATTTTTGCTAGTGGTATCACTTTTTTTGAACAATTGGTAGTGGTTAAATTAATTGGTTTTAGTAGTTTGAGTAGATTATAGTAAATCGTAAATTCTACATAATTTAATTTTAATTTACTAAATTTAATGTAGTTATTAATTTTTTACAAAAAAATAAGTTAAAAAAAGCTGAGTAGATTATTGCTTTTTAATATAAAATATGCACCCCCATTGGCGCTCCCGTTGGCACTCTCATTGGCGCTCCTATTGCCTCTCTCGTTGGCGCTCTCGTTGCTGCTCTCGTTGCTACTCTCGTTGCCGCTCTCGTGCGGCTCACCAGAAAAAGCAAATGAGATGTAATTAATGACTTTTTAGGAAAAATTATTTTTGAATTTTTGCTAGCTGTATCGTTTTTTTGACAATTGGTAGTGGTTAAATTAATCGGTTCGAGTAGATTATAATAAATTCTATTTAAATAAATTGGTAGTGGCAATTTTACATTTTTATCATTGGTTTGGGACACTTTGGCAATTGTATAAGTGAACTCTTTTTGACATTTTGCTAGCATATGATTAGATTGTATTAGTATTAGATTAGATTAGATTAGATATTAGATTAGATTAGATTAGATTAGATACATTAGATTCGATTAGATTAGAATATTAGTATTAGATACAAAGAGCATAATTGATGATAATAATTAAGAAAACCCATTTCATTAGGTCTCATTGCAGCAATGCGCTAATAGTGGTGTATGGATTAAATGCGAGTGTTAAATTAAATGTGAGTGTTAAATGAACTTTAATTGGCACAAATAAGTTTCATTCATCTAATAATTAATTTTATTTAAAAAAATCTATAAACTAGCAAAATCATGAATGTTCTCTACCTATTGTCAAAAAAAATGAATGTTTTTTTTGTTCGAACCATTGTTGATTACCCACCACCGAGTGTCCGACGCTTTCAACGGAAAAACAAATCTCTACTTGTATTTAGGATCAAAGTTTACACTGACCAACAAAAATGAATGCTCTCTTCTCATTGAATTTCCCTCATTTCAACGTTAAATCAGAGAAAATTCCCCCATTTGTAAAAATATATCGCCAGGTCTTATTATCAACTGTTATATCAATATAACAGCTGAATTGAACACTGATTATAAATTCCAAGGGATTGACTTTAGTCAGCATGATAGGGGGATTGTATCGAGTACCAACAGCTCGAGTTTCAAGTTTCTATTAGTTCTGTTTGAATGAGGTAAATATAATTCTTTTTGTAATAAGTATTTAAAAAGTCAAATATTTTCTCCTATTAAGCTCGGAGAGAAACATTACCACAGAATGCAGAATAATAGGTTTGGGAACAAATTCACGAATACACACGAAATAACAAATAACAATACATGAACAAGTATAGTATCCATCTAAATAAGTGTTCAAATTAAATAACTTCCTCATTAATAGAGGAAAAGCCACAACCTGCTACAACAGGTCACACCAACATCAAAGACACTAAACCGGCACCTACTACAGCAAGTCACCAACCTGCTACAACAGGTCATTCTAACACATCACTGAGTGGTGTGTCACCTGCTGTAACAAGTTAACGTGTATAGATATTTTCAGTTTGGTAAAGTAGTTTTTGATCAGTTGCAATATGCTATGGAATCTGTTGTAATCTTGCAACTTACTCTTGAAATCTTTGTAAAACTCTGATTCATTGATTCTTATATATAAGATCAATGAATCACTATTGAATATACAAGTTAATGAATATCTCTTTCAATCACAACACAGACTCGTTTATGGTATCAATCGCCGGTAGGTTTCCAACACCACCGCTTTCGCACACCGCGTGTTAAGCTCTGTCAATGGCGGGATCTACGCCCAAACAAGCATCAACGAACTCCGGTGCCATCGTTAACAACAATATCTTCACCGTGGGTTCCAATTCGATGGATCAATCTCATGGATTCACCGCGGCACCAAAACTATCCATCAAGCTCAAAGATAAAACCTTCTTGCTTTGGAATCAACAAGTTGAGGGAATCATCATCTCTTACAAATTGCATCGCTTTCTAGTCAACCCCCAAATCCCTCAGCAATATGCGTCGGATGCAGATCGCCTTGCCCTCTTAAACACCGATGCGTATGAAAAATGGTTGGTCCAAGACCAAATGCTCTTCACCTGGCTCCTTTATACTCTCAGCGAAGCTGTGTTACCTCGGGTTCTAACATGCAAACATTCCCATCAAGTTTGGGATCGGATTCACCAGCACTATTATTCCCATCTTAAGGCTCGTGTTCGTCAATTGAGGTCGGAATTGAAGAACACCAAGAAAGGGGAACGCTCTATTTCGGAGTATTTGCTTCGCATTCACACTTTGGCTGATTCCTTGGTTTCCATCGGAGAAACTATAATGGATCAAAACAAAATCGACGTCATTCTTGACGGGTTACCTGAAGAATACAACTCATTCATCATGATGATCTTTGGAAGACCTGATTCCACTAAACTGGCACCTACTACAGCAAGTCACCAACCTGCAACAATCAGAACTATCTTCACCTTGGCCATCACTCACAAATGGGTTATGCAACAAATGGATGTTAACAACGCCTTCATCAATGGCCTCCTTGATGAGGAAATATATATGAGACAGCCACCTGGGTTTGCTGCCAATGACAAAGAACTGGTGTGTAAGCTCAACAGAGCCCTCTATGGTCTCAAGCAGGCGCCACGGGTATGGTATGAGCGCCTGACCCAAGTCCTGCTTAAGTTTGGTTTTAAGTCCAGTAAATGTGATGCATCCTTATTTGTTTATGCCAACAATGGAACTACATTATATGCTCTTGTATATGTCGACGATATCATTATCACAGGCTCTTCAAACATTCTGATTTCTGACCTCATCACCAAGTTAAATCTGCACTTTGCTCTAAAAGAACTTGACGCCCCAGATTACTTTCTTGGCCTTGAAGTCAAAACCTTATCTGATGGTTCTATCCTAATGACCCAAGTCAAGTACATATCTGATCTACTTCAAAAAGTTAATATGTCTGGTTGCAATGGCTTGTCAACACCTATGCTAGCTAATTCAAAACTCAGCAAACATGGGACTGATGTTCTAAAGGATCCGTTTCAATATAGGTCTGTGGTGGGGGCACTCCAATATATCACTCTCACCAGACCAGATATTGCCTTCACAGTTAATAAACTGTGTCAATTCATGGCCACACCATTGGAATCCCATTGGAGTGCAGTTAAAAGACTTTTCAGGTATTTGAGTGGCACTATGTTTCATGGTCTTCACTTCCAGCCTGCCTTAACTGATACTACTGTGATACAGACTGGGGTAGTGATGTTGATGACCGCAGGTCAACAACAGGTGTTTGTGTGTTTTTAGGTCCTAATTTGATCTCTTGGACAGCCAAAAAGCAGACACTGGTAGCAAGGTCCAGTGCTGAAGCTGAGTATCGAGGGATTGCTCAAGCTACAGCAGAACTTCTTTGGATTCAATCCTTGCTGACTGAAATTAAGATTCAACACCATTTACCAACTATTTTGTGTGATAATTTATCTGCAGTACTCTTGTCTCACAATCCTATCCTTCACTCTCGAACAAAACATATAGAAATGGACTTATACTTTGTTCGGGAGAAGGTTGCAGCAAAGACTCTTCTCATCAACCATGTTTCAGCATCAGCACAATTGGCAGATATTTTAACTAAACCCCTTGGCACTACTGCCTTTGTCACACTTAGAAACAAGCTCAAGGTGAAGTCCCTCCTTGAGCTTGAAGGGGGAGTAATAGAGGAAAAGCCACAACCTGCTACAACAGGTCACACCAACATCAAAGACACTAAACCGGCACCTACTACAGCAAGTCACCAACCTGCTACAACAGGTCATTCTAACACATCACTGAGTGGTGTGTCACCTGCTGTAACAAGTTAACGTGTATAGATATTTTCAGTTTGGTAAAGTAGTTTTTGATCAGTTGCAATATGCTATGGAATCTGTTGTAATCTTGCAACTGACTCTTGAAATCTTTGTAAAACTCTGATTCATTGATTCTTATATATAAGATCAATGAATCACTATTGAATATACAAGTTAATGAATATCTCTTTCAATCACAACATAGACTCGTTTTCTCATCAATCCCATTATATAGACAACAACGCTCCCGAGGATGTTAGGAAACAAAATTACATATGAACATCAGAAGATAATAATGAAAACAAAACGAGCAAAGCACCCTTGAAACACACAATGATGCTGTGCCAAAATGTTGCCAAAAATTTTAAAGCTTAATTAGTTAAGCCCGTCTTTCTAAAATTGTAAGAAGTCCACGCAAAAATGTAGGAAAATAAAGAAAATACTAGAATCATTCACTTCATTCTGGTTATGTACCTCAACCTCCAAAATCTCTTGATAGGCTCCTCTATAGGCAAAAATTGTGAGCCCCAGTCCTACCCCGGCTTCAATTCTTCTCTCTCTCACAGGCAAAACGAAAATGTAAATGTACAACAATCTTGGAGTTGACATGGATGGCATGAAGCATTGAACTGTTAGTGCTCGAGGCTAAATCAGTCAGAAAACAGAGAAGAATCTATTCCACTAGCAGATTCATCTCCACTTGCCACCAAAGTTGAAGAAATGCCTTGAATGCGATTCTCCTCGTTGCCGTTGCCGTTAATGCGAGATTTTCCAGGCCTCACTCTAATATTCGCTCCCAAGGGGAATGGCTCCTGCAAGATATTATGACCATAAGAACCAGTCAACAAAAGTACACTCACTGGGTTGCAAGTGTAGGCTTTAAATGGAAAAGGTAGATCTCTTAAATGCATATTTGGGCCAAAGAACAAGCTAATTTACCGGATCACCAGCATTTGGGCCATCTGTATGGAATAGAATAGGGCGACAGCGTTTATCCTCATTCATCAGGCTTGAATTCTGGAAATGAGCAATAAGAGCAGATTTTCCTTGAATTCGGGCATATGCAAGCACGGCTACCTTTTCGCTGTTAAACTTCTCCCATTTTTTCCCATTAAAAGCCTGCAGAAACATTTTTCCCCAATAAACTTCTATAAGTTTTATGCAGAAACAGAGAAATAGGTGAACAAAACTCATATAGCATAGATAGATAAATCAAAAATGTAATTGCGTAAGAAATCTGAAATAACCTGGTGGAATGGAACTATTTGATGAGGATCGATCATATTGATGAATGCATAGCCAACATTACATTTGTTCTGCAGTCATTTGTAGAACCGACTTAGAAAAACATTTATGATTTCTTTACTTGTCGAAAGGGACAACTAATACGAAATAAGTACTTGCCTTGAAATCAATTGGCAAATACAGAAAATCATAAGTTCCCCGACATTGCTCATCTATGGCAGTAAGAAGCATCTTTGAAGTGTACCTGCCCGGATATTTATACAAATATAGAAAAGAAAATAACAAATCAATAGATCAAACCCAAAAAAATTGGATGCTTTACACCTAGAAAAAAATGTTATGAGAAGCCAATTAATATAAACAGTGTTTGTAAAATATGCACAGCCAAGTGAAGGTGTATCCGCATAAGAGTTACCGAGCAAAAGAGTGAGATAATATCGGCATGGCTAATGCGTGAAAATGATAAGGGAAAGAACCAAATAAGCAAATTTCACGGCAATGTTCTTTTGCAAAATGAGCATGAAAAGGTAACAGAGTATGCAGCAAAAATGTACAAAAAGATAGGGAGACAATCGGCATACTTGTTGGGAATATTTTTGATCATAAGCGTTGTTCGATTGTCTTCCCCATGCAGTATTCGGCTTAGGTCGAGTTCATAATGTTTTTTATCAGCATTGTTATTGTTCGCTTCACTTCTACGATGATAGAGGTTTCTCATTCTTTCATTGGTAGAATCAAACTTCGGCATTGACGGAAGTCTGCCAGGGAAGACATGTGACAACTGCTTAGGAGAGCCCTGCCCAGCACTGGATGCCAATTCAGTACCATTTCCACCAACATGAGAAAACATGTTGATAGAAAGATCTGGAGAATGCAACTGCCAGCTACCATGGAAACCTGCATTTCCCAGAGAACCCAGCCTAAAACCAGAAGCATCAGGAGACTCTCCCAAGTAAGAATGTTGTCTTTCCCAGGGAGAGGCAGTAATACTTGGGGCGGATCCAACATGATGGTCTATATGTGAAGCTCTCAGCACATGAGGTGGTGTCCTGGGAAAGCCGGGCATCTGTGGAAGAGATGGAGCACCAGTGCCATTAACAAAGGATGGTGTTTTCTGCCAAAGCACAGCATTTGGTGGAGGTTGCTGACGCAAGTTTGAGCCGTTCCAAATATGATAAAGTTGATGATGGGGAAGAAGGCTCCCATTTCCTGATGGTCCAAATTCCATAATAAATCAATGATTTCATATACCAGCCTTCAAGTATAGAATTAGCCTTTTCAATAAGATTTAAATTTTGGTGTTATTAAGAAAATGAAATTATTTAACTGTAACAGTTAAGGCCATTATTGGAAGGTTTTAAATTCCTAGGATGCCATTTAGAGTAAACAGTTAACCTTGGCAATAAATTCACCCTCCCTATCATAATTTACTATAGACAAAGAACCATTTTGAAACTGTTTCAAACAAAGTAATAAATATCAATGAAGCCTTTACGTCACATTAAACTTACCTCTTGCATTAAATTCTGCTAGGTTCCCAGGTGAGCCCATTCCCTGGATGTGCCTGCTGTCAGATGCTTCTGCCAATCCAGTTCCAACATTGGTAGCAATGTTAATGGTGTTTGAAAATTTGTAAGGACTACCATTAGATAAACTATCACAATACTCAGGTAGAGAGTGAGGATGGAATCTCGGAATGGATGCAAATTTCATTGCATCGCCGTTACTGGACTCAAAAACACCAGATACTTTTCCAGCAGATGCCCCTCTTGTGGTCTTAGAAATGCTAGAATTCCCATGAAAAAGTGTGTTATCAATGAAAGCATTCAAAGGTAGCTGTGATGCAGGTTGGAATCTTTGATTATATCCATTTTCCAAGCAGCCACCAGATGCAATAACTCCAGAAGACACTCCTGTAAATTATGTTTAGTGAGACCAAGTACATCTTAGCTTCCTAAGGAAAAAGGACAAGTCAAAGAAGACAAAATCATACCCTTCTGTTTTAACAAGATGTCGTTGAGATTAGGACTAAGATCAGGTTCATCTTGTCCCTTTTGAGGCGGCTGCATCATACTACAAAAGCAAGGTTTCAATGGTTGTTAAGATTAGCAACTTTTTAATAGAAAACTTAACATCTTATACATCAAGGTGATTGATAACAACTTTACACTACTAATTAACCACTAAAAAGAGAGAAAAGTACCAAAGGTGATAATAATAAATATACAGATTCTAAACAAAAACTTCATCAACAAAACAAATAGCTAAGATAGGCAAATTTGAAAAGCAGTTGCTAAAGTTACTTAAAATTAAAGAAAATGTAATTCAAATAGAAATAAGAAGCGGTAATAGCCACCATGTTGCAATCCTAGGATGGCCAGGTTCAAGCTTGATGTGCTTCCCAGCAATGCAGATCCCATTCAAAGCACGAAGAGAAGCTTCGGCACCTCGAGCATCATAAAATTCAATATATTTGATATGATTCATTTCTGGATATTCATAGATCTGTAATTACAAAGACAACATTGAAAAAGTTGGTATCACCTTTTGAGTTTTGATATACAAGCTCCAAAAGTGGATGAAAACAACCAATGAACAACTTACTTCTTTAATTTCACCATAAAACCCAAAAATACGTTTAAGTTCATCATTCAAAACAGATGAATCAAGGCCAGATATAATCAGTGTACCATGCCCAATATCCTTCTCCGAAGCATTGCCCTAACATGTCACCAAGTCGAGATATATCGATAAGAAAAAATAAAAATAGGAAAACAAAGCAATTGAACAAGCAAAGTCAATTCCATAAATATTAAAAGATGACAAGATGAACAAAGATACTAACTTTAACCAAATGATAATCATGGAAAAGGAATTATGCATACATGAGAAGTTAGTAAGATGATACCTTTGGAATTGAATAATGTATATCAAGTTTCCTCGATCTCAATGACCAATTTTGAAGTGCTTTCATTGCATTTTGAGCTGCTCTTAGGTCATAATAAGAAACCATAACAAACCCACGATGCTTGCAGGCAGTATAAATGGTTCGGATATCCCCATATTGCTGCAAAAACAAATAAAATATTTCGCAAATATGTCATTATTAGTGGTATGAAGTGCTTCCTTTAAATTTTAAGACAGCATCTACCAGCATACAAGAGTAAAGGTTCACCTCAAAGAGAGCCTTTAGCTCGGAGTCTTCTACACTGCTATCAATGTTTCTAACAAAAAGTGTTCTAGAAGATTGTTCCCCAAACAGAATTTTTCCTTTAGAACTCTCAAAGTAACCAGAACCTCCATCCACGCAACTGGTTCTTTTTCCTGAAACTAAATGTTCATCTCCTTCCAACTCCATGCCTCCACCACTGCTGAATAAATCAAAATCTTCAAAATCATCAGTTGTTCGAGCATGAGCACTGCTTCCTAGATCATCAGTGACGCCAGAAAACAAATCATCTTCATCAGGAAGGAGATCCCCTATAGTGTCGGCCTCAATTTCTTCAAGAGACTTGTATGGTTCTTCCTCAGGAAAGGAACTGACAGCAATGTTCTGATCAGACAGAGGACCATCTCCCAACAACCTCACTGCACCAAGATATGCATATAAACACTTAGTGGCATATGAGGTACCAATAAACTAAAGTAAACTCACAAAGTATAAAACGAATAGAAACTTTTTCTCAGTTTCTTCTTTTAGGTGGGGTTCGGGAGAGGGATAAAGGTGCCTACTTTGTCCTGATGCATTAGGGAAGAGAAAAAGCACACATCCTGATATGCTAATGATGATACACTATCAAATTAACACAACAGAACCATGCATCTAAAGTATTAGAAAGATGAAAAGGTGTGATACACTTGTCCAATTATCTTAGCAAGCATGCAACAAATTCTTACATTTTTGGCTAAACACATCGGACATTGAGCTTGAGAATAGACTACTTTCACGTGAGCCGGCATTGGTGACAATCTTGTTACCAATCAAACCATATGAGCTAGATGCTGGCTGCCTATGCATATCAGACCATGATCTCGGATGATAATTCAAAGACTCCTTGGAATCCTTCAGCAAATCTACAATGCCAGCTTCTCCACCAAAATGTAGGTTTTCAGAAACTTCCTCAGATAGACTAGTTTGCGGCATTGGCAAGCCTGGTTTTGCATTTCTTTCGAGAGTTGATGAAGAATACAAAATGCTGCCCGGGGATGCAGCCAGTTCACTCTTTCCTGGAAATTTGAATACAGAAATTAATTACATGTTCAGCAAATGAACAGCTTATTTATGGAACGCAAGTAAACAAACACTTACATGGATATACACAGATATTAAATTATTCTTACATCCAATATCAGCGCGATTAAAAACAGCAAAGTCATGACAACATCCATAGAAAAAACATAGATAAGCTTCAATCCAGCAGAGCACGGCTTCTAAATTCATAAAATCTCTATTAATTACCCCAACTATACCACAATTAAAAATCACATGACATTATGTCGAATTATACATGCACTAATTTATTGAAGCATGCAACAATTTGGTTTTAACGACTAACGTAAAAATTTTAGATAGAGTCAATTGCTCGCATTAAAAACAAAAGCAACATTAATAACGGCAGTAACTGCCACCCCTGTTAGCAAGCAGTGTCAAAGGGATTACAGTAGCTAAAAAGATGATGGGTTTAGAGATGGAGATACTCAATGATGATGTGAACAAGCTGGAGGTACAACCTTCTCCAAAGAAGACCTTGTTACAACAACAAAATAATATTTCTAAAGAAGGCAACCACCAAGAATCTTGTTCTTGGTCAAGAAAGGAATACAATGAATACTGTTAGGATATAGAATAAAGGGTAATTATAGTAGTTAAGAGGTGTTTGAGCAGTTAGTTAGTTCGGGCGGTTATTAGTTAATTGGTGGTTAGAGGAATATCTTGTATAAATAGAAGTGTGTAGTGTTCTATGAGGGTATTCATTGTATTACTTTTTTTGTAGAACTTCTCTAACACCTCTTAATTACTCTAATTACCCTTTGTTCTATATCCTAACAAATACCCCAATAGAATACTACACGCTTCTATTTATACAAAATATTCCTTTAACCACCAATTAACTAATAACCGCCTGAACTAACTAAGTAACTAACTGCTCTAACACCTCTTAATAACTCTAATTACCCTTTATTGTATATCCTAACAATAAGTAATATTCATCATTTCAGGGGTAAAATAAAAAATAATATACTGTTTAGCGCAGGAGGTGAGTGCAATAAAATGTTTATGAGATATGGGGAAAAGAAAGCGAGAGAATTATCGCATCAAATGTCCAAAATGGAAATGTGCAACTGATAACAATTAAGACTAGATAGATACTTGTCAGATCAGATAAGTTATATAAAGAAAGATATGGAAAATCTCTCCAATAAATTAACACATCCAAACTCAAATTGAGTGCAATTAAGTTATAACATATGAATATGATATAGGACTTTCTTTAACAAAAAAATGAGTTGATTGACCTCACCTTGTGGATAACCGCCATGAATAGACCTCGATTTCCGTAATCCAACATTCCGCTGCCCATGAAAAGTTCAAGACATGTTTAGAAAACCAACAGATCAGAAAGGCAATAGCATTGACGCTATGGAGCAAAGGAGAAGTCAGTTGACATTTTTTTAGAGAGAAACTGGAATCTTAGACTGTAAAATTTTCAATCTAACTGATGATTATTAACATATTGCGATCAACTGAAAAAAAAAACTGATACAACCAAAATGAGACGATTAGGATAATAATTACCTCAGAAGCATAGGAAATATCATCAAAAATGTGGGATGAAGCAGTAACACCCCTCTGGTCCATTATTTGAAAAGGCATCATGTATAGCTTGTCCAGAATATATATCACAGAAAAGCTCCGCACTTCCTACCTTTGTTAGGCTCTACTTCTCGCCATCTGTCGGAAATTCAAGGTCATTAGCTTCACAAACTAAAGAACAGATAACATCAAATATGGCAATACATATGTCAGAAAGAAATCCCCAGACCATTTCAGACCCGGAAAGTATCATCTATCTTTTTTTTAATTTAATAATCATCTATCTTAATGAAACTCACCCCCCTAAACAAAAAAGGAAAAAAGAAGGAAAAAAAAGGATTAATGAAAATCTGCTAGAGCATCCATCAAGATCAAGATTCAATTGTGAAATTCAAAGAGAATTGAGCAAAACTAGGTCAAATATAGTTGCATCTTCAACTAAACTCTACCAGAAGGAAGAACAGCACATGAGGATATTGGGAAGAGAGGAAAGCTCGTTGCTTACCTACCAACTACCTAATACTGTTGGCTATTTGGTTGCCAATAAAATTTAGGAAAATTGAAACAAAACCATCCATGGAAATTAACCAATTCCCATTCTACTCTGAGAACTGAGAACCCCCTCCCCCTTCTCAATCAAGAAATTGGAGGGATGGAGAGGGAATTCCACGTGGAAAGCCTTAAACATCAACAGATCAAGAGGAGAAAAAATACAGCAAGAATCTCATCATAAATTGAATGTTAACGGATCAGAAAAATTAACATGGAAAGTTCTTAATAGGACCATAAACCCATACTTCAAACCAAAAAAAAATCATAATTTATTTTTCAAGCTATTAAATTCTCACCTTCGAGACCAAGCTGGCAGAAAAGCTCCAAAATCTTTCTTATCTCGGTTTCTCCACAAAATTCAGTAAAATTCTCATCTAGAAACTCGAGAAGAAAGATAAATAGAAAAAACAAAACGAATCTCGTGAACTTCTACAACATAAGAAATTCAGAAACGAGAGATCCCGGAATGTTTTGCTGCAACAAAAATTTCTTTTCCATTAATTATCCCTCCACATTGTTATCTTAAGTATTTTTTTATCACGAAGAAAAGAAAAAGGTCAATTAATTCATCTAGATAACTGGCTCTTTTCGATGATGCAACTCAAAAAAAAAGATAGAATTCAGAATTTCGAAAAGAGATAAAGTAAGCTTCCTTCACCGGGAAAAGTAGAGCGAATCTCCGGCGAGGTTATGCTCGCTCGCCGGTCGCTCTCTGGTATGGTTTAGAAAGAAATTCAGACAAGTTATTGATAGTGTCGTGACAGAGAGAAAGAGAAAGAGAATAGAAAAGAGGTAAGATGTGTTGTTAGTTGGCTGCAATGACAAGAAAAGAAAAGAAAATAATAAAAAATTGTCTTAGTCAAAAATAATAAATAAATTGTCAATAATAATAATAACTAGAAATGAGAGAGATTAAATAGGCACGTAGATAGTGTGAGTTTTAATAATAAAAAACATTTTTAAAAAATAAAAATAGTTGCTGTCAAAAAAAAATAGTAAATCTAACTTTTTTTTGTGAGAAGGCTCGTATGGTAATCGGAGTGCATTTTTTTTTATTTAATTTATATACACAATAGTTATATAAGTGTTTTACACTATTTACTAATTATATGTTGACACATCATTAAAAACAAATTAGTCAATTAGTAACCCCCAATTAGTCAATTGATAACTAACTATTCCATAAAGTGTGATTGGTTGTGGTTGTAAAAGCCTATACACTGTATGTGTATATAAATTAAACTCTTTTTTTATATACAAATACAAAAAAGAATAAATTCTTTTTCTTATGATAGGGATTACATTCTTTTTCCACTAGATTAAAATCAAATATTTTACATATTACTGATACTAAAGTGGATAGAACGTGTATATTCAGAGATGAAAAGCAATTTTTTTGTACAGGGACTAAAGTGGATCAAATATTTATTTGCACGGACTAAAAATAAATTTTTATTTTTATCATAAAAACTACACTAGATCGTATATTTGCAGGGACTAAATATATATTTAAATCGTTGACTAAATTCTTAATAGACAAATAATGTTCAAAAACATATTAATGTTATTAATCATGTAATGAATTAAATTAATTAAATAATAACATTCTATTAATATGTTAATAAATAAATTAATAATTAAAAAATAAAAACAATAGATTACTTTTTTTAACTAGAAAAAAGAGATAACTAGAAATGAAGAGTACATAAAGAAACTCGTTTTCTTATATATATTTGTAGCATTTTATCTTTTACACAAAAAATGGTAATTGTTGCTCCACTCACGAAAGATTATCTATAGAAAAAACGCATTTGTGCAAGATAAGTATAAGTATGAGTTCGGATCCTCTACGGCATGTAGAGGGTGCAGCAACTTGCTGCACTTGCTGCACCCTCTACATGCTGTAGAGGATCCGATCTCGTATAAGTATATATGTTTTTGGATAAAGACAACACAGTAAAAAAAAAGTTGTCAAAAATAGTCCTACATATATATGTAATAGAAATTGTATCATTAAGGCGATAAGGATGCATGAACTAAAACACAAACCTGCTCAACCTTTCATGTAAAAAAATAAAAGGAAAAAAATGTGTATATATAATACAATTCTGCTAAAGAATATCTTTTGAGTTATTGTAAAAAAAAAATCTTTTGAGTTACTGGCCCGATAATAAAAATAGAAAACATTAAATTAAAAAATGTTATTTAATATGCTTATAAAAAAATGTGATTTTTTTTAGATAAGCAAAGATTTCATTCAAGGAGTATTAGGGGTGCTCAAACTCAAACAACAAGATGAGTTACAAATTGTTTAGGCAATCTAGATGATTAATCCACCACGTGGAAATTGACAAACTTGAACTAGACCCCCCTCTATACACCATCCAACTCCAAGCTAAGCTCTTTATGTGGATCACTACAGATTCAATGGAAGACTCCTCATTCCTAAAGACAAGCCTGTTGCGAGCCAGTCAAATACACCAACAAGTTGTGACCCAAATCAAGTATTTTATTTTCCTTGATCTCCTTCCTTTGCACAATTTTCCAAATCCACGCATATGATCAAGAATAGATGGTGCTTCTAAACGATGAACCCCAAACCAATCGCAAACACAAGACCAAATGTCGTGAGCGAAGCTACAGCTCAAGAACAAATGACAAATATCTTCACGGTGATCCAAGCAAAACGGACAACCAGCTGCTGTATCAGTTTGTATAACATGACGGCGGAAAAGAAGATCTCTTGTGGGCAAAGAATCACGAAGTAAGCGCCACCCGAAGATAGTGACTTTGGACGGAGTGATTGTTTTCCAAAGTGTAACACCCTAATATTTCTATCAAATAGAAATGCTAAGATGCACGAAATGACATACATCAGAGTAATATTTCCTGTTTAGATATTGAACACAACTAAAAATTTTCGATGATTAACATCAAACAGTCTTACATTCCATAACTTAATTGAAAACCATATCGATTTCATGTCTTTCAATATCCTCATGACCTAGTGTTCAATACCATCACAAGAAAAGCGGAAACGATTACATAACTTAAAACAATTCAAGTCATATTACCGATTTACAAAGACAACAATGGAACTCAATATCAAAGTTAAAAGAACCAAAGTCTTCGAACTTCTCCTCAAGCACGTCACCTACTCGTGCCTCTTCACTTTGTTCTTTCCCAGTTTCTCTGTAAAAACAACAACATATAATGGGTGAGATAAACATTATCTCAGTGAGTCCTACCGTAATCCCTAACAATGACTCTCGGTCCATTTATTCCTTTTTCCTTTAATCGTAGTCCATATAGGTCCTACGTGCATATAGCTTTACCTATCATGCCATAGTACATCTCCGGTAAAAGCTCTGCCTTTATCTTTAAACCTCTCCACTAGCTTCAAACCTCTGAGGCCTAGGTTCTGGGGCTCATGACTTCCCCTCCCCTAGTGTACTAATCTACTGGGTGGTCACCCATCCTTTTGATATAATTTATATATCCACCCGCTTTGGGCCGTCTTTTATATAATACCTGCATTGGGCCGTCTCCTGTATTCGATATAATTTATATATTTAAACCTCAACCGTGTTTGATGAAAATGTTTATTCATCCCTTTTCATTACATGTCATTCATGTTAATACATAAACATAAACTTGATTGAACTTAGTTCCTTGATGGTAAATATAACCCCTGTCCGCTCACGTGTACTACTTTTCAGTTTTTGAAACATTTATAGGTTTGAAGGTAATTTTCAAAACCATCTTTGAACATGTTAAAAACAATGTCTTAAAAGTGAAAAAACATCACAAGGGGTTGGAAAGGAGATTAGAAGCGGTTTAGAATCAAAAGGAGCGACGAAACGAGAATTCGGTGTGCGTTAACAGAAGCTCACGCACGGTCTGTGTGCCCTAGGCGCAGACCCGTGCGCACTGAACATTCTTTTTAAAATCATTTGCGAAGCTGGCGCACGATCCGTGTGCCATAGACGTACGACTCGTGCGCTTCTGTCAGTACACCAATTCGTTCCGTTTTTCTCGTTTTCGCAATTCCGTTCGAGTCCAATCCGTATTCCGTTCAAAATCCAACATAAACACAGACAATATTCCAGTCAATTCAGTCCAAACAACAACTCACATATTAACACGTATTTTGATAGTTAAACCGTAAAGCGCAATTTTCCCGAAAACGGTTTTCGACTCTTAAAACTTTCGAAACCACGGAACAGCCACAAAAACAGTCATTTAGCAGTCATTTCAGAAATACAAAAATGATCCTAAGCGTGAGTAGAACTCACCGTTTTGACGAACTCGCGAGAAATCACGTCCTCACGCGAAACGAACGAACCGTAACCGCTCGAACAATCCCCGTAATCGTGAACTTGCACCGAACGGGTCTAGACTTTGAAACTGAACTTCTCACACTTCCAAATTCGAAACTCAACCTCTTAGAGCTACTGAAATCACTTCCAAATTCAACCAAATCACAATGTGGCTTCACATTTGATGAAAATCACTTCTAAGGCTCCAATGGTACATGCAATACTTCAAGGAGGAAAAACTCAACTTTGAGCTTCAAGGATAAAAAATGCCAAGATGAGGAGGAGAAGGATTCAGCTTGAATGAATGGCATCATTGGAAAGCAAATGAAAAATGGAAGAGGATGGAGAAGAAAACACTTACATGCATGGGACTTTGGTGAAACTTTGAGCCTCTTCTTCTCCCTCTCACCCTTAAACTATCCTCCCTCTCTCACTCTATGTTTTTCTGGTTTTAGGTGAAGTGAGGATTGGTCAGCTGGGCAAGGCTTTAAGTGGATGGGAAAGGACTAAAATGCCCTCCACTTAGCTCCTCACCTTAGTTTATTTCTGTTCTGTACCGTGCTACCGATCGTGAGGATCGATATTATGCAGTTGGTAGATATCTTGTCCTTGATTCTATCGTTGTCTTCAGGCCGAGAGGAGAGTCTTGTTCGATCCGGGAGGTTCGACCTTGAGAGGCGATGTTGAGGTGTTCGATCTTGAGATGTTCGATCTTGGAGGGCGAGGTTGTACCTGCAATGATACTCCGACGCTCAAGTCAGTATTTGAGAGAATGAGTGTTTGGTTAGAAAAGTGCTTA
Source organism: Astragalus membranaceus (assembly GCA_039519185.1). Taxonomy (NCBI): domain Eukaryota; kingdom Viridiplantae; phylum Streptophyta; class Magnoliopsida; order Fabales; family Fabaceae; genus Astragalus; species Astragalus membranaceus. Next base: position 25,550,587 of record CM076848.1, on the reverse strand, counting down.
CCATTAATGAGCATTGAATGGGGTATTTATAGAGTTTGGATGTGTTTGTGTTGGCGTTTTTGGGCCGTCCGATCTTGCGGGCTGATCTTGGCCATTGAAGATTGGACTCTCTTGATTACAATTGGGCTTCTCATCAATTGGGCTTTTGGAGAAGGGGTGCAAATAGAAATTACTGTAATTACCATAACAGTAGTCCCCCAAGTCTGGTCGCTATGAGGAGCGATCTTGACTTTGAGTGGAGGTTCTATCCGTTTATCGAGCTTATGTTGGGGCCGGGGTTTCTCGAGCGATGCTAGCTGTCCGTCGAGCTTTCGAGCGACGTGGGCAGTTTTTCGAAACTCAGTGCTGCTTTGGAATCAGTGCTGCTTTGGAATCAGTGCCACTTTTACTGTTTCTGACAAGGCGTCTCTTCGTAGTGGCGGCGCATGATGGTGACGTTTTATTTTTCAGCGTGCGGATCTTAATGGACCATGGGTTGTACGTGACGCTTCGACTTCCAGGCCCAGGCCCATTGGATTTGCTATAAATAAAGGGTCTCATCAATTCATTTGTTGTTTGTTGTTCATTGTTTCTGATTTGCCGATCTTTCGAGAGCTCCCGAGTTTGTTTAGAGTGAACGTGTTTGAAGTACCTTTAAGGTCGGTTTCTGAGGATCGACAACCGTTTATTTCCAGACATCATCAGCTTGCGACATAATTTTCGAGGTTAGTCTACTTTTTGGTTTTTTCTTTACTTTTCATTTGTGCCTGGACCTTCCCCCGCCCCCTTTGATCTCAGAATGGGGGTCGTCAGGTCGGGTTCCGACTTGCTCGCGAACCCATTTTTCGATCTTTATTCCTGACATTTCGTCCCCCATTCCTGTAGATTCGATCTGGCGAGGACGAAACAAACTCGGAGAGACGTCACTCAGTACCGGAAAGAGTTTGCGAGTGCGATGGCTTCTGGTGGTGAAATCCCTGAGGTCCGTGCCGAGCCTTCCGAAGTCGCCGCCCCGGACGTGCAAGAGCACTCTGCTTCCGCCCCTGTGAGTGATAAGGCGGAAGATAATTTTGAGAGCGAGAGTTCTTCTCCTGCGACCGATGCTAATGAGCCGAATGACGATACTCCCGAAGATGTGGAGGAGGATTGCTTGGTGGATGTGATGGCTGTTACTTCCGAGTCTGATGAGGAAATCCCAGTGGAGGAATCAGAGGGTTCCGAGGTCGATCTTGGGTCGAGTTCTGACTCTGCCGATGAGTCCGATAGAGAGGGTGTTGAAGAACAAGTTGAATCTCGCCCTAAGAGCCAACCGGAGTCCAGCCGAGCTTCTGCCGTTTCTCTGGATGAGCACTCTAGTACTGGTTGTGGGGACCTTGACGTACCGGTGCGAGAGGTCTCCCAATATGATTGGGTTTCCAGAAATATTTTGGAGATCGAATCGTTGTACCAGCATGGGTTTAATTTGGAGAGGGTCGGGAGGAAAGCTTCGGGTCGCTCGAAGCGGATTTGGAGAGTTGAGGGAATGAAAAAGGGAGAGCACGTGGCTTTGTGGCCAGGAGAGCTCAAGTTTACTTTGTATCATATGCTGATAAACGAGATGAATATCAGGCCTCCTTTTACTTGTTTCGAGCAGACGGTCTTGGCGACTTTGGATGTTGCGCCTTCTCAGTTGCATCCAAACGCGTGGGCTTTTGTTCGAGCTTTCGAGCTAATGTGTCTTCATCTGGAGAGGCCGGTCTCGCCGTTGCTCTTTTTTCATTTGTTTGAGATCAATCGGAATAGTAGTGAGAATAAGTCCGGTCGCGAACACGTCAGTCTTCGTTCGAGGCGAGGTGCCAAGATTTTTAAAGCCTATGCGGACTCGTTGAAGGGAAATTGGAAGAAGTTATTTTATTGGGTCGAACCGGTGACCGACGAAGCGATTGAGAGAGTGGGAAAGTTTTCAGAGGATGGTCGGACTTTGGTGTCCACCAAGTTTCCCATTGGTTGGAGTCAGGCCCATTTTGAACGATCTACCAATTCCTTTTCTGTTAGTCAGAATCGTTTGAACGCTGCCGATCTTCTTACCAAGAGGATCCTGATGTTTATTTCTGAGAACATTCCGTTTTCAAAACATAAGTATCGGGGTATCCCTGCGGCTAAGATAGTTCAGGCCGGGAAGCGAAGACGAGTGCAAATTGTCTTAGGTAGTCTTGTCTTTCTTGCTTTGATATTTGCATATTTTTGACCGTAGTTTGTATGATCGATTTATCTTTCTTTTCCAGATACCATGGCCCCAAAGAAGCTCGTCGTAATGAAGGCGCTGGCGATGAGGAGTGTCGAGATATCTGGAGATGCTGAGGGGGTTGGTGTTCCGCTTACGACGTCTCCTCAGGCCGAGACTGTTGTTGGGACGGTTACTGCTGCTTCTCCGATAAATGTTGTTACCCAGGAGGACCTTGCCTATGAGGCTATGGTCGATCTTGTTTCCAGTTCTCCTCCCCCGACTGCTCCCGATGTTGGTGCAGGTACCTCGGCGAAAAGGGTGCGCACCGAGGCAAGTGGCGAGCAGAGGCCAGAAAAAAGAAGTAAGACTTCGAGGAGACCGAAGCATAAGAGTAAGGCCGTACCCTTGGAGGAGGGTTTTTTGGAGCAGAATTACGCCCAATGGCGGGAGGATCCTGTCGGGGCATCTGTTAAATTGTTGGCGAATTTGGCCGATGTTCATAGGATCGAAAAAGAGAAATACGAGCAGCGGGCTAAGGGTAAATGACATCATTTTTACATTCATAAAAACATCTTTTTCTTCATAAACTGATTTCTCTCATTTTTCGAGTTTGCGGCTTCGTTGGAGCTCGAGAAGTCAAAAATAGTGAAGCTCGTGGAAGACGTGGCTTTTAAATCGAAAGAGCTTGCTCGAACAAAGCAAGAACTTCTGGTTCTGAAGGAAAGCCAAGGGGAGGTAGTACGTCGGGCGGAGTTTGCGGAGAATCGCGTCAAGGAGCTTGAAGAAAGGGAAAAAGTTTTGGAGGGGCAACTTGCCGAGGCCAACGAGAAGATCAAAGGTTTGGAGCTTCGTGTAGCTGGTTTGGAAGAGGATTTGAAGAAAGTATCTGAGGCACGGGTCGGTACGAGCGGCGACGCGGAGGCTCGAATTGCAGAGCTTGAGGCAGCCCTTCAGCAAAGCAGAAGAAATGCTAAAGAGGCTACGAAACTTGCAAATGAGGCTAGGAGGGAGGCTCGGGAAGCTGCTAACTCTGCAATTGAGCTGTACAAGGAGGGTTTTGAGTGTGCCCAGGAGCAAATTACTTTGGTCCATCCTTCTGTAATTTTGGATCGGTCGATTATTGACGCCGACCATGAGGTTGAAGGGGGTAAGATTTTTAAGATCGATGCTCAAACGCAGACGAAGAGTGTGATATTCCCGACCTCCACTGCCTGATGTTTTAATAGCGTTTCTTTTGCAGAAGTTCCTGGTGTATGCTTTTGTATTTTTTGTATAGATCCGGAACTTCTGTTTGGTCTAGCTGGAGATATTTGTAACCTCTTTTTGGAATATGCCTATAAGGCCTTTACGAGTTTTAATGAATGCTTTCTGAATTTCGCATGTCATGTATGTCGCTTTTGCGAGTTTTTAACGAGTGCTTTTTAAATTCTGCACGTCGCGTGTGACGTAAAAACGTCGAAAAACGAGGAACTCGTTTAACCGGTTTGAACCTATAGGACAGTTTACTAGGACTCGGCCCAGATTTAACTCGCCCGAGTAAGAGAGAGTGAGTGAGAGTGGTAGGAGGTATGTGGTGGTGGTGGTGTTGGAAGAGTGAAGAGAGAGGAGAGTGTGAGAGGAGGTGGTGATGATGGTGGTGGTGGTGGTGGTTGTGTGGTGGTGGTGGTGGCGTGAAGAGTAAGAGAGAGGAGTGAGAGTGGTGGTGGTGGGGTGGTGGTGGTGAAGAGTAAGAGAGAGTGAGTGAGAGTGGTAGGAGGTATGTGGTGGTGGTGGTGTTGGAAGAGTGAAGAGAGAGGAGAGTGTGAGAGGAGGTGGATATGATGGTGGTGGTGGTGGTGGTTGTGTGGTGGTGGTGGTGGCGTGAAGAGTAAGAGAGAGGAGTGAGAGTGGTGGTGGTGGGGTGGTGGTGGTGAAGAGTAAGAGAGAGTGAGTGAGAGTGGTAGGAGGTATGTGGTGGTGGTGGTGTTGGAAGAGTGAAGAGAGAGGAGAGTGTGAGAGGAGGTGGTGATGATGGTGGTGGTGGTGGTGGCGTGAAGAGTAAGAGAGAGGAGTGAGAGTGGTGGTGGTGGGGTGGTGGTGGTGAAGAGTAAGAGAGAGTGAGTGAGAGTGGTAGGAGGTATGTGGTGGTGGTGGTGTTGGAAGAGTGAAGAGAGAGGAGAGTGTGAGAGGAGGTGGTGATGATGGTGGTGGTGGTGGTGGTGGTTGTGTGGTGGTGGAGAGTAGAGGAAGAGGAAGGGTGAAGAGGAAGGGTGAAGAGGAAGGGTAAAGAGTGAGTGAGTGAGTGAGAAATATGAGTGTAAACGGATTTAAGGAAAAAAAGAAAAAAAAATTGCGAGGGAATTAGCGAGGGAACTGTCCCATCATCTGAAAAGTTAACTTTAGCGAGGGAATTAGCGAGGGAACTGTCCCTCGCTAATTCCTGTGCATTTACCAACCCCTGCAACTGAGTCCCATCATCTGAAAAGTAAAAAAATTAGCGACGGAACTGACATTCCCTCGCTAATTTTGCCATTAGCGACGGAAATTCCCTCGCTCATAGGGGTATCGGCAGCTGTGGCCGATGGTCGTTCGTAGGACGTTTCGATCCTTGAAGACCCGGTCTCTTTGAGATAGTTTGCCAAGACTCGGCTCGGATTTAACTGTTTTCTCAAAGAGTTTTTGACCTTTGGTGGTCGCTTTTGGGGAGATCATTTAAGATCGGTCCCAGTTGATTCCTGTTGGGGGGAATTATGTCCCTTCATTCTGTTTGATGAGAATCAAGAATGTGTGGCGACTTGAAAAAACTTTTGAGAAGTATCGAAAGCGTTTGAAAGAAATGTCAAGTTTCTTATTAATAGCTTGTTTCGAGTTTACATAAGATCGGTGTGAGTGACTTCTTTCTAAGGATAATAACTTTTCAGTTTTGTTGCGTTCCAAGTTCTCTCAATCTTTCTTCCTTGGAGGGTCTCCAATTTGAAGGCTCCCGTGCCGGTTTTAGATAAAACTCGGTAGGGGCCTTCCCAGTTTGGGGCGAGCTTTCCTTGGGAGGCGTTTTTCTGACCGACATCAGCCCTTCTGAGTACCAGATCGCCAGGATTGAAATCTCTGTGAACGACCTTGGTGTTGTATCTGGTTGCCACTTTTTGTTTGATGATCGCTTCTCGGAGCGAGGCTCGACCTCGGACTTCATCGATGAGGTCGAGTTCTTCTCTTAGGGCTTGATCGTTATTGCTTTGTGTTTTGGGATTTGCCGTTCTCCAACTAAGTTCGCCGATCTCGACGGGGATGACCGCCTCGCTGCCGTAGGAGAGCCTAAAAGGTGTTTCCCCAGTGGAGCTTTGGGGGGTCGTCCGGTATCCCCAGAGGACGTAAGGCAATTCTTCTACCCAATTTCCTTTAGCATCGTCCAAACGTCGTTTCAGCCCGTTCAGTATTACTTTGTTTGCAGCCTCTGCTTGACCGTTGGTTTGAGGGTGCTCTACTGAAGTGAAATGGTGTTTAATTTTAAGCTCGAACATTAGTTTGCGGAATCCCGTGTCTGTGAATTGCGTTCCGTTGTCTGTTACTACTACCTCGGGGATCCCGAACCTGCTCATAATGCTTTTTTTGAAGAATTTTATGCAGTTTTTTGCAGTGATGGTCGCCAGGGGTTCCGCTTCTATCCATTTACTGAAGTAGTCTACGGCGACGATCAAGAATTTGACTTGTCCTGGTGCTTTTGCGAAAGGTCCGAGCAAGTCCATTCCCCACCATGCGAAGGGCCATGTGGAGGATAAACTCGTGAGGTCTGTGGGGGGAGCCACGTGCACGTTGGCGTGGATTTGACATTTCTTGCATTTCTTCACGTGATCACTAGCATCGCCGATCATGCTCGGCCAGTAGTAGCCGGCTCGAAGGGTTTTTCGTGCTAAAGATCGAGCTCCCATGTGCTGGCCGCAGATTCCCTCATGAATTTCTGTTAACACATAGGCGGCTTCCTCTCCTTCGATGCATTTAATTAACGGGGAAGAGAGGCTTCGTTTATAGAGCGTCCCGTTGATGGCTGAAAAAGCCGAGGCTCTTCTCCTTATATATTTGGCGTTGTTTCTGTCTGGGGGTTCCGTTCCAGAGACGATGTACTCTAAAATTGGGGTTATCCAGCTGTCTGTCTCTTCGAGCATGCAGATGGTCGGGTTAAACAGAGGCTCGAGAGATACACTGGGTTTGTGTAGTGTTTCTTGGATGGTCGTCCTCTGGTTGCCTGGGGTTTTTGTGCTTGCGAGTTTGGCGAGGATATCAGCTCGTTGGTTTTCCGTTCTTGGGACATGAACTATCTCGCTTGCTTCAAATTTAGCTATTAGCGACCGTACCTGAAGTAGGTATTTTTGCAGGATAGGTTCTTTGGTCTCGTATTTGCTTTCGATCTGGGAGACCACCAAGAGAGTCGGTATGGAGTTTAATTTTTTGGACTTGTAGGTCAATTGCCAGGCGAAGTCCGGCAATGCAAGCTTCGTACTCTGCTTGGTTGTTCGAGGTGGGAAAACCGAATGCAAGGGAAACTTCGATGATGACCCCAGTCGGGCTTTCTAGCATAATCCCAGCGCCACTCCCTTTTGGATTTGAGGAACCGTCGACGTAGAGGATCCATATGTCAGAGTCGGTGTTAGCAGGTGTCATCTCGGCGATGAAGTCCACCAAAACTTGTGCTTTAAGTGTAGTTCGAGCTTCATATTTGATACCGAACTCCGAGAGTTCTACGGCCCATTTGATCATCCTTCCAGCTAGATCGGGTCTGTGGAGTATCTGTCTGATTGGGTAGTTAGTGCGGACGACTACCTGGTGGGCGACGAAATAAGCTCGAAAACGTCGAGCTGCAACAATGAGGGCCAAGGCGATTTTCTCGATTCTCTGATAACGACTTTCAGCCCCGTGCAGAGCCTTGCTTGCGAAGTAGATGGGACTTTGCCCGGTTTCGAGTTCGCGTACTAGAACGGCAGCTAACGCCTCTTCCGAGACTGCTAGATATAAGTATAATGTTTCACCTTCATTTGGGCTAGTTAAAATTGGAGGCTCGGAGAGAGATTTTTTAAGTTGCTTCAAAGCTTCGTCTTGCTCGGGTGTCCATTTGAAATCTCTTTCTTCTTTTTTGAGGATTTTGAAAAGTGGAAGAGATTTGAATGCTGCATTCGATATGAAACGAGATAGAGCAGCTATCATTCCATTGAGTTTTTGTACTTCTTTTTTGGACGTCGGAGTTCGCATTTCTGTGACGGATCGACATTTGTCTGGGTTTGCCTCGATACCTCGTTCTGTTAAGAAGAAACCTAAGAATTTCCCAGCTCGAACCCCGAAAGTGCATTTCTCTGGGTTTAATCTCATTTTGTTTTTCCGTACCTCGGAGAAAATTGCCTTCAGATCGCCTACATGGTCGGCATCGCTTTTGCTTTTGGCGATCATATCGTCGAGGTAAACCTCTACGCTTTTACCGATCTGGTTTTGGAAAACTTTGTTCATCATTCTTTGATAAGTTGCTCCAGCGTTTTTTAAACCAAAGGGCATAACACGGTACGCGAAGTTTCCTCGGTCAGTGATGAAGGCGGTTTTTGCTTGATCTGGTGGAAACATGGCGATTTGGTTGTATCCGGAGTATGCGTCCATGAAGGATAACAACTGGAAACCGGAAGCGCTGTCGACCAAACGATCGATGCTGGGGACCGGAAAAGCGTCTTTGGGGCAAGCTTTATTAAGATCGGTGTAGTCGACACACATACGCCATTTTCCGTTAGACTTCTTCACCAGGACAGGGTTCGATAACCAAGTCGTGTATTTAACCTCAGAGATAAAGTTGGCTCGGATGAGGTCGTCTACTGCTAAGGCGGCAGCAATGGCTTTTTCTTTGCTTTGGGCCCGCTTTCTTTGGGCGATCCATTTTGCTTCTGGGTTTATTGCGAGTCGATGGCAGGCAATCTCTGGCGGGATCCCAGGCATGTCTTCGGCCGACCAAGCAAAGATGTCTTTGAAATCTTTAAGACATTGGGTTAAATCGGTCTTGATCTTTTCTGGAAGGTCGATCCCTATTTTGATTTTTTGGGAGGGGTCTGAACCGAGCTGTGTTTCGACGAACTTTCCATTAGGCTCCGGTCTTCTGATTTTTCGTTTGAGCTCTTTTGTTAGCTCGTCGACATCTATCTGTTTTTCGACCTCCGGAACGCAGTTGGTTTCTACGTTAGTGGCGGTGTTAACTTCAGTTGACCTTCCTTTTGGCATTTTGGGAGTTGCCAGTTCTTCCGAAGGAGGAACCCCTTCATGCTCCGAAGCTTTTCGTTCGTTCTTCGTCCATAGGAAAAAACACCTGGAGGCCGACTCTAAGTCAGAGTTTAGAGTGATAACTCTGTTGCAGAGAGAGTGGAACTTCATCTTTAAGTGTGTTGTGGATGTAACCGCCCCGAGCCTGCCGAGGGTCGGTCTTCCTATAATCCCGTTGTATATGGATTCACAAGGCAAGACGAGGAATTTGGTTTTGACGGTTCGGACCATTGGTTCGGTTCCGTAGGTAACCATTAGCTCCAGATGTCCAAGGGGTTTCGTTCGAGATCCGTTAAAGCCGGACAAAGCCGTTCCTCTATAAGGGGTGAGTTCCTCTTTACTGATCCCCATTTTGCTCAGGAGATCGACAAAGATGATGTCTGATGAGCTCCCCTGATCGACCAGGATTCTACGAACCTCTTTGTTGGCTATGATTGCCGATATCAAGAGAGGTACGTGTTTGTTAGCTTTTCCGTCAATAAGGTCGTTGTCACTAAAAGATAATGGAGGTCGATTAGTCACGACCGGGGTTGTCGACGTTGAAGCCACGCACAACAATTCCTTCCATTTTCTCTTCATGGATTTTCCTGATCCTTCATGATCGAATCCCCCAGTTATCATCATGATAACCGAGCGTTTTTTATCCAACTCTTCGCGGTCTGGGTCGATCACTTCTTTTCCTTTCGCCCTGAGGTTTTCATTTCTATCTCTTCCGAGGTTGTCAGACCGTTCCCCCTCCCTTTTGACATAAGAAGATAATTTTCCCCGTTTTATTAAATCTTCTATGTCATCCTTTAGGGCGTTGCAATGGTTTGTGTCATGGCCATTGCTTCTGTGGTATCGGCAGTATTTGTTGGCCTTCTGCCCAGGTCGGCTAGGCAAGGACCTGGGAGGCTTGACGTCCCTGAATTCGACGTTCCAACATTCCCCTAGTAACTGGGCGTTGGAGACGTTGAGTTCGGTGTATACCTGGTGACGATTTTTCTTACCGATGTTCCACGAGTTTTTACGAGGGTCGATCTCGATGTGGCGTTTTGATGGTTCTGTATGTGACGACGTTTTATCGACCTTGGAATTTTCTTCTTCGTTAATGAAGCACTGGGATAATTCGAGGAATTCCTGGAGGGTGTTAGGTTCCCAGGTATTGATGTGTTTTCGGAACGAGCTTCCAGGTAGCAGACCTTGGGCCATGAAGAAAATTCGAAAAGCGTCGTCTAACTGCCGAACCTGAAGAGCTTCAACGTTGAATCGCTCTATATATTCCCTCAGGGGTTCATTTACTTTCTGGACAATAGATGCTAGAACATTTTTGTTCTTGGGTTTGCTCTTGGAATGGGCAAAGTGCACCGAGAAGTGTTTTGCTAACTGGTCCCACGAGGAAATGGTATTCGACCTTAACGTCCGAAACCATTCGGAAGCCATTTTGTCTAGGGTTAAAGGGAATATTCGGCATTTCATTTCCATGGGTACATTTCGATACTGCATGGTCGTGTCAAATTGATCTAGATGCCTGTCGGGGTCGCCCGTTCCGTCGTAAGTTTTCAAACTTCCAGGCGGTTTCTCGAGATACCGGGGAACCCGGAAGTTGTCAATCGATCTTGTGAAAGGACCTTTTCTCCCAGGTCGATTAGCCCGTGACAGTGGTTGGCGTCCGCGATGGGGTTCAGGACGTCCGTATCGTCGTTTTTGATTGTTTTGAACGCTGTCATGGCTTCTCGATCGTCTCCTTGACGAGGTCGAGCCTTCAATTTGGCGAGCCGGAGGAGAACGGGAACCATTCCCTCGGTGGCGGTGTGGCGGGGAGCGATGACTGAGCTTTCTCCGAGGGGGTGATCGATGAAAAAGTTTCCTTCGAGTTGGGCGTCGTTCTTCCAGTGAGCTCTGCCCGGATGATTGTTGATCCAGGACGTTTCGATTTTGCAGTCTTGCTACTTCGGATTCGAGGTTGGCGAAACGATTGTTTCTTTCTTCACTTACCGCTTCTTGCCGAGCCAATAGCTGAACGAGCTGTTGAACCGCGTCAGTCAAAGCCGGGAGTAATTGGGGGGGAGGTGGCAAGCTCGTCTCATCTGCGCCCGATTGAGCTCGGGAAGGTCCCGTGTTGGGACGTCGGCTTCGTGTTTGTGACGAATTCGTGAGTTCCTGGACGTGGCCTTCAGGAGTTCGCTGAGGGCCGAGGTCAGGTTCGGCCATGAGACGAGTCGGTATTGAGCGGCGTGTTGGTGCCATTTAATAAGTTCAAGGAGATGGTGAGAAAAATCGGGTACTGGTTTCTCCCACTGTGGTCGCCAATGTTCTGTACCGTGCTACCGATCGTGAGGATCGATATTATGCAGTTGGTAGATATCTTGTCCTTGATTCTATCGTTGTCTTCAGGCCGAGAGGAGAGTCTTGTTCGATCCGGGAGGTTCGACCTTGAGAGGCGATGTTGAGGTGTTCGATCTTGAGATGTTCGATCTTGGAGGGCGAGGTTGTACCTGCAATGATACTCCGACGCTCAAGTCAGTATTTGAGAGAATAAGTGTTTGGTTAGAAAAGTGCTTACCATTAATGAGCATTGAATGGGGTATTTATAGAGTTTGGATGTGTTTGTGTTGGCGTTTTTGGGCCGTCCGATCTTGCGGGCTGATCTTGGCCATTGAAGATTGGACTCTCTTGATTACAATTGGGCTTCTCATCAATTGGGCTTTTGGAGAAGGGGTGTGCAAATAGAAATTACTGTAATTACCATAACAGTATCCAAGAAAACATTCTGATGTGATCATAAAACTGATTCCAATGAGAAGATACCTCTCCATCAAAACGAGTATTTCCTCCTCCAAGTAACATTGCCCTTGCATGAAAAATGAATTACACATTTCCATATCTATACTCTAATAATTCTCTCCAAATGGCCTTCGTATTCGTCAAGCACTGCCACATCCACTAGTACTTTGATAATAAGGAATAATTGAATAATTTCAAGTCCTTTACACGTGGTCCTCTCCTTTTTTTTTTATTTACACACTTTCTCCCAAGACACCCATTGTCTTTTCTTTTCACCCTTTTTACCTCCCCAAAGGAAGTTTCTTTGTAATTTCATCATCTCCAACAACAAGCTTTAGGGACTTTCAAGTAAGAGAAAAATACCATGGTAGGCTATTAAGCACGTAATTAATTAAAGTAACTCTACATATAATTGAGAGATGTCTTCTCCTCCAAGTTGACAATCTAGATCGCATTGATTAATTTGTATACCGCGTATTCTCGATCCCTCATTTTATGTTTAAATTTTTGATTGTTGTAAGTCGGTCATTAGTCTAGTTCGCAGAGATGGTTTAACTCAGAGCAATGCTATTTCTAGTGACAAATTCTTTCATGAAATCTACGAAATTGCACGTGGCTAGCAATAAACGTTAGGTGGCACCTGTTTAGCGGGGAAATATTGGAAAATGTTAATAAAAGAGAAAAGATACATGGCTAACCAACCAATTAAAGTGATTCGCCAAAATTCCACGTAGAGAAATTCGCTGGATCTAGCATTTTCCTTTAACTTATATCTCATCAAGATGTGGATTCAAAATTTGCTGTCTTGCTAATGCGAGAATGTTATTGATGGATAATATTTAAGTATATCTGTATGTTTTCTATGAGACGAGCGGTTTTCCATAACCCATGAACCTAGGAATGGCAAAATGGTTGGTTCTTTTGGCAAAAAATGATGGGGTAGGTTGGCTCAAATGAGTGGTGGGTTGAGATGAACTGCAAGGACGGGTTGTTAAGTTGGAGGATGATGATACCGAGCGTTTGATGAGCGTATATGTCTCTTGTGGTGAAAATAATGAGGATGAACTTTATGCTGATAAAGGGGTTACTTTTAACGAAAAAGATGAAGGGGTCTTCATGACAATGTGAAAAAAATTTTACAAAAAAATTGAGACGTACGCCACTCTATTGGAACCCCGCTGCCGACAATGCTCAAAGAGAGTGCCGAATTAAGAGATCGAGTGCCGTATCAAGAGAATGAGAGTATTGGTAGAGGTGTGAAAAAAGAAGAAGGGGAGAAGGGGTTTCTATAGGAGAAACGAAGTCAAACGGTCAAAAGGCAAGATCCGCCGGAAACGGCAGTTACCGGCGGATTTAAGGGATTTGCGGCGGACTTAAGGTATTTGCGGCGGACGGAGGTGCATTTGCGGCGGTTAATTAAAATCTCGTAAAAAAAAATTGTGAACCCCAATCCGCCGCAAGAACCGTTAAATCCGCCGCAAAAGCCAAGACGAATTTTAATCCGCCGCAACGGTCAATTATTCCGCCGGTAACTTTGAGGCGGATAAAATCCGCCGGAAATGCGTAGATTCCGCCGGTAACTTTGCGGCGGATCCATATCCGCCGGAAACTCCTGGCCGGAAAAACCAATAATTCTTGTAGTGATTTTGAATTTGGTCGAGAATATTAGTTGTTACTTACTTAGTGATATGACTTATGAGGATTGATTAGTTAAGGTTGTATCTCACAAGTTGCTTTATGGATTCTAAGAACTGAATTGTCAAGTTGATTATGGATTAGATTAGTAAGACTGATGATTTTACTAAGAGCTATTACAGGATGTTTATTATAGTATTATCAAGTATATAAGACTGGGGATAGGTTCGGTTGGGTCGACTACAGACCTTCTGGGGCACTTGTGTTTCGAACTCCTACCAATGGTTTGTTGTAGCATCTCTGGCTGGGGGAAATCATACTACCCGACACGGTGAGCCTGACTGTGCAGGACTATCTATAATAAGGTGCAGCACTCGGGCCAGAATGATTGGAGTATGGATTGGATATCTTCTCATTGCAAACAATCACGTTATGGCAGTTGAAACGACCTTACGCTCAAGATGATAGAGAAATCTCCATGGAGTAGGTTGAATACATTATTTCTAGTTAGTAGACTAACCTTGTTGATGGATTACAGGATAAGTGTGATATCTGGTTTATTTGACTAACTATCACTATTTTATTTCACTAGAATGTTAGTCATGTTTTGCAGGATTTGGTGATTCTGTGTGGTTAATTTTCTTAGTCTTGATTAAGTTTGATGTGTGTCACTTATTAAGTCTATATATTATTATTTCTTGTGATTGTATCCTATTATGTGTAACTTGTGTAACCATCATGTTGCAAACTTGTGTATGAGTATTTCACCCCCTTACATTTCAGATGGCGACGGGAGAACCACTGAGTCATTCGGGCCAGTGTCAGATTAGGTTTTTGGAGGACGGGGGAAATCCCATCGGGGAAATCGACGCAGTAGCTCAAACTTTAACCTATACTGGTATCGTACAGACAACAGATGGAATCGGGAGAGCACCCATGACCTCGATTACTTCTCACATGACCTTAGAGATTGAGTTACCCATGGACAGAATGATAGATGCGTTGATACCAGATGGGGTGCTACCTGAGGTAGTAGTACCTGATGCTGTAGTTCCTGAAGTACTAGTTCTTGAAGTTGCAGCCCCAGTCCCTATTGTGCCTGAGTGGGAACCATCTGGTGGTTCCGATAGTGGTGGTACCATCGGGGATATCCCCAATGGTTATCATCAGTATTTATGGGACGTTGGTTTTTTTTTTTGACTTGTTGGAGGTTAGAGTATAAGAGTTTTGTGAGATTTAGACTGGTTTGTATTCTCTTATAACTCTATATTTTGGGGCAGTAATTATAAGGTATTTCAGTATATTAATTTGACTGCTTAGGAATCAACCTGATTTGTGATAGGTATAACCTTATAGGACGTATTACCTTTTGCTACTTTTGTGAGATGTGGTACTTAGTTGTTAACCCTTTGTAAGCCTAAGGGCATGATCATGACCTGAGAGACAGTGATTACATCAAGTCTATATATAGGCGGCACACTCTAACCGCTAACAACTCAATTATAACTACTAACAAATTTCCCTAACGACTTCACCAACTAACTATATTTAATAGTTATGAATTCAAGTTTTCCATAGAGATTGCCATCGACACAAATGATCTTATTATGGTCTTTAGATATACGTCACCTCAACTTTTTCTTTGGTAGATCCACCTCAACTTTTGTGATTTTTGGATAACACCTCACGTTTTTTGGTGGATCACACCTTAAGTTTTTTTGTCATCAGACTGAACCAGACGAACCCTTGGGAGTTGGGATTGGCACTCAGATATTTAGTATCGGGCTTTCTTTATGAATAAGAGTTGCGTTTTTGTACCCCACCACTAGATACTATAGCCCCACCATATATTTTTTCTTCCCACTTTACTCCTGTATATTTGGCAAAACAGATTTATCTCATCAATTGGTAAATCCGTTGTATATTAATTACAAAACGGATTTATCTATTTGTTAGAAAAATCCGTAGTTAAACATCTAATAACGGATTTATCTAATAAATAGATAAATCCGTTTTGTACAAATTTAACTACGGATTTACCTAGCAAAGAGATAAATCCGTTATCCCATTTTTACAAAACATATTTATCTCTTTGTAGGATAAATCCATAGTGTTAATGTGCTAATTCCGTTTTCAATGTGATAAATCCGTAGTGTCATGCATAGTGTTAGATATGTTAATGTGATTTATCATCATATATCAGTAGTGTCATGCATCTAAATCCGTTGTTGGCAACTAAATCCGTTGTTGGCAACTAAATCCGTAGTGTGATTTATCACATATCCGTTGTTGGAGAAGAAAAAATGATTAATTAATTGGATTACTTGAGATCTCTTCAACCTGAATAGTTGGAAGACCATCTTGACTGTTGTCCACGGTCTCCTTGCTACCCTTTCTCCTAAGATGCATTCTAAACCTTCAACTATATCACTTTTGCTGAAAGAATACCATTGCTTACAGAAGAATAAATCTTGCTTTCTTGGCACAATAACTGTTCGGTACCGTATCTCCAGCTACGTATCCGATCTTGGATAGATAGACCGGTCCGAGATAGTTGGTACGTGTGTCCTTGGTTGTCCGAGTTGGTGCTCCGGTCCGAGGTGGGGTGGTACCTGCAATGACACTCCGACGCTCAAGTCAGTGAGTGAGTCAATTACAAGTGAGAGTATGTGAGAGATGAATAATATTAATGTGAGCATTCAATGCTTATTTATAGGTATCTGGAGTGGAGGAGGGCTGTTGGATCTAGGTCTGCAATCTCCACCGTTGGATGAATTGGACCCTTTGGTGTTGGGCCTTTTTGGTGGATTGGCCATTGAGGCCCAATCCATAACAGTAGCCCCCAAGTCGGGTTGCCTTAAGGCGAGCTAGACTTGTCGTTAGAGATTTCGTCGGGCCTAAGCTCGGGCGAGATACTTCACGGCCTACCGGGCCGATCTGAGGGACTCAGGTCGCGCCGAGTGACTCGAGGCTGTCCGCTTTGAGAGATTCCGGTCACGGCGGGGTCAAGAGACCGGGGCGAGCCAAGGAAACGAAGCGATCCGGTCATAGTTGTGCCTTGATTTCTGTGCCAGCTGGCAACGTCATTGATGGGACGCGTCGTTCGAGGATGATTGGGGTAATGATGGCGCTTGGAACGACGCGCCTGTCTAGGGGCTAGTCTTGGGAAACGTAGCCTAGGCCCAGGCCCATCTGTGGCCTTCTTAATGTTCTATAAATAGGAGGGGGGATCCCCCTTACTTGGATTGTTTTTCTGCGAATTGCTCTGCTTCCGATCTTAAAGTCGTTCCGGAGCTTATTTCTTTCTTCAGAGTTGTGTTGTATCTCGGTGACGCCTTTGCTGTTCGCGACCTGCCTCCAGTGTTCGACGAGCTTCGATTTTCATAAGGTTAGCTTTCCTCTTTTCTTTATTGCTTCCGGCTTTAGATCACGACCGGGTTCTCTCCGGACCCGTATTTGTAGATACAGAGTGGGGGTCGTCAGGTCGGGTTCCGACTTGGTTGTGGACCCACTGTTTACGTATCAACCTGACTCGTCAAGCCCCCATTTCTGCAGGACCGATCTGGCGAGGACGAAACAAACCCGTCGGGTTGCTGACATAGATCGCCCTAATTTCGCACAAACAATGGCTTCCGGAATTGGAGAGTCGATGGAAATTCGTGCTAGTCCCCCGGGTCGGCTATTCCCGAGGTTCAAGACGACTTGGGCTCCGCTCCTACTCACGCTGAAGACCGGTCTCCCGGGGTTCCCAGCAACGAGCCGGTAGATGAAGATAACACAGAGGTGGTGGTCCTTGATTCGGGTGATTCTGATGCCGAGCCCGATGTGAAGAACAGGGTAGCACTAGTTGGAGTTCGGAGGAGAGTGAGGCGGAGGTGGCTGAGAGCCGAAACAATGAAGACGGTCTTGGGCATTGCGGGGAGCCCGCATCTGAAGAGGTGATTCCGACCAATATCCCCGAGCCGGAGTAGGGCCGGTCAATGTTCCCGTGTCCCTACCTCTCACTGTTCCCCGGGAGTATTCCTGGGTGTCGGAGGCGTTGAGGGGGATTCCGTCCCTTTATAGGACCGGGGACGATATGAGTTTCTTCGTCAATCGCCTTTCCCGGAAGGATCAGATCTGGAATGTGGAGGGAATGGCTGAAGACCAGCATGTGGCCGTCTGGCCGAAAGCTCTGAAATTTGTTATGTACGGGGTGACGATCCTTGATATGCACGTTAGCCCCCCGTTCACCGCCTTTCAACAAGAGGCTTTGGAGATCTTGAACCTCGCTCCTTCCCAACTACATCCCAACTCATGGGCGTTCCTCCGGGCTTTTGAGTTGATGTGCATTCATCTGGAGAGGCCGTCTCCTGTGACCTCTTCTTCCACCTTTTTGAGGTTAACCGGAGGCATGAGGATGGAACCAAAGATCGGTGGGAACATGTGAGCTTCCGGCTAAGAGAGGGGTAAAGATTTTCATGCCTTATTCCGACTCTCTTAAGAACTGGAAAAATAAGTATTTCTTTGTGGAGCCCGTGAATGAGGAGGCAGTGAGGCACGTCGGCCAATATTCTGCGGACGGGAAATCATTGGAGTTCACAAAGTTTCAACTGGGGTGGTCTCTCTCTCACTTCAACCGGAGGCCTCATTCCTACACCGTCGGCTTAGGGCGGCTATCCCAGGTTGATCAGGACTCATTGGCGATCTTGACGAACTTTGCCGACCTGATTGTCTACCGGGATCCCAAGAAATTTGGGATTGACGTAGCCCGATTGGTCGGGGCCGGGTCGAAATCTCAAGTAGTCGCCGTTCTTGGTAGGTTTCTTGGTAGATAACCCCGCCCATAATAATTTTTTGACTGCCGTTTCTTCTAACATTGTTTATTTTTCTTATTTTGCAGATAGCATGGGGCCTGACAAGTTCGCCCGCCTGGCGGCTCTTGCAGAAAGGAAGGCGGGGTTCAAAAGGAAAACCGTTGCCGCCATTCCGATTAGCACAATCCCGGAGGCCAGCTCGGCTGGAGTAGAGGATCGGGCTGCGGATCTTTGCATCGAAAAAGGGAGCGCCCCCTACCGCAAGCAGATCCTGCTTCTACTTCATGCTCCGGCTGCTCGGGCTTCAAAAAAGGGGCGTCATGGGAAGCACCGGACTTCTAGGTCTTCCGGCATTTCTATTGACGCCGACTTCCTGCAGAAGCACTTGGAGGATTCCCGGGTCGACCCGGTTGAGGCGTCTCTCAGGTTATTCCGGCATCTGGCCGACGTGACCAAGCTTCAGAAGGTCGAGGCTGAGAGTCAGGCAAAAGGTGACCCCAAGTTCCGAGGTGCACTCTTTGATTTTTCTTCTTGGTTATCTCTGTTGTTGACTTCCTTGTTTCTGCTATTACAGGAGCCCTGGTGGAGAGGGACAACGAAAGAAGAGCCCGGGAGGAGTTGCAAAAGAAATACGAGTTGCTGGAGAGGGACCAGTCCGAGCTTAAAGCGGTTGCGGAAAAACTTGAAAGGGAGAGGGACTCTGCCCTTAACTTGTGCATGGAACATGAGGTTCGAATCCAAGATCTTGAGAGTCAAGATAGGCAGTCTGCAGAGATGGTTTCTTCCTGAGGGCTCGGATCATGAACTGAGGCCGACCTTGTGAAAGCGAGGCAGGCCCAGGTGGGTCTAGCGTTGATTCCTTGTCTCGGATTGCTGAATTGGAAAAAGAACTTCAGGAGGTGCGTGCCAAAGCCGAAGCCTTGGAGGACGAGATGGTGGAGGTGGCTCAATGGCGTGGACGTAGCCGGGAGAGTTTCGAAAAGGCGCTTGCTCAAGTCACTGTCATCATCCATCCCTTCCTCTGGACCGGGGAATTCTGCGTTTGGACCATACCGTAGAGACGGGCGTATTGTCAGGCCCTATCGTGACTCCGAGGCGTTCGATGTCATTTACCCCCCCTTCCTTGCCGTGATTGTTGCTGATGGGGAAGCTCTGAATTTGCTGCTTTTTGGGTTCCGGTTGGAACCGGTGGGGAGTAAAGCCCCGGGTTCCGGGCGGAACCGAATTTGTAATACATCACCCCCTTTTTGAACTAGAGGACCCGGCCGTATCCGGGATAATTTGTAATGGAAATGTATTTTTAATGTGCCTCCGGTTTTATTTACCTCGGTTCAGTCTTTATACTGTTGTTTTACATTCGTGCACTTGCGTTTGATTCGCTCAAGTGGTAAACGTCGCCTTAAGGACAGTTTACCGGGACTCGGCCCAGATCGAACTCGTCCCTTAGGGTTGTGGCAACCTCGGCCAAATAGTCGTAATAATGATCGCCTTCGGGGTAGTTTACCGGGACTCGGCCCAGATCGAACTCACCCCTTAGGGTAGCGACAAACCTCGGTCAGCTAAAGGAAAATAGAACGTGCGATAAAATCGGTAGACACCGCAATCATAAAGGATAACATCGGTATACACCGTTCATTAGATAAGATGAGTTACAACGTCGGTATACACCGCAAACATAATTGATATCATCGGTATACACCGTTCTCCAGATAAAATAAGAATAACGTCGGTATACACCGTTCTTCAGCTAAAATGAATTACAACGTCGGTATACACCGTTCTTTAGGTAAGATGAGAGTCAGCTGTAATACTTCTTTAGTTTGTGGCGTTCCAAGTTCTTGGGATCGCCTTGCCGGACAAGGTCTCCAATTCGTAGGCACCTCTGCCGGTTTTAGATAAAACCCGGTAAGGTCCTTCCCAGTTGGGGGCGAGCTTGCCCTGTGCGGCGTTCTTCAAACCGACATCGGCTCTTCGTAAAACTAAATCACCGACCTCGAGGTCTCTGGGGATCACTTTCGAGTTATATCGTACTGCTACCCTCTGTTTTATTATTGCTTCTTTAAGGAAAGCCTGGCCTCGGACCTCATCGACGAGGTCGAGGTTTTCCTTCAACGCCTGGCTATTGTCCCCCGGAGGTTTCGGGTGGAGTGTCCTCCAGCTCAGCTCCCCGATCTCTACCGGGATTACGGCCTCCGTCCCGTATGACAGTCGGAAAGGGGTTTCCCCCGTTGAGCTCTGTGGGGTAGTTCTGTAGGCCCACAGCACGTAAGGTAGCTCTTCAACCCAGTTTCCTTTGCTTCATCGAGCCGTTTCCTTAGTCCATTGAGAAGGACCTTGTTGGCAGCCTCGGCCTGACCGTTCGTCTGAGGGTGCTCTACCGAGGTAAACCGGTGTTTGATCTTAAGGTCAGACATGAGTTTTCTGAAGCCTTTGTCGGCGAACTGTGTTCCGTTGTCCGTGACTACAACCTCGGGGATCCCGAATCTAGTCATTATATTCTTCTTGAAGAATTTGATGCAATTCTTAGCGCTGATGATGGCCAAAGGCTCGGCTTCAATCCATTTGGTGGAGTAATCCACCGCTACTATGAGGTATTTGATCTGGCCAGGGGCAGTTGGGAATGGTCCCAAGAGATCTATTCCCCACCAAGCAAATGGCCACGGCGAGCTTAAGCTGGAAGCTCCGTAGGGGGCGCTATGTGGACCTTGGCGTGGATCTGACACTTACTGCACCTCTTTACATAATTTCTTGCATCGGTCTCCATGGTCGGCCAGAAATATCCCGCCCTTAATGCCTTTCGAGCCAGGGATCGACCTCCAAGGTGTTGCCCGCAGATTCCCTCGTGGATCTCAGCCAGGACGTAGTCCGCCTCTCCTCCTTCGATGCACTTCAACAGCGGTGCTGACAAGCTTCTTCTGTAGAGGCTTCCATTGATTATGGAAAAAGAGGAGGCCTTCCTCCGGAGGATTTGGCTTCGCTCGGGTCTGGAGGCTCGTTCCCCGTTCTGATGTAGTCTATTAATGGCGCGATCCAACCCTGGCTTTCTTCCACTACATTAACGGAAAAATTTGCTTCCGGGTTCAAGATTACGCTCGGATTGCTCAGTGTTTCCTGGATTATTGACCGGTGGTTCCCCGGAATTTTGGTGCTGGCAAGCTTGGAGAGTATGTCTGCCCTGATATTTTCCGATCTTGGAACGTGCTTCACTTGTGAATGTAAAAAGGGAGAGCAGCTCCTGCACTTGGGTTAGGTACCTTTGCAAGATCGGATCTTTAGCTTCGTACTGTTTCCCGATTTGGGATACCACCAATAACGAGTCGGTATTTAAGGAAAGCCGGGAGACCTTGAGATCGATCGCAAGCCGGAGTCCAGCTATGCACGCCTCATATTCCGCCTGGTTGTTTGAGGTAGGGAAACCGAACGTGAGTGATACTTCGATTACGACGCCCGTCGGGCTTTCGAGCATCAACCCTGCACCACTTCCTTTTGGATTTGAGGACCCGTCTACGTGAAGTGTCCACACCCCGTCATCCGGATCGGCGGGTGCCATCTCTGTGATAAAGTCGGCAAGTATCTGAGCTTTCATGGCCGGTCTTGTTTCGTATTTGATTCCGAACTCGGAGAGTTCTACTGCCCATTTGATCATTCGTCCTGCTAAGTCGGGTCGGTGCAAGATCTGCCGAATTGGATAATTAGTCCGCACCACGATTTGATGGGCGACGAAATAAGGTCGGAGGCGGCGTGCCGAGATGAGTAGAGCAAAGGCGATCTTCTCTATTTTCTGATATCTCACTTCTGGTCCATGCAAAGCTTTACTCACAAAGTATACCGGGCTTTGTCCAGTTCCGGTCTCCCTGACAAGCACGGCTCCGATGGCCTCATCTGAGATGGCTAGATACAAAAATAGATCTTCCCCTGGGCTCGGCCGACTTAGTATGGGCGGTTCGGATAGGACCTTTTTGAGCCGGGAGAGTGCCTCGTCCCGCTCTGGGGTCCATTCGAAAGTTGCTTCTTTCTTAAGAGTTTGAACAATGGGAGCGATTTGAAGGCGGCGTTGGAAATGAAGCGAGATAACGCAGCTATCATGCCGTTAAGTTTCTGGAGCTCTTTCTTAGTGGACGGGGTCCGCATTTCGGTTACCGCTCGGCATTTATCCGGGTTGGCTTCAATGCCCCTTTCCGTGAGATAGAAACCCAGGAATTTTCCAGCCCGGACTCCGAAAGTGCATTTTTCCGGGTTTAGCCGCATATTATTTTTTCGGATTTCAGCAAAAATCTCTTCCAGGTCGGATATATGGAGGTCTTCTTTCGCTTTTTGCAATCATGTCGTCGAGGTAGACTTCCACGTTACGACCGATCTGATCTCGGAATACCTTGTTCATCATCCTTTGATAGTGGCCCCTGCATTTTTTAAACCGAATGGCATGACCCGGTAGCAGAAATTACCGCGGTCAGTCATAAAGGCCGTCTTCTCTTGGTCGGGGGGAACATCGGAATTTGATTGTATCCGGAATAAGCATCCATGAACGATAGTAAAGCGAAAACCTGAAGCATTATCGACGAGCCGATCAATGCTAGGAACAGGGAAGGCGTCCTTAGGACAGGCCTTATTAAGATCGGTATAGTCAACGCACATTCGCCACTTTCCATTGCTTTTCTTAACAAGTACAGGGTTTGAGAGCCAAGTTGTATACTTGACCTCTTTTACAAAATCAGCCTTAATTAAATCTTCAACGACCTTAGCCGTAGCAGCTGCCTTTTCCTGGCTTTGAGCTCTTTTGCGTTGGGCGACCCATTTTGCCCCGGGGTTCACCGCTAGCTGATGACAGGCGACCTCGGGGGGAATCCCGGGCATGTCCTTCGCTGACCACGCGAAGAGATCGGCGTGGGATTTGAGGCAGAGGGTGAGCTTTGCTTTTACTTCGTCGGGAGATCGGAGCCGATCTGGACAGTTTGGGTCGGGTTCTCTCCCAGCTGGATTTGCATGAACTGTCCATCAGGTTGAGGTCGCCTAATTTTCTTCTTTAGCTCTCGTGCTAACTCGTCGTCGCTTTCTTCCTCGGAGCTGTCCGGGTCATATCTTGCATCGAGGTCCGTGACGTTGACCTCGGCCGCTGGACCGGTTCTTTTCTTCTTTGGGCTCTTCTGAGTCCTTGCCTCTATGGGGGGAACCCCTCTTCTGAGGCCTGCTTGTCTGCCTTGACATGAAGATAGAAACATCTTTGGGCGGACTCTAAGTCGGCGTCAAGGGTGATAACTTCGTCACTCAATGAGTAGAACTTCATCTTGAGGTGAACCGTTGAAGTTACGGCTCCGAGCCTTCCAAGGGTGGGCCTCCCGATGATACAATTGTAGACCGAGGGGCATGGCAGACCAAGAACTTGGTCTTGACCGTCCTTTCTAGGGCTCCTCTCCATAGGTGACCATCATTTCCAGGTAGCCGAGAGGTTTGGTCCGAGACCCGTTGAAGCCCGAAAGATCCGATCCCCGGTAAGGGGTGAAGTCTTCCTCTGAGATCTGCAGTTTTCTCACCAGGTCGATGAAGATGATATCAGCGGAGCTCCCCTGGTCGACCAGGATATCACAGAGGTGGGCGCTCCGGGCCTGAGCTGATCGCAAAGGTGGAAGCGGCACACATGACTTCCTTCCATTTTCTTTTCATTGTTTTGCCCGATGCCTCGTTGGGGTAGTCCCCAGATATCATCATCATCACAGGTCGACCCTTTGATTTTCGATAATCGCGCCGTCCTCTGAGCTCTCTTCTCATTTTTGTGGGGCTTTACCCTTTCGTTTTGGATCGGCTTCTTCTTCCTTAACCTCGGCCTCGTGCCTGGGTGCTTTAGCCACATACTGGCTCAACTTCCCTTTCTTAATCAGGTCCTCAATGTCATCCTTCAAAGCATTGCATCGATTGGTATCGTGCCATTTGCTCCGGTGATACCGGCAGTACTTGTTGGATCTCTGTCCCGGCCTGTGTGGGAGCGGATCAGGGAACTTGACTTCTTTGAACTCAGCGTTCATACATTCCGCCAGAATCCTGGCCCTTGTTTCATTTAGGTCGGAATATTGCTGGTGCCGGTTCCGAGGTCGGAGCCTACTGTCGTTTCGAGCCTCCCTTTCATAACGGGCCTCTGCTGCCTGACGCACCGGAGCCTCTTTTTCATACCGAGGCTTGCTCGTTACGGGGTCGGCATCTGACTTTCTTGCGACAGCGCCTTCTTCATGGTCAATGTATTTCTGAGATCGCTGGAGGAACTCGGCAAGCGACTCAGTTTGGTTGATTCCGACATCGATCTGAAACAGACTTCCTTCCCGCAGGCCGGCTTCCATGAAGAATAGTCGAAATGAGTCGTCTAAGTTCCGGACCTGAGCCGCCTCATTGTTGAATCTTTCAATGTAGTCTCGGAGAGACTCGGTCTCTCCTTGCCGGATGGCTTGTAAGACTTTCCGAGACTTAGGCTTCATTTTGGAGTGGGCGAACTGGGCCGAGAACAGCTTTGCAAGCTGGTCCCAGGATGATATCGAGTTTGGCTTGAGGGCTCTGAACCAGTCCAGAGCCAATTTCTCAAGGGTGAGAGGGAAGATTCGGCATTTGATCTCCTCTTGAACATTCCGGTATTGCATCATCGTGTCGAAGTAATCCAGATGTCGGTCGGGATCGCCCGTCCCGTCATGCATCTTTAAACCCTCCGGGGCTTTTCTAAGTGCTTGGGTACCGGAAAATAGTCGATTTCCGCTGTGAAGGGTCCATTCCGCGTCGTGGACCTTTCCCTCGGAGGGGGCCTTCTGATAGGGTGTCAGGCAGGGGATCCGGGAGACCGAGGGCGCCGACGTTCATGCCTCGGGGGGCTTCCCCGGCTTATAGAACGTCGCCTTGGGGACGAAGATGCTAATGATGAGCTTTGGTGAGTTGAGTCCCCGGGGTAATAAGTCTCGTCATAAGTCTCGGTTGGGGGAGTTCCAGATTTTTGCCTCCCTCTTCTGCGTGGTGGCGAGCGATGGTGGTGCCTCCTCCAAGCAGGGGACCGGTGACGTCTTTTACTGGAGGTCCTTCTGCTAGGAGAGTAAGTTTGAGGGGAGGTACGATCCGGGATATCTCTGGCTCGGACTTCGGCCATCTCGGCCTCCAGCTGGGAGTAACGCTGACTCCTTTGATCAGCCTCGGTCTACCTTGTTAGCAGTTGGATGAGCTGTTGGACAGCATCGATCGGTACCGGGACGGTCGGGGCTGGAGGTTGAAACTGGTTTCTAGCAGAGCTTATAGGGACCATTGCCCTGGATGAATTCCGGCCATGGGCCGAGCTGCGAGGGAGAGTAATCGCTACCCCCTCCGGGGTTTCCTGTTGCTGGTCGGGTCTGACCACGGCGCTGGAGACGTTTCTCCGTCGTAATTCTGGAGCCATTTCCGATCAAGGAGGTTGGGGGAAAGACTAGAGTATAAGGCCCTCCCACTGTGGTCGCCAATGTTCGGTACCGTATCTCCAGCTACGTATCCGATCTTGGATAGATAGACCGTTCCGAGATAGTTGGTACGTGTGTCCTTGGTTGTCCGAGTTGGTGCTCCGGTCCGAGGTGGGGTGGTACCTGCAATGACACTCCGACGCTCAAGTCAGTGAGTGAGTCAATTACAAGTGAGAGTATGTGAGAGATGAATAATATTAATGTGAGCATTCAATGCTTATTTATAGGTATCTGGAGTGGAGGAGGGCTGTTGGATCTAGGTCTGCAATCTCCACCGTTGGATGAATTGGACCCTTTGGTGTTGGGCCTTTTTGGTGGATTGGCCATTGAGGCCCAATCCATAACAATAACAATTCTCAATCTCTTCTAATCTCAGACCACCGGAAGGATTGCTTATATTGTAGTGTTATGGTTGGCACCGTAGTGTTAATATAATTTATCATTTATCCATTTTCCAATTTTTTTTAAACTACGGATTTATGTTTTTAGTAGATAAATTCGTAGTATATTTTTCAACTACAGATTTATCTACTAAAAACATAAATCCGTAGTGCTTTTTTGGTTAAACGGATTTATCTAAATAAACGATAAATCTGTTTTAAATTTTTTTTATAAACAGATTTATCTTTATTTAGATAATTTTTTTTAACAATTTTCATAGAGGTAAAATAGGATTTAAAAAACGGTGGAGGTATGGTGTCTATTGGTGGGCTACAAAAAACGCAACCCTATGAATAATACCCTCTATCATCCTTGGGAAATTATGCATATAGTAACGAGGGGTACTGCTATCGGCACCCCATTTTTTCAACTGTACCCCTCTCTTTTACCATGCCTTCCGGATGATGTAAGAACTTTTTACATAATTCACAAGAATTATGAAAATTGGTTAAATCTTAGTTACTAACATTAAATTTGTACACAATTTTTCTTACTTTCTCAAAATTATCATTAAAAATTTAAAATTATTGGGATTCTTAATCTTGCTCTTTCCATTTACTCCTCTGTCCCATTGATGTTTTAGTCATCTAAATTTCTCCCAAATTTTTTTAAGTTTTACAATTT